>OY757934.1:43769512-44117012 GCA_963585895.1 Sepioteuthis lessoniana
TATTTCTTGTTTTCTTTGGCAAATTCAAGTAGTTTTTCTGTTTCCTTTGTCTCAGATAAGGTTTCCTTCTTTCATAAGTGTTATTCTGATGGTTGAAGAGTGAACTTGGGCGCGAGATGTTTGAGAAAGATCTTAGCCTAATTTTTGACAAGATTTAGTTCTATTTCTTAAAGATGTTATCTTTAGATATTTACAATCACTTTTAGTTAATTTTGTTGGCCTTCCACTCTTCTTTCTGCCTTAGATATTCCCAGTTTCAATCTTTTTCTTAATTACTTCTAGTACTGTACACCTAGAAACTTTCAATATTTTTTATATTTTAGCCTGAGAAGTACCCTGTTCATAGTATCATATAATTTTATGTCTTTTTTCATCAGGTATTCGAGGCGTAGTGATGATTTAGGTTTAGAAATATACAGTTTCTGGTTCTGAAATGAAGAATTGAGAGAATTTATTAAAAAAAAAAACAAAACCAAAAAAAAAAAAACAGTTCTTGTTTTTATTAATATCTAATGTTTTGATCAATAGTAAGTAAGTAAAGTTGGCGACTTTAGTCGAAGGAGACCTGAAGGCTCCCTTTTCAATAGCTACTACTCCGAGGTGTAGGAGAGGGTGCAACTCCATTCCCAGGATTGCTCCACTTTACCCTCACCTTCTAAGCAAGGTGGCATCAAGTACCATTTTTTGAGTCTTTGGTATGACTCGACCTGGGATTGAACCCTGGTCTCTAGGACCATTGGCGAACTACTCGTTAAGGCAATGGCCCGGTAATTAATAAATAGCAACAATATAGCATAGAATCAATATCTTTACATAATATTAACGACTTAAATCGAGCGCATATCATATAAGAAAATATGGCTGAAATTAAGAATTCTTAGTTATGCTATTTTTGAATTGTTATCATTAATATACTAAGAACTGCCGCTTGTAAATGCTTCTAAATGTATAAATTGCAATATATTCATTGATGAACCTCAAAAATAGTATTCATTATTTATAAATGTTAAAAAATAGTATTCATTATTTATAAATGTTAAAAAATAATTGTTGTTTGGATACATACACATACGCACATACGTATGTATGAATACAACTGTCTGCCTTCTTGTGTGTTTTCTATTCAATTTTCAATACTTGATAAAATTCAAAAAATATACAACTGCCTAAATCTTATCCACTGTAGTGTATATATATATATATGTGTGTGTGTGTATGTGTGTGTGTGTGTATGTATACGTGTGTGTGTGAATGAGCAAGTTCTTTTTTTTTCTCTTATTCTATCCGTTATATATTTTGTTTCTTTAATAATGGTATTGAGGACAAACAAACTGACATAGTTTATCTATTCATTTTGCTTTTATTCCTATCAAGAAAATAGAAAGAAATATATAATCTCAAAACGGAGCTATCAAATTTCTTGTGATAGCACCATTTTTTAAAGACAAAATTTAAATGCTATATCTCCAAATATTTAAAATGAATATGTATTTGAATATATATATTCATTTAAATACAACTGCATCATGCATGTATATGTGTGTGTCTGTGAATGGAGAGAGAAAGAGAGAGAGAGAGAGAGAGAAAGAGAGAGATACAAACTATATATGATGCAACTAATATTCCATTAATAGTCCTGCACTGTTTTCGTAGCGCTAATGGCCACAGATTTGAAGAGGAACACAAGGCTGTCTGAAAATCATTTACGAGGGAGTCTCCGAGTCGTAGGTTATTTAATGCCAAATCCTGTTTAAACATATATATTAAATATACAGGATTTGGTTTAGTTGGGTTTGACGCCATATCAACCATCGTAGATTATTTAATATAAATCTCCAAGAGAGGAGCCTCGCCATCAGATGGTTTAACGTCATACAGGACCTTCGTTAGGGGTGGGTCTTACTCTATGGCAGAGATGTAGTCGGTGTATTCTACAGCCCCATCAGACTAGGCTGAGATTGATTGATAGATGTGTTTATACTTATATGTGTGCATATATATATTTTTTACACAACGTTTCTGCCACGAGCAGGATGACAAAATCTCAATTTTTAAGCGGAGTTTCAGTTCAGAGTTTTCCTTCACGACCAGTTGCCATACCAAGGTTAAAGTGCCTGATCTGCTCCACTATTTACTCATAGCTGGAGAGAGAATAGTTATACTCATGCTTTTCTCAAGAGTATCAGTTTTATCTGAACAATTGCAATTTACGAGGGAGTCTCCGAGACGTAGTGGCTAACGTAGTAAACGGGTTCCAAATCCAATCGCGCTATTACGTTTAGTTTCAGACCAATACTCTTAGGAAAAGTATAAACCACGTTATCCCCACCGCATCTCAGGGTTGAATAGTACCTCTACTGTCCTTCTACAAGGATAGATTAGGCATTAAATAACCCATGAAGGTTGATGTGCCATTAATCAAAGAAAACGAATAAACAACGAATACAACATCAAACGAAAATCCATTTAATATCTTAAAACTTAGGTTCTTCGACGCTTTGCTGGATTTTGAAGAATATCAGTTCGATAGTAAACATAGTCATGCGACTAGAGTTCGAACCCGCCTACTACTGGATCGAACGATAAAATTGTCGCCCTAGAAAAGACGACATGATTCCAATTCCGTTTAATGAAAACCGGTTTTTCTTTTTTTGTTGCAGACCATCTTCTAGGCCAGTTGTGTACAAATTCCAAAGAGCGATAGGAACCTTCTATCATGTCTGAAAGTGACACAATGTTCAACGAGCGAAATCGGAGTTGCGCCGCTGTACAACTTACGCTCTCTACCGATCCAAGTTATGACAACAGGACCATTGCCAGCACCCTCAAAATGCAAATCCGGACGGTTCAACGCTTGGGGGCACAGCTCAACGCATCGGACGACCCTTTGGTGATGATGGAGCGGAAGGCCACATCGTGCCACCTCACATCTTCTAAGTCGGCTTGAAAGTCAGCACCAAAGCGTACCTGGATGTGCTGAAGAGTGTGGTGATCCCCTGGTGCAATCAGGTGGCCAGTGGCAGACCCTGGCTGTGGCAGTAGGACTCAGTGCCGGCCCACAACTCCAAAGAGACCAAGGCTTGGCTTCAGAAGGAGTGCTACGACTTTGTATCCTTCTTTCACTGTCCCCCTCCTCCCCCGACCTGAACCCGCTCGACTACTTCGTTTGGTCATACGTCGAGAACATCACCAACATCACCAAGATATGTGGAGTTGTCTACTAATTACTAATCTTATCTGATGATAAGTTGTGAGCTATTAATATTAATCTTTCAGTACATTGTATAATTTTCTTTAATCTTTTAATGCAGTTGTAGATTTTATCAAATGGGAAATATTCAAATTCTAATTGAGTATTCTAATTATAATTCCAATATATATAAATATATACACATGTGTGTGTGTATTTATATGTACATATATATATTTGTGTGTGTGTGTATTTATATGTACATATATATATATATATATGTGTGTGTGTGTGTGTTTTTATATGTACATCTATATATATATATATGTGTGTGTGTGTATTTATATGTGCATATATATATATGTGTGTGTGTGTGTGTGTGTGTGTATTTATACGTACATATATATATATGTGTGTGTGTGTGTGTGTGTATTTATTAATTTATGTATTTATCTTTTAGTACTACGTCAAGCTCTTTTGTATTCTGTCCTAGTCTGATGTCTAGTTGATCATTGGTAATTTTTGAGAGGTTTATCAGTGACTTTAAGGGAATTTCTAAGCTGATTCTTGAAATGGTCTTTGCACTTTCGTACCCTTTTTTCTTGGCGGGCAGCTTTTAGTTTTGCTCTCGAATTGTCCTTCCGTCCATTCACTTGGTTTACTGCCTGCCATGCTAATCGTGATGGTCTATCTTCTACCGAGTTTCTGATTTTATTAATTTGGCCTTGGATGTATTCTAGTTGTTCTTTTTGGTATCGGTTAGTTCTCTATGGGTTTTCTTAAGCTTCTGGACATTGGCATTTATTGTTCTTTTAAAGAAAGAATGCTATTTTCGTGTTATCTCGTTTTTCTTTAATTACTTTTGCCTCCCATGGAACTCTACATATGGCTCTTATTTTTCATATCCGCCATTCGGAGTTTATCTATTATTAATTATGTTACAGTATATTTGTTTAAGCAGAATTAATAGGTGAACATGTTTATATATATATATATATATATATATATATATATATATTTATAGAGAGAGAAAGACTAAAAGAAAAGTTGGCAACCGTAGTCGAAGGTGACCCGAAAGCTTTTTTTTCCAATTGCTACTACGCCAAGGTATCGGGGAGAGCGCAACTCTTTTCCCTGGATTGCTCTACTTTACTCTTGATGCGTATCTTATAATGCTGAATGTTAAATAAGGAGGTATCAAATACCATTTTTTGAGTCTTTTGTATGACTCGATCTGGGATTGGATCCCGGTCTTGCGAGCCATTGGCGAACACTCTACCTACTAGGCGAATTGTAAAGTAGAGCAAGTCAGCTAAAGGAGTAGCAATTAAAAAGAAAGCCTTCGGGTCGTCGCCAACTTAACTTACTTATATTATTTATAATCTGCATAGACTACGTACTTCGAACGTCCATAGATCTAATAAAAGAAAATGGTAGAAATTATAACAGATGCAGACTACGCAGATGATCTAGCTCTTCTTGCAAATACACCTGCCCAAGCCGAATCTCTTCTGAATAGCTTGAAACAAGCTACAGAAAAAAATTGGTCTCCTCGTGAATTCAAATAAGTTCACGTGTTTTTAATGAGGAGCCATGCCCACTTTATGGGAGAAGCCGCTGAAATTAGTAGACCAGTTTACAAACCTCGGCGACAATATCTCGTCTACTGAAAGTGATGTCATCATATGCATAGGGAAGGCGTAGAGTACTATTGATAGGTTATTGATCATATAGAAGTCTGATCTATCTGATAAGATAAAACGAGATTTTTCCAAGTTGTCGTATGGATGCATCACATGGACGCTAAGAAAACGCATGGAGAAAAAGCTATACGATAATGCTGCATGCTGTTTTGAACAAATCCTGGAAGCAACAGTCTACAAAACAGCTGCTGTACGGCCACTTACCTCCCATCTCACAAACCATCCAAATAAGACGAAAAAAACATGCAAGACACAACTGAAGACGCAAAGATAAACTCATAAGTGACGTTCTTATGAACCTCTACACGTGAAAGCAACACTACTGGCCGACTAGCAAGAACTAATATTTGCTCAGTACGGACTCTGGGTGTTATTTGGAAGACTTGCTGGGAGCAATGGATGATAGGGAGGAACGAAGAGGGAGAGAGAGAGAGAGAGAGAGAGAGAGAGAGAGAGAGATCTGTGCTCTCAGCGCGACTTGATGATAATGACGATTTATTTACTTATAAGTTATGAGAGCAAAGACATCGTGTCAAAGGTGCTTGTTAACATTCCGTTTCTTGTTCTAACAGTAACAAATCATCGTCGGCTTTCTGTCTAGAAATATATACGCCCTATCAATGATACTGAGCAATATTTGTTCATAAATATAAGTAAACTATATTATTAATGAAGACAGATTGGTAGATTGATTGATGATTTGGTCTCGTTGGTTGGGTTTTATGGCATACCAACCATTGTAGGTTATTTAATGCCAAATCCTATTTATTGATATATATGAAATATACATGATTTGGTTTGGTTGAGCTTTATGGTATATCAACCATTGTAGGTTATTTAATGCCAAATCCTGTTTAAACATATATATTAAATATACAGGATTTGGTTTAGTTGGGTTTGACGCCATATCAACCATCGTAGATTATTTAATATAAATCTCCAAGAGAGGAGCCTCGCCATCAGATGGTTTAACGTCATACAGGACCTTCGTTAGGGGTGGGTCTTACTCTATGGCAGAGATGTAGTCGGTGTATTCTACAGCCCCATCAGACTAGGCTGAGATTGATTGATAGATGTGTTTATACTTATATGTGTGCATATATATATTTTTTACACAACGTTTCTGCCACGAGCAGGATGACAAAATCTCAATTTTTAAGCGGAGTTTCAGTTCAGAGTTTTCCTTCACGACCAGTTGCCATACCAAGGTTAAAGTGCCTGATCTGCTCCACTATTTACTCATAGCTGGAGAGAGAATAGTTATATTCATGCTTTTCTCAAGAGTATCAGTTTTATCTGAACAATTGCAAGTAATCTCGTCTAGGATTTGAACTTGACTCGCCGTATCTATTTTTTAATACGATAACCATTACACAACGAAGAATGTGTGCGTGTGTGTATGTATGTGTGTGTGTGTGTGTGTGTGCGCGCGCTTGGGCAAGTATATATGTCTGTTTGCATTTACGAAATTTCAAAAAGAGACAGAGACTATCAAGTTTCTTTTTTAAAGCATTTAAGTAATCATTCATTGGCTAATTCAAGTCAGGTGAACATTGGCAATTTATCTCGGTTGAATCTAATTCGTAATTTATCACAGGTGTGTCAATCGTGATTATTTCTGATTTGAAGTTTGCCATTGTTATTATTATCGTGACAATCTTCCAGGTTTTATTGTTTTTCTTTTTCTACTCTACCTTTTTTTTTTTTTTTTTTTTTTTCCTCGTTTGGTTTTCTGCAAATCATCGTTGGCTTTTTGTCTATGTTATCTTAATTTAAACATATACGCTCTATCAATGATATTGAGTAACCTTTACACGAGTTACGACAGACCAAATCATTTTTAGGCAGGTGGCAATGGTAGCTCCATCTAGCAAATGTTTTATTGAATTTTTTTTCCGATATGATCAATCAAGATCATATTTGGATCGGTGCACGTAATGCGTTTGTTGTTGAAATGTTTTTAAGACTATAGAATCTGTAGTTTGCTATAAAGAGAGGTTTACGTGCTTATTTTATGTTACACCGGAATGATGCTGTTCTTGATAGAATTTTCAACCCAAAACAGTACCGATTTAGAATTTTACTACCGTTAGTAGCGTTCTGTTTCGAATCTATGCGAGGTAATTAGTGTTTGAAATTTATTCTAAAGCGTAACCTATTTGCTAAGAAATACACACACACACACACACACACACACACACACACACACACACACACACACACACACACACACACACATACATATATATATATATATATATATATATATAGAGAGAGAGATATGAAGACATATAAGAAAGATTGATAATATAGATTGGTAAGTTAATTATTTGACAGATAAACATCCAAATACAATGAATAGGTACCAACAAGCAAAGCTGCGTCATTATAAACCAATCAAATCTCTTTCCGCATTTTCTTTCTATTCCTCCCCTTATTCTCCTGCCCTTTATTCCTCTATCTTTATTTTTTCTTTCTCTCTTCCCTCTCTTTTCTCTCTCTCCTTGCTCTCCTTTCCCTCTCCACCCCACTGTTTTGCTCTCACTTTCTCTCTCCTTTTACTCCTCTATCTCTCTTTTTTCCTTCTCTTTTCCCTCTCCTTTCTCACTCCCCCTTCTCTCCTATCCTCTTCCCACCTCTGTTTTGCTCCCCCCCTCTCTCTCTCTCTCTCTCTCTCTATGCGCACACCTATCTTAGCGTCAGGATTAATGATTCAGTTTCATTAGTCTTTGCCATTTGAAGATTCTTGTGGCTTTGTATAAGATTAATCAAAGCGCTGCAAACATCTGTCTTCTGCCTTATCGCAATCTCTGTATATTTATCTTTATTCATATATTCGGTTCGCTCTTTCTTTCTTTCTTTCTTTCTTTCTTTTTGTTCATATTCAATACTTTCTTCAAATCAATTCTTCATTATTTGCTTCGTTCGTTTTATCTTTCTTGTGCCACATATTTATTTTCTAATTCAACATCTATCTATCTATCTATCTACCTGGTAGTTGTGGCAGTTGCATATTTGTGTATTGCTAATTATAAAAATAGGAAGTCCTTACCGACTTGAAAAAAGGGCGAAACATAATTCTTTTTCCGCAAAAATATTTGAACGAGATGAAATTAAACCTTACGTGTGACGTATGTATCTTGAGTTCGCCTGATTTCCCTTGAAATTCACTTGAAGGTTTTTTGCTCTGGGTACACGTATTAAACAGATAAAAAGGTATAAAATAAAAGCAATAGTTTCTTTACACTCTTTCCTTTTAGAACATTTTTTTCTTCTTTTTGACTATGCAGACGAGACATTTAAATATTCACCGATTACCATTCCTTTCCCCATAACTGCCATCAAATGTTCCCTGTTTCTGTTCCTTCCTACTTCTATCTCCCAAACATTTTTACATTTTTTATCCTTCAAATCCATACATTCTTTAGGGGCGCCAACTCTCACCCCACACTCTGCCCGAGGGTCATTCGCAACCTGATTGCGTAACGTCTTATACCGCCCAGTCTGAGATTTTCCCGCCCGCACACACTAGTTCCTCCACAGATGCATGGCCTACCCCACACTCAAGTTAGGTTGACTGGCATTCCAGGTTTTAAAATCTGGGGGAATGGAAGATAGTGGAGAAATAAGAGAAAGAGACAGACAGACGGATAGACAGAGAGAGAGAGAGAGAGTCGTTACACGTGGTACTGATACCTTGTATGGGATTGTACAGTGATAGAAGAAGAAGAAGAAGAAGAAGAAGAAGAAGAAGAAGAAGAAGAAGAAGAAGAAGAAGAAGAAGAAGAAGAAGGGTGGAAGAGAGAGAGAAAAAGCGAGAGACAGAGACAGAGACAGAGTGACAGAGAGATAGAGAGAGAATCATTACACTTGGTACTGACACGTTATATAGAATTGTAGAAGATAATATAGGAGGGAGAGAAGCAGAGAGAAAGAGAGAGAGAAAGAGAAAGAGAGAAAGAGAGAGAGAGAGAGAGAGAGAGAGTCATTACGCGTGGTACTGATACCTTGTATGGAATTGTACAGTGATAGAAGAAGAGGAAAAAGACAATATAGGTGGAAGAAAAAGAGAGATAGAGAGAGAGAGAGAAAGAGAAAGAGAGTGACAGAGAGAGAGAGAGAGAGAGAGAGTAAGAGAGAGAATCATTACACTTGGTACTGATACCTTGTATTGAATTGTAGAAGATATTGTTGGTGGGAGAGAGAGAGACAGAGAGAGAGAGAGAAAGAGAGGGAAAGAGAGAGAGAGAGAAAGAGAGTGAGAGAGTAAGAAAGAGAGAATCATTACATTTGGTACTGATATCTTGTATGAGAATGTAGAGGAAGATAAAGTAGGTGGGAGAAAGAGAAAAAGAGGGAGAGAGAGAGAGAGAGAGAGAGAAAGAAAGAGAGAGAGAGAGAGAATCATTACTCTTGGTACTGATACCGTGTATAGAATTATAGAATTAATGTATGTGGGAGAGTGAGAGAGATAGAGAAAGAGAGAGAGGGAGAGAAAGAATGAGAGAGAGAGAGTAAGAGAGAGAATCATTACACTTGGCACTGATACCTTGTATAGAATTGTAGAAGATAATGTAGGTGAGAGAGAGGCAGTAAGAGAGAGAGAGAGAGGGAGAGAGAGAGAGAGAAAGAAAGAGTTAGAGAGAGAGAGAAAATAGTCTTAAGACGTTCTCATGAAATGTTATCGTTTACTCTTTGTTTCTGCTAGTTAATTTTTTTCTCTCCGTTTTTCTTATAAAACTCTAAAATTAACCCAAAACAATGGATGCTGCATTTGCCGGATACACTTTTTTTTCTAATTATTTTCCCAACACTCAACATGACAAGAAAATCTTGTATCAATTCTTAATTTTGGAAGATAAAGATTGGCCAGGTATAGAATTAAAAGGAAAGGGATTTGCGCCATATCTTCACCAACCTTGCATCTATCTTTACCACCTGTTTGCATCTCTGATGTAATTATATGCAAAGTAACTGCCGAACAACAAAATGGAATTGTCTTGTTTGTTGCTTCCGTTACGACTTTTCTTTGGCCTTTTTTGTTTCATTTTTTTCTTCTCTTTTTTTTACTTTATTCACTTTTCCTTCTCTTACTCCTTCCCATCTCCCTTCTTCTTCTTTATTTGCATATTTTCTGTTTTCTGAGTTATTCCTCCCCATATTCCACCATCCCAACTTTCTTTTTGTCTCATCTTTTTTTCCTTGTACTCACTGAAATCATTACAAAAAGAATAAAACATTTAAAAAAATCAAAAGAAAATTAAAGAAAACAAAACAAACAAACAAAAGAACAACTTCAGACACTTCTCCGACAGTGTAATTAAAAAAAATACCCAATAATCAATTAGAACTGAGATAGAATCATTTCATGTTTTACAACACGAAAAGAATATCTTTATTATTCAATTATTATCGATGATTTTAAGATAAACGATTAGATTTTTAATCCTTTGAACCTATACGCTCAATATTTCGGCCTGTGGGTTATTGTTCTAATCATCGTAAGACCAAGATTTCAAACAAAACACTATTCTAATAATAGTGGTCAGAAGATTGTGTAGCAACAATATTTCTATTATCAGCCCTGGAAAATCTGTATTTGAAGTCTTTGAAAATCTGTATTTGAAGTCATGCATGGTGAGTGGGATAGTTCCATATTTCCGACATTTTCCGGTTGTTGGTTTTCAAACAAATCAGAGAAGACTGTCGGAAATATCCAGTGTCTGGAACAATGATCTCTAGGATTAGTAACGTAAATAAAAAAATAAAAAAAACCTTCGGATCCTATCTAATATCTAATGTTACGATAAGAAAGAATAATATTTGCCACTGTTTTGTTATTGTCACCACTATGTTTTAAAGACTACATCCCCCAAATGCTTACCTCCACTAACGGGTTATACACTCCTTTATTAAACAGAATGATCTTAGCCTCACTAGGTATTCGCTTCTTTATTAGACAGGAGATATACTCTCCTAACACCTCATTTTGAAGTTCCTTATTGCAACGATTTCATGACGAATTAAATCTTTGAGTTCTTCCGTTGTCTATGGCTTTCGCTTCAAGATTTGAGCCCTCAGATACCCACAAAGGAAATAATCGCTTTGGAATAGATCTGATGCGCAAGATGACCAAGATATGTCACGATGTAACGAGATAAGTCATCCTGTAACAATTCAAATAGCGTCAAAATTTTTAAATTACTTTCAATCACAAATGCACGATGCTTACCCTTACACACCATGATGATAGTTAAAATGGGGTGGCTGCTGCTGCGGCAGCTAAAGGACATGCCTTTCTCCTGTTCACAAAATAGTGACTTTGTGGCAGTATTTTAAAATCCGAAAAAAACATTCTACCGGGCCTTGTACAACTATCCGACAAACAGTGCTTTAATTACTTACTATTCTGAGTTTAATTTGACATACAACAAATATTTGTTGGTTGTCATTTTCCAAACTTAATTTAACACAAAGCTAGGAGTATTGGGCACCTAGTGAGAATCGAACTCCTAAGTAATACTTGGGTGAATCAAGCATTTTGCAATATATTGGTACGTGCTACTTTGTGACGTGTGTATCACGTAACCGAAGCCTTGAAATATTGCAAAACTTTTGACTCACCTTAGTATGTAAAATAGACAATATAGCCTTCGTACTGAAAAGTTCGATCACTATAGCATTAATCGGTATAAAAATGAAAAAATAAAATAGGAATAAAAAAGAATCAAAAGAAAACGACATATTAATGCATGATTATTTTCTGTTTTCATATTTTATTTCTCCATTGTTCGTTTTTATAATCTTTCACCACCTGTTTTTTTTTTTTTTTTTTCTTTAAATGTCGGTTTTATTCATTCATTTTTCATGAACTTTTAGCAACAATCAATTAATAGATTTTCTCATTCCCCTTGACAATAAGACTGCTATTGGCTGTTCTCGTCATCCAAATGTTGTACATTCTCCAGCTTTCTAGCAATTCGCTTGTAAGACAGAGCTTATCGAGAAATAAGGGGAAAATTGTATGTCTGCAAAATTATCTTATAGCATACAACGTTGTGTGAGTATCATAATTTATTGTGCAAGATTATCCGACTGATTTCATTTAAATCGATTGGATTTAAACATTGGTTGGAATTCTCTTTCGGATTTAATCTTCGGGGAAAAGAAAGCTCGGTAAATACCAAACTTGTATTACAGATTTTGAATATTCTAGAATCTACATTATGATTTTACTTATTTTTCTGTTCGTTCGCAGGTTATGCTCATCCTGATCTGATATATGTCGCTAAAATGTCTGAGCGGTTAGATACCATATCTAGCTAAAAGTTAGGCAACTTTTGAGCCCATCTTGAAGCATCCTGCATGTCTAGCCACACTAAAGAGTAGTGATACAACGAAACAGTCTGTCTGTGGATAAGTAAAGTTGGCGACCGTATTCGAGGTTGACCAGAAGGCTCCTTTTTCATTAGCTACTACACCGAGGTGTAGGGGAGGGCTCTACTCCTTTCCCTGGATTGCTCCACTTTACCTTTGATACGTACCTTTTATTGCTGAATGTTAAGCAAGGAGCTATCAATTACCATTTTCAAAATCTTTGGTATGACGTGACCTGGGATTGATCCCAGGTCTCCAGGAGCTTTGGCGAACACTCGACCCACTAGACCAATGGGCCGGTTTAGATCAAACACTGTGTTCAATTCCAATGGAATTTACCTGTGCAAACTTTACTAATCTTCACTAAGTAGTATAGTAAGCATAAATTATTGTATATTGGTTTGGTGAAGATCTGATAAGCTCTGTTGATCCAATGAACTCTGCAGTTCGGAGAAGCTCAAAGAGGAATCTGTCGATGGCTGGAAAAGAAAAAGAAAAAGAATTTTGAAGATTCCTCGATACCAGTAATACCAGTATCCACGAAATAAAATATGCAACTATATATTGATCTTGTAGTTTTGGTAGAATTAAATGCCAACAAATGCTGTGTATATTAAGTATTATATAGATTGTTATGATTTTTGTTTATAACTTTTTCTTATTATACAAATTTTCCCCTAGGTTTTTTGTATTTTGCATTTTTAAACATCCATCGTTGACTTAACATTGCTAATATAACCCCTCATGGTCCTGATAATGGTTTAATAGAACCGAAACGCTACATAAACGCTTCTTAATAAATCTCTCCTTCCATTTGGATTACCGTGTTATCAATTTTTCTACACACATAGATTGTTATCGAATATTTTTGCATTATTTATTGCAAAAGCGGCAATAAGATTTAAATGTTATAGAATTCCAAATCCTCCCATTCTTGTTTAAATAGCTCCTCTTGATTTTTTAATTTTTTTACAGGTCCACTTGTAAGAATTAATAGGCGTGAAAGCATAAATAATAATCAGCATTTCGTTCATTCTTTGCTTTCAATAAAAACTAAACAAAAAGAAAATTTTAAAAAAAATTAAAAACAAAACACTGAATTTAATGGAGAAATAATTGACTATAATTCACTAAATATCTGTTTATATCTATCTCTTATCATTTAACACGGATAGGATGTGACAAGAAGTCAATTTTTTAACGGAATAAATCAGAATTGAATGCAGATTTATCCTCCTAGAGTGGTAGCCTTTCCAAGGCTAAAAAACCCCGTTTGCCCTACAATTTCCGAAAGTTGGACTTGGTTTGGTTTGGTTTGGATTTATGGCATACCAACCATTGTATTTTATTTAATCCCAAATCAATTTTTATACATATAAATAGTTCCATTTCAAACTATTCAGTTGGGCATAAGTACAGTTTTTTTGTTTACTCACAGTTAAATGTTAAAACAGTTCTATTTCAAGCATTACAGTTTAGCATAATTACGCAGATAAAATGTCAAAAACAGTTCTATTTCTAACAGTTCAGTTTAGCGTAAGTACACAGTTTAGTTCTATTTGATAAGATTTTATCAGGTGCTACCACTCCAGGTCAGAGTGGACCTGGGAGTCATGGCAATAAATAGGTGCTCGGCATTCTCCAATGCTCCACAATTACTGGAGCTTCACCATCAGTGTCATAAACAGGACACTCGTTAATGGAGGGTCTTATCCCTCTGCAGAGATGGGGTCGGTGTATTGTGTTGCTCCAGTTGACTGGGCTGCGAGGGTTTAGTGTCATATCAGGACACTCGTTGGAGGAATCTTACCCCTCTGCACAGATGTAGTCGGTGTATTCTACAGCTCCCTCCGACTGGGCTGGAGAGTTTAGTGACATATCCAGGACACTCGTTAAGGAGGGGGTCTTATCCCTTTGCAGAGATGCAGTCGGTTTATTCTGCAGCCCCAGCTGACTGGGCCACTATAGTTGGAGGAGAACAGTTTGATTTATACATTTCCCAGGAGTAATAATGAGAAATGAAACACAAACAGCCTGTCCAGGATTTTGAACCCGAGTCGCCCATTCCATTTCCTGTTACGCTAATCGCGTCTCCTTTTATTTTTTATATAAGTATAATCCTAACCTGCACAATTCCGCATTAATTACCAGGGTTTTCCCCTCCTGTTTATCAGAGTGTCCACCCGGCGCGAACGCCAAGTAGATGTTATTAAATTGATCATCTGGTCCCTGGGGTCTTTCCCCAAATAATACCGACTTGGAGGAGGTACCCCAAAATCAGAAGTGATAAAGGCATCGAACATTTTTGTGACAGCCATGCATGGGTTTCGATTCGTGCGTGGCTCCCGCACCCCCTATAAAATGACTTTATATCAAATCTGATTTTGTAGGTAGTCGGATAAATCTTCCCTTCTTTTGTGTCAATCAAGTTAGCGAAACTAAATCTTTATTTTTTTCTTAACTGTATAAAAGTGTAACGGTTAACGACGTAGGATATGAAATCGGCAAACCAAGTTCAAATCCTGGATGAGACTGTTTTCGTTCCACTTTGCGCTAATGCCCTCGGAAAAAGCATGAATCTATATCTTCTCCACACTGCAACATGTAAATAGTGGAGCAGACTCGGTTCTTTAGACTTTGTAACCGGTCTAGGAGAAGGAAACATCTGAATTCAAACCGGTAGTACTCTTTTTTATCATTAAGGGTTTTCGGACTATTGTCTTCGCCTTTATTGTTATTTCCTCAATATTTCGGCCGATATGTCCTCCGGCCTTCTTCAGGTGTTTGTCGAACTCGGAAACCTTCGCGGAACTTCGAACTATGTCCTTTATTGAATTCACGGGGGTCGCCTGTCCTGATTCCGTTAGCCATAATCGGGTACAAGTGTTAAGTATTCCTGTATTGTTACTCGCCTGCAGTTAGGATTGAACGTGCAACTTCCAGATTGTCTCCTTAAAAACTTAGGGAACCAACGCCTATAACCGTTACGATATGTGTCCTGCTGGACACATAGCTGTAGTACTCTGCTTTGTATCACATTTTGCCAGTAGCGTCGGAATGGGTTAAATACATACTTATTTATATAAAGTAGATATCATGCTGACAATCATCCGTGCAGAAATCAAAATCATTCCAATTTTTATGTGGTTCTGATCACCAGACAAGCAGAACTAAGAAAAACGTGTTCTTGTGTAAATAGTTACAGGAATAATACCAATTTATCCATTGTCTTCTTTCAATATAGACTAACCAAAAAACACGGTATTTAATGAGAAAATATAACTTAAATTTGGGATTAAAGTTGGGGTTAATATTATATTCTATAAATAGATTTGTTACTATCAACTGCAACTTATCTTATTTTCATTCCACTGTCATATTGACACTTTATTTTGGTAGTAGTACTTATATATTTGTGTGTGAGTGTGTCTTTGGTAACACTTGTATATTTCTGTGTGAGTGTGTCTTTGGCAGCACTTGTATATTTCTGTGTGAGTGTGTCTTTGGCAGCACCTGTATATTTCTGTGTAAGTGTGTCTTTGGTAACACTTGTATATTTCTGTGTGAGTGTGTCTTTGGCATCACTTGTATATTTCTGTGTGAGTGTGTCTTTGACAGCACTTGTATTTTACTGTTAGGTTGGATTGTAACTTTGAAGTTTGGGAATAAAAATTATTGATATATCTAAAATTGTGGGATAGACCAAACTATCGAAACTGATCTAATCTCTCATAGTTGTCGGTTAGCTTGTATATCATTTTGATAGTTTGTTCAATCTACAAACTTTGAACGAGCAATCAATTTACATGCTTTTTCCTGTTTTTGTTCAATTAACATAATGTCTCATCATGTTGACGGTCATAATCATTTATATTTGTGTGTGCAAACTTGTGGAATTTTGCTGTTGGATAAAATATCTCTTTACTGAATTAAAGCAACTGAAGTTATATGCCTTGCTGGTTGAATCATATAATTGTTAATATTGATTAACATACTCCAGAAATCAAAGATGTAATAATTTACTTCACTTCAGAACTGATCTCTAATAAGATCTAATAACCTGGTTCTCTGGGCATTTGTCATTGACTTTGACCCGATTTCTCTAATATAATAGGGAAGTCCTTTAGAGCTAGACAATGTAATAATAGTTCTTTGGTTTGGTTTAGTTTGGTTTGGTTTGGTTTGGTTTAATGTGTAAAACTCTACGCATGTATGTGGAAGTCTGAAACAAATTTGCCAAGCTCTCGAGGCATCTGTCTTTGACTCTGACCCTACTTCTCTAATGTAATGGAAATAGTCCCTTGGAGCTAGGCAGTGTAATAATAGTTCTTTAACTACAAAAGAACAAAGACTGAGATAAGATGATATACTCTCCTCTAGCCATCTATCAGCATGTAAAGCTTTATGGCAATCTGTTCTATTTTATTATCGTAAGAATGTATGAGAGCTGTGAATGTCATTCTCTCTCATAAGAGTGAATATGTTTGATCCTATTTACCCAACCCCTCCGCTCGGGCAGGATATGACACAAGGTCAATTTTTTAAGCGAAGTTTAGCAGGTTTGAATTCAGAGTTTTCCTTCTCCTAGACTAGTTGCCTTACCAAGGCTGAAGAACCTAGTCTGCCCTACTATTTACCCATAGCTGGAGGGAGAATAATTGGATTCATACCTTTCCCAAGGGTATTAGTGCTATGTGAAATGCAACCAGTCTTGTCCAGGAATTGAACTCGTATCGCCGTGTCCATATCCTGTGATGGTCATAATCGTTGTACACTTGTTTTTGTCAGCACTTGTGGCATTTCACTGGTAGATAAAGTATCTTTACATTGAATTAAGATAACAGGAATAATATCCTGGAGTTTGTTGAATCGTATAGTTATTAATATTGATTAACACATCCCAGAAATGGAACATGTAATAATTTGCTTTGAAATAAAGTTAAGATCTGAAACTGATCTAATTTCCCACACCTTTCTATTTCCTCAAATCATTAGGATAGACTGTTCTATTTGTAACCTTTCCCAATATAATTCTATACAGTACCTGCTTCTATTCTTTGTTGAGTTAACTTACAATTCCAATTAGTAGCTGAAGATAACTAAAACTTTTCTGTGAGATCTGATGGCTCGCAACAACGTATAAGGTTTAATCTATCTATCTATCTATCTATGCTCTCCCTGGGGGTTGTGCACTTTGGTAAAAGTCTTCTAACGAGTTGAGCATTTCGGTCTCCGATAGCGTAAAATCTAAACAAAAGGATGTTGATACATATAGGTAGCATTCCCTAGCTTGCGTTGGGGCTGCTGCTGGCGGTGGGCTTATGTTATCAGGCTGACGTAAAGCAAACTCGATTTCGATCCCTACTTGAAGGGTCTCGTGTGTCTAGCCACACTGATGAGTTATGATACAACGAAACAGACTGTCGATAGATGACAATATATATATATATATATATATATATATATATATATATTATTATTATTATTAGATTTCTAGTACAAGAAAATTTATATAAACAAAATAGCAGAGACATCATTGGTAATGAAAGAGGGGGAACTATTTTACTATTTTATTATAGTTCCCCCTCTTTCATTACAAATGATGTTTCTGCTAATTTGTTTATATATATATATATATATATATATATATATATATATATATATATATATATATATATATATAGTCTTTTTTAACTTCTATAAATTTATTTCCATCCTGTTATTAATGTATCATTAAGTGAGGTTATTAATTAAAGTTTAAATCTAATTCAATATAAAATCTGTAATTTAGGTTAAAATGCAATTAAAAATAAAAGATTAAAGAAATTTATTTAAAAATAAATTTACTACATTTCTAACCGAAATTAAAATTTAAAACGGAAGTTGGCTTAATGAGGAGATAACTCTTCACCCCTATTCTATCCCCTCCCACTCTTCTGTGTCTATTCTAGTTTTTTTTATCAAAAAGATCTGAAGAAGTCCTGTTAATTTTTTTTTCGTGTTTTTGGAAATTTCAAAAATGCATAACAGGATGGAAATAAATTTATAATCTTATGTTACCGGTTTCGTTATTTTTCTTAAAGTATATATATATATATAAAGCCCTTTCTTTATATCATCATCAGCCGCAGCACAATCACTATTTTCTTTATTCGCATAAACTTTATCCCTGTCACTTTTCATGACATTGGCCCAGCCGTTAGAGTGTTCGCCAATGGCCCGGGAGACCTGGGTTCAATCCCAGGTCGAGTCATACCAAAGACTTTAAAAATGGAACTTGATACCACCTTGCTTAACACTCAGCATTATAAGGTACGGTTCAAGGGTAAAGTGGAGCAATCCTGGGAATGGAGTAGCGCCCTCCCCTACACCTTGGTGTAGTAGCTATCGAAAAGGGAGCCTTCGGGTCACCCTCGACTATGGTCGCTAACTTTACTTACTTACTACAATAATAGGTACTTAGTATGCTGTTCCGAATATAATTATTTAGTCCCGCCTATGGGTTAAATAGAGCAATTTGAAAATTATTTGTATTTATTAAGAATGCATGCAACCATTTTAGGGTAAACAGATTATTATTAGATATAAATAATTTCTTGAAACCATATAATTGTGTTTGAATTATTAATATTAATAGGATTACTCGAAATAATACAACTCCAAATTATTTGGATTAGATAGGAATACTTGATATCTCATAACCATCAGAAAAAACCCTAAGAAAAACCAAAAAAACTCTCAAGAAACAACTGCACAAAGGATATAAATGTGAATATAGAATGAATGTTATTCCCTAACCTCTAGGCGTAAAATAACCCCAGACGGGTTGAAATGCTATTAAAATCAGTCAACCAACCAACTGATATTTATTCCGACTAACTACCAAAATTCTTTGATGAAGTTTCCTGGTCATTATAATTGGCAGATGAAAATGACTAAAACTTTCAACCGAGATCTGATGACTCATATTAATATAGAAAGTGTGTTTGTATGCAAGTTCTTCTCTGATATCATCATCATCACCATCATCATCGTCATCATCATCAATCAGAGTAATTGAACTATCAACTGCATACTCTCTGCTTTTCTTATTTTTCTTCTACTGATATATTGTCCCATTATATTGTTGTTTATGTATTTGTGAGGGTGTAAGCTATTTTTATTTTTTCATTTTGCTAGGTGGGTGAGGGTCATTAGTAACTTGGTGGTGAGATCTCATGACTTTAAAAATAAAAGAATATAAATTCTCTGCTTTACATCATCATCATCATCATCATTTGGAGCTTTTAAATAATCAACTGCAAGTTATACACTTTTCTTATCTTTGTTTGACCGACAAGTTGGCTTATCAAGGTAATTAAAAGCGTACACTGTAGTCATTTTACTAAACTTAGTCTCTGAATATATCTTGTAATTGATAGTTCACACGTTAACTATGAAATGTCCATTGGAATCATTCATTCTTTTCTGTTGTTTAAGTGCTTAGAAACGAACAAACTCGGTCCAAAACATCTTATGTAATGTATACAACAGAATGAATGCATAAAACAAACAAAAACAAAAAACAAACAAACATGGACAGGAGCACACACACACACACACACACACACACACACACACACACACACACACACACACACACACACACAAAGTGGAGTTTAACTGGTTTTCCTTCTCCTAGACCGGTTGCCATACCAAGGTTAAAGAGCTGGTCTGCTCTACAATTTATCCATAGCTGGAGAGATGATATTTGGATGCATACCTTTCCCAAGGATACTACTGCAGTGTGAAATGTTATATATATATATATATATATATATATATATATATATATATATACATGCATATATATATATATATATATATATATATATATATATATATATATATATATATATATCTTTAAGAAAAACAAAAACCAGTCACATTAGGATTATAAATTTATTTCCATCCTGTTATAGGTATTGATATGAATCATTAACACAAAAAATAACAGGATTTCTTCAGATCTAATGGATAAAATAATTCAGAATAGACACAGGAAGTAAGGGTGGGAGGGGGTAGAAGGGGGGTGAAAAGTTTCCTCCCCATTTCGCCCACTTCCAGTTTTTAGTTTTTATTACCGGTTGGAATTATATATATATAGTAAAAAGAAAGTAAAGTTGGCAACCGTAGTCGAGAGCCACCCGATGGATCTCTATTTATTAGTTACTACACCGAAGTGTAGGGGAGGGCACAACTTCTTTCCCTGGATTGCTCCTCTTTACCCTTGATACATACCTTAAAATGCTGAATGTTAAGCAAGGCGGCACCAAGTACCATTTTTGCAGACTTTGGTATGACTCAACCTGGGATTGAACTTCGGTCTCCATGGCCATTGGCGAACATTCTACCTACTTGGCCATAAGGGCTAAAAAATTACAATATTTTGAGAGCTATGTTGTTCTATCCTGAATATTGAGCGCTATTAGTAAAACAAGTCAAGTCTTGTTTATACATTTTTTGAAATAAAGTCGAAATATTATTCTTGACTCCGTTGTTTCGCTTTTTCCACTTTTCCACTAATTTTTTCGCAAACATATTTTTTCTCGTACAAAATAGGACAATAATTAAAAAATGCCAAAAACCTATGACTCTGAGACTCACGTTTTCGATCTTCAGGTGAGCTAATATTCGACACATATTTGTCATTATCTTATTTTATACTTGAATAACAATGTGATATTGATCTGTATTTTTGTACATAGAACACGGCAAAATTTTTACGGATTAAAAATGTAGTTACCGTTAAATGTTAATCCTAATTGCATATATATATATATATATATATATATATATATATATATATATATATATATATAATTCATCCAGAATATTCCGACTATTGACCTCATCTTCATTGTTATACGACATGTCCTTCGGCCTTCTTCAGGTGTTTTATGCTGAACTCAGGAGCCTACATAGAACCTCGAACTGAAACCTTTGTTTAATGAACGGGGTTAACTGTTCCACTTCTGTTAACAATGACCGGGTTGCGAGTATAACAAAAAAGGTGAGGTCAATAGTCCAAATATTTTAAGTAATAAAAATTATCAAGTTTCATCTCAGAAGTTTATATATATATATATATATATATATATATATAGAGAGAGAGAGAGAGAGAGATGTTAGATTTTGGTGAATCTGACAAGATGATAAAAATAAGCGGAAAAGTGAATAAATCAAACACTTACAACGGATTTAGTAGGAATATTTCGTTCTGAATTCTTCAGTTTGAAAAAGTTCTTCTGCGAATAAAGACCGAAATATTACTACTAAACCCGCTGTAAGTATTTGATTTATCCACTTTTCCATTTTTTTATCATCATATATATATATATATATAGGTTTGTTTACTCTTTAATCCGATGGGATATTTGTCGCTTTTCAACTTTATCTACTAATCCCATCAAATACGGATCTATTCATTTTCATTTACTGATCGGTCACTAAACTAACTTGATTAATGGGTTGGCTAAAGGCTGTTTGAATCGTTAGCAAATTCTTGAGTAAATATTAAAGCAAATTTTCTTCATTGGTTGTTAGTTGACCTGCCGGTTGACGTTCCAAAAAGTTTCAAATAAAACTGATACATCTCATTTACGATGACAAACGAGTTCTCTGCCCCCATTCACTCATACAATAGACACATGCAAGACAATATAACAACCGTTGGTGATAACACATGATATTACTCCCACACAAACGTAGAGTGGATGTATTGTGTAATGTTGCATGCAGATATTTAAGAGTATCAGCAGTCAATGGTACCCCAACACGTCTTACAAAGTCGAAAGGTATTTAAGTACTTATGCGTGGCATCTTTTTTTATGTGTCTATTTATTTATCACTCAATTAAGCAGAAGCCAAAGGGCATACGAAATAGCAAGTTCAGTTTACGATTCCAAGTATTTTTTAAAAAATGGATTTTTAAAGAAAGTAGGACGATTTTGGCATTTATATATACTTCTTTAGCAAAAGCTTTGTTAATTACACTCAATTACAGGATTTAATCAATTTCGGTGTACGATTTTAATCTCTAATTTTTTTAAAAACTCAGTCGAAAAATGTAAACTAACGGTAAGTACTGCCAAAGACAATTTTACACAGTTTTATCTCTAGTAAGACCGGGTTCTTCCGATAGTATTTCATTATGAGCATACATAGACTTTCTTTACTAATTTTGAGATACAAACGGGTCACCAAATCCCGGCCAAAATACAAGACCTAGTTTTATTTATAAAAAAATAAAAGAACTTATTAACTAGTAGGTTTTGTCGTTCCAGCAGACCATAGAATGAGAATAAATACAAAACGAAAAGGTAGACTAGTACTTGGATCTTCAGAAAACTGAAAAAGCTGTGAAACATGGAGGTGATGGGGATACCAGTTGTAGTTGGAATCCTTGAAACGGTCCCCAAAGGCATGGAAAAGAGACTGGAAAAACTAGAGATCAGAAGACAAATCGAGATCATCGAGACCACGGCACTGTTAAGAACGGTAAGAATCCTGGAGATTTGCTCGGTTCGGTTCGGTTTCTTTATTCAATTGTATATCAACCTTTATGGGTTATTTAATGCCAAATATATTCTTATTGAAGACCAGTAGTGGTACTATTTAACCCATAGCTAGGGGGATAAAGGGGTTCATACCTTTCTCAAGGGTATTAGTCCAAAAGTGAATGATATTACACAACTGAAGTTCGAACTCGCTCACTACGATGTTGCAGTCCAGCACATTAGCCAATACGCCATGGAGATTTCCCCACCTTGGAGACCTGAGGAGACTTGCTCCCACCCAGACATCAGTGAAAAACCACCAGTTAAAACTGCTGTGAAAAACTCGCATATGTTTACTTTAAATATTTCAAGAATTTCTATTCCCCAACTTCAAAGATAAGATCAAACCTAACTGTAAAATACCACAAGTGCTGTGAAAGACAACTTCACACATTCACCCAAATATTGAATGGTTATGACTATTAACATAATGAGACAATATGTCTGTTGAACAAAACAAGATTAGAATATAACAAAGAATTGCAAGCTCAAAATCTATAAATGGAACAGGCCGTTGTAATTATATACACGCTTAGAGAGAGATGAGTGATAAGATGTTCTAATAGTTGGGTCTATTGTAAGTATAATAAGAAAGTGCACACTATGTGACAATAGCCACTGTATATAACATTGTGTAATTCTATCAATGTTGCACCCTCTATTGCATTTTATTCTGATGACTTATGGGGAAGTCCTCGTGGTGTGATGGTTAAAGTGCTGGACTGCGAAATCGTAGTAAGCGAGTTCGAACTCCACTTGCTCTATTATGTTCACTTTCGGACAAATACCCATGGAAAACCCCCTTATCCTCCCAGCTATGGGTTAAATAGTACCACTACCGTCCTTACTAGAAGAATGGCTTTGGCATTAAATAACCTACAAAAGTTGTTATGCTATTAAAACAAAGAAACCAAACCAACTTTGTACGAAGTCTATTTCACTATTTTAAATATCACAAGAATTTCTCTTGCTTCATTTCTAAGTTACAAACGATTATAATTATTAACGTAATAAGTCAATAAATCAATGGAACTAAAATAAGAATGTAACTAGCAATTGCTTGTTCAAAGTCTATAAATCGAACAGGCCGTCATATATAAACGAATAGACATATAAGGGAGTTTATAGATCTTATCCGATATCAGTTTTGAAGCAGATTATTCCATTTTTGGTGTGTGTCAATGAATATTAAAAATTATATGATTTAACTAATTAGAGTGTACCACTTGAATTTCCTAATTCAGATGTAAGATACAATCCAAAATGGCAGAAGTTTTTTTTTTTTTTTTTTTTGCTGACAGAGACAGTTTTACAAACTTTGAAACAAAAATAACTGCGAAGTTCGCGCTTGAAGCTATTTAATGACAAACAAGAAAGCCGGGTTAATAAGGTCAAAATTTTATCCTGAATTATTATCAACTTTCGAACATTTCTTCAATATCTTAATGGATTAAAATAACTTTAAAAATGATTATTTTCAAGTTGACTCGCTCTCTAGTTAGTTTCGGAACAAACATTAAAAATATCTCAAAATTTTTTGTTGCACAAAGATTATTTTCGCTCTTTAGTTTTCTATCTTCATTTCATATCTTGTTAATAAAATTATCTATCTATCTATCTATCTGTTTATTTCATCCTTTCCCACCAATTTCCATTAAAATTCATCCTTATCGCTCTTCTTTTTTGCTTGTGCTACTCATTTTACTTAATTAACTGTCCGCCTTAAAACGTCTACAAACACTCTTCAAACCTGACTCTAAGATATCTCTCTCTGTCTCTGTCTCTGTCTCTATATGTCTGTCTCTCTGTCTGTCTCTCTCTCACACACACTCTGTCTCTGTCTCTCTCTTCTGGAATACTCTATGCAAAGAACTTTTCTAAACATAAAAAACAGAATTTTATTAACCCTCACCCATTTAGATATCATATATATATATATATATATATATATATATATACAAGAATGGGCTAAAAAGTTAATAGGCTAAAAAGTTCATATGATAACGTTATATCTGCTGTTGATAACATTTTTGATCAATGGGATCTAAGCATAGCAACACTGATTGTGTATGGACTACCAGAAGGATAAGTTGGTAAGTAAATCTCATTGTACGAAAGTATCTTGCCCCGCCTCTGAACTTTTCAGCCGACCCTCTCACACACACACAGACACACACACACACACACACACACACACACACACACACACACACACACACACATATATATATATATATATATATATATATAAATGGGGTGCCAAAGTAGGTATACAGTAATGAAAAACAAAATGTGCGTACAAAACGTATTTTATCGATTATACAAACGTATCACGGATAATATATCAATGGTAACATATAAAAAAAATATATAAATCCCTCGAATATCCAAACTGTTTGTCCTTGGCATTCTCACACTTCACTAGTCGTGTACGGATAGCCCTCTACACTTTGGCACAAAGGTCTATATCGGTAGCAATATACTGGCAAGCCTCCCATATACGTTGAATTATGGCATTAACAGAACGTTGTTTGCGTGTGAAACCCCTATGTTTTATGTATCCCAAGAAAAAGAAGTCCATTAGAGAGATATCCGGCTAAAGTGGGGGTCAGTCAACGGCTCCCCGACGTCCCGTCCACTTGTTGGGGAATTCTTTGTCAAGTAGCACACGCGCAATATATATTTACCTAACCTCGATACACGAGCAAAATGTGACACAAGGTAAATTTTTAAGCGAAGTTTAACAGGCTTGAATTCAGAGTTTTCCTTCTCCTAGACCGGTTGGCTTACCAATATTTAAGAGATAGTCTACCCTGCTATTTACCCTTAGCTGAAGGGAGAAGACCTGGGTTTGTAACTTTACTAAGGGTATTAGCATCGTTTGATATGGAAACAGCTCTGTCCATGATTTGAATATGGATCACCATTACCAATTCTCACGACAATAACCGTTACACTATCGGTGAGACCACATCCCGCTGAAAGTAAAATCATCCTACTGCTGTTGTTCGCGTATCTGTGGTATGATTGTATCCATCAGTACGTTCAAATACACTTGTTGATCGATAGTTCTGTGCAGACTGATTGTTCTTTGCTGGCCAGGCAAAGACAGCTCACACTGTTACCTAAACAATCTGATGGTGAGGCCTCAGTAATGCTGGAGCTTTGGGGAATGTCGTGTACCTCTTTATTGCCATCACTCCCAGGTCCCTTCTGGCCAGGATTGGTGGCACCTAATAGGGTCCTATCAATGGGTCAAATAGAACTAAACTGTGTACTTATGCTAAACTGAATTGTTTAAACAGAACTGTTTTGACATTTAAAGTGCATACTTATACTAACTGAATTGTTTGAAATAGAACTGTTTTTGACATTTAAACTGTGTACTTATGCTAAACTGAATTGTTTGAAATAGAACTGTTTTGACAATCAAACTGTGTACTTATGCTATACTGAATTGTTTGAAATAGAACTATCTATATGTCTAAAAATGAGCTTGGCATTAAATAACCTACAATGGTTGATAAGCCATAAAACCAAACCAAACCCCATTGTTATCCATGGTTTAATGAGCTGTTACTAAATCGTGACTTTAGAATATTCAGTTGCAATTAACACCACCCAATTGCTTAAAGTGAGCTTCATCGGACCACACGTTTTTGCGCAGAGTGCTGTTACTCTCTCCTTCGTTTAGAATAGCGTCGCAAAATTGTAAACATCGTTTTCAGTTACCCGCTAATAAGCCATGTATCAATCGTGGTATGTACATTTTCAGACCGACATGGCACATAAAACTTCCCAACGATTAGCAATTCAAATGACGCTCAGTTTTCCGATTTATGAGGGCTCTGAGCAATTTGCCTTATATTCTCTGGCATTGTCGCTGTGACCCCTTTTCGGCGACGTAGACTCCGTCCTTATAAATTTGTCACGTATCCGGTAAATTCTGAGCCTTGTTGGAGGTAGCGAAACAAATGTTTCTCGCACAGGTTCACTATTCTCTTTCTTTCTGTTCTGTTTTAAAATCCATTTGCGCCCCATGTCTGTCAAATTACCAGCCATCGTTAAATTGCCTGTTTACCGGCAAATAATTGATATATTATCATGTAAATTATGAAAGTAAAAATATCAAAAATAGTGATAATGATTTTAATGAATTAAATGAATTCAAGAATTAAATCAATCACAACACCATTATTGAAATACAGGTATAAACCTTACTGTATACCTACATTTGTAGCCCGTATATATATATATATATATATATATATATATATATATATATATATATATATATAATCACACACACACACACACATATAGATATGTGTGTGTGTGTGTGTGTTTGTGATTAAAATAAATGTAATCTCACATAGACAAGAAAGATTAGATCAGTTTTAAAGGATCTTTCTTTCTTTCTTTCTTTCTTTCTCTCTCTCTCTCTCTCACACACTCTCTTCTTTCATCTTCATATTTCAATGACATACCAAATTGGATTTTGGAAAGGGAATTCCTCAATTACGCTTTCGCAGGAAATATTAATTAAAAACAATATCTAAAATGCTCGGAACATGACAAGGGCACATTGCAGTTTGTTATGAGAAAATGAACGTCAGAGAAAGACAAGGAGAGTAGAATGAAAACGAAGAGGAGAGAGAGAGAGAGAGAGAGAGAGGGGGGGTATAATGACAGAAGAGATATGAGGGAGAGTTCGAGAGGATTATAAAAATAAAGAAGTAATGAAAGGCTAGGAGAGGATTTGAGAAAGAAGCAAAAAGAAGAATGTAGTAAAAGAAAGAAAGAAAGAAGATTGGAAATAAATAAATAAATAAATAAATAAATGAGGGGTTAGAAAGAAAGAAAGAAAGAAAGAAAGAAAGAAAGAAAGAAAGAAAGATGAAAAAGACAAGAAAAAAGATTGTAAAGAAAGAAAGAAAGAAAGAAAGAAAGAAAGAAAGAAAGAAGATTGTAAAGAAAGAAAGAAAGAAAGAAAGAAAGAAAGAAAGAAAGATGAAAAAGTCAGGAACAAATTGTAAAGAAAGAAAGAAAGAAAGAAAGAAAGAAAGAAAGAAAGAAAGAAAGAAAGAAATGGAAACTGAAGAACAAATAAACAAACAAGGAGGAAATATTGTACAGAAAAAAGAAAATGGAAAAGAAGGAAAGAAAGATGAAAAAGAAAAAGATAATGTAGAAAGAAGAAAAGAGTAAATGAAGGATGAAAGAAGAAAGTTAAAAAAAAAAAAAGAAAAGAATACAAAATGGTTGAATAAAAAAAAGAAGAAAAAATTCATGAAGAGTGTTTAGAAGACAGCAAGAGAGATACAAAAATATTAATAGAAGAAGAAGAAGAAGAAGAAGAAGAAGAAGAAGAAGAAGAAGAAGAAGAAGAAGAAATTAAGAAGAGAAAATGTATGCGTAGGGAAAAGTTAATCTAGAAAGAATGAAAAAAAAGGAAAGAAAAGTAAAACAAAGAATAAAAAGGGAGATAAAATAAACAAGGAGGGAAAGGGAGATTGAATGAATAAAGGGAGAGAATTTCGGAAAGACAGAAATGAGAAAGTAAAACGGAAATATACCCGGGTATTTTTTTTTTTTCTGATTATGCGGTATGGGAAAGTATCTTGCTTAAGGTTTTTCTTTTTTTCTTTCTTTTCTTTTCTACTTTTTTTTTTATTAGCAAAAGGTGTCTATTGAAGAAATGTTGTTATCCTTTGTATGTGTCGGTGGAGATTGTCGCATGACGGACTGAACAATACAACAAATGGAACCACGTGACCATTCAATACATTCACACTCACTAAGATTATTCCAGATGTTTAAAACACATCACTTACACTCACACAAACCTGCTATTTACATTTCTGTTGATACACAAACATGTGCTGCCTTCGAATACAAAAGACTGAATCCCTCTATTGCACTAGGCCAAGTTGCTTGAAGAGTGTTGCTGGTACCATATAATGCAATTCCACTTGTTACGCGGTCAGCAATTAAATCGCTCCTCAATCCTCACATATACGCTCGTGTTGTAACGGTTATCATCGTAGGAAATGTACCTGGTGACCTGAGTTCAAGTCTTAGAAGTGACTTTTTGCTTTTCATTTTGCGCTAATACCCTTGAGAAAAATTGAGCATTTTAACATTTCTTTGGCAAAGGGCCTAGGAGAAGGAAAACCTATGAACTCAAAAACAGTTATATTCCTCTTAAAAATCGGCCTTGTGTGTACATTTTTACTGAACCATTCTTCATGGGGGATTGGTACAATGAACATGCACACACACACACACACACACACACACACACACACACACACACACACACACACACACAAATTCTGAGTTTTGACTTAAACTGATTCGATTAAAACAATTTAAATCTATTAAATGTATGAGTAGATTCAACTGTGGAACATAATATGGCTGTGGAGCATAACAAAACCCGGCTATCTAAAAGTTAACAAGTTCGTCACACCCATCATATCACCATTATAATTAGCTCAATTCTCATTGGGTTACTCTGTATTGTATATTATCCTCTGACTAAGCAAATCTCAGTAGATATACATATTTACTAAACTCCTCCGCACAAATAGGATAAAGTTTTCCTACTTTTAGATTGGTTGCCATACTAAGGTTAAAAAGTTCAGTCTGCCTGACTATTACTCATCGTTGGATTCATTCCATTCCCCGGGAATTGGCGCTATGTGAAATGCAAACTGCCTCATCCCGGATTTGAACTCAGGTCGCTAAGTTCCTATCCTATGACGGTAACCTTTATTCCACAGGCGCCTCTAATCTCAATAAATATAAGGGAGGAGTAGGAGCAGATATTCTAGTAGACTATTACGATTATGGACCCCCACATATGGCCGGGCAAAAGCAGGACGACCAGCACGAACATACATTCAGCAGCTATGTGAGGATACGGGATGTAGCCCTGAAGACCTGCCAAAGGCGATGAACGATAGGGAAAAGTGGCAAGAGAGGGTCAGGGATATCCGTGCTAGTGGCACGACATGATGTTGATGATGATGATTACGATTATGCGGTGTCATAATTTTGGGCGTTTAAACTTGCAATTCTTATACTAAACTAAATTAATCTAAGCTAAATAATTATTTGAGTTCTTGTTAGTTAATCGTCTCAAAGAAGAGATATTTTTCTGCTATGATGCGATCATTTCATTCATGCATTTATGTGATATTCTCACGAGTCAAAAAGACACATGGTTTGATATGTAAGATAAGTGGTTATAGTCTTTTGCTACTCCAGACAAACCCTGGAATGTCAGTATCGCAATCGTATCTTTATAGCTGTGGAGAAATTGATGACCTTCTACCATTGCAGCCGCTTTCCAGTTGTCTTTCGTGTTCCTACCAGATAGTACCACTCTCTAAGCAGATGACATCACGTAACACATGAATTCCTCATTCACACGAGTATGCCTACAGCGGCCATGTCTGAGAGCTACATTTTTCGTGTAATCTGTTTTCACACGGTTTGAGAAGACAATTTTTTTTTTTTTAAACAACAAGAGAATTGCAATCGCATGAAATTTTTAGTAACATGTTGACTTTTATTGTGAACTCTTTATACAATTTTAGATATTAAATCAGGTTTGATTTTGATTTAAAAAATAATGAGCATAACATTTTGAAGTACTATTATCGCTGATAAGAAAAAAGTTCAAAATAATATATACACACTCAACCTCTAGACCACGAGGGGGATGTGACAGATATTCTGGTTTGGTTTCTTTGTTTAATAGCATATCAACTTTTGTAGGTTATTTAATGCCAAAGCTATTCTCAAAGAAGAACAGTAGAGGTACTATTTAATCCATAGCTGGGAGGATAAGGGGGCTCATACCTTTCTCAAGGGTATTTGCCCGAAAGTGAACGTAATCGCGCGACTGGAGTTCGAACTCGCTTTCTACGATTCCGCAGTCCACGGCTTTAACCTTTACACCACGAGGACACCCCCACACATATTCTGAAAAAGTCACAAGCATTTAACGGTGCGGTGGTAACGTTGGTTTCAGGTTGTTAGAAGTTGTCCATATTGAAGTTTGAAGACCAGAATAAATTGTTTAATAAGAGATAGGATTTTAAAATGTTGCCATTTTAATAGATGGCGCCATTCTAATACTTGGTTGCATTTTAATAGATAGCTCCAATGTATTTACCACCAAATTGGGTAATGATTTTCAATCAGTGAAGTTCGCTAAATGGAATTTTTTTGTTTTATTGTTGCAATTTTTTCTTTTTCCTTATAAACAGGAATATAATCTCCCTCATCGCTTTGTCTAAGCATCGAAGTCGGATGAAACTTTTACTTAGAATTTAAATTTTATTGTAAACGATTTTTTTAAAAAATCATTTCCGATTAAAAAACATCTCTATTTCAATTTCGAAATATTGAGAACAATATTTTGAAATACTGTTACGGCTGATTGGAAAAGTCCTTATTTTGGGATATATCTTATAATATATGACATATAAGGATTGTTTTATAAATATGGTGTCTCATCGTATCGTGGGTATAGAAACGTACTCTGTTTAAAAAAAAAACGCGTTTAAAAAGCCTGAAGAACTTTGAATAGGCTGAATGTATCCCCTGCTGAGTGTTTGATTTTTTGTTTAATGCCATATCAACCTTTGTGGGTTATTTAAAGTTAAAGCCATCCTTTTAGAAGAACAGTAGTGATACTATTTGATCCATAGTTTAGGGGGTTCATACCTTTCCCAAAAATATTATTCCAAAAGTGATCATGATAGCGCGATTGGTGTACGAACTTGCTTACTACGACGTTGCAATCCAGCGCTTTAGTCTTTTAAACCGCCTTCCTCACGAAGAGAGGTATTACCTCCCAAAAATGATGTGCTGGGCTTGACAATATACTGTGCTTGAGGACGAGCCTCCAGTTCTGGAGATCTGGGGAATATGGAGAATCCATTCATCGCCATTACTTCCAGATTCACTATGACCCGGAGTGATAGTACCTGCTTGGGTCATATATATGAGTCAAATAGATTGGTTAACAAATTATTCGTATTCTATAAGACTGTGTGCAAAAAAAATCTTCAAAAAGCTATTATGCAAAAAATATAACTACGAACGTCAAATGAACGCTATCTCCTAACCTCTAAGCATAGAATAACCCGAGACGGTTTAACATGCCATTAGAATCAATGATTCAATCAATCTGTTCAAACTTATTTTCTGTTATTTGCTGGTTGTAAACAAAGCATATGATCGTTGAAAGAAAGACATTTCAAACCGTTGACGAGATTAACAAGAATGCAACCAAGCAGCTGATGGTAATCCCGGAAAAAGACTTTGCACGCAGTTTTAACTTTTCAAAACTGTCTACAAAATCCTTTTTAGGAGCGATGGAAGTACTTTGATGTGTACAGAGGTGCCATCATCCTTGATAATACTAATGGATAATTTTAGACAGGCATTGTAGGTGAGTGATTTTACGGCACATCAGTGTCTATATTTAAAAAAATCCCAAAGTAACTTTTTAAACGTGTTTTTAAAACTCAACAGATGACAGTAGCAGATTTTTAGCTTGATATACAACATTTCTATACGTCTATGTTAAGCCTAGCCTCTCATAAATATCCGTAAATGTCATTGTTATTGCAGCATTGCTATTGAAGAGAGTTGACTGTACAATATCTCTTGGCTGCTTTCTTTTGATCTCTCGCAAGAACGTCATTAATTTTCCCGCACTTCAAAGACAGTTCCGTCGCAGCCATCAGTAAATTTGTGCTTTTATCAACTATCTTTGAGGTAGTTTTAAAAAATATCGTTCGATTTATCAAATCAAAATAATACAGATACCAGGGTGGGTCAAAAGTTTTGCAATATTTTGATTCATGCTAGTTGGAGGCGTATATATCACGTAAACAAAGTAGTTCAAGCTGTGGTTTGTACCCGCTGAGTTTGGTTTGGTTTTGGTTTAGTTTTATGGCACGACCATTGTAGATTATTACTGTCAAATCCATTTTCACACATAAAACAGTTCTATTTCAAACAATTCAGTTTAGCATAAGTGCACGGGTTCAGTGTCAAAAACAGATCTATTTGACCGATAGATAGGATTCTATCAGGTGCCCATGGTGTAATTGTTATCGTCGTAGGAAATGAACTCAGCGACACGAGTTCAAATCCTGGACGAAACTCATTGCATTTCACATAGCACTAATACCCTTGGGAAAGGTATGAATCCAATTATTCTCCCTCCAGCTATGGGTAAATAGTAGGACAGACTAGGTTCTTCAGCCTTGGTTAGGCAACTAGTCTAGGAGAAGGAAAACTCTGAATTCAAACCTGTTAAACGCCGCTTAAAAATTGACCTTGTGTCATATCCTGCCCGAGCGGAGGAGTTGGTAAATAGGATCTGGTGCTACCACTAAGGGCCAAAGTGGACCTGGAAACGATGGTAATCAAGAGTACTCCGCGTTCCCCAAAGCTCCAGCATTACTAGAGGCTCACCATCAGATTGTTTAGTGTCACATCAGGACAACTTGTTGAGGTGGGGGTCTTACCCCTCTGCAGAGAAGTAGTCGGTATATTCTACAGCCCTAGCTGACTGGGCAAGCACTGTGTTTGGTAGTATCGTGGTAGCTGGTGTACTGACACGTTGTGCATTGCTTCATTCCACGTGTGATTTGAAAGCTGTACGGATGAACGCTTTACGAGTTCGAACTGAACCATAACGCCACAGAATCGACTATAAAAATATGATGAACGAAAGGTAAAGGCGCAGTTGATCATAGAACAATAACTAGAAGGTTGTAGATATTTTGCTCAGATTGCAAAAACCTCAACGATCAGACAAAGTCAGGTAGGATTAAAACGGTGGATTCCGAGGCCGTCCCCCAAGCCATTGAAGCAAATCTGGAGAGTAGCACTCGGAGATTATCAAGCAAGCTCGGCGTCTAGCAATCCAGTGTTGTTCGTCTCCGTCACGACTTCAGCAAAAAACTCATTCCTACCGAATTGTGCTTCGCGTTACTAAAATATTGCAAAACTTTTGACTCACCTTAGTGTTTTGCTTTCGGCATGAAACTGATGACAATTTTGTTATGCTATCACCTGCCATCTTTATAGCAACTTTTTTCTTTGCTCCCAGAAATTTTTATTAACTTGCTCTGTGTGTGCAGTGATTCGTGAAATTGATATTTTTTTTCATTAGTTAATTCTATAAACATCTGATAAATTCTATCAGACACAACAGTTCTGTCCGAGTGTAGAGCATCTTTCAGCGAGAAATTTCCAGTACCAGACTATTTTTTATTCATTCAAGTACCTTCTTGATAAATACACCAATCTTGACAAATTAAACAAAATTAAAAGTCACGCTTATATGACAGCTTTTACAAAGAAATTAAGAAAAATCTTTTTGGCCGAAGTTAGTTAAACGCTCCAGATGTAATCTATCGACAAAAACAGAAAATTGTTTAGGCGAATTAATCTTGCTCTCACAAGATGGCGCCCAAGTAATGCTCTGATGATGGTATAGTCGAAAAACTGAGTCACCAAGCGTCTTTAACTCTGTGTCTACGATATCTAAACTATATGTACTATTACAAATACTGAGCACTATGTATTTATAATTATACCTAACTACATCATTAATGTATAAATGTGTGTGTGTGTGTGTGTGTGTGTGTATGTGTATATCTTCAGGATAAAAGCTTTTGTGAAAAAAAGTTTTTAAAATTTTTTTAAAGTTTTTGAAGGGTTGATTGCAAAGATTTTCTAAATTTATTATTGTAGACATTTTTCTTTTAGTTTTAAGTGTATATATTTGTAAAAAAAAGTCTTTGCCTCAAAATCTAGTCTTTAAAAAGAAGAGTAAAAAGCTTTTAAAATTTTTGTTTCGAGTTTTGTGTGTATATATTTGTAAAAAAAAATCTTTACTTTACTTTAAAAATGCATTCTTTAAAAACCTGGAAATTTAATATCGGTAGCAATCTAGGTAAACAAATTTAGGGACAGCAAAGAAGAAGGATGAAGGGGCATGGGTAAGAATATGACGTCAAACGTCAAACGTCTCCCGGTGTTACCTCGGGTCACGTGACTGGAATTTTTCTTTAGAGAAAATAGTTAAACGGCGTAGTTGAAAATGTATAAATGAAGAAACCATCATTTAAGATACCGAGCGCTCAATGAAAAGGAACATTGCTATTGGAGGACGGTATTAGGTGAGTAAGAAGAACATTTCATAAATCTGCTTGGAAACTCTCCGGAAATCACTGACAAATTTACCCTCCAAATCATTAATGGCCAACTAGACGTCAAACAAGGGCAGTTTACGGAGAAAGGACTTAACGCAGTATGGAAAAGAATTAAAAACAGAAAAGTTGCAGACTTTAACGAAATACCACCTGAAGTTTAGAAGTCATGAAAATTTGGCGATATACTCCCCCAATTGTGGACCGCAGTCTAAAGGCAAAACACCACAGAGAAATGGACGAAAGGTTACAACCTTCCCTTCTTTCAGAAAGGTGACCTCGGAATCATTAAGAACTACAGTGGTATGATTCCAAATGCTATAGCAGCTAAGGTTTATGATGTTCGGCTTCTTAATCGTATCTAAACCCAAGTAGAGAAATTTCTTAGGAAAAGTCAAAACGACTTTGGAAGAAATTGATTCACTGCATCACAGATTCTGACAAAATGTCAAATCATCGATGGAGTACGAGTAAAGAATATCAAGGCAACACTACTGTTCTTAAATTTATCCAAAGCATTAGATTCTATACACCGAGGAAAGATGGATCAAATACTACTTGCATATGGCCTTCCCCAAAAATCTGTTATACGAAAGCAATGGTTAACTCACCTGATGGAGACACAGATTTCTTCGACATAGTCGCTGGAGTCTTTCAAGGGATACATTAGCACTATATTTGTTTCTACTCTACCTTGACTACGTACTTCGAGCATCAATAGACCTAATAAAAGAAAATAGTTTCATATTAAAAAAGGCAAGAAGCAGATGCTATCCCGCTGAAACTATGACTGATGCAGACAAAGTTGAACTAGAGTTTCTCGCAAACATACCAACCCAATCTGAATCCCTACTGCACAGCGTAGTGCAAGCAACGGGAGGTATTGGCCTCAACGAAAATGCAAATATAAAATGAATTCCTGCGTTTTAAACAAAAATGTGCCATCTCCACTCAAAGTGTCAAACCTCTAAAATTAGCGGACCAGTAACATCTCATATGCTGAAAGTGATGTCAACGTACGCCTAATGAAGGCGTGGAATGCTACTGATAGGTTATCGATCATATGGAACTCTGATCAATCCTATAAAATAAAACAGGATCTTTTCCAAGCTGTAGCTGTATCTGTACTACTATATGGATACACCACATGGACGCTAGCAAAAAGCATGGCGAAAAAGTTAGATGCGATATACACAAGAATACTGCACACTGTCTTCAACAAATCCTGGAAGCTACACAATAAAACCATCAGTTGTATGGCTACTTGCCTCTAATCTCACAAACCGTTCAAGTAAGACGAACAAGACACGCGGGGCACTGCTGGAAAAGCAAAGACGAACTCATAAGCAACGTTCTCTTATGGAATCCTGCATACCAGTGTTGAACGACCAGCAAAAACTTACATCAGCTCTGTTACCCAGTTGGCTGGGGCTGTAGAATACACCGACTGCACCTCTGAAGAGGGGTAAGACCCCCATGAATGTACTAGATATGACACTAAACTATCTGATGATGAGTTTCCAGTAATGCTGAAACTTTTTGGAGTGTGGAGTACTCCTTTATTGCCATCGCTCCCAGGTCCACTCTGACCCGGAGTGGTAGCACCTGATAGGGTCCTATCTTTGGGTTAAATAGAACTTACTGTATACTTATGCTAAACTGAATTCTTTGAATTAGAAATTTCTGACTAAACTGAATAGCTTGAAAAAAAATTTTTTTTGACAATTAAACTGTGTACTTACATTTAAACTGCATGCTTATGCTAAACTGAATTGTGTGAAATGGAACAGTTTTTGACATTGAAACTGTACTTACAATAAACGGAATTGTTTTGACATTTAACTGTGTGTAAACAAAATTAGCTGAATTAGAAGTGTTTGACTAAACTGAATAGCTTGAAATAGAAATGTTTTTGACAATTAAACTGAGTACTCATGCTAAACTGAATTGTTTGAAATAGAAATATTTGCATAAAAATGGATTTGGCATCAAATAACCAACAAAGGTTGATATGCCATAAAATCCAACCAACCAACCAACCAACCAACACACCAGCTTTGTGCTGACAAAAGATGCTGCCTAGAAGACTTACAGGAAGCAATGGATGATAGGGATTGATAGCGAGAGTCATGGAACTTCGTGTTGCCAGCATGATTTGATGTCACACTAAGTCCGTGGCGGAGGGGCTGGGTAAATACATAAACAGTAATAATGATCCATTAGACTCTTTTGCGAACCATTACCCCATACAGAGTCACTATCTCCCCCGTCCTTGCCGCCTCTCTGGTTAATCTGCCTCTAAGATAACTCCGGTCTGTATGTGCATTTGAAATATTGAACAAAGGGGAAGTGTGATCGCTGACGCTATACAGGAATTATTATGAAAAACATTTCGGTCAGCCATGGCGTTTTCTTCTCTTTTTCATTTCTTTTTCTTTTATGTCTTTATTAAACACCTGTTACCCACAGATTACACCGTGACAAGATTCACATAATCTTTTTGTTTTTGTTTTCCCCTGAGATACTTCGTCAGCGAAAACCTCACTATCGACCAATATTCTCAGTTAAAAATGTACGTCACCTCTCACCTGACTCTGATCATATTTTTAAAAGTACAATAGCAAGAAGATTTTTTTGTTATAAACCCTAAAATTTAAAACCAGGTATAAAGAAGGTACGTTGGTGTCATTTCTATTCTTAATCTTCCAAGATTATATATATAATCCACCGAGATTTCGTACTAGGAACGTCAATAGATCAAATGAAAGAAAATGGTTTCATACTTAAAAAAAGCATAAAGCTGTCGATATTCCGCAAAAACTAACACGGATGTAGACCACTTAGATGATCTAGTACTTCTTGCAAATACACCTACTCAAGCTGAATAACTGCTTCATAGCCTGGAACAGGCAGCAAGTAGCATTGGCCTATACGTAGACTCAGGAAAAACAGAGTTCATGTGTTTTAAACAAGATGGAGTCATCTCCACATTAAATGGTAAGCCTCTGAAATTAGCAGACCAGTTCAGTTGATGAGATATTACTACTGAGGTATATTAGTAGCAATATCTCATCTACAGAAAATGATGTCAACATACGCATACGTAAAGCAGATTGCTATTGACAGGTTATCGATAATATGGATATCTGATCTCTCTGATAAAATAAAACAGGATTTCTTCCAAGCGTTAGTTGAGTTAGTACTACTGTATAGTTGCACCACTTGGACTTTAACGAAAAGCTTGAAGAAAAAGCTTATTGAGAATTACTCAAGAATTTAGCATACTGTTTTGAACAATTCCGAAAGTAGCAGCGTATGAAACAGCAGCCATATGGCCACTCACCTCCAGTCTCACAAACCATTCAAATAATATGAACAAGACACACAGGCCACTGTTGGCGAAGTAAGGACAAACTCATAAGCTATATTCTTCAATGGACTCCTTCACATGGATACACCAGTTTTGGCCGATCAACAAAGACTTATATTCATCAGCTCTGTGCGGACACTGGATTCAGTTAAGAGGACTTAGCAAGACCGATGACTGATTGGGACGGATGGAAAAAGGGAGTCAAGATAATCCGTACTGTCAGCGTGCCTTAATAATGATGATTATCATCATCATCATATCGTGCTGGTAGCACGGATATCACTGACCCTCTCTCGCCACTCCTCCCTATCGTTCATCGCCCTAGGTAGGTCTTCAGGACAACAACCTGTATCCTCACATAGCTGCTGAATGTACGTTCGTGCTGGTCGTCCTGCTTTTGCGCGGCCATGTGTGGGGATCCATAAGAGTACATCTCTTATGAGTTCATCTCTGCTTCTCCAGCAATGTCCTGCATGTCTGGTTCGCCTAACTTGATTAGTTTTCGTGATAGGGGGCAGGTGGCCGTACAGTTGGTGTCTTGTGGGGTGTTGCTGGTGCAGGGAGATAGGGAATATATTTTAGTCGATTCCCCACTCACCAAGAAACAATATTAACATTATAGTATCCGTTATATACTAACTCCGCAAGGAATAACAGCGTTGTTATTAAATATATTGGACGTTCCCAGCGTCGTAGGAATTGGAATTGGTGAATCGAGTTCAAATCCTGGTGGAAGCAGTTTGCGTTTCACTTTGCGCTGTGGGTAAAATAGTTTGATAGACTGAGTGCGTTAGCCTTAGTTAGGCAACCAGTCTAGGAAAAAAACCATTGAATTCAAACCAGCTGGACTCCATTAATAAATTGACTTTGTGCCGTATCCTGCTCGTGCGAAGGAACTGGGTACATACATACGTAAATTTGAGGCTCGTCTAAGGAGACATTAAAGAATTATCTACTTTGGATTTGCAGGGGTATCTTTCGGACGCCTTGTGATCGCCTGATAATCCTAGAATCCTTTCTCGTCCTCTTTTCGTCCACCTCCTTTGAACAGTTATGACATATTTTTTCATCTCTGTTCGTTTGATGTATATATATATATATATATATATAAGCTTATTTGTCTTTCTTTCCATTTATTCAATATTAGTTTATCACTGGATATGATAAGGCTAATATTGAACCTGGTGAATGGAGACGCAACTAAATATCCTCATAAACACCTCCAATAAAACTTAGAATGTAAATAGCAAAATCAATATGGTGACAATTTTTTTTAACCATCGCTGCCTCTCTAGACGTAGAAGAGACGCCCATTGACCACAGTTTCTATAAACTTTACAGCGTCCTAATTTAATTATTATGAGCGAAAAGTCAGTTCTTAACTTTTGCCTTTTGCCAACCAAAGCGCTAGAAGTGGGTTCTTGACCTTTTCATTAATAACACTCAGCCAGCTTTTTGCTGACACGTCGCAGATTTAGTCAGTGTTTTCCCTGTCCAACTGACCGCAAAACATTGCAAATCTTCAGTGCGAAACAAGAGCAAAGAAAATATGTTGATGACAACTACACGACTTGTAGTGAGGAGGTTTGGGGTTCAATCTCAAGTGCTCACTTGACAAGATTTATACAGAGAAAACAACAAAAGAAGACCAGAACAACAGCGGTAAGCTTTCATTGTAAATATTTGAGGATTATTTAGATAACAGACAGAAACTTGCTTCATTTTATGTCTTTCGCGTTTTTACCTTATAAAACACCAATATGTTGAGATTGTTTTTAAAAAATTATATCATTTTCAAAAAATATATATCATTTGAGACGTAAATACTTGAGTAACTTCATAGGCTAAGAAAATGAAACAAAACAGTTTATATCAATTTATCTGACTCAGTCAAAAGATGAAAAGTTATAAAACAATTAGCATATTTTTTTCTTTTCAACTTGTTTCGACCTGAGGTCATTGTCTGGAGAAAGGTTGTTTGGGAAGAAAATTTTGGGGTCGGAAGAAAATTTTTCTTTAGAAAGTTTTCCAAATAGATTTTAAAGGTTAGGGGCTTAGGAAAGAGAAAATTTGGATTTCATTTTATTCTATTTATTTTATTTTAAATAAATAGAATAAAATGAAATCCAAAAGTGTAGCATTTCCCAGATCTCTCACAGGAAGCTAGATCCACGTATGTCTTGAAAGATAAGACTTATCGGTGCTAAAGAGAAACTCTCTCTCTCATTCAGCAGTGACCACTTAGACTGGAAAAAAAGACCTACTTCTCTCCTGTCACTGGGGAAAACCACGTGTCTGCTTAGCTGCACGCTGGCTCACTTTTCCACCGTTGTTGAATATATCTACTAGATACAGAACAGACCTTCAAACCCACAATTTACCAGAAATGACTCTCCAGCTACCAATCCGACTCCACCGAAACAAACATTACTAAAAAAAACACCAACTGGACATAACTACCGACTTAGGACTTATTACCCACTGAAAATGACATTTCGACGCTTTCTTTGGGAGATGCAACTGTTTTTCTAATAGTTCAGGAAGATATTTCCTCGCTACAGAATAGCCGTATTAAATCAAAAAATAAAGTTGAAATTTAAAAAGTATCGTCATCTTCCTTTTTTTCCTTCCGTCCGTCCGTCCTTAAAAATATACCAAACCATTCCGCGCCCCATAAGGTGTTGATTCGCTAATTAGGTAAGCAACGAAAAATAAATTGGTGACGTAGTATATCTATTTATTGAATGAAAATTGTTTTTAGGACACACCACTGATATATATATATATATATATATATATATATATATATATATATATATATATATATATATATATATAAATAAAGTTGGTAACCGTAGTCGAGGGCGACCCGAAGGCTCTTTTTTCAATAGCTATTATATCGAGGTGTTGAGAAGGACGCTACTTCTTTCCCTGGATTGCTCCACTTTACCCTTGATATGTACCTTATGATGCTGAGTGTTAAGTAAGGCAGCATTAATTACCATTTTTTGAGTCTTTGGTATAACTTTACCTGGGATTGAACTCTGGTTTCCCGGGGCCATTGACAAACACTCTACCCACTAGAAAATTGGGCAGGTCATATATATATAGCATATTCATCATCAAGTTGTGCCTTGGGTTCTCTGACAAAGAGACAGGGAAATCTTTCGATTGTTGTTTTTTTCTCATCACACTTGGAGATGTAATTGGTTAATTGTTATCTGTACTCAAGCTGATATTCTTTCAACGAAGAAAACACTCCAGCAAGTGAGGAAAAATCATGCTTGCGCTTTTAAACTTTAAGTTTAATTTAGTATAAGTCTAACCATATCTTTCTTTCTTAATCATAGTTTAGATTTCATACTGGTTTGCAAGTGGGGTGTCCTGAAAAACAGGCTATGATATTGCAGGTGTAATTAAAAATAATAAACAGAAATTGAAGATTGAATTAATTTCATCTGAATAATTCTGAAATGTCAACGGATTTTTTATGTGTTTACAGTTAACCTCAGAGCGGAATAATCAAAACTAAACTTTTTACCATTGAATTATAATTTCTATGTCACCTATTAAATTATCAATATCAATGTCATCTTTCAAGAACTTTGATAATAAATAATGAATTCAATTGATATATATATATATATATATATATATAACCTAAATGAAATTAATATCTCACTTCTCGACAGTCTCATTACTAAAGGTTTCATGTATCAACAAGGATACAATCATTAGAATGAAATTAGTTTATACATGAAATTTTTAGTAATGGGACTCTTATAATAAGAGGTGCTATTTTTCATTTATTTTAGGTTTTATCCTGCTCTGCTGATCAGCATTTGAGCACTTTTTGATTTACCAAACGTTTTTAAGGAATTTCATCCTACCCAGCACTGGTCCATTAGCCTAGCAGGTTGAGTGATCGCCAATACCCCGGGAGACCGGAGTTCTATCCTAGGTCGAGTGATACCAAAGACTTAAATAATGGCACTTGATGCCTTCTTGCTTAACACTCAGCATTATAAAGTACGGGTCAAGGGTAAAGCGGAGAAATCCAAAGAAAGTAGTATCACCCTCTCCTACACCTTAGTGTAGTAGCTATTGAAAAGAGAGCCTTCGGGTAGTCCTTGACAACATTCGGCAACTTTACTTATATATATATATATATATATATATATATATATAGGTATTCTCCAATCCAGTAAATCCGGAGTAGGGAACAATTCAGTAAGGACAATTAAATTATTCAAAATACGAATATTTAAATATTCCTGGTAAAGAGCTCAATATAAATGATATCACATAGCAAATATTCTTTCAAGAAAAAACCCAAATTCGTTTACATTAGGATTATAGATTTATTTCCATCCTGCTAAGAGCATTGATATGAATCTACGACTCCAAAAAAATTTAACAGGACTTCTTCAGATCCAACAAGAAGATACTGTATTTATTTATCTCCATGTTGGATCGGAAGAAGTCCTGTTAAATTTTTTGTGGGATAGATAGATAGATAGAGGGGAGAAATAAGGTAGAGGGAGAGACAGATGGGTAAACTGAGAGAAAATAAAGTAGGTGTAGAAAACTAGATGGATAAAAAGAGAACAGAGAGAGAGAGAGAGAGAGGATAGAGAAAGAGAAGAAAGTAAGTGTAGGAAACTAGATAGATAGAGAAAGAAAGTGGAGAAAGAATGAAGAGAGAGGGGGGGAGAGAATGAAATAGGTGTAGAAAACTAGTAGAATAGAGAGATAAAACGTAGGGAGAGAGAAAGAGAGTGAGAGAGAAAGAAACATGTGGAAAACTACAAGAATAAAGAGAGAGAAGATGGAGATAGAAAGTAAAAGAGAATGAAATCGTAGATGAATTGAGAGAGAAGGTGAGGAAAGAGAATGAAATAGGTGTAGAAAACTAGATGGATGGAGAGACTGAGAGACAAAGACAGAGACAGGGTGGGGAGACAGAGAATGAAGTATATGTAGAAAACTAGTTGGATAGTGAGAGAGTAGAGAGAGGAGGTAGAGAGAGAAAGTAGAGAGACACGAAGTCAAGAATAGTTTGAAAATTCTTTACAGCTGGACGATAAAGGCCAAACAGAAAATGACAAGCCTAACGGAAACCTGATTTCTTTTTTCTTTCAACAGATTTTCTTTTAAACCTTTTTGCCAGCACGATTTCTTTTATTTTTGACCCCGCCTTTTATTCACAGATGTGACGGAATGCAACGACTCAACATGAAGGAAGTGACAAAACTTGCTTCTTTCGACACTTGTCGACGACTACGTGACCCATTTAGGGAAAAAGATTACCAGCGAAGCCAAAACAAGTCTTTAATTTATTCAAACCAGTAACAAGAAGATGATTCATGATGACTAAAACAATCTTTCTTTTGCCTTTTAGCCTTTTTAGTCTCCATCATAACGTCTTTTCATTGTTCTTTGGTTTTTCTGTTTTTCATTCTTTCTTTCTTTGCACTATATCTTTCGTTTACAAAGTTTCTTTCTTCTTTTCTTTCTTCTTTCTTTCTTCTTTTCTTTCTTCGTTTTTTAACTTTTTCTTTTCTTTTTCCTTTCATTTCTAATTCTCTTTCCTTCTTCCTTTTACATTTATTTTTGTCTACTTCTCATTTCTCATTTCTTTTTCATCTTTATTCCATCCCGTCTTTTTCTTCTTCCACTCTCTTTAAAAATCTTCTTCTTCTTCTTCTTCTTCTTCTTCTTCTTCTTCTTCTTCTTCTTCTTCTATTTAATTCCTTTTTAATTTCTATCCGTTGCTTTTTCTTTTACGAAATTCATTTTTTCTTTTTCTTTCTTTCTTTCTTTCTTTCTTTCTTTCTTTCTTTCTTTCTTTCTTTCTTTCTTTCTTTTTCTTCTATTTTTTCTATTATCTTTCTTTTATTACTTTCTTTGTCTTCTTTCTAATTAGGTTTATTCACAATTTTATATTCTTTCAGAGTACTCTTATTTTCTTTTAATCACATGGAATCTGAGTACAAAAGGCACGATGTCGCGAATGAATCAGTAGTGCGCATGCGCAGACACTCATATCTGTGTACAATGAGAAACAAAGCGACCTTCGCAGTCGCTTGAGTGCTATGGTGGCAACACAGACAATATCAAATTTCCCTGACTCACAAATCTGAGAAAAAATCGCATTGGCTCGTCGAATATGAATCGTACAAAATATATTCACACGTAAAGAATTCTGATTTCAGCATTGCGTTACGCGGTGCTTTCATTTGGGACATGTTTTTGGAAGATTTTCAATTCAAAAAAGGAAAGAAACTTGTTTATGAAAAACAACAACACTCGTATAATAATAAGATTTGAGAGAAAAAAAAAATCCCACACACACGTATATATATATATATATATATATATATATATATATATATATATATAGTTTCGGCTTGGTTTCTTTGTTTAATGTCATATCTACCTTCGTGGGTCATTTAATGCCAAAGCCATCCTTGTCAAAGATCAACAGAGATACTATTTAACCCATAACTGGGTGGATAAGGGTATGAGTCCGAAGGGGAACTAAATAAGGCGACTGGAGTTCGAACTCGTTCAATTCATAGCCGCAATCCAGCACTTTAGCTAACCCTACCAGCTCTCCAAACGGAATGAGCCAAAGATATACTATGAAACAACCTACTCTAAATACATATAAAAACTCACTGAAACAAACACTTCAAAACTACCGCTGAGAACGACCAGCGAAATGATCGAAAGCGCTGTGGCTAGTAGTAACATACTAAGCTTTTCGCTCAGGTGTGGTACGAGGCTGCATGAATGGGGCACCCACTGAAACTCAAACTCGTAAAGGTTTGTTAGTCAAACTCGTAAAGGTTTGTTAGTCAAGCTTGCTAATCATTACACATAATAGGACACTTTCTTCACCACCTTGTCCCAGGCATAAGAAAAATAACAAGATTTGAACGTCTCCGCATAAAGATTTTCGAGAAAACATTCAGCGGTCTTTAACCGAACGTGACTAGATAACGACGGGTTGCCAAAGTACACAATATATATATATTCGATTTTCTCAAGCGATAACCTTTATGCCTCCATTTTGATTCATTTGTAAACGTTTGGCTTCTTAACAAATCATTATCATATTTTCAATATTACATTGTATTTTCTTTAATTACATTTATATTTTTCTTGAACCGTTTTTGTTTGCACACTGTTAAATGGTAGCAAGTATTCTTAACATTGATTATCCTCTTTACCGTAAAGCCTATTGTAAAGTTTTGGGTTTTAGCACTATCGTATAAGTCGACCTTTAGTCTTATAGAGATTTTTTCTGGTTTAAAAGGTCAGTTTATACGGTGCAATTTACGGTATCAATTATCATTTGTTTGTACATAGTTGGATGGTTTCATGTATTATCTAATACACATAACTTTCAAACAGATCTAGTTTACCCATATAGATGAGACCTTAACAAGTTTTACTGCCCTCAATCAGAATGGACCAGGAAGTAATGGCAATGAAGGCATACCTCACAGTCCACAGAGCTCTAGAACTGAAATCTTACCCGTGTAGGTAGTTTTGTGTCATATGTACGATACCCCTTTGTGTCATATCTTGGATACCCGGCTGAATCTATAGAATACACCGACTGCTTCACTGCAAAGGGGTAAGGCTCCCTCCCCAATGAGTGTCCTGGACATAACGATAAATAAACTGATGGTGAGGTTCCAGTAATGCTGTAGCTTTGGGGAATGTGGAGTCCCCCTTCATTGTAATCAATCCCAGGTTCACTCTAGCCTGTAGAGGTATCACCTGATAGGGTCATATCTATGGATCAAATAGAACTAAACTGTGTACATAAGCTAAACTGAATTCCTTGAAATAGAACTATTTTGATATTGACCTATGTACATAGGCTAAACTGAATTGTTTGGAATAGTAATGTTTTTGTCATTGAATCTGTGAACTTATGCTAAACTGAATTGCTTGAAATAGAACTGTTTATATGTATAAAAATGGATTTGGCATTAATAACCCACAATGGTTGATGTGCCATAAAACCAAACCAAACTGAACGAAACCTTTTAGGGAGTGGTGGCTCTTACCTTTCAGCAGGGAATAGAGTCAGCATATTCTAAACCCCATCGACTGATTGGATCAACGACCTAGATGAGAGCAATTGTCCAAGACATGTAAATAATATAAACACTGAATAAACGTTTATTTGATGCGTTCGTGGTGTATTGGTTATCATCGGAGGAATTGGACTCGGCGACACGAGTTCGAGTTCTGGTTGAGTCTCTTTGCATTTTAAATAGCGCTTAATCCCCTTGGAAAATGGATGAATCAAACAATTTTCCTTGCAGCTTAGCCATTTTAGCCACAAAGTAGACATTCACACTATTGTCAGAAGCTGGTGCGTGAATCCACGTAAAGATCAGCGTATTAAATCCTGATTTTGAAGAGAAGAAAACTCTTACTGAATGGAAGATACACTCAACGCAAGTTTCTTTACTCAGTAAAATCATTAAATTCATAATGAAATAACTGATCTATCTATCTATCTATCTATCTATCTATCGCATCCTACTCATATCGATATGTGACACTTTGTTAAAAATTTTCTCTCCTTCTCTCTCTCTCTCTCTCTCTCTCCCCATGAGATATATATATATGTATCAATATATTCCTATTTAGCGAACTATCTCGTTGGCTCATTCTGTGCATATCTATCTATATATCTATCAAAACTAATATTTGCCACGATGCCACAAGAGACTGCATGCTAAATATATAATCACGGTATCTTTACCTTTAAAATAGAGTTTTTCTCCTTCATGCATGAAGCATATAAAAAGCAACAATAATTTCTGTTATTTGTCGGCCGGATATGGTAGATAAGACCGATGTTTTATCAAGATTATCTCTTAATCTATTTTTGCTCCGTTCACGTATTCCTGGCATTTTTACGTGTGCATCAGTACGTGTGTGTGTGTGTGTGTGTGTGTGTGTGTGTGCGTGTGTGCGTGTGAGAGAGAGGTTGGGTGGGTGCGTACGTGTGTAGGTTGGGCTAATACCTTAGAGTGATGTTTATGAAGCTAGTTTTGCTAGATTTTTACGGGCATATTCAGTCCTCATTAAACATAGCTGGAGTCCCTTCCATAGAGCGATGATCATCATAGTTTTATACGAAGGTACACCATTAAGAAAGATTAAATTGACTATTACCCCGGAAATGTTTGGTTTGGTTGGATTTCTTTGTTTAAACATAGTTAAGGAAAAAAATTTACACACACACACACACACACACACACACACACACACACACACACACACACACACACATATATATATATATATATATATATATATATTGTTTCGGTTTGGTTCCGCTTTCCGGCTGAACGCCTGGCTTTCGTACCAGACGATTGTGTTTGCATACTATGTCATCTTGGCTTCCGGGAGCCGTTCCCAGATCTTCGCTTGCTTATAGGATTAAATTTATTGCTTGGTGCCTGAGGTGCCTAAAAGGGGAATACCTACGGGGCCAAGACTTTTTGCACCTGCCGCGCATGTCTTGATTCGAGCTCAGCCACCTCCATAAAATGGCTTTGTGCCATATTCTGACACGGTGGGATGTCAAATGAATTGCAGTTTCGGTTTGGTTTCTTTATTTAATGGCATATGGATTATTCAATGCAAAAGCTATTCTTGTAGAAGAGCAGCAGTGATATTATTTGACTTATAACTGAGAGGATAAGAGGGTTCATAGCTTCCCCAAGGGTATTCGTTGTAGTGAACGTAGTAGCGCGATTAAAGTTCGAACTCTTTTACTCCGAAATCAAGCCCATATTAGAAGGAGTGAAACATTACATCAGAAATAAAACAATTTCAATAGCAACTTCAGGCTTTTAAGTTCTATTTCTTATTACGACATGTTCAGTATATTTTTTAACTTTTCAAAACATTTCCAGTTATGTTTGAAAATGCTCATATAATGAAGAACGAAATTTTACTTGCCTAATCGGGTGGGGCTGCAGAATACACCGACTGCTTCTCTGCAGAGGGGTAAGACCCCACCCCACCCAGACGAGTGTTCTGTTCATGACACTAAACAATCTGATGGTGAGGTTCCAGTAATGTTGGAGCTATGATGAATGCTGAGTACCTCTTCATTGCTATCGCTCCCAGGTCCACCCTGGCCAGAAGTGGTAACATCGGATAGGGTCCTGTCTATGGGTCAAATAGAACTAAACTGTGTACTTAAGCTAAACTGAATCGTTTGAATTAGAACTGTTTTGACATTGAACCTTTATACTTATGCTAAACTGAATTGTTTGAAATAGAACTGTTCATATGCATAAAAATAGATTTGGCATTAATAACCTACAATAGTTGATGTGCCATAAAACCAAACCAAACCAAACCAAACCAAACTAAACCGAAACTTTACACCGGAAATAATAATTTTAATTCAGGTTTTCAGTTATTTTTCTTATCACACACATAAACACACATGTGTGTGTATGTGTGTATATGTGAGAGAGAGAGAGGGGAGCGAGAGAGAGAGAGACTATGCGATACAAATACAAAAGCAGACAGATAATAAAAACTGTTGCCGACAGCCTGCTCTTTGGACCAACAATTTTAATTTCCGAAAAGAATCATTACTTAATTTAAAAAACTCCTCGACGTCAAATGAAAAATCAACCGCCCCCCACCAACGCCAAAAAAAATCCAACATCATAGAAACCAAGCAAAACCCTACCTACCAATAATGCAGAGCGAAAAGTTCATGTCTGAGAATCTTTCTGCATTTTCGAACAATGTAAACTGAATAAGAGAAGTAGAAAGGCCACACGATCAGTTCTAGAGATGAGGAGAGGAGAATGGACAAAAAGAAAAAGAAAAATGGTGTCAGCGACAATTAAGAGAAAGAATCGTGATAAAATTCATATTTTGCAGTGCATACTAAAAATGAAAAATCAAGCCAATATAAAGATATCAACAAATGAAGTACACACGTGAACCCCCTCCCTTCCACCCCCTCTCTCTATCTATCTATCTATATATATAATATATATAGGGATATTTTATACCCCATATAAATACATATCTTATATATCTTACCTCTCCCTCTCTCTCTCTCTCTCTCTCTCTCTCTCTCTCTCTCTCTCTCCATACACACATACTCACACATATATATTCTTACGTATTTATTTATTCATTTATTAACTTCACATCTTTTATACATACATACATATACAAATGTTGTGTGTGTTTATGTATAAATCTTAACTATATCTGCATGTGTGTCTGTTTCTCTCTCTCTCTCTCTCTCTCTCTCTCTATTTCACTCTCTCTCCCTCTCCCTCTCTCTCTCTCTCTATATATATATATATATATATAGAGAGAGAGAGAGATAATATATGTATAGTACGTACCGGACATTCGCATGATGGTTAGAGTGTTTGCCAATGGCCCGGGAGACCTGGGTTCGATCCCAAATCGAATCATACAAAAGACCAAAAAAATGGTACTTGATACCTCCTTGCTTAACACTCAGCATTATAAGGTACGGATCAAGGGTAAAGTGGTGCAATCTAGGAAAAAGAGTAGCGCCCTCCCCTACACCTTGGTGTAGTAGCTATCGAAAAGGGTCACCCTAGACTATAGTCGCCAACTTTACTTTACTTATATATCAGGAAAAATAAAAAGGAAAATAAGAATACAATCTAACCGATACAGTATATAAAAAATTTCTTACCACGCTTATAGCTTTCATCTCTTGTGGAATTCAGTTTTGTGGAATATATAAATTCATTCTGATGACGCCGTTCATATAGCAAAATTTACCAGTCTAATTGTTGGAGTTATACCATTCTCCAGAGAAATATTAACACTATGTGAAATGCAAATACTCTTGTCTAGTCCATTTCCTTGGAGAGTAACCAATCCACTACGAGCATCTATATTTATGTTATTTTGAGGTCTATTTAATATTATTTTATTCATCGTGTTCTGTTTACATAACGTTGTAGATAAATGTTAAAGAATTTTTAAAAGACATTTTAAAGTTGAAATAAAAATTCAATTGAAAAAGTTTGTGACTAAAACGTTTGTTGCTATAAAATCTATTCGGATATATCAATATTTGTAATTGTTTAATTTTATAAAATCTTGTCGAAACTTTTGTTTTAGCCTGGTAAAAGGATTTATTACAGAAATTTTGTCTTTTTCTTATGGTTTTGAAATGGGAGATGCTTATTGATTTGATAATTTTTCTTTTGCATTCATCATATTTATATAGTATCATTCAAACTTTACTAAAGTCAATGGAACTTTCTTTATAATGACAATGTGTGTTTACAACATTAATTATCTCGTTGTTTTTTGTTTTTGCTTAGTAAATGCATTTTTGTAGACATCGTCATATTTTAACAACTTAAAACATTTCTCATATTATTTATACATTTTTAAAGTTATATAGATCGTTCTCTTTCTCGTTCTCTCTCGCTATCTATCTATCTATCTATCTATCTATCTCCCCCCTCTCTCTCTCTATATATATATATATTGGTATTATTCGGTCCAATTAAACCAGAGTTGGGAGTAATTCCTTCAGGACAAGAAAATCATTCAAGAGCTGAACATTTAAATTTTCCTGGTGGAGAGCTCAATATAATTAATTTTACAGAGCAATACTTTCTTTAAAGAAAAAACCAAAGACCGGTTATTTTAGGATTATAAATTTATTTCCATCCTGTTTTGTGTTTCTGGTGTGAACCAAAACCACGAAGAAATATATAACAGGACTTCTTCAGATCTAATGGATAAATAAAACAGAATAGACACGGGGGAAGGGGGATGGAGAGAGTTGAAGAGTTACTTCCTTGTTTTATTGAATTTCCGTTTTTTTATTTACCTATTTATTTCATTTTCAAAATTCTCCCGTCAGTTATAATTACGGTAATTTAACTTTTTTATTTATTTTATCTTATTTATCTTCTTTTCTTGTTAAGTTCGATAAATAACTTTTATGTACTATGTCAAGGTAATGAATTTTTGTAAGGGAAATATTAATGCTTATATTAATTTCGATACTATTTACTTAGCCACCTATTTTTTCCATGTGTGTATATTGGATGCGTCTTTTTTTCCTTGTTTCACAATTTATTTCTATGTTTTAAAAATTTATAGTCTATAGTTTAAATTTTGTCCTATGTCTACATCTAGCTATTAATTCACTTCTTGTATTTAATAACTTTTCAGGCAATTTATACGTCATTATTTGTATTTTCTCTTTTAAGCATAAATTGCATCTACCGTCAAAACTATTTGGAGTATTTTTTTTTAAATAGACCATTCACTCTCAGGGGTTAACCCTTTGTTTTTCAAACACCAGAATTACTTCGATAGTGCCGTATGGTGTTTTAGGTGTTCGTGGGAGAATGTAAATTTTGGTTTGAATATCTCCCCTTCCACTTCGAGGAAGTCAAACCGATATAAGTTTTTTTATCCGTAATATTCTCTTTTGGGTAAATTATTGCTTGATATATTACATTATTTAAATTACATAGTCCATTCATTGGACAATTGTCTCGGGATTTACAATTACATTATTTTTTTACACAATTATTATTATTATTATCATTATCATTATTATTATTATTTATTTGATCCTGAAAATCTTTAGTTATATTTTTATTATGACTATTAATTATTTGAAAAATATTTTTCGCGCAAGAGTAACTAATTTTTAACGTTTTTCTATTAAATATTTTATGCAGTTTATTTCCATGTTTAAAATGCTTATCTACTAGTTTAAAAAATATTTTCCTATCTATATTAGCTAGCCTACAGAACGGGGGGTTGAACCATATGATTTTCCTTTTTCTATTTTTACGCCTATTTTCCTCATTTATTTCTTTATTATTATCATTAGGCATCTTCTCTTTTTTATAGGTAAAGTTTTCCTTATACCTGCTACTTTTTAGTGCATCAATATACATTTTACTAACCTTTCGGAATATTTCCTCATTTGCTGATAGAGTCCTTCTTCTTAGGTTTACAGCTTTTGGAACTTGTTTAATTATAGCTTTAGGGTGGTTTGAATTGATGGTAATATATGAAGGGGACTGATCCCTTTTTATAAAAGGTTTATAGGTGTTGTTAGAAAGGTCTAGGGTCACATCCAGGAAATTGACTATCTTATTGTTTGATGATATTTCTATTTTAAAACCTAAGAGTTTAAAGGCTCTTATAATCTTCTTTTGTATACTAGAGCTATTTGGGCCGTTACTATTCGGGATATATTATACCATCATCTTGGTATAAACCTAATTGTTCTGAACTGATAATTCTATTTAGTATATGCAATATATATAGACCCACAAGGTCTGCTATTTGTGAGAAATCGTATCCACCCATAGGGACATCAAAATTCACTGGTCCACTTTTTATCCAAGTGGTTCCATTATTTTCTAAGACAGTTTTTCTAGGCGCTAATTTTATATCATATTGTTCCTTAGTTATATGTATATATTCTCTTGAGTAGTTGATACTATCTATAAGGATTTTTTTAGATATAGACGAATAAAAGTCAATGATGTCATATTGTATAAAGCTAGCTTTACTTTTGTTTTTATCTTCCTAAACTATTCAATGGTATCAAAAGAGTTTCTCCAAAGATTACTATGGCTTGCCTCTCTCACATTCGTAACAATATTTTGAATTATATTTTTAGAAATTTTTCCTAACTCTGTTTTAGAGGGATTAATTAATCTAGTTTGTAATTTATTTATAAAATTTGGTTTATGGTCCTTTAATAGAATGTAGGCATCTTTCTTTTGGAACTTCCCTAACCTATTGTTAACATGTAGTTTACTTGCGAAATTGCAAGTGTCCTTATTTATTTGGTCTATCGTGTTATCCTTATCAATTTTATAATTATCCGTAATTTTATTATTTAAAATTTCTTGGTACTTAGAGGGTTCAATTTTGTACATATTTCTTGATTTGTCGGCTCTCACCCATATACATTTAGAAGATCTTAGTTCCTTTATATCTCTGCTTAATTTCATTTGAAAATTATTGTTTTCTCTCTTAAATTTTACCTTCTTAATTAGTCTGAACAAGTCAGCTTCAAAAGAGTCCAATAGTCTATTATTTGGAGGAGTGTTCTGAGATTTGAGGTTGTATACTTCTTTTTTAGCACAGTTATTGTCCACCTGTGGTTCTAGGTAGAACAAGGTCTTCCACCGTTTTCGTATGGGCACTTTTATTGATAGCACACACATAAAAATTTAGTCTATGTGTGTGTGTGTGTGTGTGTGTGTGTGCGTGCGTGTGTGTGCGCGCGCGCGTGTGTGTGTGTGCTTCCCATCCAAAAATATGACGTGAAGACGATATTCCATAGAAACTATGACAGACGCCGAATCCACAGATGATCTAGCGCTTTCCAAGCCGATTTCCTAATTTATAGACTGGAGCAAGAAGCAAGAGGCATTGGTCTCTACATAAAACAGAATTCATGTCTTTAAAACAAGAAGGTGCCATCTCCACTTTAAGAGGCAAACTTTAGAAATTTGTCGACCAGTTCACATTCCTCGACAGAAATATCTCATCTACTGAAAACAATGTTAACATATGCATAGTGAAGGAGTAAACTTCTATTGACAGGTTGTCGATCATTTAAAAATGTGATATTTCTGATAAAATATAACTGAATTTCTAAGCTGTGATTGTGTCTGTACTATTTTATCGATGCACCACCTGGAATCTAATGAAAAGCATGAAAAAAGGCTTGATAGGAACCACAAACAAATGCTATGTGCTGTTTTGAACCCTATAAAACAGCCCCTATAAGGTCACTTACCCCCATTTTACTAATCATCCAGGTAAGACGAACATGACATGCTGAGTACTATTGTATTAATGCACCACCTAGAATCTAATAAAAAACATGAACAAAGGTTTTATTGGAATCACTAACGAATGCTGTGTGCTGTTTGAACCCCTTAAAACAGCCGCTATCGGGTCACTTATCCCCATTTTACTTATTATCCTGGTAAAACGAACGTGATATGCTGGGTACTTTGGGTAAAATAAAGAGCAACTGATTCCTACACATTGACGCACCAGTGCTGGCTGACCAGCAAAGACATATATTCATCAGCTCTTTGAGGACACTAGATACAATCTAGAGAACCAGCCAGGAGCGATGGATGATAGAGACGGACGGGAGAATGAGTCAGGAAACTCAGTGTTATCAGCATATTAAGGATGATTATGATGATGATATATAGGTTGTCTCAATATACATGGGACCCATGTATAACTCAACTAATAATAACGTTGTGTTCTTTTTTGTTTCAGATTTCAAAATTGTATACTATAACAATTATTAATCCTTGATCACAATGCCTTGGACAAGAGAGGAAAAAATATTTTGCGTTACTACTTATTTGAATACAAAATCATTCAATACTGTCTCAAAACAGATGCAACCTATTAAAATCATAATGATTTATTACTGAGAACAGAAACTAAAAAAATAAACTTAGATGTCCTGCAAGCTAGAATAATAACAATTAAAAAGATATTGAATAAATGTCTCTAAATTAAAGGATGCATTTTTATAGGATGTGTTCCAAATGATCGCCATTGCGTTTGTCTCAGTTATAAATTATAATCATATTAATGAGTTGCATCTATTTTGAGTCACCTTTTATATATATATATATATATATATACATATATATATATACATATATATATATATATATATATATACATATATATATATACATATATATATACATATATATATACATATATATATATATACATATATACATATATATATATATATACATATATATATATATATATATATATATATATATACATATATACATATATATATATACATATATATATATATATATACATATATATATATATATACATATATATATATATATATATATATACATATATACATATATATATATATATATACATATATACATATATATATATATATACATATATATATACATATATATATATATATATATATATATATATACATATATATATGTATATATATATATATACATATATATATATATATATATATATATACATATATATATATATATATATATACATATATACATATATATATACATATATATATATATATATATATATATACATATATATATACATATATATATACATATATACATATATATATATATATATACATATATATATACATATATAGGACGGACTAGGTTCTTCAGCCTTGGTGAGGCAACTAGTCTAGGAGAAGGAAAACTCTGAATTCAAACCTGTTAAACTCCGCTTAAAAATTGACCTTGTGTCATATCCTGCCCGAGCGGAGGGGTTGGTAAATAGTACCTTTTATATATATATATATATGTTGAAAAGATTAACGGAAGAAAATATACTTTGGTGTGGGTAAAAATTTATTATATTTACTTTGCCGACATGTGTTTCGGACTAAAATTTTGCTAACAAGATTTCTATTTAAAATTATTTTAAATATAAAAGTAATAACAAAATAAAATAATGATTTTACGTCGGTTATACTTATTTTTAGAATGCAATATTGTTACATTTTTGGTTACAGAGTTTTGATGCTGTATATATGAATATATATATATATATATATGTATAGTACTGACCTGAAAAATTATAAAAAGTAAATTCCCAATAAATCAAAGACATCAATATATATATATATATATATATATATATATATATATATATATATATATATATATATACACACAAAGAGAAATGGTAGAATTTGTACTTTCTTTTATATTGTATATATATGTGTGTGTGTGTGTGTATTACACAAATATTTTCAACATAATTCCTTTCTTTGTTCCAGCACTTAAAGATTCTTTATTGATCATATAGATCGTACTTGACTGAATGAAATCTTAAATCAAATTCGGCTTTCAAGCAGTAGACTTACTCATCCGCCATTTTATATCGTAAAGTGGCCATAAAATTGAATATTTTTCTTACATAATAACTACTTTATTTGCTTAATATCATTAAATAGATGTTTTCATGTTACTAGTTTTAATCGAGTCTCCATGTAAATTTTTATATAAGTCAGAATACTTTTGAGATTCATCTGTGTTTCCATATAAAAAGCAGAATTGATATAATTGTCAAAATCGTGGATATTGCCGTTCCAGCATGCAATAGGAAGATTAAGAAATATTAGAATATTACACTGGGCAACAATTTTTTACTTTTTGAATGTTGTCTAGATTTCTACAACTGATTTAGGGTATTTTTGCACTGGTGAATCAGGAAATGGCATCCGTTTCTCTCCATCAGGTCAGGTTTTTTTGCGCGGTTTTGAAAAAAATCAGATCTTTTGACAATATCGATTACATTTTTGTGACAATATTAGCTGATTTTTGTCAACACATATCCTAAATATGTTTTTAAGAGAAAAAAATGTTTTTCCTACAACATATATTGATTACCTGACAGAAACATCGATTACAGTAAACTGAATGGTGGGCATTGATAAAGGTAAGTTCACGTAAATTGCATGCTGCTTCACCATTGTTCAAACTTCAGGGCTTGAACTTCCGTTTCTTCGAACTCTTGGAATGCTCAGTGGCAGGGAGGTCTCACTTCAGATTCCAACAGTAGTCAGCCATCATGACTGCGTCCCTGTGACCCTGATACCTAGTCTCCATCTCTTTCTGGTTCTGATGGAATCTCTCCCCCTGCTCGTCACTCATTGAACCCAGGTTCTCAAGAAACCGGTACATATGTGAAAATAGGCACTGCATCTTGACGCTCATGTTGCAGCCCAGCTTTCTGAAAACTGTCAGCATGTTGTTGACAAGTTCTGCGTAGTTTCTGGCCTTATTATTGTCAAGAAAGTTCTTCACTACCAGAACAATAGCCTTCCACGCTTCCAGTCCCACTTCGTTCATTGAGTTTTCGAACTCTGGATCTCTGATGAGCTGCCGGATCTGAGAACCGTCAAAGATGCCAGCTTTCAACTTCTCCATGGTCAATCCTGGAAAAGCCTGGCACAAGTAAGTGAAGCAATCACCATCCTTGTCCAGAGCCTTGGTGAACAGCTTGATTAAGCCGAGCTTGATGTGCAGCGGTGGGAAGAGTATTCTGTCTCTATCCATCAGAGGGTCGTTGGTGACGTTCCTTTCTTTGTAAGGCACCAATTCCTCCCGCAAAGGCCTGTCCTTCTTCGTGTAATGCTGAGCACGGTCCCCACTATCCCACATGCACAAAAAACATGGTCTTATGACTTCAAACTGATCCCTTTTCGACATAATCACCCAGAACTATCTGACCTGAAGACTTCTTGTCATTAAAATAATCATTTCCAATCAAAACAATTATTCGACATGGCATTTTAACCCCATCAACTTCTCCTAAAATGCTCCCCACATGCGTACATGTGAACAAAAACGTAAAAACGACATGTGGCCATAACTCAAAAACCTGACCTGTTTGAGCAAAACAAATGTGATTTTTGGATTCAGCGCATCAGATTCGCCCTAAATCAGCTAAAAAAACGCAGACAACAAATTCATTGTTGACCAGTGTTATCAAAGATTAGCCAAATTAAAGAACATAAAAGGGAAGTGAATCTAGTCACTGGAGAACTCTGATATGTTCAAAGGAGCCAAAAGAACTGAATATCCCAGAAAGATTTGAGATTATTCCAACAACAGATAGAATACGAAGAAGAAAAATTATTATTCATTTTGATTTCTATTTGCTTTTATCTATTTTTTTTTTTTTTCACTTTTTTGTATCACAACTCACTGAGGTCTGCCTTCTTTAACAGCGAAGAAGAATCCAAGTCGAAAATATTAAGTGACGAAAAGATTCGAACTTACATCCTCTTTCTTAAGTACGCTGAAACACAATAGCCATTTCACCAATTCCCGGTTTTCTGGGGTTAACCTGACGTTTGTGCCGGGTGGGTGTTATTGTGCTAACCGCCTGGTCACGGGGGGGGGCTTCCCCCTTGTAATACCAGCTTAGCCGTTCTGAGTTCATCGCTCTTCGCCAGAGTGGCCATGAAAATGGAAAGTATCTTCGGGATCAAGAATTTTTTGTGACGGCCGTGCATGTCTCCATTTGAGCGTTGCCCTCTCTATAAAATGATCTTTGTGTCAAATCCAGCCCGGTGGGATCTTGAATAGATATCAAACACAATAGATATTCGATTATTTGAGTTACAACGAACTATTAGTATGTAAAACCTGAGATCAAATCCATCAACCCATCCTTTATTCTGTCTCTCAATCCCTTTGTCGTTATTTTTTAACATTGATAGTGATTTCCTAAGATCAACTTAATTTGGCATAGGGAGGTGCCCGTGGTGTAATGGTTATCGTCGGAGGAAATGGACACGGCGACACGAGTTCAAATCCTGGACGAGACTGATTGCATTTCACATAGCACTAATACCCTTGGGAAAGGTATGAATCCAATTATTCTCCCTCCAGCTATGGGTAAATAGTAGGACAGACTAGGTTCTTCAGCCTTGGTGGGGCATCTAGTCTAGGAGAAGGAAAACTCTGAATTCAAACCTGTTAAACTCTGCTTAAAAAATTGACCTTGTGTCATATCCTGCCCGAGCATTAGGTTAAAAATCGAGGGATTCCAGCGAGAATCAAAATCACAACCAAAAGTCTGTTAACCTAAATCGCTCATCATTATATCAAATGATGCATTTTTATTTGTTTGTTTGTTCACACAATAGCATCTTTTACGTATTTATATTTTAAAGCATATTCATTTGTTATTATTTTTTTTTCTCCTTGTGAGTTTTTCTAATAGCTCTCACCGGTCTGAGTGACAGCAAGTCTCCTTGGCTCTCCAGGACTCTCCAAAGTATTCAATCTTATCTTAATAGTACTATTGTCTAGAAGGTCTCGATTCTTCCTCTAATCTCCGATTTGCTAAATCTTTTTTCAAGACCTTTCTTGTAACAGTTTGTATCACCGTTTTTCCTCATGTTCCACAACTTTTTCAGCTCTTTAGCAAGATCTAAGTATTTGTCTATCTTTTCATTTTCTTTTATTTTCACTCAGTGGCACGCTGGAACGGCAAAATTCACTAGACGACAATTTCTTTTCTTCTTATTTGTTTATACTAGGTCTGGTATTCTGGATGGGATTCGGTGATTCGTTTGAATGACTAAGTCGTAGAGAATTTTATGAGTTGCATTTGTTAGAATATCTTTTCTTTGTTTAATCGCTTATCAACATTCATGGTTTATTTAATGCCAGAGCCATTCTTGTAGAAAAAAGTAATGGTGCTATTCAAATAACAACTGGGGGGGGGTGCTAAGGAGGTTCATACCTGTCCCAGAAGTTTTAGTACGAAAGTAAATCCAATAGCACGAATTCGAATTTGCTTACTATGATGTTGGAGTCCAGTACATTAGTTGCAGAGGGGTAAGACTTCCCCATCGATTATCCAGTTCATGACACTAAATAATCTGATGGTGAGGCTCCAGTAATGCTGGAGCTTTGAGGAATGCAGACAACCTCTTTATTGCCATTGTTCTCAGGTTCACTCTGGCCCGGAGTAGTAGCACCTGATAGGGTCTTATCTATGGGTCTAATAGAAGTAAACTGTGTACTTATTCTAAACCGAATTGTTTGAAATAGAACTGCTTTGATATTTAAACTGCGTACTTATGCTAAACTGAATTGTTTGAAATAGAACTGTTTATATGTAGAAAAATGGATTTGGCATTAAATAAGCTTCCATTGTTGATATGCCTTAAAACTAAACCAAACCGGACCAATTACGACCCGGGGATTCCCCTTTGTTACAAAAGGAAAGACAAGAAGCGAAGCCCAATAGAAATAAGTGAGATTATTTTGAATTTTGTTTCATGTAAGAATACAAATATCTTGGTACAGATACGAGTATCAGTACCAAGGCTGCTTCAATCTTTTATGGGAAAGTTGAATTCTATTTGTGCTCATCTCCATATCACCAAAAACTATTGACTCTTGTAAATATTTGATCTTTTACACGCTTATAGTGTATATATCACCATTTTTTATTGCATAGTGAAATTAAGTGACAATAAATGAGTTAAGAAATCAAGTGCTATCGAGAGACTATATGTCAGTCATGGTTTTGTATATTCTTTCAGGATATATAGTTATATGGAAGCATTTGTGATGTAATGGATACTGCCGAACGTGTTCAAATCCTAGATGAAACTGTTTCCCAAGTGAAATGCATAAATCCAACTATTCTCTTTCCAGCAAGGGGTAAATAGAAGACTAGACTGGGCTCTTCAAACCTTGGTGTGGCAACCGGTTTAGGAGAAGGAAAACTTTGAATTCAAACCTGTTACACTCCTCTAAAAATTGACCTTGAGTCTCATCCTACTCGTGCGGTGGGGTGGGTAAATATATATATCGTAACCTTCAGAGGCCTTGCTCAGCGATCAGACCATGTTATATGATTATGAATATGCCTTACATTTTGATCTACGTTATATTTACATGGGTCAGCTCCCAACTCCTCACTTCACTTCGTCTATTCTCCGGTCGGTCTCCTTGTCACCTTAGTGTTGCTCTGATGTCTCTTTCATGTCGGCATCTTTATTCTTATTGATTGAGGAGGAATGACATCGTGACCACCATTTCATGTATCTACTTTTAATACTAATAAAAGTAAAAGTAAACTTGGCGACCGTAGTCGAGGGTGACCTGTAGGCTCCCTTTTCATTAGCTACTACACCGAGGTGTCGGGGAAGGCGCTACTCCATTCCCTGGATTGTTCCACTTTACCCTTGATCCTCACCTTATAATGCTGAGTGTTAAGCAAGGAGGTATTAAGTACCATTTTTTGAGTCTTCGGTATGACTCGACCAGGGATTGAACCCCGGTCTCTCGGACCATTGGTGAACACTCTACTTATCAGACCAAAAGGAGTGTTCGGTATCATTGATAGAATGTATATTTAAGTTAGGATAGCGTGGACATTGAGACATCGGTGCTTGGTGTCAGTCAGTTTCTCGACTATGTGTTCGTCAGATCAAGTGTTTGGTGTGGGGGGAGTATAGTTTGAATCTTTTTATATACTGCAGGGAGTTGGGAGGCTTGACTAGTTTGTAGGTCATTCCGGGTAAGGGTTGATTATCCTTTCGATTTATCTACTTTGGGTTGTGTCTTTCCGATTTTTATAATATCATTTTTTTTTCTCATTATCATTCTCTTTTACCTCTGTTAACATTTACCTCTCTTCCAAGGTTTATCTGTCCTTCATTAATCTTATCTTTGGGTATAAGTACGAAAAATCAACGTAATAGCGCGGCTGGAGTTAGTATTCGATTTCTTCAAGGCCGCTGTTCAGCATTTTAGCCACTACACAGAAATAGTGTCTGCTAAGAAATAGTCTCACTATCACTACAAATATAACTTGTCTTGTTCCAACTTTAATCCATTTATTGATGCTATTTCCTGTTTTTTTGTTTGTTTGTTGTTGTTGTTTTTTTTTTGTATATTTTTGTACTTACTCATCTGTTCGTTTTGCATTTATTCTAACACTTATTTTGTTTATTCATATATTCTTTTTTCACTTTTTTTTATTTTGTTAATTTATTTATCTTATTGGCTAATTTGTCTATTTTGTTTTATTCTAATTCATTATCTTTTACTTTTTCATTTTTAGTTTTTGGAGTCATTAGTTTTCAGGTGGCTTTGTAGAAATTTGTTTTTATGTCTGCATTTGGATATGATTTCTGATCGCTTATTTAGGAGTTTGTTTTGTTCTGGGAAGGTGATTATGGCTATTTTTCTTTAAGGCAAAGGTTTCAGCGTTTTGAGTTGTGGTTGTCAGCTGGTGCTATTTTTCTTATTTTCTAACTTCATTCTTGAGTATTTTAGTTTGAATTTTTGAGGTCCAAAATATATCTAGAAAATGTTATCCTGTGTTTGTATTTTTCATCGATGTGTATTGCTCCACTGTTTCCTGAGGCTCTGTTACACCTATATATCTTTTTTTCTGTATTTTGTTTAGATCTTAAAGAGCCTTGTATACGACGTTAGATAGAAGGCAATTTCCTCTGAGTGAACATTCGTGTTTTACTTTGCAATTGCAGATATTTTTTGTTGTTATTTACGGTGTATTTTAGATTTTCTTATTGGACTTTTTAATAATTTTTTTGTATATTTTTAGTACGACTGTAGCTAAGTTTTGGGATATTCCTGTTGAATATTGTGTTGTTTGATGTGGAAAGTGTTGTTTTTTTTATTAGTTTTATAAATATTTTCCTAATTTTTTCCTTACGTTTTTATTTTAGGGTAGGTTGAACCAAATAATGTTTCTGTTTCTACTTCGTTTCGTTGTTCTGCTTGGAGTGTATGTCAGTTTGTCTGTAAAACCACGAACGAGACAAATGAATAAATGATGGATTGATTAAACAAGTAAAAGCGGCAAGTGTTAGCCGAGCTGAAAAAAATCAGAAGAATAACACTAATAATTATGTGATAAAAACCGAAAAGCTGTAAATCAAATGTAATAAAGAAGATGAGTCAATAAATTACAAGTGTAACATGATATAGTCTATAGATAAGCTAGATATATCCGGAATGACCCGCAAATTAGACAATGCCTTGAAAACACTTGGTCTGACTAACTCATAGGCGAGAGAAACTAACAACCACCAGCACAGTTGACTTTCAGTCTACGCTATTCTAACTTGTATATATATATATATATATATATATGGATGCCCCTTTAATCGGCCTTGTGCCATATCGGAGCAAAAAAATCGTAGATTACTCTCTATATATATATATGTATATACTGAGAGAGAGAGAGAAAGAAAGAGAGAGAAAGAGAGAGAAAGAAAGAGAGAGAGAGAGTAGGAGAGAATTATATATAAGGCTTGCGTTATTTACAAAGGAATGTTTGTCAGAGATAGAGCGTAAGTAAATATAAAACGGATTGATGCTTAAATAAATATGGCACAGTAACTATCAGATTCACGTCTTTCGCGTGCACTCAGCGGAAATTTCAATCAACTTTGGATTATGACAAAATAAGTCTAAACCTTAGACTGCTTTCTTCGAATTATATGGGGGGGGGGATTTGTATTACCCGTTCAAGTGATGTACTCATGTAAACCCCTTCACATGGACGAGCAAAAGCAAGACGACCAGCCCGAACCTATATACAACAGCTCTATGCCGATACGGGATGTATCCCCGAAGACCTGCCGGAAGCAATGGACGATAGGGAGGGGTGGCGAGAGAAGGTCAGGGATATCCATGCTGATGGTGCGACATGATAATGATGATGATGATGATGTATTACCCGTGACAAAAATGATGGAATTAGCAAACTCGGATGATATGCAATTAAAAGTTGTTTGTTATTCTATTTAGCAGTTTGTAATATAATGGCCGAGGGATTTCGTTTTATGCCTTTGGGTTTAGTTAGGCTGAGAACCTTTCGGCTCAGTGCATGAGTTACTTAGGTGCAACATTAACGCAGGTGTTCACGCGCACGCGCAGAGCGGACGTGTCACTCAGAGATGTCACAGTTGCCCAAATGGGAAACGGAGCTACAGAGTGCGGGTGACGTCACGCACCGGAAGCGCACGGGGGATTTTGGGGATTTTGAAAAAGTCAGTGAGTTGAGTTGAGTCCTGCCTCGGGAGAAGACGGTTGACTTTCGGGGCTCGGAGAGGCCAGACGAATTTGCGCGCTGCGGGCACCGCACGACATGGCGGGTAGATGGATAAGCCAGAATAGAAAGAATGTGTATCTCTCTTCCTTATGTCGAAACCTTTAACTCAAAGGTAATAAAAGGTTTCGTACCTGAACTAAGAAGTCGTTACGTGTTTTTGGTGTTTCGGGGTTCCTATGTTCTATGTATATATATATGAACATTATATGTCCATTTTGCATATCCGTATCTAGCTATGTTACAAGTAAATGAATTGATAACAAATAAAATGGAAGCATTTTTCTTTAATAGTTGAACATTCTGGGTTTACGGAATATTCCTTTAAAAAATTAGATTAAATCTTAGATATAAATTTTCTTTCAAGTCCGACAGAAGAAAATATTATGAAATAACCCAATAGTGAGGCGCTTGTTGTATAAAGAATGTTTTCGTAGGAAATTGACTAGCCAAAATGAATTCAGATCCTGGAAAAAGTTGTTTGCATTTCACAAAGTGCTAATACCATTGGGAAAGATATGAATCTAACTATTCTTCCTTTAGCTATGCGTAAATAATAATGCAAAATGGGCTTTTTAAACTTGGTATGGCAACTAGTCTCGGAGAAGGAAAACTCTATATTCAAACCGGTTAAACTCCACAAAAGATTACCTTGCGTCGCATCGTGTTCTTGCGGTGGATCTGGTTTGGTTTAGTTTTATGGCATATCAATCATTGTAGGTTATTTAATGCCAAATCCTCTTTATACATATATATCAAATATATAGGATTTGGTTTGGGTTGGTTTTATGGCATATCAACCATTGTTGGTTATTTAATACCAAATCCTGTTTATATATATATATATATATATATATATATATATTAAATATATATGATTTGGCTTGGGTGGGTTTTATGGCATATCAACCATTTTACGTTATTTAATGCCAAATCCCATTTATCCTATTTACCAACCTCTCCGCTCGGGCAGGATATGACACAAGGTCAATTTTTAAGCGGAGTTTAGCAGGTTTGAATTTAGAGTTTTCCTTCTCCTAGACTAGTTGCCTCACCAAGGCTGAAGAACCTAGTCTGTCCTACTATTTACCCATAGCAGGAGGGAGAATAATTGGATTCATACCTTTGCCAAGGGTATTAGTGCTATGTGAAATGCAATCATTCTCGTTCAGGATTTGAACTCGTATCGCCGTGTCAGTTTCCTACGACGATAATCGTTACACCACGGTCACCTCCGTTTATACATATATATTAAATATACATATGATTTGAAAACACATTTGGTAGAAAACATTTTTAAACTAGCCTGAACTCTTTTTTTTTTGCGCACAGTTAAATTGCTTCAAGTATTGTTATATAACAGTAACAATTAAACATCAGTCATTTGTATGCACACATTTAAATGGATATACATATATGATTTTTAAGTGAACAATTTGTTGGTACGAGGATCATTAAATAAGTTTCCAGACTTTTTTTTGGATGGGCACTTTTATTGATAGTACACACATAAAACTCTAGTCGCCTTCGCATTAATTTCCTCCGGCTGCAATGCACTTGTTGTACCGTTCCAACAACTTCTGGAAGGCCCCATGGAAGTCCTCTTGTGTGACCATGTCAATGACCTTCGTCACAGCCTCTTTCATCTCCTCGATTGTCTCATAACGACAGCCTCTGAGCTTAGGGAACCAAAAGTCACAGGGGGCAAGGTCTGGACAATAGGGAGGCTGAGGAACTGTCTTGATGCCGATCTTGGTCAAATAGTCTGTGACAAGGATGGAGTTATGGACTGGTGCACTGTCCTGGTGGAAATGCCACTGACTCGATTTAAAGCCTCAACATAGTAACCCTAACCCTAACCGTTTGGCCAATCCACTCTGGCGTATTGACTTCCTTACTCCTCCCACACATCTCATCATCCCTCACAGACTGCCTGCCCTCCTTGAATCTCTTATGCCACTCAAAAACTGATGTTCGATTCATGTAAGACGGTCCAAAATCAGTCTGAAGCATTCCATACGTTTTCTGTGTCCTTTTTTCCAAGTTTAAAACACAATTTTATTGCATATCGTTCTTCTAAAGTGTCTGATTGCATTTTTGAAATTCACCAGCTGTGACAATCAGACTTTAGTAGGGTGTATTCCAATTGCTGCTGTAGCTGTTCATTTGAACCTGAAATCATAAAAATTGGTCAGTCATCTCATAAAATGTATAGCAATAACAGTGAATTTTCAGTGCCTGTACAAAAAAAGTCTGGAAACTTATTAAAGGCACCACGTTGTTTCATTTTTCTATGAGTTGGAAGTAATTTCTTTACACACTATTACAGCCATTGTTTCTACACTGTTTAATGGTTTTAATTATTGCTATCTTACATTAATAATTCTATTTAACATCACTTATTTGTTTGCACACAATTAAATGCTTCTAAGTATTGTTAGGTATAACTAACGATTTAATTAAACATCAGTCATTTGTTTACACACAGTTAAATGATCAAACAGTTCTATTTCGAACAATTCAATTTAGTCTAAGTCATTTGTTTGCACTCATTTTAGATGTTAAATAGTTCTGTTTGACCAATAGATGTGACCATACCTCCTCGGCCCCCCGAATACATAAACTTCTTTAAACCATTTCACTTCTTGGCCGGTGAATCATCTAGTGGTTCCGATAGGGGTATCGCACATTTCTTTACGGCTCAAGAAATACAATCAAGGGAGTGGGAGAAAAAGAACAAACGAACAAACGAACAATATGCTTGGGTTAACTCAAGTGTAAGAAGGGTGATTCTGTGACACTGTACATTCCTTTGTGCATATGTAGACTAACGCTAGCGTGGATTTCTAGCGAAATTTCTACAAAGCTCGAGGAGTGCTGACTCATCTTGATTGGTCTTCCCTCACTGCTGCTGGACTGTCTCTCATGCCAACTGGTCTCTCCGCTGTCCGGTGTCGACCGCCACTCGCGTCACCCTTCGCCAACTGCCTTCTCTCAGTCCCTTTATCCAACTTCTGACTGGCGTTCCCTTGCCTACCTCCGGTCGCGTCGAGATCTCGAGTCAAAACCCTTTGTCAGGTTTCGCGCCAAAACAGACAAAGGGATCGTCTGCTTGGAGGACCACCTACATAGTGTCACATAGATAGGAATCTTTCAGGTGCCACCACTCTGGGCCAAAGTGGACCTGGGAGCAATGGCAGTTAAGGGGTACTTCGCATTCCCTAAAGCTCCAGTATTACTGGAGTCTCACCATCAGATTGTTTAATGTCCTGTCTTGGACACTCAAGGGGTGGGGGGAGTCTTACCCCTCTGCTGAAATGCAGTCGATGTATTCTACAGCCAACGTGCGGAGGGGTTTGGTAAATATATATTGAGGAAAAAACGATGGAATTCATAGACAAAAAATTAGAGTTGCTATTTATTTGCACCTCGTCAATATTTTATCGCAGCCTCAATGTAACATTAAAGTAACATTCTAAACCAAAGTGGTTTCAATTTTCTCATATGGTACTTAATAGATCTTCTTTGGTAGGAGTAGCATATATGTCTGTATACAGACATTTGTGTGTGCGTGCGTGTGTGTGTGTGCATGCGTGCGTGTGTGTGTGCGTACGTGTGTGTGTGCGTGCGTGTGTGTGTGTTATGGTATATCAGCCATTCTAGGTTTTTCATGCAAAATCCATTTTATACATACAAACAGTTCTGTTTCAAACAATTTAGTTTAGTATAAATACACAGTTAAAATGTCAAAAACAGTTCTATTTCAAACAATTCAGTATAGCATAAGTACACAATTTCAATGTTAAAAACAGTTCTATTTCAAACAATTCAGTTTAGTATAAGTATATTTTTTGTCTACATACAGTTAAATATCAAAATAGTTCTATTCTAAACAATTCAGTTTAGCATAAGTACACTGTTTAGTTCTCTTTGACACATAGATAGGACCCTATTAGGTGCTAGCACTCTGGGCTAGAGTTGACCTGGGACCGATGGCAATGAAAGAGTACTCCGCATTCCCCAAAGCTCTAGTATTACTGGATCCTCACCATCAGATTGTTTAGTGTCATATCCAGGACACTCGTTGGGGGAGTCTTACCCTTCTGCAGAGAAGCAGTCGGTGTATTCTACTGCCTCAGCTGACTGGTCCAGTGTGTGTGTGTGTGTGTGTGTGTGTGTGTGTGTGTGTGTGTGCGTGTGTTTGCACCACTTAGACTCTAAGGAAACGTTTAGAGAAAAAGCTAGATGGGAAGTATACAAAGATGATGATGTGTGATGGTTTGAACAAATCCTGAAAATAGTACCCAACAAAATAGCAACTGTACGGCTACTCGCCATCCATGTCCCAAACTATCCTAGTAAAATGAGTAAGCCATTCTGGACACCGCTGAAATAATAAGAATGAACTCATATGCCACGTGTTCCTATGAACTGCTGCACATGGACACATCAGTGTTAGCCAAGCAGCAAAAACTTACATTCACTAGCACTGTGCAGACACTGAATGCCGTCTAGAGAACCAACAAAGAGTGATGGACGATAGGGACGGAAGACAAGAGTTAATGGAATCCATGCTGTTGGTACGCCTTGGTGATAAGGATGATAGAGTTTATATATATATATATATAATGTAACTGGAAGAAAACTCAAACCTGGTAAAATTGTAATTATAAATTTATTTCGGCGAAGAATATCATTATAATCTTTGTCTCTTCAGATGACTTACACTCCGAGGGTGAAAAGCAACAAATATAGATTACAATTCCTTCAATATTCGATACACGAATAATCCACACCCATTGTCTTCGGACGCCAACAATATATATATATATATGTGTGTGTGTGTGTGTGTGTGTGTGTGTGGAGACAGAGAGAGACAGATAGAGACAAGGAGAGAATCAATTATAGACAATGAACTCGTGAAATGCTGCTTCATCTGATTCCTCGTTTGGTTGCTACCTTGACCCGGCACTGTCTCTATTCCACAATGGTCTACTTTACACCGTTTCGTCAAGTCTGTCCGTCATAGCTACTTTTTGCCTTCTATTTACGTGACTCATCATAGACTACGTGTTTCTTCTTCATTCAAGGAGTTGTTATTAAATCCCATAACGTCATTTCAAGCGTCAACACGTCTTTTCCTGGATAAAACATTTCTCTAAGCATCTTACAATATTTATGCACATAAGCAAAAGTAAACGTTGATAAGACAGGATTCTTTGTTTAATAACATATCAACCTTCGTGGGTTATTTAATGCCAAAGCTATCCTTATTGATGAAAAGCAATGATAATATTTAATCCATAAAAGGGGTGTTCATAGCTTTCCCAAGAGTATAAGTCCGAAAGATCAACTTAATAGAGCGACTGGTGTTGGAATTCGATTACTTCAAGGCCGCTGTTCAGCATTTTTGCCACTACGCCACCCACTGCGAAGAAATAGTCTCTCTATCACAACAAATATAACTCAATTCTTACGGAGGTACCTTACAAATGAAACCCTATGACAGACTAAGATATTAGTTGTCTAAATTTCTGAGACGAAGCTTGGTGATTTTTATCATTAAGGGTTTTCGGACGTAGTTCGAAGTTCCGTGTAGATTACCGAGTTCGACAAACACCTGAAGAAGGCTGGAGGACATATCGGCCGAAACGTTGTGGAAATAACAATAAAGATAAAGAAAATAGTCCGAAAACCCTTAATAATGAAAAAAGACTAAGATATGCGTAGTGTTTCAAATATTTAAAATGAACAATTCTTAATACGATCAGACTATGATAAATAGATATCACGTCGATATCAGAAGTTTTTTTTTTCAATCATCATCATCATCATATCGTGCTGGCAGCACGGATATCCCTGACCCTCTCTCGCCACTCCTCCCTATCGTTCATCGCCCTAGGTAGGTCTTCAGGACAACCTGTATCCTCACATAGCTGCTGAATGTACGTTCGTGCTGGTCATCCTGCTTTTGCGCGGCCATGTGTGGGGATCCATAAGAGTACATCTCTTATGAGTTCATCTCTGCTTCTCCAGCAATGTCCGGCATGTCTGGTTCGCCTAACTTGAATAGTTTTCGTGATAGGGGGCAGGTGGCCGTACAGTTGGTGTCTTGTGGGGTGTTGATTCATTCAAGATTAAATAAGCGTAAGTAACATTCCATATTGGGGTACCATATGTTATGTGGTGAGTGGCCAGAATTTTGAAAACATAATTTATTAGAATGACAGATAGTTATGCCAAGGTTGCCTGATGACAGATGACACATTTTGAATAATAACATTCACATTTCGAAGTTCAGAAAAAATGTCAAGCAGCGTTGATTCAACATGTCAACTCAGTGATGTGAAAACAGATGGTTGGTTTGATTGGTTTAGTTTGGGTTTTATTGCATATCAAACATTGTAGGTTATTTGATGTCAAATCCTGTTTATACATATATATTAAATATATACGATTTGTATACACATTTTGTTGATAACATTTTTAAACGAGTCTAAGCTCGTTTTTTTTTGCACACAGGTAAATGGTTCCAATTATTGCTATGTATTACTAACAATTCATTTTAGCATCATTCATTTGTTTACACACAGTTAAATGATCAAACAATTCTATTTCTAACAATTCAGTTTTGCATGGATCAACAAAGTTAAATGGTTCAAAGTATTGCTAGGTATCTCTAACAATTCAATTAAATATCAGTCATTTGTTAGCACTCAGTTTAAATGGTGAAACAGTTGTATTTAATCCAAAGATAGGACCCTATCAGGTGCTGCCACTCCGAGCCAGAGTGGAACTGGGAGCAATGGTAATTAAAGAGCACTCCACATTCCCTAACGCTCCAAGACTGGAGCTTCACTATCAGATTGTTTAATGTCATATCCAGGACTCTCGGTGGTGGTGTGGGAGGGTCTTACCCTTTTGCAGAGAGGTAGTCAGTGTATGTCTACAGACCTAGCCGACTGGGCTAGAGAGAAAATAGAGCTGTAATATATATATATACATACATATATATATATATATATATATATATATATATATTGTAATTTTAAAAAATGTGAATATTTCAACGAGAGTAGGTTTATTATATCATGATTGTAAATAGTGTTCACCTCATCACCGTCCTTATTAAGACATTCTTGGAATCTTTCCCAGGCGTTAATTTGTGTAAACGCCTGGCTCGTTCTTTTTCTTATAAATGTACTCTGATAGAAGAGTTGATTTGAAAAATAGTTTGTAGGAGTCATCATGACCTAATGGCTAAAGTGCCTGATTGCGACCCTGAAGTTTGAATTTCAGTTGCGCTATGTTCAATTTCAGACTAATTCACTTAAGAAAGGTATGAACCTCACCCTGGTATTTGTTAAATAGTATCTTATATAAGGATATATTTGGCATTAAATAATCCATGATGGTTTGTTCCATTGAACAAAGAAACTTAACCAAACCTAAGAAATGTTAAGCGTACAATGTTTGTTTAGTTTTGTCTCATTTTAACTATATATATATATATATATATATATATATATATATATATATATATATATATATATATATATAATGAAAGAAAACGTTACAAACAGTGGATAAATAGACACCGTACCTTCGTATATCTACCACGTGGGGGCCACTAGGTCTGATGATTGAATAGGCAAGGAATTTACAATTACTTAACTCCGTTGACTGTGTCTAGGCAATCCTAACATTATATATATATATACAAATATATATATATATATATATATATATATCCGGGTCAATCCCAGGTCGAGTCAGACCAAAGATTTAAAAATGGTACTTGATGCCTCCTTGCTTTTCGCAGCATTATAAGGTACGGATCTAGGGTGAAGTCGATAAATCCAGGGAAAAGAGTAGTATCCTCCCTACACCTCAGTGTAGTAGCTAAGGAAAAGGAAGCCTTCTGGTCGTCCTCGACTACGGTTACCAACTTTTCTTTTTACTAATTTATACATTTATATATATATATATATATATATATATATATATATACTTGTATTTTTTTAATATTGGTGCTCAGTATTCCAGACAGCCACATAACAGTAAAAATATTGAGTTCTTTAACTTTGGTATGGCAACCAGTTTGGGAGAAAGAAAACTCTGAATTTACACCTGTTAAACTCATCTAAAGAATTGACTTGTTGTCGCATCCTGTTTGTACGGAGCGGATTGGGTTAATACCTATATAAGTTCTAAGACAGTCGGAGACAGAGTATTAGACAGGTTGTATCATCACGAAGGAGCGGACTTAGTCCGGCCTTTGTAAGAACTGATCGGACAATCAAGATAGACTGGTGAGTAGGAGTAAAATGACGAAGAAGTGAATGCTCAACGTGACTTGTAACTCTCATATTTGATTAGGAAAAATAAATATGTGGGCCTCACCCAACCAAACACATGTATCTCAGTACAACACCTTATGTTACATGGTAAGGAAATAGGTTTCGCTAAGTAACTCCCTGCCTCCCATCACGAAAACTAACCAAGTTAAACGAACCAGACCTGCAGGACACTGCTGGAGAAGCAGGGACGAGCTTATAAGTGATGTACTCCTATGGACCCCCACATATGGCCAGGCAAAAGCAGGAAGACCAGCTCGAACATAGATTCAGCATCTATGTGAGGATACGGGATGTAGCCCAGAAGACCTGCCAGAGGCGATGAACGACAGGGAGAAGTGGCGAGAGTGGGTCAAGGATATCCATGCTAACGGCACGACACGATGATGATGAAGTAACCCCCCCCCAAAACCCCGAGAGAAGTCCAAAAGTAGAATTAATGATCGTGACACTCCAATGGGCTCATAGGTTATGAGAGATGAGATAGACACTGCCAGCTAACTCTCATTGCCCGGTGAGAAACCAAGAAGCTAAATTACTCAGGATGACACTTAGACAATCTAATGGATCATAGTTGTTTCCTTTTTTTTTTATTTAATACAAAATCAACCTTCTCGGTGGGGGGAGGTGTCCTCGTGGTGTAATGGTTAAAGCTATGGACTGCGGAATCGTAGTACGCGAGTTCGTACTCCAGTTGCGCTATTACGTTCACTTTCGGGCAAATACCCTTGGGAAAGGTTTGAACCCCCTTATCCTCCCAGCTATGGGTTAAATCGTACCACAACTGTTCTAGGAGAATAGCATTGGTATTAAATAACCAACAAAGGTTGATATGCTATTAAAGAAAGAAATCAAACCAAACCAACCTTCTTGGGTTATTTAAAGCCAAAGCTATCCTTGTAGGTAGTGGTGGTATTTAACTCATTGTTGGAGGAATAAACGGAGTTCATATCTTTTTCAAGTGCATGAGTCCGAAAATAAACGCAAAAGCACGATTGGAATTCGAACTCGTGTACTACGATGTCACAGACCAACTCGTTATCCAGTACACCTTAGGGTCACCACCTCTTATAGTTTATATGAAACATCTTTGACTGAATGAGAATGGAAATATTGATCCAGATTTCCAATTTGTTCTACCGCATTTGACTTTTTTTTTAAAGCAGGTCTCGTACGTCGACTCGATTACAGATTACGGAGTCGGCAAACAACGACTTGCAAACCAAACCCAGTTCGCAGCTTCATCTAAATGTGACAAAATCTCACCTACTTCTTGGAATATGTGACATTGCTTAAATAGTTCTTTGTTTTTTTCTTTCCGTCTTTTTTTTATCATAAGATCAAGAAATTTTTTCTACTCTGGCTCGCCTCCGAAATTGTTTGTTTAAAACCATCAAGCACTTTTTTTTCTATCGATAGTGAATTTTCATTTACATTTTCCCACGGGTAAGAGAGAATTAAAAATTTTAAACATTAAATTAAGAGAGAATTAATACTCTAAACGACAAATTTAGACGTTTTATATGCACTCGCACATCTGTGTGTATAGGTAGTGTGTAGGGAATAAACAAGCGTGTGAGAAATGTCTTTTCCTAAATGTGTATATTTGTCGGATTAGTCTAAGTGAAAATTAATCGGTGTTATCCCCCATCTCCCACCCCATCTCTATAGCTGCAAACTCTGCTTTCTCGAATTACTAGAACTATATTGAGTACAGAAAGAAATCAGATAAGAAAGAGGAACATTCTAATGAAGAAGTGCAACTATTCTCTCCTGGATAAATACACGTTGAATATTTTGGATCGTTCTTTGTTGATAGATACGGAGAAAAATGTTCAAGGCTCGGTTAATAAAGAGGTCGGTTGTTTAACTAGATATTCAGTTATCTCATCAAGTTGAGTCGATTTAGATAAAGATTATAATTTGAATATTGATGAGCCGATTGCGATCGACAGTCTTTCTTATCTATTACGTACATATACTGGTAAAAGAGGTCTTGCTCAAATCACACACACACACACACACACGCACGCACGCACGCACGCATATATATATATATAGAGAGAGAAAGTGTGAGTGATAGACAAAGAGAAAGAGTGTGTGTAAGAGAGAAAAAGCGAGAGAGAGAGTGTGTGTGTGTTTGTAAGAGAGAGAGAGGGAGAGAGAGAAAGAGAGCAATAGTGTAAGAGAGATAAAGTGTGTAACAGAGAGTGTCTGTAAGAGAGAGAGAGAGAGAGAGAGAGAGAGAGACTGTGTGTGTAAGAAAGAAAGAAAGAAAGAAAGAAAGAAAGAAAGAAAGAGTCGATATGCTGCTTAGGTTCTCGGAATTTGGTTATGAAAATTAATCCTAATGCCTCCTTGTTTGCGTCTTCAAAGTATTATCGTTTGCGTCGGAAGGTAGTTTGAGAATATAATCAGCTTAGTTCTCAGTAGCCTTATCCTCCGACAGCATCTGTCCCACTCATCTAAAAGAGTTAAAAGGGCTGTTTATTATCTGGCAACTGAGGCGCTCCTAAAATGGAATGCCGACGGAACTAAAAGGGAGGCTTGGTTCCTTGAGAGTCCCCATATTAAACTGACCTCGTATCACATACCTGCACTGCATGAAAAGAGAGAGAGAGAGTGAGAGAGAGAGAGAGAGAACTTCTTTAAAGTTGTTCATTACCTGCTGTTTGCATAATGGCCCACAAAGCTTCCTGATCACAAATGATTGTGGCAAAAGTCCGTACAACGCGATAACAGTACCTCCACTACATAAAACTTTCAATTATAATCAAAATATTCTAAACCTGAAAATAAAAAAATTCTGTTTCAAAAGTTTACATACGTAGAATTTTAGCCTATATCTTTTCTTGCCGACTAATTTGGCTATAATAATCTATTTAACTGCACTCACACACACACACACACACACACACATATACACATAGATAGCTAGATAGATAGATGCACACACGCAGAGACATTTGCAAAGTATCTGTGAATATTATATAAACAAGTGTCGAGAAGTTTATATAGTTTTTATCTTTAACTATTCTCTACAGACAATAACTTGAATAGATGAATTGTAGAAAAATGGTCTCTTTGTAATTGTATGGGTAACTTTATGGAAGGGATCTTTTAAAGTGAATTTCAGTAAGACACCATGCAGTATACAAATGATAAGAGTACTTCAAAAAAGGGATCGTTTGGTAGGGGGGATAACAGTAAGACCCTATACAGTATACAAATGATAGTACTTTAAAGAAGAAATCTTTTGGTGGTGGGGATATCAGTAAGACCCTATGCAGTATACAAATGCTTGGAGTACTTTAAAGAAGAAATCTTTTGGTGGTGAATATCAGTAAGACCCTATGCAGTATATAAATGCTTGGAGTACTTTAAAGAAGAAATCTTTTGGTGGTGGGGGGAGTATCAGTAAGACCCTATACATTATACAAATGATAAGAGTACTTTAAAGAAGGGATCTTTTGATGGAGGAATATCAGTAAGACCCTATACAGTATACAAATGATAGGAGTACTTTAAAGAAGAAATCTTTTGGTAGGGGAATATCAGTAAGACCCTATACAGTATTCAAATGATAATGTTACTTTAAATACCTTATAGATAAACGTAATGAAAAAATAAAATTCTAAGTAAATTTTGTTAGAGAAAACGTCTATTTTAGCAAATATAAAGTTCGGAGTCCCCGTGGCATAGTGGTTAAATTGTTGTAGTAAGCTAGTTCAAAGCCCCCTGTCGCGCTATTGCATTCATTTACGAAAGGTATGAACTCTCATTACCCGCACCTATTGGTTAAATAGTACCAGTACTGTTCTTCTAGAAGGATAGCTTGATGTGTCATTAAATATTCCAAACCAAACTAAATATTTATCACAGATATGCAATCTTAGATCCATCTCTTTTTCTAGTCGACTAATATTTGTCTCAGCCTATTGATATCGATTTATTTAACTGCGACTACACATGTGTACGTACATACACATACACGCATATGTAAACAGGCGCAGTACTTCTGAATATTACATTAAAAAGTACTGAGAAAGATATTTGCTTTTTATTTATTCATTTTTACTTAAAATAAACCGTTACTTCGATTTTGTCACTCACACCAACTGACCCTATGATATTGTATTTATTTGCACCGGGGTCAGTATGTATTTGGTAGAGTAGAGAATGTATGTACTTACCCAACTTTTTCGTTACAGGCAACAGAATGTAAAATTTAAAGCGATATATAGCTGGTTTGAATTCAGGTTCTTCTTTTAAGATAGACTGGTTGTCGCACCATGGCTAAAGAACTCAGTTTGTCCTATAGTTTACCCATAGCTTGTACGGGTGAGAAATAGCGAATTCAAGCCTGTTCTGAACTTATCCAGGACTTGAACTTGGCTCGCAGAGTCCGTTTCTTAATACAATAACCGTAACGCCACAAACATGTCTGGTAAGGAATTTGGGGACGGGGAAAGTTATAACACAAACACAAATTCAGACGCGCGCAGAAACCCTGGTGATGCATTCATTCCCTACTCTGATCAGTATTAGACCAGTCGGCTGAAGCTGTTAAATAGACTGACTGCCTCTCTGCCGAGGGGTAAGACCCCGCCCCGTAAGGAGTGTCCTGAATATGATATTAAACAATCTGATAGTGTGGTTCGAGTAATGCTGAAGATTTGGGGAATGCGTAGCACCCCTTCACTGTTACTGCTCCCAAGTCCACTCTGGCCTCGAGTGGTAGCGCCTGATAGGGTCCTATCTATGGGTCAAATAGACATTTAAAGTGTGAGCAAACAAATGACTTATGCTAAATTGAATTGTTCGAACTGGAACTGTTTGATCATTTAACTGTGTGTATCTACAAAATCTGTTTATAAATCATATATTTGATATATATGTAAAAATAGGATTTGGCATTAAATAACCAACAATGGTTGATATGCAATAAAACCAAACCAAACCATCTGATCAGTATGGCCTTGTGGTATATAACTTAACAAAATTAGGTTTCACAGGAAGCAATTTTTATGCGTTTTAGCCTCTTAGGTGAAGTCAAACATAGATGTAACCCCCAGATCAGCTCACAATAAATACAAAAGATTAACTGGACCGCAGTTATGGTTGGTCGATTGTTTTGGCTTTATGGCATATCAACCTTTCTAGCTTATTTAACGCCACATCAATTTTTATGCAAATAGTCAGTTCTATTTTTAAGAAATCCAGCTTAGCATTAGTACACAGTTTAATTGTCAAAAACATTTCTATTTCAAGCTATTCTATTTATTCAGCTAAATCAGTTTAGTATAAGTACAGATTTTGTTTACTCATAGTTAAATGTCAAAACAGTTTTATTTTAAATAATTCAGTTCAGTGTAGGTACAGTTTCAATGTCAAAACAGTTCCATTTCAAACAAATCAGTGTACCATAAGCATGCAGTTTAAATGTAAGTACAGTTTAATTGTCAAAAACATTTCTATTTCAAGCTATTCAGTTTAGTCAAACAATTCAGTTTAGCATAAGAATGCAGTTAGTTCTATTTGACCCATAGTTATGGCCCTATCAGGTGCTACCACTCTGGGCCAGAGTGGACCTGGGAGCAATGGCAATGAAGGGGGTGCTCTCCATCACTGGAACTTCACCATCAGATTGTTTAGTGTCATATCCAGGACACTCATAGGGGGGTCTTACCCCTCTGCAGAGGTGCGCTCGGTATATTCTACAGGCCCAGCCAACTGGGCAAGGAGCAAGTTATATTGAATAAAGCTTCAGCAAAGCAATTACTATTATCCATTTTAATACTGCTATATATATATATATATATATATATATATATATATATATATATATATATATATATTTAATGTTTCAGTCAGAATAATAATTTTGACATCTCTGTTTTAGAATAAAATTAACATTTTATTAAAAAAATGTGGGAGATTTGTTTTTTATGGATGTTGGTATGAATATACTCACCTTCTCCTTTCGACATTAACTAGAAAAATGTTATTATATAGAAATGAAATTCAATAAGGAATTGACTGGTGTATATATATATATATATATATTGAAAAAATTGCGATAGATAGATAGATAGATAGATGAACAGTCTGAGATAAATATAGAATAATCTTTAACAAAGGTTAAAATGCTAACATTTTTAAAGAAAAAATTCATGGCTTCCTTTTGGATATCTATCGACGCATAAATTGTTTCATGATGGACTGGCGAGCTTAACATAAGAAAGTGCCAACTGAAGTGTTGGTTGTCGGCTGCTTGCTACAAGGTGGAGCTAGTTGTACGAAAAAAAAAAAAAAAGAAGCAATATTGAACAAGAGTTTCGAATATAGTATCTATTGTAAATGTTCGAAAAAGTAAGCACGAATTTTCTTACGGGCATTTTAAACAAACCAAATATGTCACAGTGAAATCAATGGCAGACATCTTTCCCTTTTTGGGGAAGAGAGGAGCTTTAGCCAATTTCTATCTTCAAATAGTTATTTTTCAACATTTAGGTTCAGGTAACATAAAATATAATTAACACGTCTCTCTACTGATATATACAAAAGGTATTTAGGCAGCAGTCTTTCTTTTAAGCAGGCTTCGTTAAAAACTTCTGAAAAGGTTCTTTTTGACAATTTTTTGTGTTTTTTCTTGTTACAATTTGGTTAAGTATATATATATATATTACTTTTATACCTATTCTATTATTCTGACAGTATGAAAAAAAGCAATGATACAATTTGTAAATAAAAAATATTACACCAACTGGTATCTTGAAAAATGAATTCAATAATTTAAAAAAAATACAAAAACTTTCGTATTGTTTGAAAATAATCAACTATTCTGTCGGTGTTTTTCTTTTTGACTAGGTAAAAGAAAAAACACTAACAGAATCATCTAAGCTGAAACGTGAGAGTGATAAATACACTAAGTAGAGCGAAATTAAAATACCTACAGAACCAGAAGTAATCTACCAAGGTTTCACCAACCTTTCTAATTCACAAACCCTCATAATAGTACAGAAATGATTTTCGACAATATTTAATGGTTCTAATTTTATCTTCCGATATCAACATATATTCCCTAGCTAGATTTAATGTCCAGTCAACGGTTGTTTTCCGTAATAGACGGATAAAATTCTTTAATGTCATATATTCTAGCTCTGTAGGTAATATATAAGTTGGCGACTTTAGTCGAGGGTTACCAGAAGGCTCCTTTTCAATAGCTATTACACCAAGGTCTAGGGGATTGTTCCACTTTACCCTTGATCCATACCTTATAATACTGACTATTAAGCAAGGAGGCATCAAGTACCATTTTTTGAGTCTTTGGTATGACTCGATCTGGGATTGAACTCTGCTCTCGAGCCATTGGCGAACACTCTACTCATTAGGCCGTTATGTTTATATATATATGTTAAACGAAACGCATAAGTATATATATATATATCGTCATCCATAGACAGACTGTTTCATTGTATCACAACTCTTCAGTGTTGCTCGACACGCTGGATGCTTCAAGCTGGGATCGAAACCCGACTAAGTTTGTTATATATTCACCCTCGACCGAGCCGTCAATCAAGAGATGCACCTGTGCAAATAAGCGGAAGAACAGCGGAAGCAGGTGGGTGTTAGACAATAATATAACCAGGTGCCCGTACGGTTCGAGTCAGTTGGAGACAGGATGCCAGAGTGAAGAACCAGCTCGCAGACTGAGGGCTTTGCGGCTCTCAGTGACCCATGGTTGAGCCACCCGAGCCAAGATGCGAAAGAAATGCTGCTATAGGCAAGAAAGGCCTTGGGTCAATGTAGCAGTCTGTCCTTGTCTCCAACTCATCTCTCACACGCAACAAACATCACCCTTTCGAAAATAAAGTGTGAGAGATTTATATTTTTATAAAGAAGTGTATTCGTTTGTTATTGAAGTCGTCATTACAGTTGATTATGTTCCCGTGTATATTTGTATTCGCGTAGTATAATATACAACAAGTTTACGTTAGACAGATAACATACCGCTCAGCCAATTCGGTGACCTAACGGGAATATAATGCATTTAGTATTAACTTTCGTTTGTTTTTACATTTTACGCTATCGGATACTGGAATGATCAATTTGTTAGAAGAGCTTTGCATTATGCTAGTGGCAGGCGTTAATTCCTTCGCCAGAGTGCTCAACCCCGGGAGTTAGCGTATATATTGTCATCCACAGACATACTGTTTCGTTGTATCACAACTTTTCAGTGTGGCTCGACATGCTGGACCCTTCAAGTTGGGACCGAAACTCGCCTACCTTTAGGTTAGACCGATAACACACACACACACATATATATATATATGTGTGTGTGTGTGTATGTATGTAATTTAAACAGATGCATAAATGTCATAAGGGTAAAAATATCTATCTAATTTAGGTTTTAGACTGCTCGATTGACCAGCATTTGAGTTCTTTTTAATTTAAGAAAAAAACGTTTTTGAAACGATTTTATATCTATCTATCTATCTGTGTGTGTGTGTGTGTACGTGTACGTGTATGTGTGTGTGTGTGTATTAGATAATTGTCGAAATGAATTCGACGATGTCTTACGAAAAAACAAGATATTTAAAGGTTATATTTATTCATATATGAATAGTGTGACAATGTTCAATGTTTTGGCATTGTAAAACTATCTTCAGGGTAATATTATTATATGAAGCAGTTTTATTCGAAACATCATTTTCAAATGAAAAAATGAAACAAAAAAATTAGAAAATGCTTATCTTCCTGTGACATGCATATCACATAATTAGTGTTTGGAAATTGTTATTGTTTTACAGAAATTTTTATAGAAGTTAGTCTAGAATAAATTTAAGGCGTATATATATATATATATATATATATATATATATATATATATATATATATATATATTAGCTTTAACTTTGTCCTTACCTAATTTCTTTTACACATATATAAATACTTGCATGGATTTGTACACAATGCAATCTCTCTCTCTCTCTCTCTCTCTCTTAGACCCAAAATATACAAATTAGCTTATCACATCATAGGAAAAAATTATTTTTTAAAAACAAGCTTGAAGTTGCAAGTGGTCGTTTTTTAATAGTATACATTTATGGAGTACTCGAACCTGGACAAACCGATACCAATTTATCTATATTAAACTTTTTATGAACTTTTATTGAATAGCATTAGTTTATGCTTGTCACAAAATTGGGTTTGAGGTGAATATTGTTTTGTACAAAATTAAATTTCCCCTTTTCAAAATTCATTAGTTTGTTCTGTTGCATGACGCCAGACACGAAATTGATAGAAGATCAGTTTTATATAACAATCAAATAACAAAGAAATTCATGATTTTTTTATGAGAGGCTTTCTGTCCAGTTGGTAGAGAAAGATAGCATCTCATGAATAAAAAAAAGAAAGTTTCACGGAATTCTGAAGGAAAAATATTGTTTATAACCAAGAAAATTACTAATGATGAGGAGAAGCGCTCAAGGAGAAAATTTCGGACAATTTTTGTATGAAATTAAACCAAATTTACGCATGCGTACTAATGTTCCCTCTCTGATTGATTGTCACTTGAACCAAAGTTGTACTGGCTATTTTCAAGATATTCAAAATGGCGTCGTAACTCTCTCTCTCTCTCTCTCTCTCTCTCTCTCTCTCTCTCTCTCTCTCTCTCTCTCTCTTACACACACGCACTAATATGTTAAATACTCTAACGTTCCAGCTTTTAGTAGTAAATATTTCCCAAATTTCAATCTTATATTTAACAGATGAATAAAATACTTTTTTCGTTTCTTTGTATAGGACTTCATTCACAGAGAAGTTTGCGTCATACTATGGAAATATCCGAGGATTACTTCTGGGATCGAACCTGATTGGTCGGCGGTCAGCATGCAACGAGAACCTCTTCTCCGAGGAGGCTCAGCTGACTGCCTTCAAGAAAGAGAAAGAAGGTAAAGTTTTATTTCCCTTTAACGTAGCCATTAATCCAAAGAAAAGAATACTTGGCATAAAATCTGAGCATACACTCATAATATATATATATATATATATACACTAGAGTGAATCAAAAGTTTTGGAATATTTTAGTCGTACACGTATATCACATGACTTAAATAGTTCAGACAGTTAAAAAGGTACTCGCTGTGGTTGGTAGTATAGTGGTAGTTGGTGCACTGATACGTTGCGCTTTGCATCACTTTTGAAGTGATTTGAAAGACGCACAGATGAACAGGATAAGTAGTCTAATTCGGGATTTTCATCGTTAAGAGTTCGAACTATGCCATAGCGTGGCGGAAGCAACCAGAAGCATTTACTGTGTAAAAGTGGATGACGAAATTGATCAAAGTAAAGTTAATAGATGGTTCAATAAATTTCGTTCGAGTGGCAAAAACATTGACAGTCAAGGTCAGATAGGTCTCAAACTGTGGATTTCGAGACCGTGCTTCAAGCCACTGAGGTAAATCTAGCGATTAACACTCGGAGCGTATCAGGCGAGCTCAGCACCATACAGAGCAGTGTGGTTCATCCTGCTGCCGAATAGTGGCTCATGTTACCGAAATTGTAAAACTTTTAACTTATTCTAACATATATGTATATATACATACAAAATTAATTTGAAATATACAAAATTCAATTTGAAATATCTTATAAAAACAGTATTCACAATATATATGTATATATATATATATATATATCATGAATACTGTTTTTTTATATATCAAATTTAATTTGAAATATATTAAAAAATAGTATACACAATATATATATATATATATATACAATATATATATATATATATATATATATATATTAGTAATATCTAGTCAGCATCTGAAGACAGTTGGTGTGGATTATTCGTATGTAGAATATATGAGTTATATCATAGAAATCTATATGAGAGCTCGATGTATGGCATGGTTATCTGATGAGACGGAGAGTACTATGATCTTCTCCGGTGAAATTAATCTATAATGACAATTTAACCAGGTTTGAGTTTCCTTCTAATTCCGGTATATATATATATATATATATATATATATATATATATATATATATATATATTGTGAATATTGTTCTTTATAAGATATTTGAAAATGAATTATATATATATATATATATATATATATATATATATATATATATTAACCTGTCTACATAATATTTAAATATATAATGTTATTTCGTCCCACTGAAGAAGGTCATTTTATATGGCTGAAATAAATTTATAATAGAACTACAAAATTGATTTTTTCTTCGTTTAAATTTATAAAATATACATACATACATACATTCATACATATATATATATACAAAATTTAATTTGAAATATCTTATAAAAAACACTGTATATATATATATATATATATATCCAGTGAATACTGCTTTTATAAAATATTTTGAATTAAATTTTATGTTAAAAAACACTACTAATTGGAAACCCGTAATTTTCCCGTGGGACGCTGGGCTCCCTCAGAACCTATTCGAGGAACTACTATTCTCGACAACTATTTCAGACATTTTATGCTCATTGATATTTCCTGGGTAGTTTTATTTTCCAATTCAAGGCGGGAATTATGATCCATAGAAAGCCCCCCCCAGTTATGACGTTCATGTAGTACAATTCTATTAAGACGTGATACACAAAAACTATTCACACCATCAAACTGGAGATGGTACGAGACCCGCCCAGAACGTGTTAGTTTAAAACAGACGGCCATCTGGCCGAGATGGAAAATTTTTTTGATGTTCTTGGTGGGGTGGGGGAGTTGGAAGAAAGGGAAAGAAAGGACAAAAAATCTCTTATACTGTATATTTGTGCCTAATACTTATTCCCATGAAAACCAATTGTAGTGCTCCATTACCAAGAAAGCAGGTTTTTAGAACACACACACACACACACACACACACACACACACACACACAAACATCGTCATTTATTAAGTTGTGGCTCAAGACCAAAAGTATGGGGCATAGAGCGGGTATCAGATTTGCTTGTTATAGTCTGCTATTCTAAATCACTATTACAAATGCAAAGTACCCCCCACACACTCTCTCTCTCCCTCTCATTTTCTTTCTCTCTCTCTCTCTCTCTCTCTCTCTCTCTCTCTTGCTTTCTCTCTCCGATATACAAATATATATATATTTTTTTATATATGTCTTGTTTGAAAGTGAAATGGTAGATAAATTCTTGGATCTTACCAGAAACCTGAAAAACTGAAATATGAATTTGACGGTGATACCAATTATAGATGGAGCCCTTGGAACGGTCCCCAAAGGCCTGGAAAATTAGACTGAGACTTTGTTACACTCGAATCCTCTAATCCTGGCAAAAAGACAAATTTTATTATAAGAAGAAAAGAACTTGTCATCTCGTGGATTTTGCCGTTCTAACGGATGACAGAGTGAAAATGAAAGAAAGCGAAAAGGTACACAAATAGCCAGATCTTACCATAGAACTGAAAAAGCTGTAGAACATCAAGGCGATACAAATTATATCTAGTGCCCTTGGAGTAGTCCCCAAAGGCCTAGAAAAGAGACTGGGTGAATTAGGTTTGGGTTGGGGTAGGTTTTATGGTATATCAACCAGTATAGGTTATTTAATGCCAAATCATGTTTATACATATATATTAGATATTTATGATTTGTAAACAAATTTTGTTGATAACATTTAAACGAGCCTAAGCTCATTCTTTGCAAGCATTTAAATGGTTTTAAGTATTTCTTGTTAACACGAATAATTATATTTACTATGAATCATTTGTTTGCACACAGGGTTTGGTTTCTTTGTTCAATGGCATATCAACCTTTGTAGGTTATTTAATGCCAAAGGTATTCTTTGAAAAGAACAGTAGTGGTACTATTTAACCCATAGCTGAGAGGATAAGGGAGTTCATACCTTTCCCAATAGTATTTGCCCGAAAGTGAACGTAATAGCGCGACTGGAGTACGAACTCGCTTACTACGATTCCGCAGGCCATCGCTTTAACCATTACACCACGAGGACATCCCCTTGTTAGTGATAATGACCAAACAGTTCTATTTCTAACAATTCACTTGAGCATTAGTCATTAGCTTGCTTACACCTTAAAAGTCAAACAGTTCTATTTGATGATTAGATAAGACTCTGGTGCTACCATTTCGATCCAGAGTGGACCTGAGGGCAATGACAAGGAATGGTTATTGTCTTTAATTGGAATCATTTTGAGATGAGGCTTCTTAATCAGAGAATTAATCTTTTTTTATTTATTGCGGACTTTTTGTCCTCGTCTTGGTAGTTTTTTTTTTTTTGTGTTGTTTCTTCTTTCACAACATTTAGGCCAAATCGCACCTCGTTTTTGACCAAGTAAACCTCTGCAATAGACAACAACTATGGAAGGCAGTAAATACTGGGGATACGGTTACAAGACTCAGCAATTCCTATCCGAGGTCGCGGTAAATCACCTGAAGAAGGCCAGAGGTGAAATTTGGCCGAAATGTAGTGAAAGAAGAAAAAAAAAACTACCAAGATGAGGACAAAAAGTCCGCAATAAATTTTTAAAAAAAATTAATTCTCAGACAAGGAATGGTTACTCTACATTCCCCAAAGCTCCAAGACTCACTATCAGATCGTTTAATGTCATATGCAGGACACTCGTTGGGGAAGTCTTACAACTCCTCTGCAGAGATGCTGTCGGTATATTCTACAGCCCCAGCCGACTGGGCTGAGGAGGAATTGAAGATCAGAGGAAGAATCAGGACTGTCTAAACCACTGTACTATCAAGATTAGCTAGCATACTCAGAAGAGTCCCGGAGACCCGGAGAGACTTGCTGTCGCTTAGACTTTTGTGATAAAACCACCCCTTAAGACTGGTGGAAAAACTTGCAAAGATGATTATCGTTATTATTATTTTACTCATTTGAGAGTTTTTCACACCAGTCGATGGTTTTCCGATGGATCTGTGTGACAGCAAGTCTCCTCAAGTCTCCATGACTCTTCTTTGTATTCAACAATGCTATAGTCTCCGCTCGTCCTTATATTTCCAAGTCCTCCAGTCTCTGTATCAATTCTTTGGTGACTATACCGAGCGCCAATTACAATTGGTATCACCGTTACTTTTATGTTCCATACATTTTTCAGTTCTCGCGCAAGGTCTAGGTACTTATATCTCTTTTTGTTTTCCTTCAGTTTTACCCTGTGGTCTGCAGCCAGAACGGCAAAAGCCACTTTTCAGCAAGTTTTATTTTTTGTTGATTATCATTAGGAGTTTATGCGTCTGATTTTCTAGGGCGGATTCTTGGTTGTGCTAATACTATTTGTTCGTATGGTCAGATTTAAACTTCTTGCACAATTCTCAGTGGATCACTTTATCCCACCCAATCGTGTCTACTCTTATTGTCTCTTTGCGCTCATTTACTGCATTCGCTTATTATGTGATTGAGCGTTTTATTATTATCACCGCATAATCTACACCTGCTATTTGTCGCGTCTTATTGTTATTATTTTATTCATATAAGACTTTTTCACACCAACGTTAGCTGGTGGCTTTCCACTGGAATCTGAGTGACTGAAAGTTTCCTCAGGTCTCCAGGACTCTTCTTAGTATTCATGTCGCTCTCAATAATGCTGTAGTTTGGATGGTCTCCACTCGTCCTCTAATTTCCAAATCTCTGCCCGAATCCTTTGGTGACTGTACCGAGTGCTCTAATTTCAATTGGTATTACCATCACTTTCATGTTTAATAATTTTTTCAGTTCTCTCACAAGGTCTAGGTTCTTATCTCTCCTTTCGTTTTCCTTCAATTTTACCCTGTGGTCAGTAGCTGGAACGGCAAAATCCACTATTCAGCATGTTCTCTTTTTTTTTTTGTTGACTATCACAAGGTTTGGTCGTCTGGCCGAGATTAGGTGATCTGTTTGTATCTCAAAATCCCAGGGAAATTTATGCGTCTCATTTGAATCCACCCCAAAAAGGGTGGATTCCTGGTTGTGCAAAAATCATTGGTTCGTGTGGTCAAACTTAAACTTCTTACGTATTATCTATTCTTGCTTTGACGTAGTTAGTGCTTATGGCGTTGTTTTGTGCTGCTATCAGAAGAAATTCAGTTTCTCTCTTTATTAATATTATAATAAGTAAAGTTGAAAAGTTGGCGACCGTAGTCGAGGACGACCTAAAGGCTCCCTTTTCTATAGCTACTACACCAAGGTATAGGGGAGGGCGCTACTCCTTTCCCTAGATTGCTCCACTTTACCCTTCGTACGTAACTTATATTGCTGAGTGTTAAGCAAGGAGGTATCAAGTACCATTTTTAAAGTCTTTGGTATGACGTGAACTGGGATTGAAACCAGGTCTCCCGGACCATTGGCGAACACTCTACCCACTAGACCAATGAGAAAGTTTTAATATGATAAACCGGACGCTAACTGAAATAAAGAAAATATGAAAGTTAGGAAACTTATAACTTGCCTCAGAATATTTCATACAAGAGCAGATATAAAACGTACTTAGATTCTACGACAGATTGGATGCAACAGCTCGTAAACATCCATAAGAAGCAAAAGATGAATTATTCAATAAGTAAAGAGAGCAATAAATTTGCTAATCAACTCGACCTTACACCAAAAGAAATTGACATAAAAGGTAAAGAAATAGAAGCACCAAAAACATAAAGAAGCGAAAGCACAAGGATTAAATTTAAAAAAAACGCCTTAAAACAAACAAACAAAAAACTCTACATGAACGATACGTGCAAAGAATTATAAATGCTGACATAGATATAGTAAAGACTAATCGAAGGCTGAAAAGTACTAGTGTTGTGTTTTAACCTTTTGACCCGGCCAAAAATGCCATTCCAAGGTAATGCACCGGAAGGAGGTGACACATTCTAATGGCAGTTATGAGAGGAAATCGCGTGGGCGGAAATTGGCTGATGAAATGGGACGAGCTAAAAAATTCCCATGGTACACTCATAGACTGATGCACCGGAAGAGAGTGACCTCTGAACTGCATGACAGTTATTTCCGCTTGATGACGATTAAACATTCGATTTCAAAGATCGAGTGGGCGTCGAACGATTATATAACGGAGTTGCCAGTAGAGTGCCAGACAGTTGGAGACGAGATGTGGTAGGGAAAGCCACACCCAACCGAGGGGGGGCCTCGGTAACCCCGATGGAGTTTGGGGTCCAAAGAAGATGCTGATAAGATGCAGTAAAGAAAGCCAGCATCCAGCAGAGTGGGCCCTAGGCCTCCGGTTGAGCAGCCCTAGAGAACAAGAAAGACACAAAGTGACAGTCATAACAGTGGGGTCAAAATATTACAGTTTATGTTCGGTCTCCAGGTCCTTCTCACAGTAAAACCCCACACAACCTTTTCGAACCCTTACAAATAAAGTGAGAGGTAAAATATTGTTAAAGAAGTCTTCCTGCATGCGTCGTTTATCATTGCGTCTGTCTTTATCATTCCGTCAGTAAGAATATAACACTAGATTGAAGATAGAAATTGAGGGGTTAATAATAGCAACACAGTACCAGTGCCTAACAACTTGAAGCTTTCAGGCGAACATTATAAAAAACGATTCAAACCCAATATGCGAATTGTGCGAACAAATAACTGAATCAATTGACTACATAGGGTCCGATTGCCCAATCCTTACTCGGATAGAATATAAAGAAAAGCATTATAAAATACGAGATAATATTTATGGGAAAATATGCAAATACTATGGAATACTGAAATCTGAAAAATAATTTAAATACCGATCAGAACCAATAAGAGAAGTCAAATAGGCTTTTATACTCTGGAACATAGCTATCCAAACAGACAGAAAAATAAAAATAAAAAACAGACCAGATATTGTGATTAAAGACTATAAAAAAAAACATTCGTTCTGATATGTCAGTGTCAACAGATAATAGCATATCAGTGAAAGAATAGAATGAAATAAGCAAATATAAAGACCAGAAAAAATATAGATTAAAAAATTGTGGAACATTAAAACAATCTCTGTAGCAGTAATAGTGAGAGCCCTGGGTAATCAAGAAAGAGACAGGTAAACACTTGAACAAGATACATGGCAGTCCACGCCTCTATGAAATGTAAAAAAAATTGTATTTTGCAGAACTGCTCATCTCCTTAGGAGAGTATTATCAATGTAAGGGGAAAAGTAACACCCAAAATAAGCAGGAAAATATCAATACATAGAATACTCCTATGTCACATTCCAGCACGTTAGTCACTACGCCACGGGGACTTTTCCTCTTGAATACATATGATTACTAACTTCCCTCGAACTAGGTCTTGGGTAAAGACCTGGTGAAGGATTGTAAGAAATCGAAATTAATGCTGAAAATCAAATAATAATAACTTGAAAACAAAAATGGGAACAAAATCAACTGTATGGACATTTCAAGCGACAAAGAAGCAAAGTTTCACACGAGAAAACTTGGACATGGCTTAGAAAAGGGAAACCTTTAGAGAGAAACAATCTTTTTGATAGCAGCACAAAGTAACAACTTAAGCAAACATAGATAAGATGCAACAAAATAGCAAATGTGATGAGAGAGACGAAACGATCAATCACATAATAAAGATTTGGTTTAGTTTCTTTGATTAATGGCATATCACCTCTTTTTAGGTTATTTAATGCCAAAGCCATTCTCCTAGAAGAACAGTAGTGGTACTATTTAACCCATAGCTGGGAGGATAAGGTGAACGTAATGGCGCGATTGGAGTACGAACTCGCGTACTACGATTCCGCAGTCCATCGCTTTAACCATTACACCACGAGGACACCCCCACATAATAAAGGAATGCAATAAATGAGCGCAAAGAGAGTATAAGACTAGAAACGACTAGGTGGGCAAGATAATCCGCTGGGAATTGCGCAGGAAGTTTAAATTTAACCATACGAACTGATAGTATTTGCACAACCAGAAATCCTCCCTAGAAAATGAGATATACAAAATTCTCTAGGATTTTGAAATACAAACGGATCACCTAATCTCGACTAGATGACCTGACTTAGTGATAATCAACAAAAAAAAAAAAAAAGAAGAAAAAGAACCTGCCAAATAGTGGACTTCGGCGTTCCGGCCACCCACAGGGTAAAACTGAAAGAAAAGCAAAATATGAGGACGAGTGGAGACCATCCAAACTACAGCATTGTTGAGATCGGACAGAATACTAAGCAGAGCCCTGAAAACTTGAGGAGACTTGCTGTCACTCAAAACTCCAGTGGAAAACCATTAGCTAACATTGATGTAAAAAACTCTCAAATCAATAATAATAATGATAATAATAATAGTTTACAGCCACCAGAAACAATGCTAACAACACAAGGATCAACAGAACAGAAAACAAAAATAGAAAGGAAAACAACTCTATGGACGTTTCAAGCGACAAAACAACTGAAATTTCACACGAGAAATCTAGGACATTGCTTAGAAAGGGAAACATTGAGATAGAAACTGAATCTCTTCTAATAGCAGCACAAAACAACGCCATAAGAACCAATCACATCAAATTAAGAATAGATAAGACGCAACAAAAGCAAATGTAGGTTGTTTGGTGATAGAAGCGAAACAATCAATCACATAATAAGCGCGTGTAACAAACTGGCACAGAAAGAGTATATGACTAGACACGATTGGGTGGGAAAAATGATCCATTGGGAATTGTGCAAGAAGTTTAAATTTGACCTAACGAACAAGTGGTATATGCACAACTCAGAATCTGTCCTGAAGAACGAGACGCACAAACTCCTCTGGGATTTTGAGATACAAACGGATCACCTAATCTTGGCCAGATGACCAAACCTAGTGATAGCCAATGTAACATACTCATATGCAGATGCATGCAGAAACATATTCAACACAATAAAGACGAGCGGACACAGTTCTTTAGAAAAATATACCTCTCGCTTTAATTGAAAGGGGTCGAAAGGGTTACGAAAGGTATTATCTGTGAGAGGTGAGTTGGAGACTGAACAGAACTGCAACATGTTGACCCCCCCAACTCTTCTGGCTATAACAGCATTTCTTTCCCGTTCTCCTGGGCTGCTCAACCGGGGGCCTGGGGGCCCAGCCTCTGCTGGGACATGGTTCTCATTCCAGCATCTTCTCTCCAACTGATCTGAACTTACTGTCGCCGGGGTTATATAATAATTTGAACTCCACCTACTTCTTGCAAGCGTCACATTTGTACTCAATTCAACCCGTCGACAGTCAAGGTTATTCCCTGATCCCCTGATATCTTCGATCGGATGCACCTGTTATTTACACAAGTGCATTTCTCATCTGACGGCCAGGCCGGGTCGGAGGTCAATATGTTACACCAACACAAAAAAAAGAACTTGTTCTGGCTGCTGACCACAGAGTAAAACTGAAGGGAAGCGAAAAAGAGTTCCTAGACCTTGCGAGAGAACAGAAAAAGTGACGGTGATACCAATTGTAACTGGCACGCTCGCTATAGTGAGCAAAGAATTGGTACAGGGACTGGAGGACTTGGAAATAAGAGAATGAGTGGAGACCATCCAAACTAAAGCATTGTTGAGATCGGCTAGAATACTGAGAAGAGTCATGGAGACTTAAGGAGACCTGCTATCACTCAAACTCCAGTGAGAAACAATCGGCTAACGCTGGTGTGAAAAACTCGAAAAGGATTAAATAATAATAATAATAATAATAATTAGAAGAAGAAGAAGAAGAAGAAGAAGAAGAAGAAGAAGAAGAAGAAGCTGGGCATTTGAAAATTGCATTATTTCAAGATATTTAATAAAGTAAGTTTCGAAGATTACCCCATGGAGTAGTGGTTAACGTGCCTGCACTGCGACATCATTATTAGCGAATTCCAACTCCAGTCGCCTAATTAAGTTCCCTTTCGTACTAATAATACCTTAGGGAAAGGTGTGAACCTCCTTATCACCCCTGTTATGGGTTAAAAAGTAGAACTACTGTTCTTTTACTTGGATGACTTTGACATTAAGTAACCCACTAAGGTTGATATGCCATTAAACTAAGAAACCCAAGGAAACCTAAGTAAATTTCGTCTGAATTTGTTGAACTTTAAAAGATAAAAATTACTTATAAACACGTCATCTGAACCCGATTAAGATATTCTGGTTTTGCTGAATTTTTCTATAGTCTCAATCTTCTTTAAAAAAAAAAAAGAAAAAAAAAAGACCTGAGGAATCTGTGTGGGTGTGGACAAAATCCAAAACTGCGCCAAGTTTTCTTTTACGAAGATAACAGCAACTTGAAATTGTTTACGGAAGATCGAGTCAAAAAAATAAAACAAATAAAATAAAATAAACGAACAGAAACGAAAATGTAGTTCAACTGTCACCGTGCTATTACGGAAACATACACACACTCTTCATATACATGTTCACGTACATAACAAACAGAGAGAGAGAGAGAGAGAGAGAGAGAGAGAGAGAGAGAGATACTCAGGATTACATGTACACAGTATTATCTCTGCCATTCCCAATATCAACGTGTCCCTCTTCGCCTACTTACGTCTATCTATCCCAATCTGTTCATTGGTTGCTAGCTATGAGTGATGCCTGACAAATAAGTACAGATAGGCATAAAACGACTCCAACTTATAACACCAATGCGTTGGGGCCTGTTCTCAGTGAGGTTAATTTGCCTGGAGTCATAGGATATTTGGGGTCTTCGAACATCAGACCTCCTCTTCCAGGTGACCAAACCAGGATTGATCGGTCCCTAGTTCGTGCAACGCAGTTTGATACTTCGTTGCGATAAGCCAATAGGTTTTTACGCTATTTAACGTAGGCATAAAAAGACCGAAATGAAAATATTGTTGAAAGATTTAAGCATAAAGTAAATCAGGAATCTGCAATATTTCTTCCAAAAGACAAAATATTCTTTACGGTTTTGTAAGCAGAGCGACGGCTTTTTTGTCATTTAACGGTAACTTCAATGTGAGGCATTTTTCTATTGTCTGCTCGTAGACTAATTCAACATTAATATATAGAAACATCACTCGGAGGTCCCACCGTGATGAAGGATTGTATAAAGTTTTTTGCAAAATATCATAATTAAAGCAATAATACTTTATTGTTTAAACCGCATTGTCAGTGGGGCTGTAGAATACGTTCTGCAGAGAGGCACGAACCCTCTCACCAACGATTGTCCTGGCTATGACACTAAACTGTACCAGATAGTGAGGTTCCAGTGCTGGGGCTTGGGGGGAAGTGGAGTACATTTTCATTGTCATTACTCCTAGGTCCATTCTGATCCACATTGGGAGTACCTGTAAGGGTCACATATATAAGCCAAATAGATCTATTAAAAAATTTACTAAAAATTTTGATCATTAATTGATATCCAGCTGTGTGCGAATTACTAGAATTAGGAATTCATGATAAATAGAATTACTATTGTTAAATAGTAATACTTGAAACCATTTAACTGCATGCAAATAACTAGTAAAGTAAAGCTGGCGACTGTCATCGAGGGCGACCAGAAGGCTCCTTTTTCAATAGCTACTACACCGAGTTGTAAGGGAGGGCGCTACTCCTTACCCTGGATTGCTCCACCTTACCCTTCATACTTACCTTATATTGCTGAGTGTTAAGCAAGGAGGTGTCAAGTACCATTTTTAAAGTCTTTGGTATGACGCGACCTGGGATTGAAACCAGGTCTCCTGGACCATTGGCGAACACTCCGCCCACTCGACAATGAGCCGGGTTTGCCTTCAAACTATTTGTTTACAAATCACACACACACACACACACACACACACACACACACACACACACACATATATATATATATATATATAAACAGGAATTATCTTTAAATAACTCACTAAGGTTGATATGCCATCAAACATCAACCAACCAACGAACCAATTAAATTTTTTTTCATGCTATTATACCAGGACATACAATATCGATCAAATTATCCTGTTTTGTTTGTTGTCTTTTTTTTATATTGACTTATTTGAAAATATCCTCTAATTTGCAAATTTTCTGAAAATTATTTAAAAAGATTAAAAAGACATCTGTCATTCAAAGAGTTAACATTGAGCGCATACGTATGTGATCTCATTGTGTCAGTATCATCCGCGGCTCATAGAACTTTACCTGCCAAACGACAAAAACTTAAGTTGTGCTTATTGTAAAGAAAAGATTAGTCGACGTTGGTTCTAGTCAAAACCGTAAAGCCAAAGGTCTGCTCTACAAAGAAAATAAAAGAAGCACAAACAAATTCCAGACATCACACGTATTTGTCATTTTTATTCACTCTTCTTGTTTCTCCTCGTAGAGGTAGTGTTCACGATAATTCATAACATGAAATTGGCTGTTGAGCAGTTTTTTTTTATATCTCCCTCCGTTTCTAAACAGCCGACTGCTTTTTCGCGAGTGTTCTTAGTGACCCACTGCAATTCATTACTCTAGGCTCGAACACCTACTGCTCTATTTGTGGACAGTAGGTAGGGAGGTTATCTAGTCCAATGGTCAACCCAACCTTCACGGGTCTGTATCGCCATTCGTCGGGTTAAATCCTAATTACCCCTTTTGATATATGGGGTTACAACTTCTGGAAAAAACAGCTCCTCACATGTCGAATTACCCGAACTAAAATACCTGAAAATGATATCCTTGTCTATTAACCTCGGGTTGTATAAGCCCCGAAAACTACGGTTTATTATAGAAATTTAAAAAAAAACTAAACTTTTCATTCCCATCGGGAAATCCTCTTTCTACTTTATTACCAATTAAAATCTGCCGACCTCCCGAACCTGTTTTGCTGTCCTTTTAATACTAATATACATACATATCTACATGTGCATATTATATATGCTATCTATGCCTGGACACCCGCACAGATATACTCGCACCCACATGCATATACATACAAATACAATCCGCCTATATGCAGACATACATATACACGCTGGCTTCTCTAGCCATCTGCATAATTGCACAAAAACATGTGCACCCAGAGATGGATGTTACAGTGTCACACTCACAACAAGGACAATTGCCATAATAAGACAGTAGACAAACATACGGTAATTAGTATTTTGTATGCCTAAGGCAAAAGTCCAGTAGGAATTTGCTGTGATCTTCATACCCATTACATGTTTGACATACACAGTATGACAAACATGGAATAAGTATGAAGCATCGATCTGACGTAGTCCATTCACAGAGAGGGGTATGAATACGCAGGACAAGACAAGTGTAAGCCGTCTATGTTCTTCAACAACAGTAGACAACATTGAAGCTTTAAATCAAATTGATAGTGCAAATTATGTGTTAAGGTTGTGAATCTTGATATTCTGAAAACCGCCCACAGGAAGTTGGGATATCGGGAAATGTCAGCTCGTTGACTCCGAAAGCAATTGAGTGAATAATACTAGTTCCAGGATACGGGTTGATATGGTTGGGATGTTTTGCCGCATCTACAAAATAGTCCCAACGTGGCTGTTTTTGCAGAAGTACAAAGTTGGCTACAGTTACTTGACACCACGTTCTTAGAGGAGGGTGTTTATGCGCCTGTAAACTGATGTGAAAACAGCCTCTTTGGCAGATGTAAAGATATCAGGTTCTCGAGTGGATATTGCACGATTTTAATTAGTCTTTTAGCAATTCAACATGAGATGGTACAGAAGGCTGCAGTTTCCCTATCTCTTTCATAAAGCACAAGGTCATCTATATTTTGGTGGTGGAATCAGACTATGCATAGATATAACCATGACTCACAGGAATAAAAAGTTGTTATATATCATTGGAAATAAATATTTGATAGTTAAACTGAGTTTTTGTTGTTACATTAGGCTTTTACTCGTATTCTGTTTATATTTTTTTATCTTAGGATTCTCGTCTTTCGATTGTCGCTGCGTCTGCCTCTATTGTCGGTCACCATCTTTGTTGTTGTTGTTCTGGCCTCGTGTACCATCGCTGTTTCTTCTTTCAGTGCTCTGGTTCGTTGTTGTAAACGCAACTGTATTAATCCTGCAAAGAATAGCAACAGCGTAAACATTTTTAAGTGCATATTTTTATTCGAGGACAACTATTTTAGGCGTGTGAACTTTCCCGGGAGTTGAGAACCCAGATGGAACACAACCGTCCCATTTAAACATTCATTTGTAAATGGTTAACTTATTCATAAATTTTAAAGGTATCGAACCGCTCGGTCACCTGACTGAGATTATCCAATCACAACCAAGTTCTCAAACTGATCTCGGGGTCGTCGTTTACCAATTAAACTGAATTGATTCACGATATCTTCTCACCGTTTAACGGTTTATAAAGTATTTAAATTACTGCACTAAATTTATAACATTAGAATTTATTGGTGTCTGGGAGATGCTTTAATACGCAGTTTCATATAATAGTTATTTTTTTCGATCAACACGTCTGAAATTGATTGCCCAGTCGGATGGGGCTGTAGAATAAACAGACTGCTTATCAGCAGACTAACGAATGTCCTAGACATGACACTAAATAATCTGATGGTGAGGTTCCATTACTGGAACCTCACCATCTATGGGTAAAATATAACTAAACTGTGTATTAATGCTAAACTGAATTGCTTGACATAGAACTGTTTTGACTGTTTTGTTTCCTTTTCATTTAAACTGTGGATTTATGCTTAACTGAATTGTTTGAAATAGAACTGTTTATATGTATAAAAATTGATTTAGCATTAATAACCTACAATAGTTGATGTACCGTAAAACCAAATCAAACTAAAACAATCTGAAATTGAATTCAAAATGCTAAAAAAAAGGTGTTTTGAAATATACTCTTTTTTTTTTTTTTCCTTTTCGTTTTAAGTTCAATTTCAGAAATATTCTTCTGAAAAAATTTCCATTATATGGAACGGTGCATTAAAGCATCTTCGTTCCTCACCAAAAACTGATTAGAATGCAAAATATTGAAATTGATTTCATATGATTAACTTCAGTAAAGAAAAAAAAACTTGAGACGACAATGTGAGGTACTAAGAAATTAATTGAAACAGTTTCTCCAACAAAAAATCTAAAAAGTAACCCCTCTTCAACACACGTAAATCCATCAAAAACCTTCAAGGCAAACGATGAAAAAAAAATATTTTGCATGATAAATATTTATTTTTTCACATAATCACCTTTCTTGTCAATGCACTTGATCTATCTAGTCCTATGAAGAATATTCAGCTGACCCAAGACAATTTTGCAATAGAAATTCAACAACGTGTGTTTGATAGACCAACATGTAATGCATAAACCGTTAAAAGTTTTCCAAAAAATATTGAATGGAAAATGTTCGAATAGACTGTTGATGTTTAAGCGTTATTTTGGCAATTTTTACACCGTTGGCAAAGCTTATGGTGATACAAATAATAAAAACAGACGATATACGAGGATCATTAAATAAGTTTCCACATTTTTTTCATATGGGCACTTTTATTGATAGTACACAAATGAAACTCTAGTCCCCTTTGAAGTAATCTCCTCCGGCTGCAATGCACTTGTTATACCGTTCCAACAACTTCTGAAAGGTCCCATGGAAGTCCTCTTGTGTGAGCATGTCAATGACCTTCGTCACAGCCTCTTTCATCTCCTCAATTGTCTCATAACGACGGCTTCTGAGCTTAGGGAATAACCAAAAGTCACAGGGAGCGAGGTCTGGACTATAGAGTGGCTGAGGAACTGTCTTGATGCTCATCTTGGTCAAATAGTCTGTGACAAGGATGGAGTTGTCGACTAGTGTATTGTCCTGGTGGAAATGCCAATGACCCGATTTGAAGAGTGCTGGCCTTTTCTGACGGAATCTCTTCCTGAACTCCCTTAAAACCTCAACATAGTAACCCTAACCCTAACCCTTTGGCCAATCAACTCTGGTGTATTGATTTCCTTACTCCTCCCACACCTCTCATTATCCCTCACAGACTCCCTGCCTTCCTTGAATCTCTTAGGCTACTCAAAAACTGAGGCTCGATTCATGCAATATGATCGAAAAGCAGTCTGAAGCATTCCATACGTTTTTGTGGCTTTTTTTCCAAGTTTAAAACAGAATTTTATTGCATATCCTTCTTCTAAAGTGTCCTCAAGTCCAGATTGCATTTTTGAAATTCACCAGCTGTGACAATCAGGCTTTAGTAGGGTGTATTTCAATTGCTGCTGTAGCTGTTTATTTGAACCTGAAATCATAAAAATTGGTCAGTCATCTCATAAGATGTATAGCAATAGCATCCTGAATTTTCAAGAGTCTACAACAATTTAAAAAAATAAGTCTGGATACTTATTGAAGGCACCACGTATATATATATATTTGAATTTCAGCCATATGAAGTTTTTTTATTACATAACAACAGTACAAAAACACAAATGATACAATCAACCCAAATTATTTTGCAAAGAATGAAATAATTGTCCTAATTAGTGAGGTTTTACAGTTTAAATATTTTGCAACTGGCATAGCCTACATTGTGTCCTGCTATCAAAATCAGACTGGCAATAAACTACTAAAGTTCAACAGAAAATTATGTTTATCTGTAGCTGTTTCGCGCATGCGTGTGTACATACATCCGCCATTAAAACATGCACTTCAAATATTTTTTTAAAAATTAATTAAAACTCTTTCAACTGCATAATTATTTCACAGACAGTCTCGCATATAATTACTGTTGTTCATTCATTCTTCCTGAGCATTTTGATAACATCGACAACAATAATTTAAACTTTTCTTCTTTGGGGGGGGGGAATAAACGATATTTGTTTTATCACACATCTGCTAATGTCGTGCAAAACAACGTTTTTCAGTAAATTCTCAGAAAATCTCATTTTGCATTTTGGCAGGCGTCTTTTTGCACATTCATTATCCGGAACGCTACAAATCAAACGGTGTTTTGTAATTGTTTTGTTTTTGACTATACCTACAAGCTTAACGGCAAAACAAAAAACAACTTTGTTTGAGTCTGAAAAACTTTGTTGCTTAAATGGTTTTCATATTTACAAAGATTCACTTCCTTAATCTCTAGGTGATTTTTCATTGATTGATTGATTTTAACGACATCTCATCCTGTGTAGGGTAATTTTTTATCATCAGACAAAGGATTATCAATCATAATTGATTTTTAAATAGTATTTCTTTCATATTGATTTGATATTATAAATTGAATTACCATGACCAGAAAATATGACAAGCACTGCGCACGACATACGGAAACACTGAACAGCTGTTTTGACCTTATTAGGTATCATTAGCAGTGTATACCATGATCCCCCCACACTGGAGATCGAACCAGCGACTAGTCCACATCGCGCATAAGTGATGTCAAATTAACTAGACATGATAAATGCGTGGCTAATTAACCCGAGGTGTCTTGTAGTTACATTTATTCTCTTATAGAGAACATGGTCACCTCCAGGGCTATGTCTTCCCTCGAGGATTGGAAATACGCATCCGTGTAACCATCACCTCATTGGCAAGGAAATAGACATACATTTTTTTAAATTTTTAAATGGAGGAATTATATATTATAAAGATGTAATGGTTATCGTCGTAGGAATTGGACACGACGACACGAGTTCAAATCCTGGACGAGACACTGCATTTCACATAGCCCTAATACCCTTGGGAAAGGTATAAATCCAATTATTCTCCCTCCAGCTACGGATAAATAGTAGGGCAGACTAGGTTCTTCAGCCTTGGTGAGGCAAGTAGTCTAGGAGAAGGAAAACTCTAAATTCAAACCGGTTAAACTCTGCCCGAGCGGAGGGTTGGGTAAATATGGATAAAGGGGTTCCGTATGTTGTGCGCCATGCTTGTCGGATTTTCTTGTCATTGAAATTCAATTTATAATACATAATTCCTCTATTTAAGAAAAGTATGTATATTGATTTAAGTTTGTTTATTTACACCTGTAGTATGAGTAGTATCTTGATTCTTTTTAGACATAATCAGCTATTATCAAACCCTTATAAAACTATCAAAATCTACAGCCAAGATATAGGCATTGAATTTGGCATTAAAAAATTCGCCATGCTTATAATGAAAAAAAAAATGGAAAAAGAAAAACAATAGAAGCAATCATCATCATCATGTCGCGCCGCCAGCACGGATATCCCTGACCCTCTCTCGCCACTTCTCCCTATCATTCATCGCCTCCGGCAGGTCTTCAGGGTTACATCCTGTGTCCTCACATAGTTGCTGTATGTAAGTTCGTGCTGGTCGTCCTGCTTTTGCACATCCATATGTGGGGGTCCACAGGAGTTCATCGCTTATGAGCTGGTCCTTGCTTCTCCAGCAGTGTCCTGCGTGTCTGGTTCGTCTAACTTGTATAGTTTTCGTGATGGGGGGCATGTGTCCGTATAGTTGGTGTCTCGTGGGGTGTTGTCGCCAGGACTTGTTCAATACTGCTCTCAACATTCTTGTGTAATTTCCGTCTAGTTTCCTCTCCAGCCGCTTAGTTAGCGTCCATGTGGTGCATCCATATAGCAGTATCGACACAACCGCTGCCTGGAAGAAACTGCGTTTCATTTTATCGGTTAGGTCCGACTTCCATATGATCGAGAGCCTATCGATTGCTGTCCATGCCTTCGTCAGTCGTGTGTCGATGTCTTTTTCGGTTGATGAGACGCTACTTCCTAGGTAGGTGAATTTGTCTACTAGTTTCAGAGAGGCTCCGTCTAGTGTGGCAATGTTGCCCGTTTGGTTGTAACACATATATTCAGTTTTGTTTGCATTGACATGGAGGCCAATGCCAGCTGCGGCTCGTTCTAGACTATGCAGTAGTGTCTCTGCTTGATTAGGCGTATTCGCTAGTAACGCCAAGTCATCAGCGTAGTCGGCGTCCGTGATTGTTTTTGCGGGGTACCTTTTGCTTCTCTTAGTCAGCTCGAAGCCATTTTCTCTGATTTTGTCGATCGAAGTCCTAAGCACATAGTCTAGACAGATGATAAAGAGGTACGGGGCTAGTGTGTCTCCTTGTAGTACTCCTGCAACAATGTCGAACTATTCCGTGTCTCCATCTGGTGAACGTACTTTCACTTTGGTGTTTCTGTAGAGAATCATTATCGCTGCTACGGTTTCTTTTGGTAGGCCGTATGCTAGTGGGATTTGCTCCATCTTCCCTCTGTGTATGGAATCGAAGGCCTTGGTAAAGTCGACAAATAGTAATGTCGCCTGAAGGTTTTTTGCCCGAATGCCTTCAAGGATTCTACGGATGGTCAGTATTTGTGAGGTTGTGGATCTCTTTCTCCGGAAGCCATTTTGGTTTTTCCTAAGGATGTAGTCTATTTTGGGTTCTATGCGGTTTCGTAGGAGGGCATTGTAGATTTTGGCTGCTATGGATGTAAGTGTTATCCCTCGGTAGTTCTTGGCTAGTCCGAGGTCGCCTTTTTTAGGGAAAGGAAGGATGCATCCCTTCGTCCATCTTTCTATCCTATTTTGACTATAGACTGCGTTGCATTGCCGGAGCAGTATGTCGTCGAATTGTCTAGTCTTCCACACTTCTGGGGGGATCTCGTCTAGCCCTGCAGTTTTCCTATTTTTAATTCTTCTGAGAACTGAGTCGAGTTCTTCTTTGGTGAAAGGACCTAGTTTAACGTCTAATTGCTTACTAATAATTCTGGTGATCGGTTCATCCGTTATTTTCGGTGGGTTTCCTAGTAGATTTTTGAAATGCTGTTCCCACAGTTTTACTCTTTCTTATTGGCTTGCATCTTTCAATTTTGCTTTGGCTGTGCTCTTCCTTCTACTTACTTCGTTTATTGTTTGCCAGGCTATCCTGGATTGTCTATCTTCCACCGAGTCTCTAATCTTATCTATCGGATTTTGTATGTATTCTGCCTGTTCTTTTAGATATATTCCTGTTAATTGATATTGTGCCTTTTCCAGTTTTCGTGCATTTGCGTTTTTTGGGTTCTTTCGATAGCTTTTGGAGGCAGTTTTCACGAGTGCACGTTTTTCTCTAACCGCTAGCGTTTCCCAACGGACTCTATATTTAGTTCTTGGTTTTGTTGGAATACACTTTGCTGCCGCCTCAAGGTGTGCTTCTACAAAATTTTCATATTCGTCATTTGGGGTACCTTTTTCTGCCTTCTCTTGTAGTGCTTCGAATCTGTTTCTTAATTCTAATGCATATTTATCTTTAATATCTTTGTTGTTGAGTAGGGCCCAGTCATAGTGCTTTATTGTCGCTTTACGTGTGGCGTTTTTTCGTAGGCTTAGTCGTACTTTGGCCGTAACTATTCGATGATCGGAGGACACACCCTCGAAAGAGGAGTATGCCTCGCAATTCATCGCACTGTTTTTCCATTTCCTGTTTATAAGGACGTAGTCTATCTGTGCTTTACTCTTATTCGCGTATGTGTAGGTCCATAATTTCCCCTCCCTTTTTTGAAAGTTTGTATTGAGGCATGTTAATCTATTTTCTATCATGAAATCTATTAGATGTTGTCCATTCCTGTTTGACGCGCAGTGTAGGCTGTATTTGTTGTGTCTGTTTTTCCCGATTTGTGCATTCATATCTTCGCCAATGACTAGCAGGTTGTGTTTCGGAATGCTACGTACTAGGGAGGATAGATCTTCGTAGAAGGTGACTATTTCGTTTTCTTCGCTAACATTGGTAGGGCTGTAGCAGGAGACAATTGTTGCTTTGGGGTTGCCATTAAACGTTGCGGCCATCATCCTAGGTTGTATTCTCTCAATGCTGTTCAGTGTTTTTAACGCTCTTGGTCCTATAAGCATTCCCACCCCTCCTACCGATGCATTGACAGAGTTTTTCCATGCCGATACAGTCACCAGCATCAATCCATTACCAGTTTCGTGATATTTGATATCTTCGGTGTGCGTGTATCGGTGCTCTTGTATGCAAATTACGTCTATCTTATGTTCTACGGCTGATGCAGTTAGCTCTGATAGTTGACCTATTCTATTTAGGGTTCTCACGTTAAATGTCGCTATCTGTATTGTTTGTTTGCATTTTAGTAGTTTTTGTTTGAGTTCTGTAGCTGATTTTTCGAACACTGAGGCAAGGGCTCCAACCTCAGCAGGACGCGCCCCTTTTTTACCCGCGCGAAGAGCGATGCGGTTTATGTATGTGGTTTGAGTACGAGTCATGGTTATCTTTCGATGGCTGTTTTTATTCTCATCAATAGAAGCCACTCTTATAGATGAGGAGCAGTAGTTCCCCGATCGAACTGATAATCCTGAGCGTTAAGCCGCAAGACTCACACGTACATCACGCTGCTTCCCATGTGTACGCGGTAGAAAAAAAAACAACAAAAACAAAAAAAACAAACCTTTTTTTACCTTAAGTTTTAACTTAGTTAAAGTCCAGGACTGCTGTATGTTAAAATTCAAAGAAATTTTGGGGTATATTTCATCCTATCTTCCGATTCCTGACAGGTTTTTATTTTATAGGTAGAATTCTTTCTTTCTTTCTCTCTCTCTCTCTCTCTCTCTCTCTCTCTCTCTCTCTCTCTCTGTCCACCCCACTAGATGACCATGATATAGGAGTGGAACTTTAATATAAATGCTATTAAAATTAGTAATAATTCAATCGCGCATTTGTTAAAATAGTATGCATACGTTGGAAGTGATTCCGTTTCCAGAAGTTTTTTCACAGAGGTCAGTAAATTTATTCTACTAAACTGTTCATTTAAAAATGCACTTCCGAAGAAATAGATCCACGACCTCACAAATATTAACCATCCGTAGAATCCTTGAAGGTGTACGGGCAAAGAACCTACAAGTGACATTAATATTTGTCGACTTTACCAAGGCTTTCGACTCCATTCACAGAGGAAAGATGGAACAAATCCTACTAGCGTACGGCATACCTAAAGAAACCGTAGCGGCAATAACGATTCTCTATAGAAACACTAAAGTAAAAGTACGATCACCGGATGGAGACACAGAATACTTTGACATTGTAGCAGGAGTACTACAAGGGGACACGCTGGCCCCGTACCTCTTTATCATTTGTCTAGACTACGTACTTAGAACATCGATTGACAAAATCAAAGAGAATGGCTTCGAACTGACGAAGAAAAGAAGCAGAAGATACCCCGCAACAACAATTACCGATGCCGACTACGCCGATAACATAGCGATACTGGCAAATACACCTGACCAAGCCGAAACTCATCTGCATAGTATGGAACGAGCAGCAGCAAGCATAGGCCTCTATGTTAATGCACACAAAACGGAATATATGTGCTATAACCAAACAGGGGACATCTCCACTCTAGAAGGAACCCCACTTAAACTAGTAGACAAATTCACGTACCTAGGAAGCAGCGTCGAATCAACCGAAAAGGACATCGAAACGAGGTTAACGAAAGCATGGACAGCTATCAAATGGCTATCGATTATATGGAAATCAGACCTAACCGATAAAATGAAACGAAGTTTCTTCCAGGCAGCGGTCACATCGATACTGCTATATGGATGCACTACATGGACGCTAACAAAACGACTGGAGAAGAAGCTAGATGGCAATTACACAAGAATGCTGCGTGCAATCCTGAACAAGTCCTGGCAGCAACACCCCACAAGACACCAACTGTACGGCCACCTGCCCCCTATCACGAAAACTATTCAAGTTAAACGAACCAGAGATGCAGGACACTGCTGGAGAAGCAGAGATGAACTCATAAGAGATGTACTCTTATGGATCCCCACACATGGCCGCACAAAAGCAGGACGACCAGCTCGAACGTACATTCAGCAGCTATGTGAGGATACAGGATGTTGTCCTGAAGACCTACCTAGGTGTATGGGGTGTCCTCGTGGTGTAATGGTTAAAGCCATGAACTGCGGAATCGTAGTACGCGAGTTCGTACTCCAGTCGCGCTATTATGTTCACTTTCGGGCAAATACCCTTGGGAAAGGTATGAACCCCCTCTATGGGTAAATAGTAGGACGGACTAGGTTCTTCAGCCTTGTTGAGGCAACTAGTCTAGGAGAAGGAAAACTCTGAATTCAAATCTGTTAAACTCCGCTTAAAAATTGACCTTGTGTCATATCCTGCCCGAGCGGAGGGGTTGGTAAATAGTACCTAGGGCGATCAACGATAGGGAGGAGTGGCGAGAGAGGGTCAGGGATATCCGTGCTACCAGCGCGATATGATGATGATGATGAGTAATGTCTTAAATCTCAGCTGTATTCTGTGTTGTTTAAATGAAGAATGAAGACTTTTATGCGACTTAATTTTCAGGAAAAACTTTACTTTTGGAAGACGAACTTCTAAATTTGCTAAAGAAAACCCCAAAATTGCCCCCCCCCCAAGAAAAGAAAAAAAAACCCAAAACACCTCAAATGTAGTCTAACACGTGCTAAGACGAAAACCATAAAAAAAACCATAGAAGGAATAGAACTATCAAATCAGGAAAGTATCAGAACCCTTGGGAAAAAAGAAAGAAAATTACAAATACCTGGGAATATTAGAAGCAGACACAATCAAGCAAGCAGAGATGAAAAAAAAAAAGAAAAAAAAAAAGGAAATAATACCTTAAAAAGAAAAAGAAAACTTATTGAAACTAAACTCTGCAATAAAAATCTAATCAAAAGAATAAATACCTTGACAGTCTCCCTTGTAATATACTCAAGACCATTATTTAAATGAACAAGGGAGTAACTCAGAAAGATGGACCATATAACCAGGGAATCAATGACGATGTGTAACATATTGACCTTCGACCCAGCCTTCAATCAAGGAACAGGTGCATCCGGTCGACTGTGGACGGGTCGAATTGGGTGCAGATGCGATGCTCACAGGAAGCAGGTGGATGTCAAACAATGATATAACCCGGTGCGACAGGAAGTTCAATTAGTTGGAGTCAGTTAGTTGGTGATAAGATGCTGTAGAAAGACCAGCACCCAGCAGGGGGCTATGGGCTCTCAGGACCTCCGATTTAGCAGCCCAGCAGAACGAGAAAGAAGTGCTGCTAAAGACAAAAGAACTGGGGGTCAATATGTTGCAGTTTGTTCAGTCTCCAACTCACCTCTCACACATAACCCTTTCGCAACCATTTCAAATAAAGTGTGAGAGGTATATTTTACATATAGAAGTGTGTTCGTTCGTCATTATTGTGTTGACTATGTTTCCGCATGTATATGTATCATGGTTATGACTATGCAACAAATGCATGAGATGACATAGACAGTCCCTATGTGCCTAGAAAAGAAGGAGGAAGAGGAATTGCCAGCATTAAAGATTTTGTTGATGCAACAATTCGAGGAGTCAAAAAATTCACAAAAAAGAGTGAGGAAAAACTAATTTCAGCAGTCAGTAACAATAATGTCGACCTAAGAACAAACAGTAAAACAACAAAATTTAGAAAACAAAAATGAGAGGAAAAAATAACTGTATACTAAGTGGATACAGCAAGCAATAAACTAGGGGAATTGCGAGTGTGATAACTTGAACATGGCTACGAAGAGGAAACCTGAAGAGGGAAACTGAATTTTTTTAATACTGCTAAAATTAATGCTATAAAGACCAATTATATCAAAGCGAAAATTGATAATACACAGACTATATAAGACTGGGTAGGCAAGGTGATCCACTGGGAATTGTGCAAGAATTTTAAATTTGGCCGTACGAAAAATGGTATATGCACAACCCAGAATCCCTCTTGGAAAAGGAGACGCTCAAAATTCTGAGGGATTTTGAGATACAAACGGAATATTTAATCTCGGCCGGACGACCAGACCTTGTGATAGTCAACAAAAAGAAAAATAAAGAGAATCTGCCGAATAGTGAGCTTTGCCGTTCCGGCTGATCACAGAGTAAAACCGAAAGAAAGCGAAAAGGGAGTACCTAACGGATACAACCACTCCGGATAATAGTGGACGGCGGAGTAATAGCTACAAAGGAGTACTCCCCATTTCCCAGTCCTCTAGAACTGATCCTTACCACCGGATGCAGTTCAATGTCATACTCGGAACATTCCTTCGTGAGGGGGGGTCTTACTCCACTGCAGGGATACAGTTAGGGTTTTCTGAGCCCCACTGCCATGTCAAAATGATAAACAGCAATTGAAATTAAGATGGAAGAAATACTAGTCAAATAATGAATTATTGTAATTGGCGCGCTCGGCACGATCCCTAAAGGATTGGTTCAAGGACAGGAGGGCTTAGAAATTAGAAGACGAGTGGAGACCATCCAAACTACAGCATTGTTGAGATCGGCCAGAATATTAAGAAGAGTCCTGGAGACTTGAGGAGACTTTCTGTCTCTCACTCTCCAGTAAAAAGCCATCAGCTAACACTGTTATGAAATACTCTCAAATTAGCAAAATAATAATAACAATAATAATTTGAGGAGAGATATGTGACTATCAACCAGATAATAAGTGAATTCAGACAGACATAGATATTTATAAGGGCAGACTTGACTGGGTGAAGAAAGTGGCTCAATGGGAACTGTGCAAGCGATTTAAGTTTGGCCATACAGACCGATGGTACAAGTATAGACCAGAATATGTCCTTAAAAGCGATAAACAAAATTCTCTGTGATCTTTAAATAAAGACGGGTTAGTCAATTCTAGACTCAAGGCCAGAATTTTTTTGATAGTTAACAAGACGAAAAGAATTCGTCAGCTTTTGGATCACACAGAGAAAATAAAGGGAAACGACAAACGAGGGAAAAACCTTGACTTTGCCTGAGAGCTGAAGAAACAGTAGAACATAATGGTGATAGTGATTGCAATATTAGTCGGAGTACTTGGAACAATTTCAAAGAACCTGGAAAAGAGATTGGGGGAACTGGAAATCCGTAAAAGGATCGGAACCGTCCAGATAACAGTTCCGCTGAAATTGGCTAGAATACTGAGAAGAATCCTAGAGATCTTGCTGTCACTTGGACTTGCTGTCACTTGACATCACTTGGAATCCAGAGAAAGCCCCTAGCTAGTAAGTAAAGTTGGTAAAGTTGGCGACCGTAGTCGAGGGTGACCCGAAGGCTTCCTTTTCGATAGCTACTACACCAAGGTGTAAGGGAGGACGCTACTCCTTTCCCTGGATTGCTCCACTTTACCCTTGATCCGTACCTTATAATGCTGAGTGTTAAGCAAGGAGGTATCAAGTACCATTTTTTTTTTAGTCTTTGGTATGACTCGACCTGGGATTGAACCCAGGTCTCCCGGGCCATTGGCGAACACTTAGAATCAAGACAATATCATTTACTTTAGCACACACTTTGGTACAATAGCGGATGTTTCGAAGTTGCTACCCTTCTGGGTGCCGATCTGACACATTGCTGATTAACTTCGATTAACCGGTAATTTAAGTGTGATTAGACTCAAATTTGCGATGAAAAGTTTGGTTTTATTCGAGTTATTTGTTTTACGGTATATCAACACCTCATAGGTTATTTAATGCTGACATTTGATTATGTCGAAAATGTTGAATTGTAGTTACCGTTCCATTGCATTTTTTTTAAATCGTACTTTTTTGAATTTGTCAAAGAGATTGAGATTTGACCATACTACAAAATAGTATATGCACAAACCAGAATCCGTCTGAGAGAATTAGACGCATAATATTTCCTGGGATTTCGAGATGAATACGGATCAATTAATCCCGACCAGAAGACCAAAAACATTGCTGATTATAAAATAAATAAATAAATAAATAAAATAAATAAAAAAAAGTCCTTACCGTCTAGTGGCCTACACCATTCCAGCAGACCACAGAGTGAAAATTAAATTGAAAAGATAGACAAATGCTAGGACCTGGCCAGAGAAATAAAAAATTGTGAAACATGAGAGTGATTGTAATTAGTACGCTTGGAACGGTTCCATATTTACCCAACCCCTCCGCTCGGGCAGGATATGACACAAGGTCAATTTTTAAGCGGAGTTTAACAGGTTTGAATTTTCTTTCTCTTAGATTAGTTGCCTCACCAAGGCTGAAGAACCTAGTTTACCCCACTATTTACCCACTGGAGGGAGAATAATTGGATTCATACCTTTCCCAAGGGTATCAGTGCTATGTGAAATGCAATCAGTCTCGTCCAGGATTTGAACCCGTCTCGCCCTGTCCATCTCCTATGACGATAACCATTAAACTACGGCCACAGGAATAATCGAGACCATCCAGACTGCATCATTGTTGAGATCCGCCAGAATACTGAGAAGAGTCTTGGAGACCCGAGAAGACTTCTTTTCACTCAGACATCAGTGAAAAATCACCAGCTAACGCTGATATGAAAGACTGGTAAGGAGTATTAATAATAATCTTTAGTAAAGAACTATGGATTCAATTAACTATTCTTAATACAATTCGAATGTCACATATCGAATCGCTGGACAAACAACGAAAAACTCGTAGATATATAAAATATAATCTATTTTTTTATTCTTCGACGGCGACGTTTGTGTGAAGTAGGAATACAGTCAGAGAGAGTTCGCACATATCTTTCTTCTACGACGGGGACCCTTTTTGTGAAGTAGTGAGACGGCCGGAGAACGCACACGGGGGGAGCCGACAGGTTTGCTTGAGTGATCGGCGGACCTTCCCCTTCGCTTGAGTAGCCAGCGGGTCTCTCAAGCGGATCTCTCTTCAGTTTAAAATTACAGACCTTATATTGTCTTTCAAGTCCCACGTATTTTCTGTTTATGGTTCGTTATCGGAACTTACATACTTCTGTTTTTTTTGTTTTTTTGTTTTTCAGGTAATTTGTTGATCTTATCTACAAACGGAAAGTGGTTTCAGTTATTCCTATCTAACAGTAATAATTCTGTTTAATAATAAACATTTGTGTGCATACGGTTGTATGGTTTCACCTATTTATATATAATACTAGTAAATTTTCAAACATATCTATTTGACACCGTGATGGGAACCTAACAGGTACAACCGCTCTGGATTATAATGGAACTCGGAGTAATAGCAACAGCAACAAATGAGTATTCCACACTCCCCAGTCAGTGTCATACTCAGAACATTCCTTTGTGAAGAGGTCTTACCACTCTGCAGGGATATAGTTAGGGTTTTTTGAGCCCCGCCGCCATTGCAAAATGATAAAAAGCAATTGAAATTAAGATGAAAAAAATACTATTCAAAAAATGAATTATTCTTGATAATCAGGCATAGGCATCGAAAGGAGTCTCCGTGGCGTTGTGGGTAACGTGCTGGACTGTGATATCGTAATAAGTGAGTTCGAACTACAGTTACTCTGTTACATTCACTTTCGGACTAATACCCTTAGAAAAGGTATGAACCATCTTATCACTCGAGATATGGGTTTAATAGTACCACCACTGTTTTTCTGCAATGATGGCTTTGGTATTGAATAAACAACGAAGGTTAATATGCCATTAAATAAAGACAGCTAACTACAGGCGTATTTTGCACGTTAAATACTGTCTATTATTCAGAGGAGATGGAACTTTTGAATTCGTGAGGAAAACAACTTCTAAAACCTGTTTGTGTAGGTCTTTTTTTTTTCATTGGTAAGATTGGGGGTCACCTTCAAGATCTCTGAGAAATTTAGAATGCAGTACAAAGATATTTTTGTCCTTTCCACAGCACAAACACCCTTGTCTTTTACCCATCCTGTTTTCATTTGATACGATAAAAATGGTAAAAGTGTGCACAATTGAAGTTTTTTTAATAACTTGCATTTCAGTAATGAGTGAATATCGGGCCCAGTTAGGGGAATGGCTGATGTTAAGTAACTCGCTGACCATTGTATGTAGTAAATTTGTTGCAACCCTATCAATAGGATTTGTCAGAAAGTATTCATTAACAAGAAAAAAAAAAGAACTTGTATACTAGCGGATTTTTTCGTCCCAGAATAATATAGAGAGTAAATGAAAGAAAGCGAAAAGAGAGACAAATACTTGGATCCTGCCAGAGAGCTGATGAAGCTGTGAAACGTGAAGAGGATAGTTGCATATAATAATAATAATAATAATAATAATAATAATAATAGCTGTGAAGACGAACAAGCACGGTTAGAACTACAATAGAAACATGAAAGAAAATTCAAGGTCTATCTCCTCTCTTTCTCCGTATGATATTTTGTTTCTCTTTGTCTAGCTAACACTGTCAACTTTTCATATATTTCTCTCCTCTGTACGACTACTAAAATATGTAGTTGCGAATACACTTTTGTATTAGCGAATCAAGACGAGTTATTTGTGTGTTCATCACTTTTTCTCATAAGGTCCGACAGATATTTAAGACGTAGTATTATCCTCATAGACACGTTAGACATGTGGTGGTGGAGGCGTCCATGTTGTAGTACAAACATCTATTGGGACTGCACCAGCACGAACTTCCATTTGAACACCGTACCGTTGCAAGCATCTATTTGGTGTGTAACGGTACACACACACACACACACACACACACATATATATATATATATCCTCTTCATCATCATCACCATGGCGTGCTGCTATCACATATTTCCTTGACCCTCTTCTGCCATTCGTCTTTATTGTCCATCGCTCTCGACAGGTCTTCCAGGCTACATCCTGTATCAGTACAGAGCTGTTGTAGATGGGTTTTAGCTGGTCGCTCTACCCTTGCTTGTTCGTGTGAAGGTGTTTGTAGGAGTTCATCGCTTATGAACTCGCCCTTACTACTCCAGCTGTGTCCCGCATGTCTAGCTCATCTAGTTTGAATCATTTTCGAGATGGGTAGTAGATGTCCGTACATCTGCTGCTCTGTGGGATGCTGCCTCCAGGACTTGTTCAATTCAGCATTCTTGTGCAATTGCCGTCAAGTTTTATCTCCATACGCCTTGTCAGCGTCCATGTGGGGCATCCATACAGCAGTATTGACACGACCGCTGCTTGGGAAAAATTACGCTTTATATTATCTGACTTCCTATATATATATATATATATATAAGAGAAAATGGAAATTAATCTGACAGCATGTAAATAGTTCTGGCTTCCTATATACATATCAGTACCTATATATATACATATATATCGAAGAAAGTGAAAATGAAAATGAAGCTGACTGCATGTAAATTGGTCTGGCTTCCTATATATATACACATATATATCAAATTCCCCAATCGGCTGGGGATGTAGAATACACTGACTGCACCTGTGCAGAGAAGTAAGACCCTCCCCTCAATGAGTGTCCTGGATATGACACTAAACAATCTGATAGTGACGTTCCAGTAATGCTGGGGCTTTGAGGAATACGAAGCACCCCTTCATTGCTATTACTACCAGGTCCACTCTGGCCCAGCGTGGTAGCACCTGATAGGGCCCTATCTATGGGTCAAATAGAACTAACGGCATACCTATGCTAAACTCAACTGTTTGACTAAACTGAATAGCTCGAAATAGAAACGTTTTTGACAATTAAACCGTACTTGCCAATGGCCCGGGAGACCTGGGTTCAATCCCTGGTCGAGTCATACCAAAGACCTTAAAAATGGTACTTGATGCCTCCTTGCTTAACACTCAGCATTATAAGGTATGAATCAAGGGTAAAGTGAAGCAATCCAGGGAAAGGAGTAGCGCCCTCCCCTACACCTTGGTGTAGTAGCTATCGAAAAGGGAACCTTCGGGTCACCCTCGACTATGGTCGCCAACTTTACTTACTTACATTTAAACTGCGTGCTTATGCTAAACTGAAATCGAACTGAATTATTTGAAATAGAACTGTTTTTTGACATTGAAACTGTATTTACACTAAACTAAATTGTTTAACATAAAACTGTTTTGACATTTAACTGTGAGTAAACAAAATCTACTTATACTAAACTGAAGGAGCTGAATTAGAACTGCTTGACTAAACAGAATAGCTTGAAATAGAAATGTTTTTTGACAATTAAACTGTTCTTACATTTAAAATGCGTGCTTATGCTAAACTGGATTGTTTGAAATTGAACCGTTTTTGACATTGAAACTGTACTTACACTAAACTTAACTGTTATATATAGAAATGTTTTGACATTTTACCGTGTTAACAAAATCTGTACATACGCTAAACTGAATTAGCTGAAATAGAACTGATTTTTACATAAAAATGGATTTGGCGTTAAATAACCTATAAAGGTTGATATGCCATAAAACCCAACCAACCATCAATCAACCATATATGTCAAAGAAAATTGAAATTAATCTGACCGCATGTAAATCTGACCGCAAGTAGAAATACGAAAAAAAAAGTTATTCAGAGGATGAGTTTATTTGTCATTGAATAATTTACTTACAGTAAATGACTTTTTTACCAATATAATCCAAGCACTGCAACACCGATGGAAGAAGTGTGCGGCTCACAAAATGGAATTATGTTGAAAAATAAACTTCATTTGGTTATGTTCCCAGAGAGTTTCTTGGGCAGCCGATGAACTTTTCTGCTGACCCTCGTTTATATATATATATATATATATATATATATATATATATATAATTATTATGTTAGGCTTTTCAAGTATTTCACAATCAATCCAAATTAAAGTGTTATTCATCTCTAAAATAAAAGTTTTCTTTCTTCGAGTAGATTCTATTGTAAGAAACTTTGCAAACATAAAAAGGTAGAAATTGCTGACCTGTCAGCTGTTAGTTACAGTTTTGTCCGCGAGGCTAATAAAAAACGTCTTTTATCTTGGGTGTCTCCGTTCAGAACGTAGATAATAGATTGTACCATATTGTCAAGGACGTTTGACTTTCGACATTCAGCTTGAAATACTAAAGGATGCTTCATCTTCATCCCTGAACAAGTGTGTTGAGGATTCTGAGTGGGTGAACACAGACAGCCTTTGAAGACCGTCGTTACTCATATGACCTTCACATTTGCAGTTGTTGCTGTTGTTATTGGTGATAATGATGTTGATGTTGATGGCGTATCAGCAAAACAAAGTAAGTGGGTAAAAAAAGAAAAGAAAAGGAGAAAAGTAATACGGGGTGAAATAAAAGAAAAAGTCAGAGAGAAGAGCAAAAAACTAAGAGAATAAGTCATAAAAGGAAAAATAAAGAAGAAATAAAGAGACGATATAGAAGAACAAGAACAAGAACGACAAATAAGATTAGAAAAATGATAGAAGCACAAAGAAAGAAAGAAAGAAAGAAAGAAAGAAAGAAAGAAAGAAAGAAAATGGTGGAAAGGAGGAAGATGGGAGTAAGAAAATAAAGAAGAAAAGTAAGAAAAGACAAGGAAAAAAGATAGAAGGAAAAGTAAAAGAAAGTAAAAAGAAGAAAAAGTAAAAAAAGAAAGAAAGAAAGAAAGAAAGGAAAAGAAACAAAATAGAAAGGTAAAAGAAAGGAAGAAAATAGAAAGAAAGAAAGAAAGAAAAGGAAAGGAAAGGAAAAACAGGGAAGAAAGAAAGAAAAGAGAAAGAAAGGTTAGGTTATTTGGTTTAATGGCATGATGACCTTTGATCATTTAATACCATCATCATCATCATCATGTTGCACAGCCAGCACGGATCTCCCTAACCCTCTCTCTCCACCCGTCTCTGGCGTCCATCGCTCTTGGGAGGTCTTCCAGGCTACATCCTGTATCGGCACAGAGCTGTTGTATATAGTTTCTAGCTGGTCGTCCTGTCTTTACTCATCCATGTGAAGGGATCCACAGGAGTACGTTACTTATGAGTTTGTCCCTTCTTCTCCTGCAGTGTCCCTCATGTCTGGTTAGTTTAACTTGGATAGTTTTCGTGATGGGTGTTAAGTGGACATATAGCTGCTGCTTTGTGGGGTGCTACCTCCAGGACCTGTTCAGTATTGCTCTCAGCATTCTTGTGTAGTTGCCGTCAAGCTTTTCCTCCATACGTTTAGTTAGCGTCCACGTTGTGCATCCATACAGCAGTATCGACACGACCGCGGCTTGGAAGAAACTGCATTTCATTTTATCGGTCAGGTCTGACTTTCTAAAAAAAAAAAAAATAAATAAATTATGTGCGAAAGCCATGGGAAGCAGCACGGTGGACGTAAAGGCAAGCGGATAAACCCTCTGACGGCTCAATGCAATGCCCAAGTACCATTTTTAAAGTCTTTGGTATGACGTGTCCTGGGATTGAACCCAGGTCTCCCAGACACACAAAGCCAATGAGCCAGTAAAAGTAAGTAAAGTTGGCAACCTTAGTCGAGGGTGACCCGAAGGCTCCCTTTTCAATAGCTACTACACCGAAGTGTAGGAGAGGGCGCTACTCCATTCCCAGGATTGCTCACTCTTGATCCTCACCTTATAGTGCTGAATGCTAAGCAAGGCAGCAGCAAGTACCATTTTATGAGTCTTTGGTATGACTTGACCTGGGATTGAACTCTGATCTCGCGGATCATTGGCGAACGTTATACTCATTAGGCCAATGGCCCGTTGAAACAATATCAAAATTAACCCAACAAAATTAAATATATACGTCTGGAGACTTTAATGCTTCGCCATATTCTCCTTAAACTCGTCCTGGGTCAGAAATTTATTTCCTTTCAACAAGAACTTTAGCTTTAGAAAAAGGCAGACATCGCAGAAACCAGACTTGAAATATAAAAAAAAAATTAAATCGTAACAAAACGTTCGATCATAGTGAATGCGGTGATCATCCTCTACGCAAGTAATTACTCAATGCTAGCAAACTACTAACCGAGTAACTCGACAGGAGAGTGGCTGTTTACTCATTCACTGTAGAATCCACCTGACTGGTTGCTAAGTTACAACATGGTTGCGCAGATGAATGTGCGCGCATGTGTACGTAAAAAGAAAAAAAAAAAGAAAGCAATATGCACCACCGAGTGAGTACATGATTGTTATTAACAAAGTATTGTTTAGCCGGGTTCATAGATCTTAAGTTGCTAACAGTACCTGCTGTTACTACGTGGTCACTCATTTAAGTACCGAACAGGCTCGTCGCTGCTTAACTTCAGGGATCTAACGGAACATGGGCCTTAGATTACTTTCATTAGCGACTGTTGCTAAGAAGTCACTCAACTAAATACTCAACAGGCTAATCGTTTCTTAACTTCAGTGGTCTAACGAGAACCAACGTTTTCAGTACCTGCTGTTACTACGTGGTCACTCATTTAAGTACCGAACAGGCTCGTCGCTGCTTAACTTCAGTGATCTAACGGAACATAGGCCTTAGATTACTTTCATTAGCGACTGTTGCTAAGAAGTCACTCAACTAAATACTCAACAGGCTAATCGTTTCTTAACTTCGGTGGTCTAACGGGAACCAGCGTTTTCAGGGCGACTTGACTGTGAGTCATTTTTCGCTAGACCACGGCATTTAGTGAGGACTGAACTCACGATACAGCATCAGTCGATCTACGTGACATGCTGGCAAAACATTAGACCATGATAGGATGGCCAGCGTATTTTTTGCTGTGCTAAAGCTCTTCTTTTTCAACCAAAAGCTATGGCGCAGAAGTCATTTTTATGAGTCAATTCTGCCAGCTCTCAGACAACTCCTAATCTCTGTTGAATAAAGTTACATCATTAAAATAGAGCAATCATCTGTGATATGTACGAAATGGCATTTTCCAATGATCAATCATTCGACTGATCAGATATTTTTTCCACAATGCTTAAATAAGAAATTTTCAACAGTGTTAAAATAATTTTTAAAGATTGACAGAATAAAGTGTGAGATTCAAAATAAAAGTTGTGTTAAATAACAGATGGGCGTAAAGCATTGTCTAACATGAAATGTGAGTTAGTTTAAAACGTCAGTGGAAAAGGCCGTTGGGTTTGAGTGATGTGTGGTGACCCTGATACTAAATGAAAGCTTAGCTCTCAACGGATGTGAGTAATTACATGATTCTAGAAAGTTTAAAATTTCAGTTCGACGAGATTGAGGCGCGTGGCCTGTTATCATCGTAAGAAATGGACACGGCGACACGAGTTTAGATACTGGATGAGATAGTTTATGCTTAACTTTTGCACCAATGCCCTATGAGTAAGTAGTGGGGCTCTTTTACCTTAATATAGCAACTGGTCTAGGAGAAAACAAACTGAATTCAAACACAAATGTGTCTGGTTGGTTGGTTTGTTGGGTTTTATGGCATATCAACCTTTGTAGGTTATTTAACGCCAAATCCTTTTTTATGTAAATAATCTGTTCTATTTAAAACAATTCAGTTTAGCATGAGTACATAGTTTAATTGTCAAAAACATTTCCATTTTAAACTATTCAAGCAGTTATATGTAACAATTCAGTTAAGTGTAAATACAGTTTTAATGTCGAAAAACAGTTCTATTTGAAATAATTCAGTTAAGCATAAGCACGCAGTTTAAATTTAAGTACGGTTTAATTGTCAAAAACATTTATATTTCAAGCTATTCAGTTTACTCAAACAATTCATTTTAGCATAAGAATGCTGTTAGTTCTATTTAACCCATAGATAGGACCCTATCAGGTGCTACCACTCCGGGCCAGAGTGAACCTGGGAGCGATGGCAATGAAGGGGTACTCCGCATTCCCCAAAGCTCCAGCATTGCTAGAACCTCACCATCAGATTGCTTAGTGTCATATCCAGGACACTCGTTAGGGGGGGTCTTACCCCTCTGCATAGGTGCAGTCAGTGTATTGTACAGCCCCAGCCGACTGGGCAACAAATGTGTCTGGGTGCCACATTTGGACACTAATCTCTAAGAAACTCAACACGTGAATACATGTCTGGAGCCGGCTTAAGCAACATCTAGTGACTGTCATTTAAAAGAAAGAAAGAAAAAAGAAAGAAAGAAAGAAATAGAGGGGAAGGAGGGAGGTAGAGAGAGCTCGACAAGAACGGTTGAAAGTTCCATCTTCGCTCGCTGATTCCATGTGGTCCTCAGTGAATGATGGTAAAGTATCGTCAAATTAAATAGATTATGTCCTCATAAAAGTGTGATCGCTTTGGCATTAATCATCCCAGCAGAGAAGAAGTTAGAACAATCGGAGATGACGAAAGAAGACAACAACACGAACAGGGATGATACAAAATGACGGATGACAAGAAGATACAACCAGAGAAACACAACGAAAGATCAATGTGATGTGTGCGCTGACAAACCAGACAATTAAAACAAAGATAATAAGTAGATTAGAACGTAACATATAAAGGAGTATTTGGGTGCCTCGATTAGTGTAATGATTAACAAGCTAGACAAGCAAAACTTCACGAGTGAGTTCAAGTCTTAATGCGTGCCCCATTCATACGGCCTTGAAGGAGTATGCAACAGCTGGATGTATATATATATAACCTCAAATATACTATGTCACCCAATCAGCAGGGCTTAAAATACGCTAAATGTATCCTCTACAGAGGAGTAAGACTCACACTAAAAAAAAAGGATACTCTGAGTGTGACACTCAACTGCATCTCATACTTTGGCATATTTACCAACCCCTCCGCTCGGGCAGGATATGACACGAGGTCAATTTTTAAGCGGGGTTTAACAGGTTTGAATTCAGAGTTTTCCTTCTCCTAGACTAGTTGCCTCATCAGGGCTGAAGAACCTAGTCTGCCCTACTATTTACCGATAGCTGGAGGGAGATAACTGGATTCATACCTTTCCCAAGGGTATTAGTGCTATGTGAATTGCAGTCAGCCTGGTTTAGGATTTGAACTCGTGTCGCCGTGTCCAATTCCTACGACGATAACCATTACACCACGGGCATCTCATACTTAGGCTTCAGTTGAGTACCCCTTCATTACCACTACTCCTATATTCACTTTGACCGGAATGGTAACTCCTGTAAGGTTTCCATCTATGGGTCAAACAGAATCGGTTTTAAAAATTATTCATATTGATTAGAAATACTTGCAACTGTAAAATTGTGCGAAAATTATTTGTATTAAGAATAGTCCTTTGAAGCTATAATTGTTTACCTAGGATTATTATAAGTTACATAAAACTTGATAACTGTGTGCGAACGAATGACTATTTTGAAATGGGAATAATTACTTAACAATCATATAATTGTTAATATTAGTTTGGTTTCTTTATTTAATGGCGGGGTGTACCAAAAAATATGACTAATTGAAACTGGTTAACCATGTGCAAACAAATGAAATTCTGCCTATAAAAAAAAATTGCGTACTAAGTATTCGTTTAGAAATCTTTTGTTGAATGTATATACATATAGACAGAATTTGGTGTTAAATAACCTACAAAGGTTGATATGCCATAAAACCCAAACAACCTTATTTAAAGGCATATCAATTTTCATGGGTTATTTAATGCCAAAGCCTTCCCCGTGGAAGAACAGTAGTGGTACTATTTAAACTATAGCTGACGAGATAAGGGGATTTATTCTTTTATATTGGAGTTCGAACTCGCTTACTTTGAGGTCACAGTTCAGTACTTTAGCCATTAAAACACAGAGACACCTCCGTTGATATTAGACAGAAATACTTGAAACCATACCGCGACAGGCAAATCCTTTGTATTAGATAGGAATACTTGATATGGTATAACCGTGTGCGAAAAGAAAAAAAAACTTTTCAGGGACTAAACAAAAAAATATAATAGAAATGGACAATGTACACAATTCCCTAACCTGTTGGTATGAATTAAACCCTGACTAGTTGATATGCAATCAAAATCACTCAAACAGTCATGGTATAATCATGGCCTGGCACTACTAACTCCGTTACTCTGAGATTCATGGGTCTTTACAGCGATCACTTTTATAGCAAGGGGTTTAATCAATTTTTCTGAAAAAGCTCAAAAATAATGGTAGGAGACATATGGATTATAATCTTGAAAATTATAAATAAAAACAGATTGCTCCTATTAATGATAATTATTGCGATCAATTTGTTCTGCAAAGAGTACGAAAAGTGCTCCGTCCCATTGGAGCAGAGCAGGTATTTATATATAAATATATATGCTCTATCATTGATATTAGGCACTATTTAACAATACTGCAACATTTGGTCCTCCATTAACTCACCAAGTTAGTAATAAGAAATATAAACCTCTTATATATATATATATATATATATATATATATATATATATATATATATATACATATATATATATATGCCAAGTTGGCTGGGGCTGTAGAATACACCGAGTGAATCTCTGCAGAGAGGTAAGACCCCGCCAACGAGTGTTCTGGATATGACACTAAACAATTTGATGGTGATGTTCCAGTAATACTAGAGCCTTTGGGAATGTGGAGCACCTCTCTCTCTGATGGGGTCCTATATATAGATCAAATAGAACTAAACTGTGTACTTATGCTAAACTGAATTGTTTGAAATAGAACTGGTATGACATTTAAATAAACTGCTTTGACATTTAACCGTTTGTAAACAAAATCTATAATTATTCTAAACTGTATTGTTTGAAATTTAATTCGGTGTTGAATGGCCCGAAAAGGGTTGATACACCGTAAAACAAAACAACAGACCAACATATATATATGTATATATATGTGTGTGTGTGTGTGTGTGTATGTATTTTGGCAGTATTTCTTCATTAATACAAATTTCGTTGAACATAATAGACATTTTCTGTCTACATATTTTCTTGTTGATCCGTTCATTGCATTTATCGTACTCGGCGGGAAATGATTGATATATTTTGTATAATTGTATATATCCCAAGTATTAGTATTAATATATATATATATATGTGTGTGTGTGTGTGTGTATATATATATATATATATATATATTTGTCGAAAAACTCTCACTTTTATACGGTCCTTACTTGCATAGAAATTAAGACAGAAATCTAAATTAGTCATTCTAGTTTAATAATAAGAAGTAATGTATTGCAACGACAAAAATGTTTTTTCAGGGTGAGGCTTAGAAGTTTTTGAATGACTCTCGGGTGTGCGTATATATGTATATATATATATATATATATACAAAGAAAGTTGGCCGACCGTTGTCGAGGGCGACCTTAAGGCTCCCTTTTCAAGAGCTACTACACTGTGGAGTAAGGGAGGGTGCTATCCCTTTTCCTTGGATTAAACACTCAGCAACGGCCAGAGAGCCGGATTAAGTCGTACTAAAGACTCCAAAAATAGTACTTGATACCTCGTTGCTAACACTCAGCATTATAAAGTACGTACCAATGGTAAAGTGGAGCAATCTACGGAAAGGAGTGGTGCCCTCCCTTACACCGCGGTGTAGTAACTAAGGAAAAGGGAGCTTTCGGGTCACCCTCGACTACGGTCGCCAACTTTTCTTACTTATATATACAAAGTGATTTAAAAATGTTAGCACTTGTTCTACGGGAGTACATTTATGGTATGATTTCATAGTCTTTATCTGTTCACAATACTTATCAAAACATTCTGGCAATATTCGGCATGTGATATCCATATAATCAGATGTAATTTTCTAATAAAAGTTCTTCTATATAAGTGTTAAGATTTTTAGTGGTCATCTGTGGAAATTCCACGATCAAAAGATACTTCTATATAAGTGTTAACATTTTTAGTTGTCACCTGCGGAAATTCCCCGATCAAATGATACTCAATTCCCCAGTCAAAAAATACTTCTATATAAGTTAACATTTTAGTAATCACCTGTGGAAATTCCCCAATCAAAAGATACTTAATTCTCCAGTGAAAAGATACTTCTATATAAGGGTTAACCTTTTTGTAGTCACCTGTGGAAATTTCCCTGTCAGAAGGTACTCAAATCTCCAGTCAAAAGATACTTCTATATAAGAGTTAAGATTTTTAGTAGTCACTTGCGGAAGTTCCCCTGAATGTTATGTCAGGGATACAGAACACCTGGAAACTATTTGAAATCATATCAGAAAGGTACCTTCATAGAAATAATAACCGTTTTTTGTCCACGTATATATATACATATATATATATATATATATATATAGAGAGAGAGAGAGAGAGTGTGTGTGTGTGTGTGTGTGTGTGTGTGTGTGTGTGTGTGTGTGGTTATCTTAATAAGCACGTAGAACTATTATAATCCGATGATTGTACATTAGCGAGTGATATGTTATATCAAAAGACAAATCAATAAATACTCCACCAACTTGTGACCTTCACGTTATATTTCTTTTATAATGTTTATGATATAAACGAAGAGAAAAATACATGCATATATATGCACGCACACGCACACATACACACACACACACACACACACAAACTACGTTCACTTTCGGACAAATACCTTTGGGAAAGCTATGAACCCCCTTATCCTCCCAGCTATGGGTTAAATAGTACCACTACTGTTCTAGAAAGATAGCTTTGGCATTAAATAACCTACAAACGTTGATATGCCATTAAACAACGAAACGAAACGAAACACACACAAACAAACGAACAAATACACACACACACACACACACACACACACACACACACACACACACACACACAGAGCCATTATTTACTTGGTATATATATATATATATATATATATATATACACTTAATAAATAATGACCGAGAATATCCAAAGAAAGAGTACTCAATGCACCACTATTTGATTCAAAATAACCGCAGAGCAAAATATATTTTTTGTTTAAAGAACAAGAAATGAATACTATTTCTAAATTTCTTATTTTTAAAACAAATATATATATATATTGGCCTAATGAGTAGAGTGTTTGCCAATAGTCTGGGAGACCGGGGTTGAATCCCAAGTCGAGTCATACTAAAGACACAAAAAATGGTAATGTTGCAGCCTTGCTTAGCACTCAGCATAATAAGGTGAGGATCAAGGGTAAAGTGGAGCAATCCTGGGAATGGAATAGCGCCCTCTCCTACACCTCAGTGTAGTAGCTATTGAAAAGGGAGCCTTCGGGTCACCCTTGACTAAAGTCACCAACTTTACTTTACTTATAAAATCAAGTAAAGTTGGCGACCATATATATTTTTATGTGTGCATATATATATATATATATATATTTGTATGAATGAAAATCATATATATATATATGTGTTTGTATGTGTGTGCGTATAAATATTTATGTACGTTTATATTTTTTCTTTGTATGTGTAAATATATATTTGTATGTGTATACATATATATACACATATTAATAAATATACACATACATATATATTTTTTTTTTTTTTTTGCATGTGTATATATAAATATTTGTATGAATGAAAATCATATATATATATATACGTGTCTCTATGCGTGTACGTATATGTATATATTTATATACGAAAATGTATATTTTTTATATGTATATATATATTTGTATGTGTATACATATATATATTTGTATATATATATATTTGTATACATATATATATATATATATATATGTATATATAATCACCACAGACAGACTGTTTCGTTGTATCACAACTCTTCAATGTGGCTAGACACGTGTGAGTCTCGAAGCTGGGATCGAAAGCCGGCTAACTCATACGCCAACCGAAGATTCTACTGTACAGCCACGAGGAAACTAGCATAAGCAAAGGAATTTTAAACGCTTATGTATCACTTTTTGTTTTGTTCACATATATCCGCTTAACGGCTACCGAGAGCTCAATTCATTCGAAGAGCCTTGCCTTACGCGAGTGGCAACTGTTACTTCCTTCGCTAGAGAGCTCAACCCCACGAGGGTGGGGAAGCATATATTGTCATCTACAGACAGACTGTTTTGTTGAATCATAATTCTTCAGTGTGGCTTTACACGTGAGATTCTCGAAGATGGGATCGAAACCCGGCTGACCCATACGCAGGCCAATATATATATAGATATGTATGGCAACTGCATAATCTTTCACAGATCATCGCCGTCCTTCATAATCTCACATTTCCACCATCAGCATCCTTCTTTCTAGTCAAGTAAAGTTCTACTAAATACGGATACTCATATACAGGACTCTCTACCGGGTCAGTACTTTTCACAGGAAGACAAAACAATAATGTTAGCTTTAGACTCCCACCAACTATGTCAAGATATCTATCTACTTTCGTTTTTCTGGTCAGAACTGCATACGTCACGACTCTTCCATTGATGTGAGACATTTTCGAGAGAAAGGCTGGCAAATACACACACATACGCACGCACACACACAGATCGGGAGGAGAGTAGTAGTCGGATGAAAAGATCGTAAGGGAACATTTATACCTGGCATTATCGTAGCCAACACGTATACAAGTATATTCACGCATACACATAGATGCATACATGAATATACACATACAAACTTATACATGTACCCATATACAAGCATATAGACATGTATACGTACACATACATACACACATTCATATATACTCACATACACTCATGTATACAGACACACATACACACAAACATACGTGAAAATGCTCACGCACACATAAGGAGAGAGAGAGAGAGAGGGAGGAGAATAGAGGTAGGATGAGGGGTTTAGCAGGTGCAACAAAATGGCAAGCAACAATTCCATTTCACCTAATGAACAAGTACATTCACATATATCACCACCAGATCCAACACAGTCGACAAATTTCTCTTCGCCTAGAGACACTGTGTTATTTACAGATATTTCCTTTTTTCTTTTTCTTTTTCTTTTTCGTTTTCTTTTTTTTTTTTTCTTTCTTTCTTTTTCTCTTTTCTTTTCTTCTTTGCCTGTCAGCTTCGCCCATAATCTGACAGAACATCTTAGAGCGGGAGTTTTCTCTGTGTGCATTCGACCCATCACACCTGCGTGCACGTGCCTGAACACTTGTGCGCATGCGTCGTATGAAGTTAATCTCATGTATGCACATGTATACATGTCGTGCACTCTGTATGTATGTGTGTGTGTCTTCACTTTATGTGTGTTATCATTACGTGTTTTCAGGACTTAGTATGTGTGTGTGTCTGTGTTTCTGTGTGTCTTCTGTGTGTCTTCTGTGTGAGTGTGTCCATTTTGTGTGTGTAATCATTATTTTATCAGGATTTTGTATTTGTATGTGCGTGTGTCCGTTTTGTGCGTGTCATCATAATGTGTTTTCAGGCTCTAGTGTGCGTGTGAATGTGCGTGTGGGTCAACGCGTGCAGATATAAGTTGGGTATATTTTACTTGGTGTCGCACAATGATATTCCATTATTGACTTACCTCTAAAACTGTCTTCTGAAGTGGCGTCTTATCCATATTTACCCAACCCCTCCACTCGGGCAAGATATGACACAAGGTCAATTTTTAAGCGGAGTTTAACCGGTTTGAATTCATAGTTTTCCTTCTCCTAGACTAGTTGCCTCACCAAGGCTGAAGAAACCAGTCTGTCCTACTATTTACCCATAGCTGGAGGGAGAATAATTGGATTCATACCTTTCCCAAGGGTATTAGTGCAATGTGAAATGCAATCAGTCCTGTCTAGGATTTGAACTCGAGTCGCCGTGTCCATTTCCTATGACGATAACCATTACACCACAGGCGTCTTATCAATTACACGATCATAGTTTTTTAAAGATCTACGGAGAGTTTTTATTTAAGGGTGTATTTTCATTTACATTTATGTGCAAGTTTCTCAATGAATGATTGTCCACGATTGAGTTTTAACTTTTATTTGTAATGATGAGGATCAACACAGCATCCATAAACTTATGTCACTGATACTTTATGTATTCTGAAAAGGCTAATGAATGAGATGTTATGTTACATCTGCGGGTGTCGAAACACCATAACTAATAATGTGTCTTACAGAAGATCTTTCCCTTTGACGAATATGGTGTGTGTGTGTGTGTGTGTGTGTAAACATCGATGACAGACATTGTAGTGGAAATAAACAGAGTACTCACAGTTGTCTTTATTAGAACATTTATTTACAAGGACAAACTCATTTTGGTGGTACGCAATACAATCATCAATATGGGTTGAGCTGTGTGTCACAGCTTCCTCGGGAAAAGGTAGATTAATTTCACATTTGATTCGAGGATTTTTAAAGTCATCCCTCGTTTTCGCTGCCACTCATAATCTCGTCCTGTTTTCGTGTAAATACACGAGAACTCAAATCAGTAGGGGTAAAAAAAGAGGAGGTAACTCCACGTGAAACAGAAAAGGGTTTAGCTCCCTTTGACCGTTAGATCGTCCTAAGAGGTTAATTTTTTGTTCATTTTTGGGGCATTCGCTTCAAGGACACCAACTGGGTACCACGCTCGAGTTGTGAAAGAAGGAATCGTATTAAACGTTTACAAAAATAATCGTTATCTTTATCATCAATGCGTGCTGAGAGCTCAGCTTCCTTTGATTCTCTCTCGTCATTTTCCTTATCACTCTTGATAAGTCGGCATTCAGTGTCCGCAAAGAGTTGATGAATGTAAGTTTTTTGATGTGTCCATGTACAAGAGTCCATGAGGGAATGTCGTTTATAAGTTCATCCTTATTTCCCTAGCAATGTCTTGATCGACTTACTCGGATGTTTTGTGAGATGGGTGGTAAGTAACCGTACAACAGCTGTTTTATAGCTTTTTGCTATCAGGATTTATTCAAAATGACACACAACATTTTTGTATAGTTCCCATCTAGCTTTTTCTTCCACCTTTTTGTTAAATAACAGTTTGACTGAATCTTTTATTTAAGGGGTAGTGTAAATAATTTAAAAAGATTTAAATAATTGTCTAAAAACCGGAAAGTGTTCATATCAAATAAGTTTAATTGCATTTAAGCTTGGCAGTCATTAGAGAATTGTAAAATCAGGTGACTAGAATCCTAGAAGTTAAAAGTTAGATTTTAACTGTAAATTAGTTCGCCTAGAGCTGTTGAAGGTCCCGCGCCTATTTTCTTCTATGATTAAAAGGACGCTCCCGACTTTAGTACGAAGTCGGTTTTGCTATAGAAATAAATAAAGAATATGTGCACGGTGAATGTCTTGGTTATTCAACCCAGTAAAGAACGTGCGACAGCCTGAAGCGGTGAAGAAAAGTAGGGCAATCATTGGCTGAAGGAGACAAGAACAAGATGGCGATACAACAGTTTTGTTAAAGTCAAAATGGTACTACTCTATAGGGTGACTAAAAGAAAGAAAGAAAGAAAGAAAAAGTGAGAAAGATGAACGAGAAAAAATGAAAGAAAAAATAAAAAAGAGAAAGAGATTATGAAGGCATATAATGAAGTAGGGCAGAAAGAAAGAAAGAAAGAAAGAAAGAAAGAGATAATGAGAGAATAAAAGAAAGAAAGGTGAGAAAGAAGAACGAAAAAAGAATTTTAAAAAAAAGGAAAAAAAGTGGAAGAGATATTGAGGGAATGAAAAGAAGTAAGATAGACTGAAAGAAAGAAAAAAGAAAGAAAAAAAGAAGGAAGGAAAGAAAAGCAAAGAAAGAAAGAAAGAAACAGTGGAAGAGAAAAGAAAGAAAGAAAGAAACAGTGGAAGAAAGAAAGAAAGACGCAGTAAATGAAAATACCAATATGCATAAATAATGAAGAATCGATATATGTTCTATTCTGAGTCAGAACAAATCCCTGATAACTATCATCTGCTTAAGCATAAAACAGTCTCTCTCTCTCTCTCTCTCTCTCTCTCTCAATATATATATATATATATATATATATATATATCCCTCTGTGTATATGTGTGTGTATTTAAAGGTAGCAGTTTTTATAGAGGGTATTTGATATAGAGCAAATATAGGTAATAAAATAAAAAAAATCAAAGAGGAAGTCCCCGTGTCTTAGGGGAGTCCAGATGGCGTAGTGGCTAACGTGCTGGACTGTCACATTCAAAATAAACTTTTTGCACGAGCCATATCCGGGACGACCTGTCCCTTTCTGCCACTCTCCAGATGGGTGAACCAAAAAAGAATTTACAATCTGCTAGTCTGTAACTAGAATAGCAAACCGTTGCTCTTCCCTTAGTGAACAAGTCCTTCAAAAATGTTTTTTACAGTTTTTTACGATCAAACTTTTTAAAATTTGAAATAGCCGGCAACTATCAGGTATCTTGTCAATATTTATTCGTCCTTTTCTTGATCAAAATTTGGGATCCCACTATTTTGCACGATGGTAGTTTTAAGGTGCTACATTTTTTCGATTTCTATTTCGAGATCTTTGCATTTATTTTATTATATTATTTAAGTGATTTGTTATTCGCTAGCACTGACATATCAATTTGAAGACCTGGTTTTCTTTTATTGTGCTTAACCACAATGTTTGGTATATTGCTCTTTATTTTTCTGTCAGTTTGGAAGGCAACGTCCCCGAGAATAGTAACTTTGTTGGTTTCTTTTAATGGTTCTGGTTGGTGTTTATATCATTTTTCAGATTTCTGTATTCCATAGTTTTTGCATATTTTCCTATGAATATAATGTCATATTGTTATATAATAGCCGAGGGATTTCGGTTCATGCCTTTAAGTTTAGTTAGGCTGAGAACCTTTCGGCTCAGCACATGGGTTAGTTGGGTGCAACATTGAGGCAGGTGTTAACGCGGGCACGCTGGCGGATGGAGGTGTCACTCAGATGTCATAATAGTCCTAGACGAAATGGGGTGACAGGTTGCGGGTGACGTCACGCACCGGAAGCGCGCAGAGGTTTGTGTGAGATTTGAAGAAAGCTAGGGTTGAGAATTAGACGCCAAACGAGAAGGATCGACTTTTGGAGCTCGCAGACGCGAGGCGAACGTGCGCTTTAATGGGGCCACACGAGTTGGGGGCCAAATGAATAAGACAGCATAGAAGATTGTGTCTCTCCTCCTTACGTCGAAACCTTTAACTCAAAGTTAATAAAAAGGTTTCGTACCTGAACAAGAAGTCGTTGCGTGTTTTCGAATTCCGAGATTCCTATGTTCTTTATATATTCTATAGTAATGAACATTATATGTCCATTTCGCACATAGCGTTAATTATGTATATGAATATGGTACAATATTTTATCATGCCTTTCTTTATATTCTGTTTTAGGATTTGGTAATCGAACAATTCAGTTTTTCGTTCGTACAATCTACATATTGGTTTGGTTTGGTTTCTTTGTTAAATGGCATATCAACCTTCGTCGGTTATTTAATGTCAAATCCATCCTTTTTAGAAGGACAGTAGTGATACTATTCAACCCATAGCCGGGAGGATATGGGGTTTATACTTTTCCCCAGAGTATTTGTCCGAAAGTGAACGTAATAGCGCGACTGGAGTTCGAACTTGCTTACTACTATACCGCAGTCCAACGCTTTAACCATGGTTATAAGCTCTAGTCCCGTGCTGCTTAACCCCACTGCTTCCGCCTTCTTTCAAGTACTTTTCAGTCATCCATCAGTTTTTATTATATCTCTATCGGCATTTTTAATTTTTTTGTGTATTTCGTCCCTGTGGGCTTTTTTTTTTACCTTGGCTTTTTTAAATTGATTTAGTCCTTGTGCTTTTTGCTGCTTCTTTTGCTTTATCTTTATGGTTATTTCTTTCGGTATGAGGTTAGGTTGTTTAACAAGTTTATTAATTTCTTCACTTATTGAATATTTTTTCTTTTTCTTCTCATGTGAGTTTACTAATTGTAGCATCTAGTGAGTAAGTAAAGTTGGCGACCGTAGTCGAGGGCGATCAGAAGGCTCCCTTTTCAATAGCTACTACACCGAGGTGTAGGGGAGGGCGCTACTCCTTTCCCTGGATTCCTCCACTTTACCCTTAATACGTAACTTATATCTCTGAGTGTTAAGCAACGAGGTATCACGTACCGTTTTTAAAGTCTTTGGTATGACGCAAACAGGGATTGAACCCAGGTCTCCCGGACCATTGGCGAACACTCTACCCACTAGGCCAATGAGTAGGTATCTAATCTGTCGAAATGTCAAAGAATTTTTATCCTATAGTATTTGTATTGTAGGTTAATTCTAGTTGGATTATACCTCTTCTACCATTTTCTCTCTTGATGTAGAGACGTTCTATATCTGCTCTTCGGTGAGGCATTCAATTGGGTTTGGTTTGGTTTTATGGCATATCAACCATTGTAGGTTATTCAATGCCAATTCCATTTTTATTCATATGAACAGTTCTAGTTCAAACTAGTCAGTTTAGCATAAGATAAGTTTCAAATCCAACATCAGTTCTATTTCAAACAATTCAGTTTAACATAAGTACACAATTTAGTTCTATTTGACCTATAGACAGGACCCTATCAGATACTACCACTCCGGGTCAGAGTGGACCTGGGAGCGATGGCAATATCGGGGTACTCTACATTCCCCAAAGCTCCAGCATTACTGAAGCCTTACAATCAGATTATTCAGTGTCATATCCAGGACACTTGTTGGGGGAGTTTTACTCCTCTGCAGAGATACAGTCGATGTATTCTGCAGTCCCTGCCAACTGGGCATTGAAGCATTCGATTGAAAGTTATTAGTTTCTTGTCTTTAGCATCCATCTTTTTTTTTTATTTTAGCTAACGCCCAGATTATATTAAAACTATATGACTGGTATTAACCGGATGTTAATTAATATAAGTTTATTTTTTGCATTCAGTTCTGTTCTTCATACGGTTCTTATTTTCCTATGGAATTCCTTTTTATTTTTTCTTTATTTATATTGATGATTGATACCATTCGCCTCATTATTTCCTATACATTAATCATATTTATTGCGTTCAAAGTCTATAATGTCCGCGTTTATATTTAAAATGATATTGTTTTTTATTTTACTAGCAAGATTTCCTTAATGTGACTTATGCACGTTTGTCCAGACCAAATTGCATCCCTATACCGTCATTAAATCTTTTTATAATGTCTAGTAGACCTTCTAGATTGTCATCATATCTTTAATATAACTTCAAATCGTCTATATAGAATAGGTGGTTTATTTATAGTAGTAGTTTCTTGTCTTTAGCATCCATAACTTCATAGCACCGTTAAGAATATCGAGAGAGGATGAGGAAAGAAACAAAGAAGAAACTCAAGTCTGCCAAAGAAACATCTCTTCTATTCGAGACCCGGGGCACTCCGAACAACCTGCAGACTTTATAAAAATTCAAAGTCCCAGACTTTAGAGACATTAATGTCATACTAACCGCACCTCATCGTCACTCTTCGTTTCTCGATATTCTTTCTTCTTTTTGCCAGAAAAGCAAACATTATTTGCTTGTTATTTATTGTCTCACAAACGTATTTAAAAAAAAAAATCTTTGTTATTTGTTAACAACGGGTTTTCTCTGTTCTTTGAGTCGCTAGACAATCTAGCCTCTAATATCACCTGACCGTTAGAAGAGGATCCGGCTGAATTGTGTCACTGCCCCACTTCGTGGATCTTTCAAACACAGCGTGGGCACTAAGGACTTGACAAAGCAACCAGTCGGAAGTAAATGTGGTAGTCACGAACACAACAGACGCAACAAAAACTGTGACTAGTAGTCATATCACATTGGGCCCCGTGACTAGCATAAGACCACAGTAGTTTTACATCCTTAGTCTGTGTTTTTAAGTTCTATAAAGAGAAGTGTAAGAACTAAACAGCAACAACAAAAAGGGGAGAAAATTAGTCTTCTTAGAAGGTTATTTTGTTAATGTTCACATTATTAGTTTTGAACATACCTTTTACAAGGATTAATCTGACGTTCGTATGTTACCTTTTTATATTGTATTTTAGGAATGTTATTATGATTGGAAATATCTTTAAGACGTTTACAACTTTTAGAATTCATTCGTGAGGTACGCTATCAAAAGTTTTTTTGTTGTCAAACCAAGCCATATTTAGATTTTTCTGTTTAAATTGATAATTCTCCATGATCATCTTATTTATGAAGGACTGATCTTTTCAGCCATATATTTCTTTTTTGCAAGTCTTTTATTCTAAAGAAAAATGTCCTTAAGTTCTATGAATTTGAATATTCTCTCCTTTAGAAACGATTTTATATGTTGTGGGATTGGTTGCTAGTTTTTTGCGTTTGTTTTTTTCCTATGTTTTTGGTAGCAAATATGTTACTCCTACTGTGAGAGAATCAGGTATTTTTTTCAGGTTCTTTAACGATTTCTGAAATAAGTTTCGTCAGGAGTTAACGTGTGGTGGATAGGTGGTAGAACCTAAAATTTATTTTTTCTTTTCCAGCTGACTTCCATTTATGAGTGCGTTTAAGTATATTTATAATCTCCTCGATTGTAATATCTTTGTACATTTGCGGTTCATTATTTTTATGAGTGTCTTTAATATTTTCAACCCACCTTACTTTTTTTATTATATGATTTCTTATGGCTCCATATATTACTCCAATATAATTTCAGTTCTTCAATCGTGGGGGCTTCCTTTACATTCATTGTTCTTTTCCTATTTCTTGATAGAAGTGTTTTTGGGTCGTCTTGAAATATTTTGTTGTGTCGAAAGAATTTTGTCTGTTTTTCATATCTTCGAATAAGAAGAGAAAAATTGAAGCAAAAAAAATGTAACTAAATTTCGTTTTCTTATTATTATTTTCATATAAAAATGTACAGTTGCCAAAAAATAGTCTAAAAATAATTTATTCATTATCCTGAACCTTGGAAAACATATTAAGACTGTTCTGAATTATATTTTGATTATTTTTCCGCGTGTACGTCACCTGTACTAACATCTTATCCCCTGACTATAAGTCACGCTATGTAGACGCTTGATTAGCCACTTTTCGCATATTTTCGTTGGTGATTGTGTACACCACAATAAATTTCGAGTAACGGACTTCTGGTATCCATAATTTAAAAATTTTACTATGTATATATATATAGTACAATTTGATGGAGACTCAAACTCAGTTAAGTCGTCATAATAAATTTATTTCGGCGGAGAATATTACTCGACTCTCCGTCTCGTCAGATGACTATTTACATGCTTCTCTCGCGTCGCAGAATAGCAAATGTGGAGTTACAGTTCATATTCAGAAGATAAAATAAAAGAATAAAAAAATAAAAAATAGAAAATAAAAATAAAAATAAAATAGAAATAAGCATAAAAATAAGACTAAAAGTAGAAATCAAATTACAAATTATTTCATTCATAGGCGTGGGCAGAGGGGGTCAAAATGTTAGGTGTTAGAACGATTAAGAAACAGGAGTGGAATTAATCTGCCGGTCAATCCCTCCCAATTTTGCGCTCTTGTGGCTTTTTTTTCATAGCAGGTGTGATTTTCCAAACAAACTAAGATCGTATAACTAATGGCTATCTCATAAATGATCTACAGTTATTCCTAATACTCTGTTTGTACTTAGTTGTAATATCAATATTTTAAGAACCAATCTAATAATAAAGTTCATGAGCATTTTAAACTGGGAAACACTTTATACTAAGTTAAAATATCAGGGTTTTAAGATACCATGTGTTAATAAAATTCTCAATCATTTTCACCAGGTGAACACTTCATACTTAGTAGCAATATCTATACTTTAAAAACAAATATCTTTCAAAATAATTTTAAACATTTTCTCAAAGAGATAATTTTGACCAATCGATAGGGAACTTATAGGTATTGCCACTCTGAGTTAGAAAGAATCTATTGTTATATACTGACCTTCGACCGAGCTGTCAATCAAGAGATGCCCCTGCGTAAATAAGCGGAAGAACAGCGGAAGCAGGTGAACGTTAGAAAATAATATAACCAGGTGTCTGGGCGGTTAGGGTCAGTTAGAGACAGGATGCCGAAGTGAGAACCAGCTGCAGACTGAGGGCTTTAGGCTATTAGTGACCTCCGGTTGAGCAACCCAAGCCAAGATGCGAAAGAAGTACTGCTATGATCGAGGAAGAACTTGGGTCAATATAGCAGTCCGTCCTTGTCTCCATTCATTTCTCACACACAACAAACATCACCCTTTTCGAAAATAAAGTGTGAGAGATTTATATTTTTATAAAGAAGTGTATTCGTTCGTTATTGAAGTCGTAATTATCAGTTGATTATGTTCCCGTGTATATTTGTATACGTGCAGTTGTATGTGGCTGTACAACACTGAGAGTAATGACAATAAAGGGATGACTCCATATCCCCAGAGATCAAAAACTTGATCCTCCTCTCTAGATGCAGTTTAATGTCATACCCAGGGCTTTTTAAAATGGTAGTGGCAATATTTAGTAGTTTTAACATCATAAGTTCCTTATGAAACAGTATACAAACCGAATTACCACTTGAGTTTAGAGACGCCATTTAAATGTATATCGTATGAGATCGGCGGTGTTTCCGTGGTGTAGTGTCTAACGCGCTAGACTGCGACATCGTAGTAAGCGAGTTCGAACTCCAGTCGAGCTATTACGTTCACTTCTGAGTTAATACCCTTGGAAAGGTATGAATCATCTCATCTTCTCAACTATGGTTTGAATAGTGCCCCTACTTTTCTTATACAAGACTAGCTTTGGCCTTAAATAACCCCTGAAGGTTAATATGCCATTAACCAAAGAAAATAAATCAAACTGTATGAGATCCAAGAGATAAAATATAAACTGATTAAATTGTTGTACTATGCAAGATATATTCATCTACTCACCATCTCTATCAAAATATTCTTAGAATTTTCAAGAAAGAATGAAAAAAAAAAGGTTGATGATTTCTATAGGAGTACCATCATGATTTAATTTCAGTCTCTACTTGTTCACCATCTTTGTGTACACATGCTTGGAAGATTCCCTTGGTGGTTTCCATAAAATCAATTGGGCTTTTCTAATAAATATATTCCGCTAGAAATGTAAACATTTTTTTGATATCTAAAAGATTGCAAGAATAATGTGTTTACAAGGATAGTGAAAAGTTGGAGACGATTTGAAATTAAAATTTTACGAAGGCACTCTCATAGAAGTGTTTAATAAATCTTTATTGACGATATATAAAGATTGTTGTTTGTCCAACAAGAGAAAAATAAACATTTCAAAATGAATAGATCCACAAATGAATTCAAATTTGGTATTTTTTTTTTTTTTTGTTTTGTTTTTTTTGTTTTTTTCGCATGATTATGCTCTACCATATTTACCCAACCCCTCCGCTCGGGCAGGATATGACACAAGGTCAATTTTTAAGCGGAGTTTAACAGGTTTGAATTCAGAGTTCTCTTTCTCCTAGACTAGTTGCCTCACCAAGGCTGAAGAACGTAGTCTGCCCTGCTATTTACGCATAGATGGAGGGAGAATTATTGGATTCATACCTTTCCCAAGGGTATTAGTGCTATGTGAAATGCAATCAGTCTCGTCCAAGATTTGAACTCGTGTCCATTTCCAACGACGATAACCATTACACCACGGGCACTTCCATGATTATGCTCTACGCGCGTTTTAGATTTTACGTCGGCCTCAGGAGTTTCTTAATGGCTAAATTAAATTCGGGCTGTTGTTTTTTTATCGTAAAGATTATTTTGATAGGTTATTGTGAGCTTGTTTAATTCTAGACTTTATGTCTGTAAATGTTCCATTTGAGTTCATTGTCTGCGAAGACCTCTCATCAATGAAATTTTTTGGATATGTGTAAGTATGTAGTCTCTATGCGTGTGTGTGTGTGTGTGCTTGTGTATGTGTACATACGTATACATATACGTATACTCAGGTATGCATACATTAGGTAGGTTGCTAATAAGTTGTTGTGATATTGTGTAATTCCAGATATGTATAATTCCAGATTTGTGTCTGTGAATGTCCTACTGGAGTTAACTGACCATGAAGACCTCTGGTCTATGTAAATATTTATTTTTTGTGTATATAAGTTTGTATTCAGCGTGTGTATACACATGTATACATGCACATAGTCTCATTAATGCACACACTCGTACACACATATTTTCAGGGATGTTGGGTTGATTTTCATCCTTCTTTGTTTTTCCTCTCACTCTTTTTGTTTTTGTATACACACGTGTATATGCATGAACACATATAATATAATTGCGGAGGGGTTTCGTTTTGTATATCTTGCCTTTCGGTTTAGTTAGTATGTGAACCTTTCGACTCAGTGCATGGATTAGTTAGGTGAAAACATGAGCGCAGGTGTTCACGCGCACGCGGGGAGGATGCGTCATTCACAGATGTCAAAATAAAACTTCAGATAGGAAATATGACCAGAGGGGTATGAATGACGTCATGCATCGGAAGCGTGGGCTGAGGATTTTGGGGATTTGAAAAAAAAGCAGTGAGTTGAGTTCCTGCCTCCGAACGAGAGAGTTGAGATTCCGACCTGGGCGAGGCCAGACGAATTTGTGGGCTACGGGCGCCGCGCGTTGGTTGGGTTGAGAGCTGACGATATAAAAGCAGTCAGCATAGAAAAATTGTATCTCTCTCTCCTCATGTCGAAAAAGGTAATAAAGTTTCGTACCTGAACCAATTTCGTGAATGTCGGGTATTTCAGATTCCCTATGTCTATTTCACACATCCATATCTTGGTCGTATATTTTTGGACCCGGCTATGTTATATATATTCATATTTGGAGTGTGTGTACACATGAGAGTACGTACGCACATACGCACACTCACACATACATACATACATACAGTTAAAAACATGTTTACAAATGGGCTAAATATAGGTTTATCTCAACAAACAAGAGTTGAAAGGACAGTCCATGGAGTGGAAAGACACTGACTCCCCAGTATAAAGAAAAGTACCGAGCGCAGCTATCAGTAAAGAAGGTCACGCTGGCAGTCTTCTGGACTATGAAAGGACCTATTACTATCAATTTCATTTTTAAAAATGTGCAACTGTAAACAGTGCATCCTATTGCCAACTCCTGAGACAAAATTCACTTTTTTATTGAATCATCCTTGTGCATTTATATATATATATATATATATATATATATAAGTGAGAGTCATGGTAGTTCTCTGAAACTAGTGGACAAGTTCACCAAACTCGAAAGCAGAGTCTCATCGACTGAAAAAGATATCAATATGCGACTAGCGAAGGCATTGACTGCTGTCAATTGTTTATCGATCAAACTTATCCGATAAAATAAGATATAATTTTTTCTTATCAGCGGTCATGGCAATTCTACCATATGGATGCACCGCGAGGACGCTGAATGAGCGTATAGAGAAAAAGCTAGACGGAAATAGCACAAGAATATTACGAGCTATATAAAACAAAGTTAGTTCGTTGGTTGGGTTTTATGGCATATCAACCTTTGTAGGTTATTTAGCGCCAAATCCATTTTTATACAAATAATCAGTTCAGTTCCATTTCAAACAATTCAGTTTAGCATGAGTACATAGTTTAATTGTCAAAAACATTTCTATTTCAAGCTATTAAGTTTAGTCAAACAATTCTAATTCAAACAATTCAGATCTTGTATAAGCATAGATTTTGTTTACACGCAGTTAAATGTCAAAACAGTTTTATATTAAACAATTCAATTTAGCTAAGTACAGTTCCATTTCAAACAATTCAGTTTAGCATAAATATGCAGTTTAATTCTATTTAACCCACAGATAGGGCCCTATCAGGTGCTACCATTCCGGGCCTGAGTGGACTCGAGAGCAGTGGCAATGAAGGAGTACTCCGCATTCCCCAAAGCTCCTGCATCACTGGAGCCTCACCATCAAATTGTTTAGTGTCATATCCAGGACACTCGTTGAGGTGGGATTTCACCCCTCTGCAGAGAAGCAGTCGGTGTATTCTACAGCCCCAGCCGACTAAGCAATACAGAGTTAAATGTCAAAAGTTTTATTTCAGATCATTTAGTTTAGCATAAGTAAGTAAGTAAGTTAGCGACCATAGTCGAGGGTGACCCGAAGGCTCCCTTTTCGATAGCTACTACACCAAGGTGTAGGGGAGGGCGCTACTCCATTCCCAGGATTGCTCCACTTTACCCTTGAACCGTAGCTTATAATGCTGAGTGTTAAGCAAGGTGGTATCAAGTACCATTTTTAAAGTCTTTGGTATGACTCGACCTGGGATTGAACCCAGGTCTCCCGGGTAAGTACACAGTTTAAATATCAAAATAGTTCTATTTTAAACAATTCAGTTTAGCATAAATACGCAGTTTTAATGCAAAAAAAACCAGTAAAATCAAATAGGACCCTTATCAGGTACTACCACTCCAGGCCAGAGTGGACCTGGGAGTGTTGGTAATGAAGGGATACTCCCCATTCCCTAAAGTTCCAGCATTACTGGAACCTCACTATCAGATTGTTTTGTATCATATCTAGGACACTCGTTGGGGAGGGGTCTTATCCCTCTGCAGAGAAGCAATCGGTGTATTCTACAGCCCCAGCAGACCAGGGAATTAAAGAAAAGATCCCACAATATAGCAACTGCACGGCCACCAACCTCCTATCTCTAAAATCATCCAAATAAGACGGATAAGACATGCGGGACACTGCTGGAGAAGTAAGGAGGAACACATAAGCGACGTTCTCCGATGGACCCCATCCCAAGGACGATCAGGTGTTGGATAACCAACTAGAACCTATCTACAACAGCTCTGTAAGGACCCAGGATGTAGTCTAGAAAACCTACCGAAAGCGATGGATGATGCAGAAGAATGTCAGGGGAGAGTCAGGGAAATCCGTGCTAGCCGCATGATATGATGATGATGATATATATACGTATGGGTTTGGTTTGGTTTGGTTTTATTACATATCAACCATTGTAGGTTATTTAATGCCAAATCCCTTTTTATACCTATAAACAGTTCTATTTCGAATAATTCAGTTTAGCATAAGTACATCTTTTTTATTTACACGCACTTAAATGTAAAACAGTTCTATTTCAAACAATTCAGTGCAGCATAAGTAAGTAGTTTAAATATAAAAGCATTTCTATTTCAAACAATTTAGTTTAGCATAAGTATGCAGTTTAATTCTATTTTACCCATAGATAGGACCCTATCAGGTACTACCACTCCGGTGGAAGTGATGGCTATATAGGGGTACTCCGCATTCCCCAAAGCTCCAGCATTACTGGAGCCACGCCATCAGATTGTTTTGTGTCATACCTTGGACACTCATTGGGGGAGTCTGCAGAGATCCAGTCGGTGTATTCTACAACCCCAGCCGACTGGGCCAGTGTGTGTGTGTGTGTGTGTAAATAAAAGGAAGTCTCTTAATATTTTTGTGTGTATTTGAATAATGGCGATGCAGATGCCATTATATGCGTACTGTCTTTTAATTAAAGAAAATGATCTATTTCCTTTTTCTCAAGAGAATATTTGTAGACATAAGACATATTGATAGAATCCCCGTGGCGTAGTGGCTAACATGCTTGACTGCAGCATCAGAGCAAGAGAGTTCGAGCTCCACTCACGCAATTACGTTCACTTTCAGACTTGGGGAAAGTATGAACCCCCTTATCCATCTATCTATGGGTTAAATAGTATCACTACTATTTTTGTACAGGGATGGATTTGGCTTTAAATAACTCAGTGCCGTTGATATGCCATGAAAAGAACTAAACATGAATAGATGCAAACATGGCCAGCATTTTTTTTTTTCGTGAATATTTTTATATTAATTTCACTAACCCTTTCAAGGGGTCAACCTATCACCAAATTTTTCATTTACTTTCTCAGTAACTTGTTTTTAATCTACGTCATCTATTTTATAGAAATCCCCTTTTTTATCTTTGCTATTTTATAGGAATGCCTTTTTTCATCTTTGCTATTTTATAGGAATGTCTTTTTTCATCTTTGTTATCTTATAGGAATTCCCTTTTTTATCTATGCTATTTTATAGGAATGCCTTTTTTTCATCTTTGCTATTTTATAGGAATTCCCTTTTTAATCTATGCTATTTTATAGGAATGCCTTTTTTCATCTTTGCTATTTTATAGGAATTCCCTTTTTATATATGTTATTGTATCGCATTGTATTGTAATTGCGTTAAAATACCTTGACTGCAAAAAAGAAATTCCTGATTCATTCTACAACTTAATGACAATTGCGTAGCGTCTGAGTTTGCGCACACTCCAATCACTATGATTTTTCAGCGGCGATAACTGTTAATTATAAAAACCTATGTGCAGTTGAATTTGATAAAATGTATGTGACTCCACAGAGTTTAAGTGGCTTTTCAGTAAGTTCATTTTAAAACTTGAATACGACCATTATATAGAAATCGATATGCCATAAAACCACATTTACGATTATAATTACTTTTCTACAACCATACCGTTATCATTATAAATTATATTTTATTATATTATATTTGCATTTTACATCACATGTTCATTATATAAAAATTTATATGACATAAAACTACAATAAGAATAATGATTATTTTTGTAGACCAAAACTTATATTGAAAATGCATCTGTAACTGCAATAGAAAATCATCATTTGATTTGGATATAATAATTAAATTTTCTTTTTCTTTCTTTAATATACAGAAGGTCAGCTATGCCCGAAAGCGGTGGATCTCCAGCGTACCGTCAATCGTTATACTCACAAAACCAACCAATATGAGATGCCAAATCTCATTCTTAGACGAGGTCAGCCGTTCGAAATTCATGTTGTTTTTGATCGGAATTTCGTCCCGTCCGAAGATACCATAGTACTCAAGTTCGTCACTGGTAAGTAAAACAAATACCTCAATATACACCATGGAAGACTCCGTAGAGTAATGGCTAACGTGCTGGACTGCAACAGTAATTGAGTTCGAACTCCAGTCGTGCTATTACGTTCACTTTCGTGCTAATACCCTTCAAAAAGTATAAAATCTGTTACCCCCTCGACTATGGGTTAAATACTACCACTACTGTTCTTCTAAACGAATGGTTTTGGCATCAGTAAAGTTAGCGACCGTAGTGGAAGGCGACCAGAAGGCTCCCTTTTCAATAGCTACTACACCGAGGTGTAGGGGAGGGCGCTACTCCTTTCCCTGAATTGCTCCACTTTACCCTTAATACGTACCTTATGTTGCTGAGTGTTAAGCAAGGAGGTATCGAGTACCATTTTTAAAGTCTTTGGTATGACGCGACCTAGGCTTGAACCCAAGTCTCCCGGACCATTGGCGAACACTCTACCCACTAGCCAATGAACCGGTTAGAAAACTCACTAATAATCTATATGCACTATCATTATATATATGTATATGTAAAATGGAGGTATATATATATATATAGATTGGTTTATTTTTTTAATGGCCAATCAACCTTTGTGAGATATTTAATCAAACGTGTTTAAAAGGGAAAATACTGTTAAGACTACTGTCATATATAAATATATAGAGTGAGTATGCGAAAAAGTTCCATGTTCTTTTTTTTTAACTTGACGCTAAGCGGGCACTGTCCAACAAAGGCAGACTTGAGGCCGTAAGGGTCCCGTCTTCGGCTAGGACACCTTCAGGTGGGCGAGCTACATCATTGACACCGCATAGTCAAGCAGGGATCGAGCCTCGGCTCGTGCCCGACCTTCCCAAAACTCCCACTATAACAGACCTTCGGGTCATTGACTTTGTGTCAAGTCCTGTCTGGTAGGAGGCAGTGTCAATAACGTCTCTCTCTCTCTCTCTCTCTCTCTCTCTCTCTCTCTCTCTCTCTCTCTCTCATTGTCAGTTCTTAGATATCTTTAAATATGTCCTGATGTGCATTCAACAATTGCACGATTGCCGCTTGACGGACGAATTCTTCTTGACTGTGTAGTTTTAACTTAAATAAAAAGAAAAGGTACATCGTTGTTTACACTGGAAAGAAATAGTCCTTTGAGGATTTTTACCGTTCCAGCGGACCATAGAGTCAAAATAAGATAAAACGAAAAAAAAAACGACCAATTTCCGGACATTTTCCGAGAACTGGAAAAGTGGTGAAGCATAAAGATGACGGTGATGCCAATTACAGCGGGAGTTTTTGGAACGGTCCCAAAAGCCTTGAAAAGGGATTGAGCAATCTGGTCAGAGGAGGAAATGAGGACATCTAGACCACAACACTGCGAAAATCAACAAGAAAACATAGAAGAATCCTGGAGACTCGAGAAGACTTGCTATCACTCAGACTTTAACCAAAAGACACCAGTTAGAACAGGTACAAAAATCTTGCAAGGAGTAAACTACTACTACTACTATTTCTGCTAATAATAATAATAATAGACCATACGAAAAAATGGTATATGCACAATCCAGAATCTGTCCCGGAGAATCAGACGTACATACTCCTCTGGGATTTTGAGATACAAACGGATCACTTAATCTTGGTCAGACGACCAGACCAAGTAATAATCAACAAAAAAAGAGAACTTGCAGAATTGTGGATATTTCTGTCTCAGCGGACCACAGAGTTAAATCCAAAGAAAGTACGTGAACCTTGCTAGGGAACTGAAAAAACTGTGGAACATAAAAGTGATGGTTATATCAATCGTAATTAGTGCTCTTGGTACAGTCACCAAAGAATTAGTACAAGGACTAGAGGACTTGGAAATAACGGGACGGGTGGAGACTGTCCAAACTACAGCATTATTGAGATCGTACAGAATACTGAGAAGAGTCCTGGAGACTTGAAGTCACTTAAAGGCCTGTGAAAGACCATCAGCTAACGCTGATGTGAAAAACTTTCAAGGACTAAAATACCACTATTACTACTAAGAAGAAGAAGAAAGAAAAGGATTTATAATGATGTGAAAGTAAAAACCATAATTTGGCGACCGTAACGGAGGGTGACCAGAAGGCTCTATTTTCAATAGCTTCTACACCGAGGTGTTGAGGAGGGCGCTACTCCTTTCACTGGATTGCTCTACTTTACTCTTGATCTGTACCTTATAATGCTGAGTGTTAAGCACGCCGGCATCAAGTACCATTTTTTGAATTTTTTGTATGACTCAACCCGAGATTGAACCCCGGTCCCCCGGACCTTTAGCGAACTCTCTACTCATAAGGCCAATGGCCCGGAAGTAAAAACACTATATGATAAATGCATGAATATTAATGTTCAAAATGATAATGATGATTAGGTCAGTAGTAATATCTATGACAATGATAGATAGATAGATAGATAGATGAACGATGTGAGATAGATAGATAGAGAGATAGATAAACGATGTGAGATAGATAGATAGAGAGATAGATAAACGATGTGAGATAGATAGATAGAGAGATAGATGAACGATGTGAGATAGATAGATAGAGAGATAGATGAACGATGTGAGATAGATAGATAGAGAGATAGATAAACGATGTGAGATAGATAGATAGAGAGATAGATAAACGATGTGAGATAGATAGATAGAGAGATAGATAAACGATGTGAGATAGATAGATAGAGAGATAGATGAACGATGTGAGATAGATAGATAGAGAGATAGATAAACGATGTGAGATAGATAGATAGATAGAGAGATAGATAAACGATGTGAGATAGATAGATAGAGAGATAGATAAACGATGTGAGATAGATAGATAGAGAGATAGATGAACGATGTGAGATAGATAGATAGAGAGATAGATAAACTGACTAGGTGAGATAGATAGATAGAGAGATAGATTGGTTGGTTTGTTGGGTTTTATGGCATATCAACCTTTGTAGGTTATTTAACGCCAAATCCATTTTTATGTAAATAATCTGTTCTATTTAAAACAATTCAGTTTAGCATGAGTGCATAGTTTAATTGTCAAAAACATTCCCATTTTAAACTATTCAAGTAGTTATATGTAACAATTCAGTTAAGTGTAAATACAGTTTTAATGTCGAAAAACAGTTCTATTTGAAATAATTCAGTTAAGCATAAGCACGCAGTTTAAATGTAAGTACGGTTTAATTGTCAAAAACATTTCTATTTCAAGCTATTCAGTTTACGCAAACAATTAATTTTAGCATAAGTATGCTGTTAGTTCTATTCAAACCATAGATAGGGCCCTATCAGGTGCTACCACTCCGGGTCAGAGTGGACCTGGGAGTGACGGCAAAGAAGGGATACTCTGCATTCTCCAAAGCTCCAGCACTGCTGGAACCTCACCATCAGATTGTTTAGTGTCATATCCAGGACACTCGTTAGGGGGGGTCTTACCCCTCTGCATAGGTGCAGTCAGTGTATTCTACCGCCTCAGATGCCTGGGCAATAGATAGATAGATAGATAAACACTTACCTACAAATAGATTAAATTCTATTTCTTTAAACTTGAGTGAAAAGTTTGTTGAAAAAGAAAAAGTTGCAGTCTCTTTTCTCGTAAGAAAATGTAATATTTGTTACTGCGTGAATAAGTCCAAATATTTACATGAAAAGGAAGAAAATTTAATGCATCCAATGTAGCATTTTGATTTGTCTAAATTTCTCTAATCTATTTTCTGTGTGTGTAAAAGATTATTGTGTGAGTGTGTCACTATGTAGGACGAAAGCATATTTATTATATTAATGTTAATTTGTATACAAAACAATTTTAAAAGAAGATTTTTTATTAGTACAAAATACTTTCAGCACAAAAATGTGTCAACAAATAAAAGGTTTAAAAAATATGTTTTCGCTGATGGAAAATAGTTACGTAGTGTTGAAATCAAATACATCCTTGAAAGAACAGAATGTTAGATTTTCACTCAAGAGAAATAAATGCGAAAGTTGAGTAAAAAATAGGCATTAATCTATAATCTACAGAAGGTTCATTTATTTTATCGTTTTATTTCTAAAATTGAAGTAGGATTGAAATTAGATAAAGAGTTGATTGATTTATCTATTATTTTAATTAGATAAAAATGTATTTTTAACAATCTAGGCTGGGAAACGTTCATTGATTGTGTTGACCCTCCATATTTTACGAGGCAAGTCAAAATATTATCGTCAGTCAATCACAGGGAAATTTTTTGAAATTGTGTGTCCCCTACGAAAGTGAGGTCTTGTCAATAAATACAAAAATACAGACACAAAAATTACAGCTTCTCGGACCGATTTTGGGCAGAAAAATTAACACTTTTTAGTATGTAAATCAGTTGTTATAGATAGATAGATAGATAGATAGATAGATAGATTTGTCATTTTAAAACAAGAAACAAAGTTTATTAACTTAATTTGAAATTTACGTTTAATTTTTTTCAGGAACTTAGTATATTTTCTTGCCAAACCCGTTACTTTCCATCCGAAGGTTTTTATTTTTAGATCTCTCTTCTCCCCTAAAAACCCTACCCCAGTATGATAAGATGTAGAACGTCTTTTTCAAGTCGGCCACTTCAGTTCACGATAATTTCATTGGAAATTGAAACCATTTTATGATTCTTTTCCATTTTCTCATTTGGTGCCATTTTATGAAATGCACACTTTATACCGCCCACAATTTTCTTTTTTTTTAAAAAATAAACTTCCCTTCTGGTAATCAGTTTAATAATTCCATTATCAACGCTATCCTCTCTGTTGGCATCGCTTAAAAAGAAAAGCATGTTTCATATATCCAATCACAATTTCCTGCTTTTTTTCTAATAGAAATCATTTTTAATCATCAATTTAAACATTTTAAACAATTCAAGGAGAAAATTACACCACAAAGTTTTGGTCGTTATTTTGTTTGGCTTTTCTCACAATTTGATTATCACCCATCAACCCGTTAACGTTGAGCCCACACAACAACGTAACAAGATAGATAGATAAATAGGTAGATTGCTAGATATGAACAGAGTGAGTTCAAGGAGAAAATCATCGTAATAAATATCTTGGTGCTATTTTTGGTATTCTTGTCTGGAAAGTAAGTCTTGACTCATGAAGGTGTTTACTCAAAGAAACAAAATAATCGGATGAGAAGTAAAATATATTTATTTCCATTCCAAACTTACGTGATTAGGTACCGGAAGTTTGTGTTGGAGTTTGTTATCTTCCTTCCGAGTCGATTAGTGAAAATACTAAGGTCAAAGGTTTGGCAATAATTTGGTAAAGTAAAGCACAATTCGGTAACTCCGGATCATTTGGCCGTGGCTGTGAAGGCGACAAACGACACTGAACTGTAAAATGCTGAGCTCGCCTGATACTCTCTGAGTCATACTCGCTGCATTTGCCTCAATGGCTTGAAGCACAACTACGCTTTTAGGCCTTGCCTATTCGTCGACGTTCTTGCAGCCTGAGTGAAATTTCTTGAGTGACAAAAATAATAAAAAGGTTACAGTTACTGGTAAAGATTACTGAAATTGAGATTAACAACTTTTGCAGAGAGAAGAATGAGAGGTGATCTAATAGAAACTTTCAAAATAATAAATGAAATTTCTAATTATACTGATATTTTTTGAATATTTATCCCGGTACTGGAAATTTACTGACAAGACAGGTTTCAAAAACTAAGAATACTCACCAATTGGATATTTTTGCTTAGAGAATAATGTATTTTTGAAACCAATCACCTATTAAAATCAAAAACAGCAATAGTGTAGAAACTTTTAAGATATTGCAAGAAAAAGAATTTAAGAAAACATTTTTGGGGAACAATCAGGTAAATTACTTAGCAGAATTTGATCTGTAAATATATATATATATGATAAATATCTATAGTCATCCACAGACAGATATGTTTCGTTCTATCAGAACTCATCAGTGTGGCTAGACAGTATCTCCCCGTAGCTGGGATCGAAACCCGGTTGACTCAAACGCCAAGCCAAAGCTTCTAACCATTTAGCCACGAGGAGATATTAGCTGCGAAGTAAATTTTAAACGGTTATGAATCACAATTACTATTGTTTACATATATCCGTTCAACGGCCGCCGAGATCTCAATTCAAATACGAAGAGGTTTGCAATAGACGCTAATGGCAACACGATTACTTTAAATATATATGTAAATATATATGTAAAATATATATATATATGATATATATATGATAAATATATATGTATGATATATATATATATATTCTTTGCAAAGATCCTTTTTTCTAAAAAAAGAAAATGTGAAAAGATTGTAAAAATCAGAGATTCCCAAGAAGGCATTGCAAACAAATAAGCCAGTAAAAATCTAGTTACTCTAAGTTATTACGCCTTCACACTTCTTTTCCGGTTTCTTCCGCAGCGTTATAGTCCAATTTGAACTGGTAAAGCCCTCGAATTAGACAACGTTGCATGTTTATCTGAGCAAATATTAAAGCACACACGTAGTGAAGCAATGTACAGTATGTCAGCACACCAACTACCACGATACTACCAACCAGAGCAGTTTCCTAACTTCGACTTGAATCACTTTGGTCATATACGCGCCGCTAAACTTTTGATTCACCTTCTAACTTATGTGATTAGATCCCAAAAATCTTTGGAGTTTATTATCTTTCTTCTGAATCGATTTATAAAAGTTGGTTATATAGATATGCTCGGCGTATGACAAAGGCACATTGTAGTAGTCAAAAAATTTCCAGTAATTAAGATAGGAGTTTTAATGTATGGTATCGTCTATTTTTCAATGTTCTTCCAGATAACGGGATTTTATTATTTCTTGTTGAACATTAAACAATCAAAATAGTTATTATTAACTATTATTTATCACCAAACCCAACAGCTCTGAAACTGTGTAAGCACAAATAAAATTTCAGAAATATAGATAAGAGATTCGTTTTCCCTTCCAACGAACCATAAAGTAAAAATAAAAGAAAGTGAAAAGATAGACAAGTACCTGGATCTTGCCAGAGAGCTGATAAAGCAGTGGAACATAAAGATGACGGTGATACCAATTTTAATTGGAGCTCTAAGGACGGTTTCCAAATGTCTGGCAAAAAAATGGTATTCCAGGAAATTAGAGGAAGAATGGAAACCATCCAGACCACAACACAGTTAAAATCAGATAAAAGAGTTCTGGAAATCCAAGGATACTTGTTTATCCTGAAACCTTAGTGAAAAACTATGTTAAAACTGGTGTGAAAAACCCAAAGGAATAATGATAATAATAATAATTATTATTATTATTGAGTAGTCCCAAAGGCTTGGAAAGGGGACTGGAAGAGTTGGAAATTGGAGGATGAATCGAAACTATCCAAACTACAGCGTTATTGGTATCGGCCAGAATACCGAGAAGAGTCCTGGAGACTTGAGGAGATTTGGTGTCTCTCAGACTCCAGTGAAAGACTATCAACTTATACTGGTGCGAAAATCTCGTAGGGAATAATAATAATAATAATAATAATAATAATAATAATAATAATAATAATAATAATAATAATAATAATCCTTGGGAGTTTTCCAGCAAGTCTTTGGTTTGTTGCATTGAAATGAAAAATAATTGATTATAAGAAAAAATGATAGAAATTCAGGAAGAAGTTACTTATTTTCAAATTTTTATTTTTTTTTTTTTCCTATAAACTCTTAGTGTAAGGTTAGATGATAGGAAAAGGATGATAGAAATTTGGAAGAAGTTGCTTATTTCAATAGCCAAAGATTTGCAGGCCAACCAAGGATGATTTTAAAGAAAGGCCGATTTTCTGACCTCAAGATAATGGAAATATATGGACAGTTTAGAAATGAAAAGTATGACCAACTAGTCGCCAAAAAATAAAAAAAGATGAAGCACAATCTACAAAAATCCAAAGCATAGCAGAATCCGGCGTCACGACACCAATATTAACACGAAATGAAAGAAACTACATACAAATAACAAAACAAAATTATAACCGACAAAAAGGGGACATTACCATTCTTAAGGAATCAAGGTCGGAAAAAGTCAAGGCAGAAACCGCAAAGGTAAAATAATAATGAAATCATATACTAACGGGCAACAAGGAACTAAATGATCTAATTTATACAAAAGCAAAACTAATCAGTGATAAAATTGATATTCTCCCCAAGGAAACCAAACAGAAATACAAAATCTACATAGGAAATGAGGCTAGAAGGACAAATAAAGAAGCTGCGAGAACAAGCGAAATCAATTAGGAAGGAAAATATACAATGACACAATAGAATGAAAAAGCCTAAAAAGGCAACAACAGACGAAGCTGACAACTAGAAGAAATAAACCAAAAAATATTGGCGAAAGAAAGGAGACGCAAAAAACACCGGGAGCAAATCAAGCAAAACAGAACCTTCCAAAATTACGGAAGAAAATTCTATCGACAAATCGGTGAAGAAATCATAAAGAAAAATGATTTGACAACAAACGGATGCAAAGGAAACAAAACATTTTTGGAGCAAGATATGTGAAGAGAAAAAAGATAACAAAAAGGCCGAATGGATAAATAACAGGAAAAAGAGTTGCAAGATGGTTCCCAGACCGACACATATCTGGACTCACCTAGGGAAACACTTAAGAAAGTACCAGATTTGAAAACACCGAGCCATTGATTGTATACGTGGATTCTGTTTTTTTAATTCACATCTATCCATAACAGATTGCCTCTGCAACTGAGTAAATGCCGACAAGAAGCAAGAATACCCGAAGAATTAACTACTTTGATCCAAAAAGACCCCCCCCCACCAAAAAAACCCTTCCACTGTAACTACAGACTCATAACGTGTTTGCCTATAACGTGAAAAATCCAAACTGCGCAAATATATCTCTCTCTTGAATGTCGCAGACTATTTTTGGAAGAGCAGAAAGGATGATGCAAAGGAACAGGAAGAACAGATGACCAACTATACATAGACCAGGACATCCTACAGGAGATTAAAAAAAAGGTAGAAAATGGCCCAGTCGGCTGGGGCTGTAGAATACATTGACAGCATCTCTGCTGAGGAGTAAGACTCCCACAATGAGTGTCCTGGATGTGATACTAAATAATCTGATGGTAAGGCTGGAACTTTGGGGAATGTGGAGTACCCCCCTTAATGCCATCGCTCCCAGACCCACACTGACCCGGTATGGTAGGACTTGATAGGAATCTATCTATGTGTCAAATAGAACAAAATAGCGTACTTATGCTAAACTGAATTGTTTGAATTATAACTGTTTTGACATTTAAACTGCGTACGTATTTTAAAAGGAATTATTTTAAATATAGCTGTTTTTAACATTAAAACTGTACTTATGCTAAACTGAATTGTTTGAAATAGAACTGTTTATATGTATAGAATGGATTTAGCATTAAATAACCTACAATAGTTTATATGCTACAAAACCAAACCAAACCAAAGTGGAAAAATAACTATGGCATGGATTGACAACAAAAACTACAATGGCATGATCCGCAAACCTGGATAACAAAAAAACTGACATAAAAGGAGTACAAGACTAAGCACGACTGGAAGGAAGACATTTACTAAGCTTAGCTTAGTTTGTAGTTTGGGACAAGGCCAGAAATATGCGGGTGTGTACATGAAATCAACTTTATAGTAAATATCCGTAAAATACGAAAGTACTTTTGATACACCACAATATATAAATTACTTATCCATTTGGTAAGTTACGAATTTCGAATCTGGTGAATGTTCATTTTCAGAAAAGCCATTTCTTGACGGACGAGCTGCTGAGTCAAATGAGAATCGTTCAAGTTGCGAGGACTAATCCTCGTAGAATGGGAATAAAGTTAAATAAATTGTAATATAATACAAAACAAGATCAACTTCACGGCTTTACTCAACCTTATTCAGCTTTCAGCTCGACAGCGTCATTCTGTAAAAGCGTAAAACTCTATATTAATCACAACAGGTGAAAGATGAAACAGCCTCTAATCAAGCACAAGATACAAAAATAAAGAAAATATATACCACGGTTGCATTGTGGGATTTTTGGTAGATATAACAGTATTATGTTTCATTCATACTCAAAGCATAAAATGTCAGGGCATCGAATGAGGCTTTTGCGGTCAAAGTAAAAGCAGCTTATCTTTTTAATACGTTATAATTTCCTGATCAAGTTTCAGTACAAGAAAAAATGCGAAGGCACTCATGGTGTAGCGGTTATTACCGTGGAAGGGGACTCGGCTACACAAGTTCGAATCCTGAACGATGTTGTTTGCATTTTACATATCGCTAATACCCTTATATTGAATCGGAAAATACATTAAGTCAACACACATGTAGTAATAAGAGGTATTTTATTCCGGAGAGAATACGGTACACGGTTGTCTACGCCAACTAACAAAAATAACCGTTCGTCGTAAGTTGCTCTCAGTTTAGAGCGAGCACTTTTTAAAAATAGTCTTTAGACTAGTCTATCTTGAGGGGATGTTCCAGCTATTCCAAGACATCTTCCGATTTTTAAAAGGACTACTTCTGGAAGTCGTGCTTTTTCCTTTTTGGGTTTAACTCTATAGTCCCTGAAAATGTCCTTTTCCGTTGATTGAATGTTTCTGTAAAGACACCGGTAAGTCGAATAAATCATGAACTACCTTCATCAGGTCTTCCTTCTGATTATTTATATCATCTGAGTATCTTTTCCTCATCTAGTTGTGATGTCTGTAAATGTTTTCTTCGAGTTTTTGATTATATACATTAATCTACTGATACATTTACCAATGACACCAGCCTTCCAGATTTCTTTCCCCATTTCTATACTTTTTGAAAAAAAGTTTTCTCCTAGTTTATACGATTTTGCATGTTTTTCTTATATTGTTTTTTATTTTTGTTTTCCTTTGGCAACTGCTTATCTAACACTGATCTTATTTTTTTCCGGCGAGCAATAACTCAGCAGGTGTCAATCCCAAATTAGTACCTGGGTTCGGTGTCTGACGGTATACTCTCAGAAATTTTATCATTAACGAATTCGTTTTCGTCCGACTTTTTTAATCCTCTCTTGAAAGTGTCAACAAATTTTTCTGCCTGTCCATTAGATCGCAGGTGATATAGTGTTGTAGTGGTGTATACAATCGAAAAGGCTTTACCAAATTCTTTGAACTCTTTTGTCGAGAATTGCGCGCCATTGTCCAACACAATTGTGTTTGGGATACCGAATCTGGAAAAGAGTTCATGCAAAAATCTAATTGTACCACTGCACAAAGGGGCTTCATCTCAGGCCATTTCGAGAAACTGTCAACCACTAAAAAATATATTGTCCTTTCCTTGGACCTGTGTAGCCTTGAACAAAGTCTGACCGTCTTTGTCCAAGGGGTAAATTTCACTGGTGGTGCCTTTGCTACTATCACACAACCCCAACAGGATTTTACATTTTCTTCCATTTCTTTGTCCATATTCGGCCAAAAAATATAGCTTCTCATTAAAGTTTTCATCATCGATATTCCGGGGTAAACAGTAAGGTAAGTCTTTGAATATTCTTTTTTGCAGCACTCCTGATATTACCACCTGTTCGCCGTACATCAAAATTCCATCACAGATAGAAAAAATCTTTTTACCATCAATTTTTTTGTACTGTTGATCATTAATTTGTCTTTTTTTTTCTCTGAGATATATCTATTTCTGTTTTGTTCCTAATCTTTTCGATTGTCACAGGTAATTTCCGTATGGTGTTGCCAAGCACGCTTTTTATTTCTATTTCTAAAGTTAAGATTGCTATCACAGTTTCCTCTAAAGGTTCACATAGTTCAGGGATTGATATATCCCTGGGGAATATAATCAGTATAAATTAATCAGAATAAATGAGACTCAACACACAGAGTAAGTTATAACAGGTTTATTGTATAAAGGTACAATGTAACAAATCAGATATTGACACTCGAACGTGTCTTGAATGCCGGAGTATTAAGATTAGCTTACTCTCTCCTTGGTTACCGCTTGCTAGCGTCTTTTATCGACAGAGTAATCCATTCTCAGAGGGTGTCAGGATCTTCCACTATATCAGGGATTAACCTGGATAATCCATCCATACGCTCTAACCTCTTTGACGGGGGGAACTCCATCGTTAAATTATAATTTGACTGTATTGTTCCCCTCCGCTCTGAAGTCGATTTGCAATACGTGTAGGAATCCCTTTTTTGGAACCAAAAATAGACAGTAACGGTCGCTGGTGCGTTTGAAACTTAAAACTTATTTGAATGAATCTATTTAACTTTTTACCACAAAAATTATCCCTACAGCTTCTTCTTTGATTTGGCTGTACCCTTTTTAAACTAGTTCATTATTCAATTGTACTTTGAGAGACGTTCTTTTTATCTTTACTTCTGTGTTTTCCCTTTTAGTTAACTGTATTTTTCATTTGTGACCCCTCTAGTTTTTTGGCTTTCTGCAATGCGTATGCTTGTGACCTTTTTGACCACAATTAAAGCATTCTTTCCTTCTAAATGAACATTCCAAGTAATAATGAATCTGTTCCAAGCCATTATAAGGATTTATTTTACGGGCAATGTTTTCTTTATGTTGTTTTTGTTTAACTGTATTTGTAACGCGTCACGTTCTTCAATTCTTGGCGTGTCGTGTCGAAGATTTTCTATTCGTTGACATTCTTCTGCGAACATTTGTTGACTGATTTTAAGATTTTACTCTAATTTAGATAAAATTCTGGTTTTAATTTCGCCATCTTCCGTCAGTCCTTGTACAAAAATCAAGCATTTAAATACATCAGAAGTAAATTCAAACTTTTTACACTCTCTATTGACAATCCCAGCAAAAGAAGAATAATCCCCCCGCACTTTTTTCGTAAGTTTTAAGCTCTGCCATCTTGTGTTGAATAGAGAGATGTTATCCCTCCAAACTTTTTTTTTCAGAATTAAGAGTCTCTTCAAAAAAATGTTTCCCCATGATTTTTCAGAAATATGTTGTTCGCATACTTTTTGTGTTCGCTTGGACCAAATTTTCCGAGCAACAGATGTATTTTCTTTTCGTTCGACCATATAACGCAATCTTTTTGTAAAACGACGAAAATAACGACGAAAATACGTAGCAAAAGTTATCCCCTCTTCAGGAATGTACTTAAATTCGCCGATTAAATTTATAACCAAGTCCCGCGAAAAAAAAGTTTGCATTGCCTTGCTCTTTTTTAATATTAACAATCCGAACATTTTTTTTTCAAAACGTTCGTTTTTTTTTTTTGTTTTTTTGTTTTTTTATGATAACATTATTGGTCCAATAGTCGATGCTCTTCAAAAATGTTCGTTCTGGATTTTCATGAATTCTACCATTGCTTCTTTTAATTTTAAATTTAAATCCTCCGTGTTTCTTTGTAGAGACAAAATTCAACTGATCCAACAATTTTCAACTGTTTTTTTAGCAAACAAGAATAACTGAATAATTACAATTCTGATTTGTTTTTAACAGGTCAATCTGTTATGCAGACTTGGAATTAATGCGAGTTTAAGTTGTCCCAAATGTTGGTATTTCGCTGAAACTTTTCTAACATTCGAATCCTTCGTAGCTAGATGTTGGTAACATATTTAACATTCGAATCCTTCGTAGCCTGAAGTTGTGTCGTGAAATACATAAGGTCGACATAAGAGGTATTCTATTCTGGAGAGAATACGGTAAACGGTACATTGCATACTTCAATAAAAATTTACCATGACAACACAATTATTAGTAAAACACCCTCTTACTTCAGTCACCAAAACAAGTCAGTCGCTCTATGTCTCCCTGGACTAATCCCATATTTACATAAGTGTGAGGGAGAGGAAGACGATTTAAAAATTTTAAAGTTACAAAAATATAAGAATATATTTACAAATGATCCCCACGAAAATGTCCGAATAAATAGAAAATATAAAAATATTTACAATTTAGAAAATTAAATGATGACCGTCATAGGCCCCGCCCCTCGCTGTCTAAGATGACGGAAAAGTTTGTTCAACTCTCGAAAAACTGAGTGAAGGTGGGGTAAAAAATATCACAGCACACCCGGAGAATTCAAGTTTCTGTCATCTAACGGGGATTGGAAGAAGAAGCAAAATACCGAGGACTGAAAGAAAAAGAAACGGTCAATGAGCTTACATACTCTTGCTAAGTTAAACTGTTTTTACAAAAATAAGGAAAAAAGAACTAATCTCACTTACCTTGGGAAATGTTATTGCTGTTCGAAGGATGCAAAATTCTTTAACTTATAATATCCAAAAGGAAAATAAAGCCGACTCCTGTCACGTGAAACATTTTGCCGAATCCCGAGTCTTTTTCTCTCCGACAGCATTTTAATTCAAATTTGGTCCTTACAAAAAGCAACCAACGTCAAAGAGAAAAAAAAACACTTGCCTTCATGAAATTCCTTCTGACGTGACGTCCATATCAAGCCTCTCAATATGCTAAGCAAACAGAGAAAGACATACTGTTCCGACGTGTTTAGCGGCGGCACCATATTGCTGCACACAGAACTGGCGTTAAGGGAAAAAAAAACTTCTATTCAGCATGCTAACCGTATAGCCTTCAATTAGCTTGCACAAAAGCCACACGACCGGGCAGTGAAAGAGGGCGTACGAGATCGACTCCTCCATATCACCACACCAGACGCACTCAGAAACTGCCAGCCGCGCTGTAAACAGCTTCTTGTCAACCTATAGGGCATTTCTAATAACCGGCCGGGTAAACAATGCCTCGATGTTATTGAGGCCCAAGGCTACGACAGAAAGGCTTTCTTGGCGTCTTCCTTCCAGAAGTCGCTCGTCTCGTTGCATTGTGCGCACATCCGACCTAGGAAACTGAGACGCAAAATGTGGCGACGCGTCTCCTCGTTCGGTACTCCTTGGCCGCCTTTGAACGGATGAAGCTAAGAGATCTCCCGATGCACCATAGATGCCCGTTTTACTCAAATAAACTGGAACAGGACTCTTTCCAGGTTGAATAGGACGGTGCATGGGAGAAGAAGTACTGAAAGTCGATAAAGGACCAGAAAAAGATGTGCGAGCCATACACCTCGGTCCGGCCCTTTAAAGTGAGCCTTGTTCGTAGCCATAGGTCGGTAGCGGGTACGACTTTTTCCAGTACTTCTGACCAATTCTTCTCCAGTAAGAGATTGGGACCGAACCAGACGCCGAGTATTTTGCACGGCCCGTCCCTACAACTGAAGTAGTCGGAAATAGCGAACCCCTTCAACGAATTCAACCGCAAACCCACCAACTTTTCGTGATTAATTTTGGCCCCTGTTACGACATCATACCTTCCGATATCTTTTCTCACCTCAACCACCCCAGCATTGTTCGTTACAAGCACGCTGACGTCATCAGCGTATGCAGTATACTTGGCTGCCAAGTTGAAGACAACCCTTCGTTCATTCGTCTGTTGCGGCAGGAATTTATTCCGCCGTTCCTGGATCTCTGCCTCCACCCTGCAGATGCCTTCCCTTTTTTGAATCAAGGACGGTCCTTTTTCTTCTTTTTTGGGAGCTCATTCTCAGAGCTGTTTATAGATGTACGAGATGGGGGTGTTGATGTTTTTAAGGAGTGAATGTTGATGTTTTCACTTCATCCTGCCGCTTCTTGAACTGAAGAAGTTTTTCGAACTTCTCCAGACCCAAGTTAGTACATTTGACCTTTGATGTTGTTGGAGAAGTTCTTTTTGAAGAAGCTGATGTGGCGTATGTGGTAAGAGTTCTAGATCTTTCTTCAACCCTTTCCTACAATAAGCCACTCCTCTTCTGACTTGTCGACGGTGACTGTCTCAATAGAAGGAGGGGCGATTTTTCTCTCCGGCTGTACCAGGACCCGAAACCCTGACTGTAGGCGAGACTACGGGAGCTTCCATTTTACCTTTCACAGCGGCGGTTGGTAGGGATTCCGAATGTGGTCGGGCGTTTTCAGCAGGGCTTTCTTCTCCAGGCAAACTGCAGAAAGGTAACTAATCTCGCCACAGTGCCAACAGGCTGGTTTTTTTCCCTGCTACTATTACAGGGAGCCCGCGTCTTTCCAAATCCAACCAGTTTGAAATGGAGTAGGTCTTGCTATCCAGCATAATGTAAAATCTTTATTCCTCCTGCATATCATCATGTGCTGCTCCTACGATATCTGCAAATTGTCGCACATAAGCCGCTAAATTTTCATCTATGAGGTAACTAGACACTTCCGCTAACCCCAACACCGGAGGAAAGGTATGAAGCTAACTATTCTCCCTCCGTCTGTGAATAAATAGAAGGGAAAACTAGGCTCTTTAACCTTGGTAAAGCAACCGGTGTAGAAAAAAAAATTCTGAATTCCAAGACTGAGAGAACGATGAATTGCTTGAAAAGGAACTATTTGCATAAAAATGGATTTGGCCTGAAATAACCTACAAATATGCCATAAAACAACCAACCAACCAACCAACCTGACCATCGTACATTAACATATCAGATGCTTCTCTGCATTTTTCTTGAGAAAAATTTTTTTTCAGTCCTTAGACAAAAGTGTGTGGGGTGGGGGATACCAGAACCATGAAACTAAAATGATAAATTGATAAGTATATTTTTTTATTATCACTTCGGAGGAGTGATTCTCTTTAACGTTTCAGACAGTTGTACGCGTGCTTTTTACATTATGCTGCCCAATCGATTGTTTGTTTTTATTCATTTATTTGTTTTTTTTTATTATTTGTATTTTTGTCAATTCATCGTCATTTATCCTTTTATTGTAATCGATCAATGTCTGTATTCCACGCCAGGAAATTTGATAATTTTGTAACCTCGGGTGAGTCAAAAGTTTTGCAGTATTTTGGTCCATGTTTATTTGCGGGGTGCATATCACGTGATCCATTCAATAGAAACTCTATTCATTATCCATCTATATATATATATATATATATATACCAGTGAGTTTTCCACTGGTCGAAGTACCTCTGAAACTATACTTATGATATGTTGTGAAGCTACATCGTCGTACCTCTTTCGACCTTCTTCAAATCATCAAATCTTATTAAGGAGTATGAAGGGGGCTGCACTTGTACAAACCAGTGTTTTCCCGGAAACATTTCGTTCAAAATGTATCAAAACTGGTTTAAAGACTAATTGGTTCAGAATCATCTAGATATCATCACTTTTTTTCAAAGTTTCTCAACTATAAACGCGTCATCAACTTAAATTCTGAAGTAAGAAAAGATTCAGTCTCGATAGTTTTTGATCATACTTTGTATGCCTTAGTTGACAGTAAAACTTCGACATCCTAATTTAATAGAAAATATATTCACTTTCTATTTATGTCTTATGAATTTTTCTTGAAGATCTTCAGATTTTTCTCGCTTACGTTCATGAAATCATTTGATAGTTTATTATTTTTACTCCTTTAAAGTTTTTCACATCAGTGTTAGCTGATGGTTTTTCACTGGAGTCTGAGTGACAGCAAGTCTCCTCAAGTCTCCAGGACTCGTCTCAGGATTCTGGCCGTTCTCAGCAATGCTGTCGTTTGGATAATCTCTACCCGTCCGCCAACTTCTAAGTCCTCCTGGCCTTTTAATAATCCTTTAGTTATTGTGCCTAACGCACCGATCACAATTGGCACAATCGTTACTTTCATGTTCCACAGCTTTTTCAATTCTCAGTTTTGCAAATTCTCTTTTTTGTTGTTGATTATTATAAGGTCTGGTCTTCTGGCCGGGATTAGTTGATCCGTTTGTATGTTAAAGTCCCATAGGAGTTTATTATCATTATTATAATTATTATTATTGGCTATAGTGGTACTGTTATTAACTTTACAGTGGAGCTAAGAGACCAAAGACAGAAGACTGTCGTCGTATATCTAAGAACCATAACTCACCATTAACATTATTAAAGTGAGAGGAGAAAAATTCGGACTCTTGTAGCATAGGAAATGTATTATGGTTTAACATTTCCTCGAGCACAATAATGCAAGTACGATTCACGGTGAATTAGCAAGGACATTTTATTGCCCGAATAAATCTAACTGTATAAATATAGAAATAACATGGAATACTGAAAGAAGTACACAAATACATTATATAGCGAAATATCTAATTAGTTGAAAGAGTTTTAGTATAAGTTGAGAGTCCTTAATATACGTCGTATAAGAAAATGAATGAAGAGTTTAAGACATGCTATCGTGTACAAAGCTACACGAGGTTTGTTGGGGGCGGAAGGTCTCTGGCGTTGTGGACAAGAACACACACACACACACACATTGACACGCTCACGTGCATAGTACTGGTTGTTGATGCGGGAGAGAAGATAATTTGATTTTGCCGCGCTCTTCTTATATACCCTACTTTGGTCATGCAACGTAGAGGTCATTAGTTGTTCTATTTAACAGACATGAGAGGTCACACCACCTCGTGGGCATAAGTCATACTATTTGATAGACACTGGAAGTAATGACCTTTTGTGCTTCCCAGCGCCAAACAGTAGAACTTGTCGGTTGGTAAATTAGAACACCAGTTCATATACTTCGTTAGCAAAATCTCATCTACTGGAAGCGATGTCAACGTACGCATTGGTAAAACATGGACTTCTATTGAAGGCTTATCGACCATATAGAAATTTGATCTCTGATTAAACAAAAGAATTCTTCCAAGCTGTAGCCGTGTAATAACAACTATATGGTTGCACCACTTGGACTCTAAGGAAACGCCTGGGGGATATCTCACAACAATATTAGGTCTGAGTCGGAGTGAAACTGAGAGTAAAGGCAATGAAAGGGTATTTCGCACTTTCCTGAAATCCGGGATTGAAGCCTTACCACCCGATAAGATTTAGTGTCATACTTAAAACATCCCTACTTTTTTTGGGGGGGGGGAGTCAGTCTTACACCTCTGTACGGAATACAGTCAGCATATTCTAAGCCTCACCGGGGGTGATGAAAGATAGGGACGGATGGAGAGGGTGTCAGGGAAATCCATGCTGTCAACGCGAGTTGATGGTACGCCTGCAGTGGTGCGATGATTTGCAAGTTCATTTCCATAACAAATTATCTTTTGTGGTTCAATCGATAGTCACTGAGTGCCCCATAAGTATAGCCTTGTACCAGACTTAGCAAACAACCATATATTACACCCTGATGACAAATTTAGAGTTAAGAGTTTTGAGTGATTGATTAGTTGTTTGGTTGATTAATTGATTTTAACGGCATATCAACTCATATAAGGTCATTTTATACCTAGATGTTCGGGAGTCGAGTTCATTTAACATTCATATTTACAATTTTTGTGTAGTTATTTCTTTAGTGATTTTTTTACCGGATTATAAAATTATTTCTCACGTTTTCGAACAAAATTTGCAAAAAAAATAAACGCCAAATTTAGCCTTGTACTAGACTTAGTAAACGTCTTTATATTAGACACTGATGATAAATTTAGAATCAGAAGTTTTGAGTGAGACAAAGAAACAAGGAATAGCCGAAAATTTAGTTTAGAGATGACAATATTAATGCAGGCCCACTCATCACGCCATCTTTACAACTCGGCCTCACTTGCCGAATTCCCTGACCCAAGATTATCAAATTTCGCCCCGCTCCGGTCTTAGCAACACGCTCGGCAGAATAATGTCTTTAAAGCAACCAACAAGATAAAGTACGACGATGTTGGGAAGTCGGATTTGAAAGAGCTTAAGATTAAATGTGGTCTGTTGAAACAAACGAATCTCACGTGTCGGACATGAGGTATTCACCTCAAGATCTTGGTACGTCTTGTTCAATATTGTAAGCACTGAAATATATGCTGTCTCGGTCGAGTACTGTATGACATTCAGGTGGCCCTGATACAATCCAGATATCTCAAAACAGACGTCTTTATATCAACTCTTGAAGTTTAAGACAGAAGAGGCGATTGTGATGTTGGCGTGGAGCTTAAAACTGGACTGTAACTTCGTAATGGGTGATAACTCTTGTCGAACTAATCTCGACTAATGAGATTTTATTATGACAAATTTAAGCTTATCTTTCTTTAACGCATATTACTTTTTCTTCGTTTTTTTAAACTTTCGGTTTCTTTGTTTAGGGGCATATCAGCTTACGCTGATAGTCTTATGCCAAAACTATCTTTGTTGAAGAACAGTCGAGGTACTATTCAACCAATAGCTTGTGGTGATAAGGGAGTTCAAACCTTTACCGAGGGTATCAGTCCAAAAATGAACAATAGCAAAACAATTAGAATAGAGTTCAAACTCGTTTTACTTCGAGGCTGCAATCCATCACGTTAGCCCCTTCAACACGGAGACACACCTGCCCTTTTTTTTCAACCTATTTCTTCTTTCTTCTTTCTATGTTTAGACTTCGCCTCTTCAGTTTTTCCTTCCTGGTTGTTTTTATACCTTTTCTTTAAATTTCCTTCTTTCTTTCTCTTTCGTCAGTCTCTTTTCTTTTATTGCAGATTAAAAGAGCGGTAAAGTTAATCTGAAACCGAAGCATTATAAACCTTTTTTATATGCAGACAACATTGGAGAATGAGAAAATAAAATTTTAATTTAAGAAATCAAATTTTACTTGACCAAAACTGTTCTCGTTCCCCGATGATATCTGCATCTGGAAAATAACATATAAACTAGTTCAGCTTCGTGTTACCCTTACCACACTTTTCTTTCTCTTCCTCTTCTTTTATTTTCTTTTTAATCAAATAAAAGAGAAATCGTCAATGAAATGAATTGGTCCACAAGATCATCATGAAATACCCTTACCACACTTTTCTTTCTTCTCCTCTTCTTTTATTTTCTTTTTAATCAAATAAAAGAGAAATCGTCAATGAAATGAATTGGTCCACAAGATCATCATGAAATACCCTTACCACACTTTTCTTTCTTCTCCTCTTCTTTTATTTTCTTTTTAATCAAATAAAAGAGAAATCGTCAATGAAATGAATTGGTCCACAAGATCATCATGAAATACCCTTACCTCACTTTTCTTTCTTCTCCTCTTCTTTTATTTTCTTTTTAATCAAATAAAAGAGAAATCGTCAATGAAATCAGTTGGTCCACAATATCATCATGAAATACCCTTGCTACACTTTTAACCTAGACTATATCACCTTACTTTTCTCTTACCTTTCTTTCTTTTTTTTATACTTTTCTTTCCATTTCAACTTCATTTTCTTTTTCTCTTTTTTATTTTCTTGCACTGATATTTTCTCTACGTGGCTTAGTATGGCACACCAGATGGGCCTCTCTGAAACAGGAAGATTATATGGCGCTAATTTTTCATGAGCGAAAAACATAACTACCTTGAAAATCTGCATTTGAAAATCCTGCTTCAGTCTGTGCTAGAATGCTGGCCACTGGAGTCAGTTAAGAATTTACATCGAACTATAATTTTGAGAATGCTCATGAATATTCAAACAATTATTCATGAAATTGAATACCTTCTCGTTTTTGTTCTCACAATGTTTCGGTTGGTATATTCTCCGGCCATCTTTAGTTCTATCATGCTCCTCTATAAGGAGAGAGATACTCTTCCGTTTCTCTCTTTTCGGTTATTAAGTGGAAAAGGGTATCAAACAAAATTTTTGACATAGAATTATTCTCTGATCTTTCCAAAGAATTGCATTTTGGATCCCTAGTTTTTGATGAGTATTGCAAGTTGATTTCCGTGTAAAAAATCTGAGAGTAATTCAACATAAGGACAATTTATTTGATACCGATTTTAAGTACAAAGAAGAAGAAAAATGGAGAAAAGGAAAAAAAGTTAGATGAAAAGGAGAAATAAAAAAGGAGAAGAGAAAAGGAGAAAGAAAAGAAGAAAGGGGGTAACAAATGAAAAAAAGAGGAGAAAAAAGGAGTAGAAAAGGAGAAAAGCAAAGCGGAGAAGAGAAAAGGAGTAAAAAAAAAAGAGAGAAGTGAAGAAAAAAGAGAAAGAAAAGAAGTTAACAAATGAGGAAAAAAGAGAAGAGAAAAGGAGAAGAGAAAAGGAGTAAAAAAAAAAGAGAAGTGAAGAAAAAAGAGAAAGAAAAGAAGTTAACAAATGAGGAAAAAAGAGAAGAGAAAAGGAGAAGAGAAAAGGAGTAAAAAAAAAAGAGAAGTGAAGAAAAAAGAGAAAGAAAAGAAGTTAACAAATGAGGAAAAAAGAGAAGAGAAAAGGAGAAGAGAAAAGGAGTAAAAAAAAAAGAGAAGTGAAGAAAAAAGAGAAAGAAAAGAAGTTAACAAATGAGGAAAAAAGAGAAGAGAAAAGGAGAAGAGAAAAGGAGCAGACAAATGAGGAGAGAAGAGAAGAGAAAAAGAGAAAGAAAAGAAGTTAACAAATGAGGAGAGAAAAGTAGAAAAGAAAAGGAGAAAATTGAAGAGAGAAGAAGAGGAGTGAAAAAGAGAAAGAAAAGTAGACAACTGAGGAGAGAAAAGGAGAAGAGAAAAGGAAAAAAGAAAAGAGGTAGACAAATGAGAAGAGAAGAAGATAAGAGAAAAACAAAAACAAAAGAAATAAAGAAAAAAGAGAAAAGGAGTAAGAAAAAAACTGAATTTTTAAATTCTTTGATTTGTTAAAAAACAACAAAAATATTTGATTTCTTCTCTGTTTTCTAATCGTAAGTATTTTCCATCTTTCTCCTAATTTCATTTTCGCCTATTTTTCTCTCTCCCCGACTCAAGCAAAAAAAACTCTCAGTCTCTTAGGGCAGTTGAATACACCGACTGCATCTCTGCAGATGGGTAAGAATCTGACCTCTCTGAATGTCCTGTTTATGACACTAAATAATCTGATGGTGAGGCTCCAGTCCTGAAGAATTGGGAAATGTAGAGTCTCCTTTACAGCCATTACTCCCTGGTCTTCTCTTACTCAGAGAGTTAGTACCTGTTTGGGTGCCATCTATGGGTCAAATAGAACTGTTTAGATATTTAACTGTGTGCAAACAAATGACTGGTGTTGGATTAAATTTTTAGTGTCAGATAGAAACACTTGAAACCATTAAACTGTGTGCAAATAAATGTGCTCTGGTTTGTTTAAAATGACACCTGAAAACTATTCGTTTACAAATCATATATATGTGTGTGTGTATGTATGTGTGTGTTGTATAGTGGCTCGTACCACGTTACTTCCGGTATCACAGAAGTATAAAAGACGCCATGTCTCAAGAGACAGAAGGGACACAGCAGAGCTCTGAAAGACCTCGGTCAATAGAAGACCAACTTCGGACATAACACCTACAGTGTGAGACCTATAATACTAGTCCGACTGTACCATTTGAGTTAATAAATAATTAAGTCTGTTTCACTGCGTATCTTTCCTTACCACGATACAACAATATATATATATATATATATATATGAAAACTTGATTTAGCATTAAATGACTTGCAAGATTCCATACGCTATAAAACCCAACCAACCAACAAAAAATGTCAACATGCTTTTAATCTTTTTCCCTCTTTTCTTCCCTTGTGAGCTTTTTCTTTAATATTTCAACTTAATTTCCATATAAATGTTTAAAAAATGGAGAAGTTGAGAATAATTTTGGAAATCCTAAAGAGATATGAATTGTAAAAAGAAAAAAAGAAAAGTAAATACAAATAACCAGAAACATATACCAACTCAAAAACAAAAATTAAGCAGAAGAACGAAATATAAAAAAAACACGTTTATATTAAAAAAATCTATAAAAAAAAAAAAAAAAAAATTAAAACAAAAAAAAAGTAAAAATGAAACGTTCTTTTTTTTTTTTAAATAACCATACGAATGGAATTTAAATTAAACACCCTCACCAATTGGAGGATGGAACACAAATCCAAATCGATCAATTAAAACATTCAGATGATCAGTTTATGTTTTAAATACTTTTCTTTTTTTCACAAATAGACAGCACCTAAAAAAATTTCACAAATGCATAAAACAAAAACAACGTATTCTGTGTATTTTTTAAAAAATCTGAAACGAAAACAAAAATAAAAATCCATGCAAGCGTTTCCAGTTGCACAAGTGAAATGGCCGCAAAAATTGAACGATAAAAATGGATGATAAAGTGGAAAGCGGAAAACGAAGGGGAAGATTACCAAACTGAATTAATTTTTGTGTGACTTCCTTCCGGCTGGGAATCATAAGAATACTGACTAGGGATAGAATTAAGATTAGTTTCTCTCGTACCGAGATGATAAAAGGACGCCATATTTTTAAGTGGCGCCACTGAAAAATATCTGAGTTTCCGAGAGAATTATAAAACTTTTGGGTAAAAAAGAAACGAATTAAAATTAATCGAAACACTTCAAAATATTTCTGAAATAGTATGAATAAAAAACGCCAAAAAGAAAAAAAATGCTTAAAGTGACTTACACACCAACAATATCCCGCGCACAAATACTCAGATTCATTTATGAATGTGAATTGCTACCCAGTCGTGTCGGAGAGCTGTTGAATACGCCGACTGCATCTCTACAAAGGGGTAAAACCACCTATCAACGAATGTTCTAGATACGACACTAAACCATCTGATGGTGAGGGTCCAGTTCTTTGGGAGCTTTGGGAATCTAGATTACTTATTTATTGCCATTACTCACTGATTTACCCTGACCCGGAGTTGTAGTACCTGTGAGAATCCTATCAATGGGTCAAACAGAACTATTTAATGATCGACAGTAATTGAAACCATATAACTGGAGGTGTAATGGTTATCGTCAAGGGAAATGGACACGGCGACACGAGTTCAAATCCTGGACGAGACTAATTGCATTTCACATTGCACTAATACCCTTGGGAAAGGTATGAATCCAATTATTCTCCTTCCAGCTATGGGTAAATAGTAGGGCAGACTGGGTTCTTCAGCCTTGGTGAGGCAACTAGTCTAGGAGAAAGAAAACTCAGAGTTCCAACCTGTTAAACTCCGCTTAAAAATTGACCTTGTATCATATCCTGCCCGAGTGGAGGGGTTTCTTTTCCTAGTTAAAGAACCTTATCTACCTGACTATTTTTCCCATAGATGAAAGGGAGGTGAGAAGAACTGGATATGTAGTCTAGAAGACCTGCGATGAATGATAGAGACATATAGCGAGAGAGTTAGGGAAATTCTTGCGAGCAGTGTGACTTAATGATGATGGATATTAGCGCGAAGAGAGACGCAAACGGCCTCGTCTAAGACATAAACTCAGATCGCCGATTACATTTTTACCGTTACACTAACAACGCCTCTTGGGAAAGGTACTCATCCATCTCTTTCTCTTCTCCTCAGATATGGAAAAATAAAATGGCAGACTGTGTTCTTTAGACTTTGTAGAAGAAGGAAAGTCATTGAAATCAAAAACTACTTTAAGAAACCGTAGTATACTGATGTACCAATCTTCTATTATCAGCTCATCTAAAACACGTAGGTGGTTCCACAGAAACAAATCACTTGTGTGATTCACTAATCGGCTTAGCCAATAGCCATCATCGGTGCTAATCTGAGGAAAATTACAAGAGGAATATGAATTCAAAGATCAAGTATCCAAGATTCTCTTTTACATGTTTTGCTGATAAATATTTAATAAAATCTTGAATTCAAGAAATGTTTCTTTTTCATACGATTTTCCAACTGCTGAAAACCTTGTTAGCAAGGCTTAGAATACGCAGACTGTATCCCCAGCAGAAAAGTAACTCCCCCAAAGGGGGCGTTTTAAGTATGACACTAAACTGCAGCAATTGGTATGGCTCCATTTGGGGAGGATGGAGTAACTCTTCATTGCCATTACTCCCAGGTACACTCTAACCCGTAGTAGTAGTAACCTGTTAGGACTTCCTCTCTGGGTCAAATAGATCTGTTTAAAAATTATTCATATTCAATTGGACCGCGTGCAAAAAAAATTCTTAAGAAACAACTACACAAAAATATGATTATGAATGCACAATGAACGTGATTCTCGAACCGAGAGGCATAAGATAACCCTATACGTGTTTACATCCCTCCAGTGAGGCTATAGAATACACCGATAGCATCTCTGCAACGAGTGTCTTGGATGTGATGCTAAGCAATCTGATGGTGAGGCTCCAATAATGGAGCTTTGTGGAATGCGGGGTACCCCTTTATTTCCTTTGCTCCCAGGTCCACTCTGATCAGAAGTAGTAGCACTTGATAGGTTCCTATCTGTGGGTCAAATAGAACTGTTTGACATTTAACTGTGTGTAAACAAATGACTTATGTTAAATTGAATTGTTAGTGTTACATAACAATATTTGGAACCATCTAGTTGTGTGCAAACAAATGAGTAATGTTAAATAGAATCATAAGTGTTAGATAACAATACTTGAAACAATTTAAACCATTTGTAGAAACAAAAGCAAAATTGAAGGGTAAAATTAGTTCTAACTTATTTAAAAATCAAATTACCAACAAACTATAAACTTATAAATTATGTATGTCTATCAATTTAACTGTGTGTAAACAAATGTTTAATAGTAAATAGATTTTTTCGTGTTAGAAATACTTGAAACTATTTAACTATGTGCAAAGAATGAGCTTCGGCTCGTTCAAAATATTATCGACAAAATGTGTTTACCATATTTACCCAACCCCTCCGTTCGGGCAGGATATGACACAAGGTCAATTTTTAAGCGGAGTTTAACAGGTTGGAACTCTGAGTTTTCCTTCTCCTAGACTAGTTGCCTAACCAAGGCTGAAGAACCTAGTCTGCCCTACTATTTACCCATAGCTGGAGGGAGAATAATTGGATTCATACCTTTCCCAGGGGTATTAGTGCTATGTGAAATGCAATCAGTCTCGTTCAGGATTTGAACTCGTGTCGCCGTGTCCATTTCCCTTGACGATAACCATTACACCACAGCACCTCAAAAATGTGTTTACAAATCATATATATTTAATATATATGTATAAAAAGGATTCGTCATTAAATAACCAACAACGATTGATATGCCATAAAACCAAATCAAACCTAAACAAACCAATGATGATATTCTGTTAAAATCTATCAACCAACTAATCAATCAAATCCTCCTCTGATTTCATTTTTTTAATAGCTAAACGGTTCGCCGTTTAGTTTTTAAGATACATTTTTTATTCAATCGATATTTTCAATTTTTCAACCATGCTATCGATTGGATAAAGATTAACCAATCAGTATTCATTTTTATGTTCATTGCTGGGATTACTGTTAGCGCTAACCAACTTTGATACATCTTCTACCAAAGATAATTTTCAACGTCTTTTTTTTATTTAACTTTTTTTTCTTTTCTTTTTTTCTTAATTACTGGAACATTTTGATTATTGGAACATTAAAAGTCCGGAAATGAAATTAGGTGACATCTCGTGGGATGCATGGCCGCCATTTATGATTATGTCAAAGGACAAAACAAAGCAACAAAAAATATATGAGGAATATCTTTCCATTTGAGATACTGACAATGATGATTGTGATAGTGTTGTTGCAACTCAGATTTGTAATTCCCAAACATTGGAATAGCTATTTAAAAAGGTTTGCTTAGTTTTAACACAAAGCCAGAATATAGTAAGAATTAGTTGGTTAATTGATTGGTTGGTTAGTTGTTTTGTTTTACGGCATATCAACCCTTTTCGGGACATTTAATTCTAAATCAAGTCATTTTGATAAAAACTTTGTTTTAGTTTAGTTTTATGGCATATCAACCATTGCAGGTTATTTAATGCCAAATCCATTTTTATACAAAAAAGTAAAAGTAAAGTTGGCAACTTTTATCGAGGGTGACCCGATGGCTCCCTTTTCAATAGCTACTACACCGAGGTGTAGTAAAGGACGCCACTCCATTCCCTGGATTGCTCCACAACCAGTTCTATTTCAGAAAATTCAGTTTAGCATAGATTAACAGTTTAAAGGTCAAAAACAGTTTTATTTCACACTTCTCAGTTTATTATTTGTATTTGATTAGAATACTTAAGTTATATGAAAGATTGCCCAGTCGGCTGGGGCTGTAGAATACACTGACTGCATCTCGGCAGAGGTGTAAGACTCCCTCAACGAATGTCCTGTATATGACACTATGTTGAGGCTTCAGTAATGCTGGAGCTTTGGGGAATGCGGAGTACCTCTTCATTGCCATCACTCCCAGGTCCACTCTGGTCCAGAGAGGTAGCACCTGATAGGGTCCTATCTATGAGTTAAATAGAACTAAACTGCGTACTTATGCTAAGCTGAATTATTTGAAATGGAACTGTTTGATCATTCAACTGTGTGTAAATAAATGACTGATGTTTAATTGAATTGTTAATGATACATAGCAATACTTGGAACCATTTAACTTTGATGACTTAATTTAATATTTTGTAATAGAACTGTATTTGACATTTAAACTGTGTACTAATGCTTAACTGAATTGTTTGAAATAGAACTGTTTATATGTATCAAAATGGATTTGGCATTAAATAACCTATAATGGTTGATGGGCCATAAAACCAAACCAAAATAAACCAAGCTTGAAGTTATATAAACGCGTTCAAATTATTTGTATTAGATAGGAACATTTAATATATAACCGTGTGAAAAAACTGTTAAGAAACAAAACAAAAAAATGTGAATATGAACGCATTTCCCTAACCGGTAGTTATGAAATAACTCTTGGTGATTTTTCTTACCATTAAAATCAATCAATCAATCAATCAATCGATGATTTGCGAGAGAAGTTACCAATCTATTAAGTCACGACAGAGCACCGTACGCAAGATTGTAATGCTTGGTATTTTCTTACAGTTTTGTCTTGAAGCTAATAAAATCCGTCTTTTTATTAGTTGTTTGATAACAGTCACATCGTTAGAACGATGATCTATGTCCTTCTGTTGATGATGACGATGATGACGATGATGATGATGATGATGATGATGATGATGATGATGATGGTTATTAGCTGTGTTGGTATCACTAATTATCCTTGAATGAAGAAAAGGAACTGTCTGACTTTCTATTTATAAAGTTGATAATATCCGTTCGCTTCTGCTGCTGTTGCTGATGATGATGATGATGAAGATGATGATGATGATGATGAGGAGGAGGAGGAGGAGGAGAAGGAGAAGGATTTGAAGGATAATTGAATGATGCTAATGATGATGTCAATCATGAAGAGGGTGGCGGTGGTAATTGTGAATATGTTAGTATTACTAATCATCAAAATTATAATAGTTGATTGGTTATTATCGTATATGTGTATCAAAAGCATCTACGTTTCTAACAGACTTTCATTTGAGTTACTGATAACGGCATGTCAACTCGTTTTGGACTGTTTTATTTCTAAAAGTTAAAGAATCGCGTTCATTGTAAATTTATATGAATACTTTCTGTTTATTTGTTTTCTATCAAATTCTAATGATTTATGCACAATTATATGGTTTCAAGTTGTCCTATCAAATTCTAATAATCTATGTACAATTATATACATTCAAGTAGTCCTATTAAATTCTAATAATTTATGCACAATTATATGGTTTCAAGTTGTCCTATCAAATTCTAATGATTTATGCACAATTATATGGTTTTAAATAACCGTTTCTATTTAATAATAAACATTTATTTTCAAACAGTTATATGGTTTCAAGTAATCCTTAGTAAACAACTACTGCTTTCATTAACTTTTCTTAATATAAATGAATGATTTAGATTTATATGGTATCATCTATTCCTATCAAATACAAACAATTTGTACACTGTTGTATGGTTTCCGATATTCCTATTAAAAATCTTTAAAGAAAGTATTTCTATTTAATAATTATTATTTGTTTGCTCACAGTTACTTGGTTTCAAGTAAGGAATAATAATTCTCAGTAAATATTTATAACTATTCTTAATCCACATAATTTACAGTTCAGTTATATAGCATCAAGTTTTACTAATATGGATAACTTTTTAAATGGCTCTAATTGATCCATAGATGGGACCCTAGCAGGTACTATCTTTCCGGATTAGGGTGGATCTGGGAATAATAGCAATGAGGGGGTATTCCACACTAGATTCTTACCGTCAGATGTAGTTTAGGATACCACATTATTTGTTGATGTCTTACCTCTCTTTAAGGGATACAGTCACCATATTCTAATCAGAGGAGACTGATTTAGACAATCTCTCCCTGTAATATAATCGCCGAGAGATTTCGTTTTATAAATCTTGCCTTTGGGTTTAGTTAAGCTGAGAACCTTTCGGCTCAGCACATGGGTTAGTTAGTTGCAAACTTGAGCACAGGTGTTGACGCGCACGCGGGGGGAGTGTCGTTCATAGATGTCAAAATAAAAATCCCACAGAAAGGTTGACCAGTGGATATGAATGACGTCATGCACCGGAAGCGCGCGCGGAGGATTTTGGGGATTTTTGAAAAAGTCAGTTGAGTTGAGAACTAGACACCGAACGAGAAGGGTTGACTTTCGGGGCTCGCAGAGGCCAGACTAATTTGCGCGCTACGGGCACCGCACGAGATGGGGGGGGGGGGCAGATGGAAAAGTTATCATAGAAAGATTGTGCATCTTTCTTCCTTATGTCGAAACCTTTAACTCAAAGGTAATAAAAGGTTTCTTACCTGAACTAAGAAATCGTTACGTGTTTTTCCTGTTTCGGGATTCCTATGTTCTATGTATATATGTTATGAACATTCTCTGTACGTTTCACATATCCGGGTATCATGGGTATGTTACATTCCGATGAAAAGAAGGAATGAGACATACACAATTAATCATAGATTAAACGTTGTTTTTTAGGGGGTGGTAAATATATACACATTGCTAGCATAAATATTTATGCCCAGGGCCGGAAAAAAGAGTGCGAGGGAGAAGAGTGGTTTTCACTTGACTATCTTACCCTGCGCAAAAAGGATTTATGACCCATTCATGTTTTTAAAATATTTTATTCATTTTCCAGTCCGCGCGGCGCTATCTGGTATTCGTGGTGGGTGGTTGTGTTTTCGCACTATAACACTTCGGCCTCAGGGGCCACTCCCAGGTCTTTGCTTCCTTGCAGGACTAAGTTTATTGCTTGGCGCCTGAGGCACCACAAAAGGGAAATGCCGACGGTGTCAATAATTTTTGGGCCTTCCGTGCATGAGTCTCGATTCGTGTCACGTCCCCACTATAAAACGACCTTGTGCCATATTCTGACACGGTGGGATGTCAGAATATGTCGTGTCCAGTCATACTTACCATTCACCACATTTTCTCTATGGGCTACCCTTTTTAAAATCTCCAGCGATGATCATGAATGAAAATCATTGACAAATATTTACAATTCTGATGTTTTGGGATTTGAAAAGGAAAAACATCAAAGAAAGAGAGAAAGCATCATATAACTTGGAGCAGGTTAGTAGGTCCCTCCCAAACTTCTGTTTTTCGGACACAGATTAAATGTTTCAGTTAATTTGGCGAGCTGATTTCGTTTAAATCATCTGTCTTCATTTATTTGTGTCCACAGCAACAGCCAGCGTCTGTTGGACCCCAGTAAAAAATTGCCTTGTCGGCTGGGGCTGTAGAATATACCGACTGCCTCTCTTCAGAGGAATAAGACCCTCCCCCAAATGAGTGTCCTAGATATGACACTAAACAATCTGATTGTGAGGCTCCTGTAATATGGGACCTTTGGGGAATACGGAGTACCTCTTCATTGCCATCGCTCCCAGGTCCACTCTGGTCCGGAGTGGTAGCACCTGATTAGGGTCCTATCTATGAGTTAAATAGAACTAAACCATGGTTTGAGTTTACTGCTTTTTATATTTAAACTGCGTACTTATGCTAAACTGAATTGCTCGAAATAGAACTGTTTTGATATCTAAACTGTTTACTTATGCTAAACCGAATTATCTGAAATAAAGCTTTTTTGACATTAACTCTGTGCATTGCCCAGTCGGCTGGGGCTGTAGAATACACCGACTGCACCTCTGCAGATGGGTACCCTCCCCCAACCAAGGAGTGTCTTGATATGACACTAAACAATCTAATAGTGAGGTTCCAGTAATGCTGAAGCTTTGGGGAATGCAGAGTACCTCTTCATTGCCATTGCTCCCTGGTCCACTCTGGCCTGGAATGGTTGCACCTGATAGGGCCCTATCTATGGGTTAAATAGAACTAAACTGCATACTTATGATAAACTGAATAAGAACTGTTGACTAAACTGAATAGATTTAAATAGAAATGTTTTTGAAAAGTGAACTGTACTTAAATTTAAACTGCGTGTCTATGCTAAACTGAATTGTTTGAAATTGAACTGCTTTTGACATTGAAACTCTACTTACACTAAACTGAATTGTTTGATATAGAACTGTTTTGACATTTAACTGTGTGTAAACAAAATCTATACTTATACTAAACTGAATGGACTGAATTGCTTGAAATAGAAATCTTTCTGACAATTAAACGGTGTACTAATGCTGAAATGATTTTTTTGCAATAGAACTGATTATTTTTTTTTAATGGATTTGGCGTTAAATAACCTACAAAGGTTGATAAGCCATAAAACTCAACCAACCAACCAACCAACCAACCCAGTAAAAAAGGAAACAAAGAACAATGTGTTTATTTTCTTTGTTATGATATTGATAGATGGATTTTAACGGCATGTCAACCTGTCTAAGATTATTTTATGCCCAGAGGTTAGAGAACTGCGTACCATTGTAGGTTTATATGTATATTTTTTATATACTTTCTTTAAATTTTTTGCACAGCGATGTCAAGAAACGCATAATTTGGTTTGGTTTGTAGGTTTTTTTAATGCTAAGTCCTGTTTATATATATGTATTAAATATATGATTTCTAAACACATTTTGTAGGTGACATTTTCTTTTTTGCACACAGTAAAATTATTTCAAGTTTTTTTTTTTTTTTATCTAACACAGATAATTCTATTTTCTTTTACTCATTTGTTTGCACACAGTTAAATGGTTTCAAGTTTGTTTTTTTTATCTAACACAGATAATTCTATTTTCTTTTACTTATTTGTTTGCACACAGTTAAATGGTTTCAATTTTTTTTTATCTAACACAGATAATTCTATTTTCTTTTACTCATTTGTTTGCACACAGTTAAATGGTTTCAAGTAGTGCTATATAACAGTAATAATAAAACATCAATCATTATTTGCGCACAGTTTAAATGTCAAACATTTCTATTTGACCTATTGATCAGGTGCTACCACTTCAGGTCAGAGTGGACCTGAGAGCAATGGTAATGAAGGAGGAGGGTCTTACTCTTCTGCAGTTGGTGTATTCTACAACTGGGCAGAAATACGCATAGGTAAGGCATAGACTGCCATTGACAATTTAACTATCATATGAAAATCTGATCTCTCTGATAAAATTAAGCGGGAAATCTCCCAAACTTTAGCCGTGTCATTACACTTGTATGGGTGCACCACGTGGACGTTAACGAAATATCTGGAGAAAAAGCTACATGGGGACTATTCTAGGATGCTGTGTGCTGGAAACAGCACCCTAAAAAAAGCAGCTGTACAGCCTATCTCTTCCTGTTGTATATTACATAAAGATATCAATCACAACAATAATACAAATACATATACAAATACAGGCAGACTCTTTCATTTCAGACACGAACGGGTTTATTAATTACTGGCTTCGGTTCATAGCGACACGAGGAAAGAGACACAATTCTTAAAAGCTTATGCTCACCATACTATGCTGACCCCACCCCAACGCTCAGCACATCTTTTGACGTTTAAAAGCACAATTTATCTCTGCCGGTCGAGATCGGAAAAACTCAACCGCATGCCTCAACGGTCGAATCTCCAACTCTATCTTTCAACGGTCGAATGCCCAACTGACATCTTTTCAAAATTCTCACATTCTCAAGACCATCTCTTCTGGGCATGACGTCATCCACACTCCAGCCCCATTTCCTGTTTGGGGGTTTATTATGACAAACGGTGATTGTTATATCCTTGGCACACGAGCGTAAAACTGCACCAAATCACTATGTACCTGGACTAAGAGACTCGAATAGTTCAAAGCCTTACCAAACTGAATGATGAAATATAATTGACGAAAAATGATTAATATAAAAAATCATTCCTTAATTGTATAACACTCCGATCTCCCAAACCATCCAAGTAAGATAAACAAAGCATGCTGTGTATTGCTAGAGAAATAAAGACGAATTCATAAGCGACGTTCTTCTATGGACTCCTGCACATGTGATGGCTGACCAGCTTACATTTAGTGGAGGTGCCCGTGGTGTAGTCGTTATTGCCGTTGGAAATGAACACGGCGATACGAGTTCAAATCCTGGACGATACTGATTGCATTTCACATAGCACTAATACCCTTGGGAAAGGTATGAATCCGGTTATTCTCCCTCCAGCTATGGGTAAATAGTAGGATAGACTAGGTTCTTCAGCCTTGGTGAGGCAACTAGTCTAGGAGAAGGAAAACTCTGAATTCAAACCTATTGAACTCCGCCTAAAAATTGACCTTGTGTCATATCCTGCCCGAGCGGAGGGGAAAGCAGGTGTCCTCGTGTTGTAATGGTTAAAGCGATGAACTGCGGAATCGTAGTACGCGAGTTCGTACTCCAGTCGCGCTATTACGTTCACTTTCGGGCAAATACCCTTGGGAAAGGTATGAACTCCCTTATTCTCCCTCCAGCTATGGGTAAATAGTAGGACGGACTAGGTTCTTCAGCCTTGAAGAGGCAACTAGTCTAGGAGAAGGAAAACTCTGAATTCAAAACCTGTTAAACTCCGCTTAAAAATTGACCTTGTGTCATATCCTGCCCGAGCGGAGGGGTTGGTAAATAGTACCAGCTTACATTAACTAGGTCTGTTTCCAGGCCGAAAAATTATGCCGACATATTGTAGTATGGGTCATATTATACTGTTGTGCTGTTTTTAAGGTTTGTTAAATTTTTTTAAAATTATGGTGTTGTGAGCCTGATCGCCGATTGAAATCGACGTCCAGAAAGAGGGAATTTTAAAAAGTTTTTCCGACCAAAAACCGAAGTAAAAATTCCAGCAACCAAAGAACTAAACTGTGTACTTATGGTTAATCTAGTAGTTTGAAATAGAACTGTTTCTACGAATCAAAATGGATTTGGCATTAAATAGCCCACAATGGTTAATATGCCATAAAACCAAACCAAACCAAACCCAAGTATATACAGTAATAGAAAATATTTTTTATTTTGTTTCGAATTATATATCAATAATGAAAACCAAATGCATTTAAAAGTACTAAAGATAGAAAATACTGTTGAAACATTGTCAGCAAAAATACAAATGACAGTATACTGTTTTCATAAACAAATATTTGTATGCAGACGTGAATTTCAAAATTTCCGAGTGACTCGTATTTTACTAAAAACAATCTTTCCAAGTTTCGTGATGAGAATTGATTTCATTACTTACTGTTGCTTACTCCCTGAGGCCCCTAACATGATATAATAGCGAGCTAGGCTACCATTAAGTTAGATTCTTACTAGGTGTTCTATACTGTCCTAAGCTAAACAAAGTTTTATAAATGACAAGACTTACGGTCAAGTTACACTGCAGCTACGAGTTCTCGTCAAATCTTTAAAGGTAAGACAACGATGCGCCTGTTCAGTAGTTAGATGAGGGACCATTTATATATTTATCTAATCCCTCCGTCATAGACACAAAGTTAATTTTTAGCGGAATAAAGCTGGTTTGAAATCAGTTTTTTCTCCTAGACTGGTTGCCTAACCATGGCTGAAGAACCCAGTTTACTCTACTATCTGTTCATAACTGGAAGTGGAACACATGGATTTATGCCTTTACAATAAACATTAACATGAAGGGAAACGCAAACAGGTTATCCAGGGGTTTTTTTTTAACTCGGTCTACTGATTTCATTTCGTACGACGATAACCGTTACACTAAGCGCGCATCCTAAGAGTGACCATTTAGGAACACCAGCTACAGTAAGCAAACTGGAATCTGTGTATCAAACTAAGTACAACTTAAAACACCTGGCCACCTCGCGTGATTCAATGACGAGCAAGCTACACTAGCAAACTATTATTAGTGGGTTCGATTCTCACTGGATGCTCCATACATTCGGCCTCGTGCCACAACTAAATAAAACTTAGCGAATAACTATAACCATATTTACCCAACCCCTCCGCTCGGGCAGGATATGACACAAGGTCAATTTTTAAGCGGAGTTTAACAGGTTGGAAATCAGAGTTTTCCTTCTCCTAGACTAACTGCCTCTCCAAGGCTGAAGAACCCAGTCTGCCCTACTATTTACCCATAGCTGGAGGGAGAATAATTGGATCCATACTTTTCCCAAGGCTATTAGTGCTATGTGAAATGCAATCAGTCTCATCTAGGATTTGAATAACTATAACGATTAGCAAGTTAAGCTAGCAGACCATTGTTAATGGGCTCTATTTATCACCAGGTGCTCCATACTTCTGGCCTTGTGCCAAGCTAAGTTAATTTTTGTAAATGACTATTGCTTTTTATCCTGTGGGCATCAAGTGCATCATTTGCGTTTGTTGCTCGTTAATAATGATTCGAAAATGTTGTGGCATATATTACTGGAATCAGTTCCAATTCAATTAGTCACTTTTTTAAAAAAAGTGTTGGTAATTAGTGGCTATAAGAGAGAGAAAAATGCTGATTTTAATTTAAAGCCATTCATGAGTAAAATTGGGTTTGATTTATACCTGACCAAAATCCAAATTTTGGCATTTCTGTCTTAAAATATAGACCATCTTTCTTGGCTTAAAATCTGTTTAATGACCATTCCTTACTTCAAGCATCTTCTGGTACATCTTGAGACACATGAACCTAAATGTAGAATTACAAAATCATTTACTAAATTCATTTTATTATTTACGAAGCTTTGATTAGTTTGGCACTTGGGACTTAGATTGTTTATTTTATCTGCTTTTAGTTGTTTTTTTAGAGTACTGCTTCTAGGATTTGCTCAAAACAGCCTGCAGCACGACTACTTACCTCCCATCTCACAAGCCATGATGAAGAACAAGTTGTGCTGGGCTTTGCAAGCGAAATAAGGAAGAGCACTTAAGTGACGTTCTCCTGTGGACTCCTACACATGTACACACCAGTGGTGGCCTCCCAGCAAAAACTTACATTCACCAGCTCTTTGTGAACACTAGGTGCCGTCTAGAGGGCCTACCAAGAGCGTTGGCAAGATTCAAAGAAATACAGGCTGTTGTCACGCCTTAATGATGATGATGACTATGTTTATTGGTTGGTTTTACGGCATGTCAACCCTTGTTGGGTTATTGAAAGCCAAAGTCAGTTTAGCAATTATTATCCCCAATTATATACAGGACAAAAATATCTTCACAGCGATTTTAAACTGGTAGATACTTCATAGCTGAAATATAAGGTTTAAGAGTCAGTGTATTAACTGATTTCAAAATTCAACATTCCCTCACATAAATTTTTTTTAAGTGGGGATTTCCCGTGGCGTAGTGGCTAACTTTTTGGACTGTGACGTTGGAATCGAGTTCGAACTCCAGTCGTGCTATTATGTTCACTTTTGGACTAATACCTTTGGGAAGGTATGAACCCCCAACTATGGGTTAAATAATACAACCACGGTTCTTCCACAAGGATAGTTTGGCATTAGATAACCCACCGAGGTTGATATGCCATCAAACAAAGAAACCAAACCCAAACAGATCTACTTAACCGATGGATGGGATCCTAAAAGACACACACACGGACACATACGTATACGCGCACAGCACACACACACACACACAAATCATCCTGAGCCAGAGTAATTGTACTTATTAGCGTCCAAATATTTTGGTTGTGTTTAAGGGCATATCAACATTTGAAGGTTATTTAATGCTAAATCCTCTTTACACGCACGCACACGCGCATGCGCGCGCGCACACACACATACACATATATATATCATTTATGATTTTAAGTGTATAATTTGTAGGTAACTTCATTTTAAAACGAGTTAAAACTCATTTATTTGTACACATTAATGTCAAATCCTGTTCATATATATATATATATATATATATATATATATATATATATATATATATGAACTGGATTTGGCATTAAATAACCAACTAGGGTTGATACGTCATTAAACCAAGTAATCTAACACTTGAAACCATTTAACTGTGTGCAAATAAATGAATTTTAACTTGTTTTAAAATGAAGTTACCTATAAATTATCCACTTAAATAATATATATATATATATATATATATATATATATATATATATATATATATATATATATATATAGATGAGTTTGAACTCGTTTTAAAATGAAGTTACCTAAAATTATCCACTTTATATATATATATATATATATATATATATATATATATATATATATATATATATATATATTATTGAAGTGTATAATTTGTAGGTAACTTCATTTTAAAACGAATTAAAACTCATTTATTTGTACCCAGTTAAATGGTTTCAAGTATTGCAATTTAAGATTAGTTATTGTATTTATCAAGTATTCCTAATTTAATACTAATTATTTGTTTGTACGTAATTAAATGGTTTTAAGTATTGCTATTGATTGTTGGCACACAATTAAATGGTTCTAAATATTGCAATTTAACATTTACTATTAAATATTAATAATACTCCCCAGTAAAAGATTGTATTGCAATTTAACACTTACTATTAGATATTGATAATTGAACAGTTCTATTTGACTCATAGTGGAGACCTTAACAAGTACTCACACTCTGGGTCAATATAAACCTGTGAGTACTGGTAATGAAGGGGTACTCCATATTCTCCAAATCCCAAAACTGAACCCTTACCATCGGATGCAATTTAATATCATACCCAAGACACTGTGGGTCAAATATTTCTGCGTTCACTTTCGGGCAAATACCATTGGGAAAGGTATGAACCCCCTTATCCTCCCAGCTATGGGTTAAATAGTACAACTACTGTTCTTCTAGGAGAATACCTTTGGTATTGAATAACCTACAAAGAAACCAAACCAAACGAAATATTTCAGTTTGAAAATTGCTAGTATGAGATAGAAATTTAAAACTCTATAATTGTGTGCAAACAGATGATTATAATTAAATAAGAATAATAGTCTTTTTTTTTAGATAGTCCTATTAATAATCGGCATTTCCTTGCACACAGTTATCTAGAATCAAGTATTCCTGTTTAATACGAATAATTTATAAACAGCTTTATTCGACCCCAAGATGGGACTTTGACAGGTAGATCCATTCCATGTGAGAGTAGACCTGGGAGTAATCACAGAGTTCTTAGACTGATGTTTCACCAACCGATGCAGTTTAGTGTCATACTCAGGACACACCTTTCTTTTTGTTGGAAAGGGGTCTTACCTCTTGGCAAGGCCTGGCCAGAAGACCAGACCTCATAATAATCAACAAAAAAAAAAGAAAATTTGTAAAATTGTCGACTTTGTTGTCCCGGCGGACCACAGAATAAATCTGAAGGAAAGGGAAAAGAAAGATGTACCTCGACCTTGCTAGAGAATTGAAAAAGCTGTGGAACATGAAAGTAACGATTGTGCCAATTGTGATTGGTGCGTTAGGCCCAATAACTAAAGGATTGTTAAAAGGCCTGGAAGACTTGGAAATTGTCGGACGGGTAGAGACTATCCAAACGACAGCATTGCTAAGAACGGTCAGAATCCTGAGACGAGTCCTGGAGACTTGAGGAGACTTGCTGTCACTCAAACTCCAGTGTAAAACCATCAGTTAACGCTGATGTAAAAAACTCTAAAGGAGTATAATAATGATAATCAAACAGGTTTATTTGACACATAAATGAGGCCCTAACAGGTACTACCACTCCGGTTGACCTGAGAGTAATGACAATGAGAAAGCGACTCCACACTCTCTTGATGTAGTTTAATCTAATACCCAGGACACACTTTTATGAGGGTCGTAGCCCTCTGCAAGAGATACAGTCGACCTCGCTGACAGCGTCGTTAAATTTTTTTATCTAATTTACTTCTTTTTTCCATCTTTAAATAGCCCCAAATTTGACGTTCATCTGACTAATTGGTATACTCTCTAATGATGCTTGGATAGGACTCTCATCTGACAAAAAGCAATCAGCCCGAAGCCATATTCGTATTTACCCAACCTCTCCCCTATGAGCAGGAAGCGATTCGATGTCAATTTTTTGCAGAGTAAAACTGGTTTAAATATAGAGTTTTCCTTCTCCTAGATTAGTCACTGTTTAGTTTGTTTCGGCTACTTTATTATCAACCCTTGTGGGTTATTCAATGCCAATAGTAATGGTAGTTTTAATCCCTTTTTTGGGGTACGTAAAACCATTAAACTCTGTTCAAACAAATGCACTCTGACTCGTTTAAGAATAATGGTACCCACCAACTATTCGCTTGTAAATTATATATATATATATATATATACAGAATTTGACATTAAATAACCCCAAGGGATGATGTGTCATAAAACACAACCATACCAAATCAAACCATGAATTACTCTTTTGAGAGTTTTTCACACCAGAGTTAGCCGATGGTTTCTCAATGGAGTTTGAGTGACAGCAAGTCTCCAGGACTCTTCTCAGTATTCTGGCCGATCTTTATAATGTTGTAGTTTGGATGGTCTTTACTTGTCCCCAATTTTTTCACACTAATTTTGCTCCTGCGTATATTAAGTCGTTTAACTCCGTTATGTCATTTGTCAAGATATTTGTCAATAAGTCGTTCACTTTCTCGGTTTCGGACTTGACTGTCCTCCAGTCTTTGTTCCTAAGAGAAGGCAATGTGGTTTTCTTTTCAGACATGATTCTTTTAATGATATTTACATTTATTTTTCCTCTTGGGTCAATTTTCCGTTTGTGTGTTTGCGATGTAGCGGTCATTGTCATTTGGTCTTTGGTTAGGAGTTTCTGGCTTTCTCGTATTTACTGTCTCGGTTACAGTACTCGGAGTTTGTTGACGTGTTTGCCTATATACTTGTTGGTTGATTTCCAGTATTTCAAGATCAGAAAACCAACCATTCATTGTTATTGTACTAACCTGGTCAGCAAGCCTTTGATTTGTTGTCTAAAATCTACCAAATTATGTCCATGTTTCTATCATTCATTTTCTATACCCTCTTTTTGTAGATTTAGCCCTAAAATAACAGTATAATGCCAGTTTGTTATCTTCCCTAGTCCATTTTCTATACTGTGATCTCTGGTGTGAGTGGCTGATTTGTTCATCGTTTGTGTACCTGAAAGAAGAATCATTTGTGTACCTGGAAGAGGAACAGCCAACATTCGCAGGATGCATCTTCGGTCCCCCATGTTGGCTATCAAGGGAGCATCTGCCGGTCATGACACCCAAACCTGTTGTCTGGGCCCCATGTTGAATTATGTTTCGATTTGTCATTTTTTATGGGTAGTATATTGTAGTTATAACAGACCTAGCTGTTGTTTGTTATCTGTGCGCCTGACATAGATGTGACCTAGAACAGTTACGGTAGATGTTCATGAATAGCAAGTCACGAAAAAAAATTTAGTTTTAACTTAATTAAAGTCCACAGACCAGCTATTTTTTTTTTACTTTACTTCTAACAATAAGTACCTAAAATAGTTTCATGTATTCCTGTCTCACTTTTTGCTTTTATATTTACGTCGTAATTTGAGACTTCTATTCTACTAAGATGAGCCCTTTCAGAGTAAAGACTAGACCCCTTACATATCTTTCTGGTTACATTAACGACGATAATTATTCTTAATTTGCGCTTTCAGATACATTACTTTTTCATCTATTGAGACAAGGCATTGCTAAACGATATAGAATTTATCGCAGAAAATTTAAACAAACAAATCTAATTCGTGCTTTTGAAAAAGTTTAACTGAAAAAAATTCTGGAAAAAATGTCCGCATTTAAATCACGAACATTTACCAAAAGATTTCACAAGCAACAAAATCTATTATGCATTTTAAATTAAAGACAATTTTCATTGACTGGATTTTTTTTCCTTTCGCCTTGCAGATCGTACACAGCAAAGATTTGCTCATTATACTTACTCACCAGGCGTTCGTGTCTATGCGGTTCCTACTTTTTTTTATAAGAAAGTAAAGGTCACGTGACATTAGAGAAGAGTCGATTCTAAAGTCATCCCCCTATTTAATTACTTTTACTGACCATCCCAGATACATTATTATTATCATTTAAAACTGTACAGCAGTATGTGGGTTGTTTGTGTTAGATAAAATCACCAATGTTAAAAAGCAATATTTGAAACCATTTAACTGTATGTAAACAAATTATTTCTTTTAAATAGAATTGTTAGTGTTAGATAGAAATGCTTGAAACGATTTGATTGTATGCAAACAAATGATTAATATTAGATATAAATGTTCATATTTACCAACCCCTCCGCTCGGGCAGGATATGACACAAGGTCAATTTTTAAGTGGAGTTTAACAGGTTTGAATTAAGAGTTATCCTTCTCCTAGACTAGTTGCCTAACCAAGGCTGAAGAACCCAGTCTACCCTACTATTTACCTATAGCTGGAGGGAGAATAATTGGATCCATACCTTCCCCAAGGCTATTAGTGCTATGTGAAATGCAATCAGTCACGTCCAGGATTTGAACTCGTGTCGCCGTGTCCATTTCCTACGACGATAACTATTATACCACGGGCATGTTAGTGTTTAATAGGTATACCTAAAACCATTTTACAATGTGCAGAAAAAGAGTTTGGCTACTTGCTTTACAAATTCGCTGTTTTTAGTCTTTCAGCTCTCGCTACTTTCAGCAATTTATCAATCCTGAGCCGAACGACCTCTCTAAAGTAGTAATTATCAGTTAATTATTACACCAAATTTATATTTTGTTTCTTTCGATCACTTATTATATCATTATTTTTTGTAGGAAGCCGTCCAATGCAAAGCAAAGGTACAGTCGTGTCGGTCCAACGTGTTCAAGAATTGAAACCACATCAATGGGGTTACGAGATTACAAGTATCGAAGAAAAGAAGGTGGCCATGCGAGTCAGTTCAGCCTCTGATAGCATCGTTGGTCGCTATCAGCTGTTTGTCGATACGACACATCGAAACCCTCAAGGCGAAATCGATAAGTATCGATATAAGAACCCTGACGATATCTACATATTATTTAATCCCTGGTGTCGAGGTAAGAGCTAGTATTTTTTTTTGTTCATTTTCTCTTTGTTAGTTTCAACTTATTCATTTTTCATTTTTTCATTTTGTTATTATTTGTCAAAATATCTGGGATGAAGCTTGATAATTGTTATTACTTAGAATATTCGGACTATTGACCTCATCTTTATTGTTGTTGTGTTCTGTTTAGTGAACACAAGTAGTAATAATAATTAGACAAACCACGATATGTGAGGAAAATAGTTATATTTACAGGAAAGAGTATTTACAAGAGAGAGACTGATAGTAATAAGAACATAGGATTAGTGATAGAGTAATGATATACTTCAACAATAGGAACGGCTCTTCTGGTCTGATTCGTAGGCTTATTCCCAGACTGATCTCCGCTACTGCCATATATGGCAGATGGAACAGCTCATTATGCTGAAAATGTAGGTGATACCAAACAATTGTTATACTCTCAAAGAACAGGTTATCCTTCCTCAATGTACTGATAACTCGCACAAAGGGAAGGTTCAAGTATATCCGTGTATCAAAAGCCAACCTTCACTGGACAGTAACTAAACTTTAACTCCCACCATGCATAAAATATAAACAGTGATCGTTCGTTGCTTACAACACCGACCAAAAGCCCTCAGTAGTGACAGTGACGTGTATTAAGAGAAAATAAAGAGCTTAAGAGACAACCTCCATCCCAACAACTACTCTGAGAGCATAATATCGACAGCAAAAATCTAAATCGAACCACAGAGAACGACACCTGAAAAGTCACCCTATGTCAAAGGCATAGCCGAAAAAATCGAAAGATATGTATTGTGTTCTGGTTAGTGAACACAAGTAGTAGTAATAATATGACAAACCACGATATGTGAGGAAAATAGTTATATTTACAGGAAAGAGTATTTACAAGAGAGAGACTGTTAGTAATAAGAACATAGGATTTGTGATAGAGTAATGATATACTTCAACAATAGGAACGGCTCTTCTGGTCTGATTCGTAGGCTTATTCCCAGACTTATCTCCGCTACTGCCACATATGGCAGATGGAACAGCTCATTATGCTGAAAAGGTAGGTGATACCCAACAATATGCAGTCCATATGACATCAGGACAATATTTACCAGCTACTCGACTCTTCGAAAATATCTCTGTCGAGTCAAGCCCCGAAAAGAATACATCAAGACCAAGAATTGTGCCTTGTCCATCCCAAGTAGTTTCAGTAGCGTATACAAAGGCCAGACATATTTTCCACTAAAAGTAAAACAAGAGGAACACCGAAAAGCAGTATATCAAAGAGAAAATGAGAAGTCGGGTATGGCTGACCATATATGTAAAGAAAAGGGAAACCATCTACCCTTGTGGGATCAAGTTAAAATAATTGACAGGGAAGAACACTAGAAGATAAGGTCATAAAGAAGCAGCGCCGATGTTCGGCTACAGTGACCTGTTGAATAGACCAAATACAGAGGTCATTTTGGGAACCATTTATCAAAAAGGGTCGATAAAAAGAATTGCAAAAACATCTGATATGATAGTGGAGAAGAGAATCTCATTAGTTGGTTGGTTGGTTGGATTTTTATGGCATATTAACCTTTGTGAGTTATTTAATGCCAAATCCATTTTTATACAAATAATCAGTTCTATTTCAAACTATTCAATTTAGCATAAGTACACAGTTTAATTGCTAAAAATAATTCTATTTCAAGCAATTCAGTTTAGTCAAAATTCTGTTTCAACCAATTCAGTTTAGTATAAGTATAGATTTTGTTTACACATAGTTAAATGTCAAAACAATTCTATTTTAAACAATTCAGTCTAGCATAAGTACAATTTCAATGTCAAAATCAGTTCCATTTGAAACAATTCAGTTTAGCATAAGTACGCAGTTTAAATGTAAGTACACAGTTTAATGGTCAAAAACATTTCTATTTCAAACTATTCAGTTTAGTAAAACAGTTCTAATTTAAACAATTCAGTTTAGAATAAGTACGCAGTTTAGTTCCATTTAACCAATAGATAGGACCCTATTAGGTGCAACTTCCCCGGGTCAGAGCGGGCCTGGGAGCAATGACAATGAAGGGGTACTCCGCATTCCTCAAAACTTCAGCATCACTGGAACCTGACCATCAGATTGTTTAGTGTCATATCTAGGACATTCGTTGGGTGGGGTGGTGGGTCTTAACAGTCGGTGTATTGTACAGCCCCAGCCGACTAGACAAATCTCATGAATTGGCTGAGACATTAGGTTTATAATTCCCAAAAATTCGCTCTGAATTGTTCGGCAAGGACACATCGTGCCATGGAAAAGGCATTTGGTTGGAAGGTGCTTCTGATTAAAACCATCCGGAAATTGCAGGTTCAATCCCAAGAATAAGTAATAATAACAAGGAATAGTTACAATAACTTAACACTTTTACCCACTGATATTTAACAGAATTGGAACAGTCTACCCTTATTGTTCAAATAAAAGGTTCACTTCAAGATTCTGTGTGGACTCCCGAGTTCGAAGTGAAACACCTGAAGAAAGCCGAAGAGTATATCGGCCGAAACGTTGTGAGAACAACAGTAAAGATGCGGCCAAGAGTCCGAATATTCTAAGTAATAACAACTTAATATTTAGTCGAATACTCTTCAAACATGAAGAAGAAAAATAAGTTGAAAAGTGACTTATTTTCAATTACAAGACATGTTGAAAAATATTGAGAATGAAGCTGTATTTACCAAGATAGAAATCAACAATGAATGAAACGTTCGTTTACTTCAAAATACGAGACGTATCGAAAAAGTGTCGAGACTGAAGCAGTGTTTACCAAAACTGAAATCAACAATGCTGGAAACGTCCATTTTTTTCAAAATACAAGTTGCGTTGAATAAGTATCGAGACTGAAGCTGTACTTACCAAGATAAAAATCAACAAAACGTTTATTTTCTTCAAAATACGAACCTTATCAAAAAATTATCGAGATTAAAGCTGAATTTAATATGATAGAAATTTTTTTTATCATGTCCTGCTTTCTAGCCAAAAATGTCTTGATTGAATACTCTTCGACCGTTAAGAAAATATACTAAAGTGTAGTCTTAAATGCTATTTGAATTCCCATTTTATATCTCATGAGCACGTCTTTCATTAACGATGCCTTAATCACTCTGTGGAGACTTAGATATAGAGAAGAGGTAATATGACTCTACGTCTATACCCCGTTTAGCCACAGGCTACCGTGGTCGAATTGGGTAAACCATTATTCATGAAAGGTAATTTTCTAGATTATCCAATGCTTGTTTTAGCCTCATCGAAAATTATTTCTTTAAACCTACTTCATGCTACTTTCAAGGTCATATGATAATGAACATAAAATGTTTTGACATAAAGTGACCATAAGTTGAAGAAAAAAGTAAATGTGAAATTACTTTTCTTATTTGAGGTGATGAGCTTAGCGCCTCGGTTATCGTCCATCAAATGGAATCAGCGGCTTCTTGACGAGGCTGTGTGTGTTTCACTTCACGCTTATACACTTAGGATAGTCGTGATTTCATTTGTCCTCCTTCCAGCTACGGTAGAGCAGACTGAGTTTTTTCTTTTTAACTTTGGCAAGCCAGTTTAGAAGGAAAACTTTAAATTCAAATCAGCTTTACTCAGCTGAAAAATTGACCTTGTTTCTTGCTCATGGGTGAGTGGTTAAGTAAATACATACTTTTCTAATTTGTGAGTTCAAATATTATAAGACTATTACAGATAATCTGATCGACTGAAAATACTGCACCTACTTGTGTATCGGTCGAATTTTGAAGACCTAATTTTTCGGCAAAAAATTGGGTGTCGACTTAAACATCAGGGATTTTTTGTAAGGTTGAAATTTAAGAATAATAGAAAAGAATAGGGGCAAAAATTGGCTTCAAAAATTACTTCTAAATTTCAGATTCATGACTATAAATCAAGAATCGACCTATATCAGACATGGTTAATATTTTTTGTCAAGCAGGTCACATGAGACATGGCTCCTCATCAGGCCCGACTAAGAAATTCAAGGTAACCTTTCAATGAATGAAACGTTTGAGATACGAATTCTCGTCCTCCTTTCTAGCAGGATTTGATTTGGTTTGGTTTAGTTTCTTGTATGAAGATGAAGGGACATAGGTTAAAAATTAAGAATAATGATTGACAAATCGTCCCCAAAACAAATAAATAAATAATGTTAACAGTGACTCACAGCATTTTTTTCTGTTTGTGCAGCCGACGCTGTGTTTCTGGAGGATGAAGACGAACGCCAACACCACGTCCTCAGCGAAACAGGCAGAATTTGGTTGGGAACTGTTGGAAAGTTTTGTGTTCGTCCGTGGAATTTTGCACAAGTGAGTTGACTTAACATTTTCTTCAGGTTTAACATTGTTACAGACGATACGTATAACACGAGTAGATAAAGACTATCCTATATATCCCCACTCTTTATTATTCATACGAACCCCCTTACCCTCTCTCTCTCTCTCTCTCTCTCTATATATATATATATATATATATATATATCTTTCTCTCTCTCTCATCTCCTCCTAATTCTCTCCATATAGGAATCTGTTTGTATTTCTGTCTCTCTCCTCCCCTCCGCTCTCTCGAAACCTTTGTTAGTATCCTTCTCTATCTCTCTGCCTCTCTGTCCTCTTCCTTACTCTCTCTCTCTCTCTCTCTCTCTCTCTCTCTCTCTCTCTCTGTGTGTTTGTGGATGTGTGTATATCTCTTATTTGTACCTCTCTTTCCTCCCCTCCACTCTATATATTAGTTTAGTATGTCTATCCTCTCTCCCCTCTCTTTCTGTATATCTCTATATATATATATACATATTAGTCTGTTATTATCTATCTCTTTCTCTCTCTCTCTCTCTCTCCACCCTATCTCTCTCTTTCTTTCTTTTTTCCTTTCTTCAAAAGCAAAAGCGTATAAACTTTTTTTTATAGTTTCTGAAATATATTACCCAATATTAGAGTTTTCAGTGGAGGCTTAGAGGGTGTACATGGTACTTCACACGTATATAACATTCTGTTAGAATGTCGGACAAAACTATTTTAAAGGTAATGGTCTATGGTAGTGGAGAAATATTATTAATGTTCATACCTTTTTTCGAGAACGTTTAAAAATGTTAAACAAGACTATTTTGAAGGAAGAGGTCAATGGTAGTGGAGAAGTATTAGTGTTCATGCCTTTTTTCTTCTCGTGAGCAGAATTGTAATCAATTTTAAGTTCTAATTCCATTTTTTTTTCTTTTTCAGTTCGATGATGTCTGTCTTATGGCGGCACTTGCATTGATGGATAAATCGGAACTAGGTGACCAGGCACGGGGAAGCCCGACGTTAGTGGTTCGAGCTTTGTGTCGAGCAGTAAGTAAAAATGAATAAATAAAATGAACTTTTTACTCGTGTTTTATCTCGATTAAAGTATACAGCATTATACAGGGTGCGATGGGTAAACTGTCATTTAAATAATGTAGAAATAAAAATAACACTAGCATCTCACTTAATCAGATATATTTACCAAAATTACAATAAGAATATTTTCAAGTACTGTATATTAGATTTATTTTTTTTCGAAAATCGCCATTGGCTTCAACCACGGCCTCGAGGTGACTTTGGAATCTCTTACAAGCCTTTCCTACAATCAGCTTGTTTAAATTGGTAAGCGCTGCCATTACCCTTGTATTCAATTAATCCTTGGTACTAGACGGAGTTTTGTTGGTGTCTAGCTTAACCATACTTCATACAACCATCAAGGGGATTGTAATCTGGGGAGTTAGGCGGCTAGTTGTTAGGGTAATTGTTGTATAGCCACATAATACATATGCAACTATACACACATACGTGCAGATACATAACGACGCAATAAAGACAAGCGACACAGTTCTTTAGAAAAATACACTTCTCACTTTATTTGAAAGGGTTCGAAAGGGTTATTAAAGGTTTTACTGTGTGAGAGGTGAGTTGGAGACGGAACAGAACTGCAACATATTGACCCCCACTCTTATGGCCATAACAGCGTTTCTTTCCCGTTTTCCTGGGCTGCTCACCCGGGGCCTGGAGACCCAGCCTCTCTGGGACATGTTCCTCATTCCAGCATCTTCTCTCCAACTGATCTGAACTTCAACAACTCAATCGGGGGTCCTGAGGGCCCCCTCTGCAGGGTGCTGGTTTTCTCTACCGCATCTTATCTCCAACTGCCTGACTTCCTGTCTTCACCCGGGTTATATAATTGTTCACCGTCCACCTTCTTGTGTGCATCACAAATCGCACTCAGTTCCACCTGTCCACGGTCAAGGTTATATCCTGATATTCCTCGACCGGATGCACCTGTTATTTACATAGGGGCATTTCCTATTTTGACTGCTTGGCCGGGGTCATGTTACATGATGTGGTTTTCCTCCTTGCATGGCATAGTCCTACTGCCAGACGTAGTGTCTTCCAGTAGCCACCCTCTAGTTTCAGGCCAGCTCTACCTCCTCCACTCACTTGATGTAGGCCTCCATGTTGAGTGTCAAGCCATGTGGGAAGACGAATAGAGGCATAACATCACCCTCTCTAGTGAACACCCCAAACACCCTGTTGTGAACAGGGTGTTTGGTTTTTATCAATATGAATATGAATTAGTCCTCAGATTTATTTTTAGACACTCTGAAATCTTTGTATTGAAGTTTCCAGCATGAATATTCTTCAGTACAACATGTTGTTTCTAAATGTCTGCAGAACTTAATAGTGTCATAGTGTTGCTTTCTTCACTGACAGTGGCCATCTGACTCTAGTTTGCTGTACAGTAGACAAAACCGGAAATAAACAAAGCGCACGTGTTAAATGCTTTATTTTGACCGGCCGCGTGAAGTTACGTGGGTATCAAAACTGGACATGCACCTGTGTCTTAATGGAAACAAAAAAACAGCGGAAATGTCGCGTGAATAGGCGTCCGAAAAAATATACAACGACTGCATATTTTCGACCCCTGAGAGAGAGAGAGAGAGAGAAAAAAAGGGGCTGGCAAAGAGTCACTAGACGTAACGCCGCTTTGGGTGCTGGCCTTGTGCCAGAAGATCCAGGGTTGAAAGGTAAAGAAAGGTCTGTAACTAAGTCGAAAGCGGTTATAATCACAAAAGAAAATAAAGGATCTTCGCGAAAATGCCGCAGTTGAAAGACATGTAGAGGCCAAGTTGATTAAATGCCCGAGATAATGCCGAGAAAATTAGTGAAGTCAAAAGCGGTTATGATCCCAGAAGAAAGTAGGGGTGCCTTGCGAAGGCCTCTTACTTGAAAAACAAATCGAAGCTGAGATGAGTAGATGCTTAAGTTGGCCCTGTACCAGTCCCCCGTAAGAAAAATAAAGAAGCGGAGATGATTAAATGTTTTCAGTTGGCCCTGTGCCAGTCACGTGAAGGCAGAACAAAGAAGAGGGAGGTCGTCTGAGGATCTCGTGTCTCACCCCGTGTGTATATCTTAGCGGTTCCTGACTCTCTTCTCAAACAACTATACCGGTTATTTTGTAATAAATGAAGCAAGATTTTATTTTTAAAAGTGTTATTGTCTCTCACTCCTGGTATACAACACATACGCGAAATTAAGAATTTAAAAGTGCAACAATTTACTAATCGCTCCATATAAGTTAGCATTTTATGTTATGACAATGATTTCTTCTTCTTCTTGTTTTTCTTGTTCTTCTTCTTCTTCTTCTTATTATTATTATTATTATTATTATTATTAAAACTAGTACTATACTCTTTGTGAGTTTCTCACTCCGGTAATGGTTGGTGGTACTCTTAGCGTAACGGTTATCAGCGGATGAAATAGAATACACGCACGCACGCTCACGAACATGCACACACACACACACACACACAAACAAACACACTCATGTGCGCGCGCACACACACAATACGTTTTGTCAGCATCCATACAGATGTATTGACATAACCGCTGCTTGGAAGAAACCCTGTTTTATTTTATGAGATAGATCAGACTTCCTTATGATCAATAGCTTACCAATAGCAGTCCGTGCCTTCGCTAAGTGCATATTGGCATCACTTTTAGTAGATGAGACACTGCTGCCGAGGAACGTGAACTTGTTTATTAATTTCAGAGAACTGCCACCCATGTAAGATGAATAAATATTACACTCTCGTCGTTAGATTTCCACAATTTTATCTCTTTTATTATAAATTATTTATATTTCTTCAAAAAATATCAATTTAAAAAAGTCTTTAACTGGACTTAAGAGGGGATCGATCTCTCAACGTCTGATTTGTAGATTAGCTTGCTAACTCATATATCACAATAAGAATATACTTTTGAACTGTACTGATTTTTTTTTCACAAATCAATGGTTTGAATTTATTGATCACTCACTAATACATTCTAATATTGGTCGTTTTTCAGACGAAAAGAAAAATCGTTTGAAAACGAAAAAGCAAATGGCTACCTAATCAGCTCCAAAGCTTTTCTGTATATGTCCATCTTATATGAAAGTGGCAACGTCAAACGTCTGGTGAGATACATTAATCCAAATTCCAATCTGGCTATTGTTCATTGATCAGTTGCAACTGCTGTCTGCAATACGCTTATTACCATTTACATAATTAAAAAGAACAATGGACTTCCGTAGTGATCGTAAGTGGATCATTGATAACAAAAGTCTTTGTATATTATTCTTGGTAAAATGTGGAACCGAACAGCGATTATTTTAGCATTCTTCGAAACGTATTCATTCCGTTACTTATAAATTAATTTTAAGATAAAATGGAATCGACATACCAAATCCAGGTATGAAAAGAATCAACCATTCTCAGAAATTAATGAATCTATCTGTCTGTCTGTCTCCCCTCCTCTCTCTCTCTCTCTCTCTCTCTCTCTCTCTCTCTCTCGATATATATATATATATATATATGTGTGTGTGTGTGTGTGTGTGCGTGTGCGTGTGTGGTTTGGTTTCTTTGCTTAATGGAATATTAACCTTGTCGGTCAATAATGTCAAAACCATCCTTGAAGAAAAACAGAGGTACTATTAAACCCATAGCTGGGGTGGAATAAGGAGGTTCATACCTTTCGTATGGGTATTAGTCCGAAACTGAACGTTATAGCGCGAGTGGAGTTCGAACTCGCTTACTACGATATATATCGGATGGAGACACAGACTTTTTCGATATTGTTGCTGAAGTTCTTCAAAGGGATGCATTAGTATCAGATCTGTTTATAATCTACCTAGACAACGTACTTCGAATGTCGATAGAGCTAATGAAAGAAAATCGTTTTACATTTAAAAAAAAAAAAAGGCAAGGAGCACTCGATATCCTGCAGAAACTATTACGAACGTAGGTTATACAGATTCCATAGAATTTCCTGTATATACACCTACCCAAGCAAAATTCATGCTGCATAGCCTGGAGAAGGCAACAGGAGGCATTGACCTCAACATGAATGTGGACAAAATGGATTACAAGTGTTTTACTCAAGAATGGCGCTTCTCTGAAATTAGTAAACAAGTTCACGTACCTCGGCAGTGGCGTCTCATCAACTGAAAGTGGGGATAAATATGCACTTAGCAAAGGCATGGACTGCTATCGATTTCTTCCAAGCAGCGGTTGTGTCAATACAACTGTACGGATGCTGACAAAACGTATCGAAAAAACTGTACAAGAATGGTAAGAACTATAATGAACAAATCCTGGAAGCAACAACCCACGAACAACAGCTGTACAGCCACTTACCTCCCATCTATAAAATTATCCAAATAAGACAAGCAAAACATGCGGGACCCTGCTGGAAAAGCAAGAACGAGCTCATACAAGTTGTATGTGACGTTCTCCTATGGACCCCGCCACATGAACGTGCCAATGTTGGCCGACCAACAAGAACTTACCTACAACAGCTCTGTGCGGACACAGGATGTAGTCTGGAAGAACTTCCGGGAGCAATGCATAGTAGGAACAGATGGTAAGAGAGAGAGTCAAGGAAATCCGTGCTAGCTGCGCAACTTGATGATGATGATGATATGTACACTTAGAAAGTTAATTAAATATATTACAAAAATAACTAAAAATAAAATTATATATATATATAATAAGAGGAAATAGACACGATGATCTGAGTTCAAATCCTGGACGAGGCTGATTGCATTTTACATAACACTAATGCTCTTGAGAAATGTCTGCGTCTAACTATTCCCCTCCGGCTATGTGTAAATAGCAGCGCAGACTTAGCTCTTTAAACTTGGTATGGCAATTCATCTAGAAGGAAAACTTTGAATTCAAACCTATTAAACTCTGTTTTAATCTGCTTTGAGGATCGTATAACCGAGAAACTGGCAGTCACAAAGTGCCGATGATTCCGTGTCTAAGCAATCCTAAGATATATATATATATAAGTATTATTTGGTCCAGTTAAACCGGAGTTGGGAGTAATTCCATCTGGACAAGAAAACTATTCAAATGTGAACATTTAAATTTTCCTGCTAAAGAGCTCAATGTAACAGACATTACAGAGCAATAATTTCATTCGGAAAAACACAAACCGGTCACATTAGGATTATAAATTTATTTCCATCCTGTTTTTAGTTGGAATTTTCCAAAGAGAGCTCATTTTAGTTGGAATTTTAGGATGGAAATAAATTTATAATCCTAATGTGACCGGTTTGTGTTTTTTTTTAAATATATATATATATATATATATATATATATATATATATCAACTATGAATAAATCAAAGTAACTTTGACCTTAGTATAAGCAGATATCTTTTGAAAAATTAATTTAAATGTGTTTTCTTCTTTAGTAGTGAGCATGATTATACTGTTTGGAGACATCAAGAAACAGGACAAAACTAGACCAAACGCCGAGGACAATTTCATCAGTCACCAGTTTGTGTGACAGAAGACTGACTTGCCCCAAACTTCACAGCACAACTAAACCAATGTTGTCAAAAAATGAGTTGACATCAACTATGAGGAAAAAAAAACTCTGTAAAACTGGCCTATATGGCAGAATTGCTGTCAAGAAACCACTGTTGAGTAAGCAAAACAATGTCAGAAGGCTCTAGTTGGCCAAGGCGCGCAAAGAATAGAGCAATGGAATAAAATCCTTTGGACAAACTTTGAAATCATGGGTCAAATAGGAGGGTCTATGGGCTGCGAAGAGTTGGTGAAAGTGCTGCTACTCCCTGTATCACACTAACCGTAAAGTATGGAGCTGGCTCTGTTATGGTCGGGTGGGTGCTTTGGCGAATTGCAAAGTCGAAGATTTGCACCAGGTGAAGGCCAAATTGAATCAGATGCGCTATCAAAGCATACTTTAGCATCACGTGATCAAGAGATATCTGGTTATAGTGAAATCAAAGTTGCTGTGGAAGACGTGCATTTAGTATAATAAATAAAACCATTGTGGTGCTTAACTAGTTTCATTAAAAATAACACTTTTTTGAAGGTGGCCAAATTTTTGAAAGTGGCCAAATACTTTTGACTGGTAATGTATATATATATATATATATATATGCAATCCTTTGTTTGTGGAGGAATTTTTCTTTGATGAAGCTTTCGTTGATGATGACTGATAAGAAAAATGGAACAAGTTTTCAATTTAGATTTTCCTATGCGCCTGCAAGTGAAATTATTTCGGGACAGATCGTGTGAAGGGGTTGTCCGAAAAATTGTTCTTTTCAAGCGTTTTCGACTAATCCAGGAGCCATTTTCAAGGAGTGTTGTAGAAAATTCATATTTCAACGTGTCGTAAAATTCATACTGATATGAGAGAAGTGTTATTATTTATAAAGGAATGAGAGTCCTCGTGGAGTTGTGGCTAAAATAAAAGACTGTAACACTGTGGCAAACAATTTCGTATTCCAGTCGCGTTATTACGTTCATTAATATCCTTGGGAAAAGCACGAACCACTATTGTTCCTTTACAAGGATGGCTTTGGCATTAAATAACCCACCAAGGTTGATATGCTATTAAACAAAGGAACTAAACCAAACCTGAGTTATAAAGGAGTTTTGGTTACAAATCACAGCCAGATCGTGTCAGAAAGTGAGTGGGTTTTCCCGCTTTAATTTGTGTTTCCAATACTTTTAATATCTTCCTGTGGTTGTATGTAAATATTTATGTATTTTCGACGAGTACTTTCCTTATAAAGGAATTATAGTATTTTATGGTTGCTAAAGTGGTTTTTCTGACCTTCTGGTCTGAATGAAACAGAAAATACTGACGAGGTCAGATGCAGAATTTTCACAGAGCCAATATGTTGGTTGTTCATGAGTAAATTGTTAAAAAAAAAGATTATTTCACACTTACAAAATATGTAAGCACAATATTGTGTAGAAAAAGGTTTTCAGAGATTCATATTTTTTCTTGTGTATTTATATTGTGTAATTTTTGCTTCAAAAGAATCTTGTGAAAATACACATTCGAATTATTTTATTAAAACATTTTGTCTATCCTTTCCCGAGCATCTCCAGGTTGTTTACCCCTGCTAGTTTAGGTGCTGCTCATAATGTAATGCGTATCGTCGTAGGAAATGGAAACAAAAACCCGAGTTAAAATCCTTGACTTGGCTGTTTGCATTTCATATATTGCTAATACCCTTGGGAAGGGTATGAAACCAATTATTCTCCCTCTTGCTATGGGGAAATAGTTGGGTAGACTGAGCTCTTTAACTAGTCTAGAAGAAGGAAAACCCTGATTTTAAACCTGTTAAACCCCGCTTAAAAATTCACCTTGTATCATCCTGCTTGTGCTGAGAGGTAGGTAAATACATTTACCTTCGCTAGTTTATTCTTAAGAATCAGTTATGGTACTATATCTGTCCCATTGTAGTTATTAGATTTGCATATACATTTGCATATATATTTCATGCTCTAAATGTAGCAACTATAAAGAGACAGAAGTAATTTCTAATTACCCAAACTTTCCACAACAGGCTAGATGCTGCATAGGGTCAATTTAAGAGGAATGATTTTAACGGCATGTCAACCCGTTTCAGGTTATTCTATACTCAGGGGATTAAAGAATCACATTCATTGTAAGTTCATATTTGCAGTTTCAGTGCAATTGTTTCTGGAGATGTTTACTTTTTTAATTTTTGCACACGGTCCTATCAAATACGAATAATTTTTCAGTAATTCTATTTGAGCTATTGATAAGACTTCGCTGGGTCATAGTAAACCAGAGAGTACTAGCAATGAATGGGTACTCCACACAACTGATAAATCCACAGCCTCACCATCAGATATAGTTTAATATCGTGCTCAGGACACAAACAGTGTGAATACCACAACAAACATTTATCTGAAGAGCTTATTATCTTCATGCAATCAAAAATGCGATTTTCAAGAGAAAATCTATTTTCATTTTCTTTTCTTTTTCTGCAGATTAACAACAACGAACGAGATGGTGGCGTTCTGGTTGGTAACTGGTCTGGAAAATACGACGATGGAATGGCTCCATACGCATGGAATGGAAGTGCCGGAATTCTTGAAGAGTTCCTTAAAAAACGGAAAGGTGTAAAGTTTGGTCAATGCTGGACATTCGCAGCCGTTGCTACTACTAGTGAGTTTTTTAAATGTTATTCTTTAAATTACATTCACATATAGCCCAGTTACGCCGATTGTATCTCTACAGCAGAGTAAGTCCCCCGAAACGTGTATCCTGGGTATGACATTAAACAATCTGATTGTGAGACTCTAGTCTTGGAGCTTTGGGGAATATGGAGTACCCATTTGTTGCCATTACTCTCTGGACAACTCTGACTCGGAGTGGTAGCACTTGTTAGGATCCCATCTATAGGTCAAACAGAACGATTTAATAATTTACTATTCTTGAAATCATCTAACTGTGCGCAAACAAATAATTAATGTTAGATTGAATGTTAAGTATTGCAAGGCAATACTTGAAATATTCAACAATGTGTAAGTAATAAAGAACAATACTTGAAACCATTTAACGGTATGCAAACAAAAGATTAACGTTGAAGAGAATTATTTGTGTCGAATATCAATAATTCGAGCAATTGAACTGTGTAAACAAACTCTGGCTCGTTTTAAAATGTTACTAACAAACTATCCGCTTTCAAATTATATACGAGGTGCATACGATAAGTTTCCAGACTTTTTTCGTATGGGCATTTAAAATTGTCGTAGACTCTTGAAAATTCACTATGTTATTGCTATACACCTTATGAGATGACTGACCAATTTTTATGATTTCAGGTTCAAAGAAACAGCTACAGCAGCAATTGGAATACACCCTACTAAACCCTGATTGTCACAGCTGGTGAATTTCAAAAATGAAATCTGACACTTTAGAAGAACGATATGCAATAAAATTCTGTTTTAAACTTGGAAAAAATGATGCCATAGAAACGTATGGAATGCTTCAGACTGCTTTTCGACCATCTTGCATGAAGCGAGCATCAGTTTCTGAGTGGCATAAGAGATTCAAGGAAGCCAGGAAGTCTGTGAGGGATGATGAGAGGTGTGGGAGGAAGTCAATAGACCAGAGTTGATTGGCAAAAGGGTTAGGCTTAGGGTTAGGGTTACTATGTTGAGGTTTTAAGAGAGTTCAGAAAGAGATTGAGTCGGAAGAGGCCAGCACTCTTCAAATCGGGTTTAGTGGCATTTCCACCAGGACAATACACTAGTCCACAACTCCATCCTTGTCATAGACTATTTGACCAAGATCAGCATCAAGACAGTTCCTCACCATCCCTATTGTCCAGACCTTGCTCCCTGTGACTTTTGGCTATTCCCTAAGCTCAGAGGCTGTCGTTATGAGACAATTGAGGAGATGAAAGAGGCTGTGACGAAGGTCATTGACACGCTCACACAAGAGGACTTCGATGGGGCCTTCCAGAAGTTGTTGAAATGGCACAAGTGCATTGCAGCCGGAGGAGATTACTTCGAAGGGGACTAGAGTTTCATATGTGTACTATCAATAAAAGTGCCCAGACGAAAAAAGTCTGGAAGCTTATCGTATGCACCTCGTATATATATATATATATATATATAATCAGGATTTGGCATTAAATAATCCACAAGGGCTGATATCCCATAAAACCCAATTAAACTAAATCGAATATTCACAGAACAAAATCATACAACGTTTTTATTGTTTGCTTTTATTGTTTGTTTGGGTTTTATGGCATATCAACATTTGTTGGTTATTTAATGCCGAATCTATTTTTTTACAAATAAACGGTTCTATTTCAAACAATTCAGTTTAGCATAAGTACATAGCTTCATTGTCGAAATATTTCTATTTCAAGCAATTCAGTTTAGTCAAACAGTTTTATTTTAAACAATTCAGTATAGTATAAGTTTAGTTTTTTGTTTACACACAGTTAAATGTCAAAACTGTTCAGTTTTACGTAAGTACAGTTTAAATGTCAAAAACAGTTCTACTTCAAACAATTCATAAGCACGCAGTTTTAATGTAAAAACAGACCTATTTCGAGCAATTCAGATTAGCATAAATACGCAGTTTAAATGAAGTAGGCAATTTATGTCAAAACAGTTCTATTTCAAACCATCCAGCTTATCATAAGCACACAGTTTAGTTCTATTTTGATCCATAGATAGGGCCCTATCACTTGCAATCACTCTAGGCTAGAGTGGACATGGGAGCATGGCAATGAAGGGGTACTCCGCATTCCTCAAAGCTCCAGCATTACTGGAATTTCATGATCAGATTGTTTAGTTTCATATCCAGGACACTCCTTGGGGGAGGGGTCTTACCCCTCTGCAGTGATGCAGTCGGTTTATTCTACTGCTCCAGCCGACTGGGAAACCTCGTTTTTAATCAGGCTACTTAATAAGGTGAATCAAGTTTTGCTATATTTACATATGTGCTACTTTACGGCGTATATATCACGTGACCCAAGCCGTTCGAGTTAGGTACCTGCCATGGTTGATAGTATTGTGTTAGTTTGTGCGCTGACACGTTGTGCATAACTTCCTTCTGTGAGTGATTTGAAAGCCGCACAGATAGACCTTGTCTTATTCGGGAAATTATGGTTTACGAGTTCGAGCTGAACCATGACGTTACAGAAGCAACCAAAAACATTTAGTGTGCGAAAGGTGAAGGCACATTTGATCACAGTACAGTAAACAAATAGTTCAAGAAATCTCTCTCATATTGCAATAACTTCTACGATCGGGCAAGGTTGTGTGGGTCCAAACGCGTAGGTTCCGTGATCGTACTCCAAGGCATAGATGTAAATCCAGAGATGTAAATCGCACAGTGCGATTTGTCACTTTCATGACGCCAGCAAAAACATCTGAAACAGCCGAATTATGCCTCAGGTCATCAAAATATTTCTAAAGCTTTTAACTCAACTTAGCGAAAGCATCCAGTTCTCTCTGACACCATAGATCTACCCCCAGATTCCGGTGGAATGTAGTAGCAGTCTTTCCACTCCCAGTGAACATAGTGATCGACAACAAAGGGTTAACTACGAGAACTCGTGTGGTTAATGCGAGAAACGGTCACGCGAGAATTAGAGATCTTTTTAAAGAATTAGCAACTCATTCAGTTAATGACTGACGGAAGACGATTAAAGGGGTAAGAAAACCGCCCCCTCCCACTGGTGATGGGCTACGATCTATGAAATAATAGAATCTTTTCTTTATCGACTCCAAATTACACCTTTACGTTTTTGAGACCGGTCTTGCAGAAGAGACTGAAATGCACAAATAAAGTGAGTGGTATTCTTTTGGACTACGTGTCTGACTTTTTCCCGTTTCTGTGAGGAGAAAAATCTTTAAGCCATATACAACAAGATTGAATTCAGTTTTCTTTCTCATGTACAGGTTGCCTTATCAAGCTTACCCATATCTGGGGGTGGGGGAGAACGGTAGGGTCCATAACTTTCGTCCAGGATTTGAATTCGGCTAGCCGATTCTATTTCCTACAGCGATAACTGTTACATCACGAGTTTTGTAAAGTAAGCGCATAGCTTTTTAAGTAAATATATATATGGTGAATTTCTCACAAGTAATATGATAAAACAAGGTTAGTTAACGGGAGAGTAGCAATGAAAAAGTATATATTGGCGCGACTGAAACGGAATGGAAAAGGCGTTATTACAACTATACAACAAAAATGAACATGATAGTTAAAGTAAGGGTTAGAGCAGACACCAAAAATTTCTGTGGCTGCTGCTTCTGCTGCCTCTGGTGGTTTATAACAAAATAAGCGGAAATTAATTACGATTCTTAACACGCGAAAGAACGTCTGTAAACATTGCAAAAAAATTGAAGAGTTAAACAATGCAATTCTTTGGGAAATTATAGACGTTGCCATTGGAGATAGAAATATCTGAAAAAAGAACAAGGATATCAATATAAAAGAAAGGAAAACTCTTACGGTGCAAGGGCACTTATAGTTGAAGTTTACAGATTGAAAAACCATAGTGAAAAGTCAATAGACATGGCAATAAGAATATTGATTGGTTGCCGTTCAAATTTCAAATCCGAACAGAACAACGGAATCGATATTTTTCTCTATCACACCCCAAACTAACCTAACTTTACAATTATGTTTTCATAAAGGTATGTTAGCAAAAAGAGAAAATGTGGTTGTTTCTTCTCCATTTAAAAAATACATGTGAAAAGACCATTTCTTTATCTATATATAAAATACAATATGACTTTGTATATTCATATGTATGTATTGGTCAGGCTTCGTGGTCTTCACTAGAAAGTTAAAAAATTCCGTTGCTATGGTAACACCAATAATTCTTCTTTTCCACTGAAAACGAGAGAGAGAGAGAGAGAGAGAGAGAGAGAATTACTTGGTAAACGGCACAATAAAATCTCTCAGAGTTGGAAACGAAAAACCAATTGCGTAGTGGTTAGAGTATTCGCAAATGGTCCAGGAGATCGGGATTCAATCCCAGGTCGAGTCATATCAAAAACTCAAAAGAAGTATAAGGTATTATAAGGTATTGAACTCAGCATTATGAGGTACGGATCAAAGGTAACTTACTTACTCATATATATGTGTGTATGTGTGTGTGGGTGTGTCCCTTGGTACTTGTGATGTAATGATTAACCATGACCTTCTCGGTAACCAACTATATCAATTATATTCACTACTTACTACAATGGACTGTACCTGTTGCATAATACTTGTAAACAATATAACTTCCTAAAAAAGTAAAGTTGGCTACCTTAGTCGAGGATGACCTGAAGGCTCCTCTTTCAATAGCTACTACACCGAGGTGTAGGGGACGGCGCTAATCTTTTCCCTGGATTACTCCACTTTACCTTTGATCCATATCTTATAATGCCGAGTGTTAATCAAGGAGGGATCAAGTACCATTTTTGAGTCTTTGGTATGACTAGACTAGGGATTGTACCCCGGTCTCCCGGACCATTGACGAACACTCTAACCGTTATGCGGGAATTTTTTCAATCTATATAGTGAGTGGTGAATATAATTAAAACACACAATACAGTGGGGACAAAAGTGGAAGAATGAGGAAGGAGATTACTGAAAAGCTGTCCAAGACGTGAATTAATTTGAGCCATGAAATATTTCTGCAATTCCATATATCCATACCAAAGTTCAATAAACTTGGGTCACCCTCGACTACGTTTACCAACTTACTTTTTTATATATATATATATATATATATATATATATATATATATATATATATATATATATATAATGATTGCAACACCTTGACAGACGATAGCGGTCTTTAAAATTACAACTCAAACATTCGGATTAATACTTAATTCCTATTCATGAGCTCTTTAGAGACTCTTATGCTCAGATGCTGACTTACAATACTTGGGGCAAATATGACAACGTGGCTTGAATTTTGAACTGAGTTAATGGGATGCACAAGTGGAATATCTTTTATGAATCCTTATTTGTCGTTTTAATCCAGTTCTTGATTTGCACACTTTATTACAAACAAAAGTTTTTTCATGAACATTAAATATGTGTGTGTGTGTGTGTGTGTGTGTGTGTGTGTGTGTGTGTGTGTGTGTGTGTGTGTGTGTGTGTGTGTGTGTGTGTCCTATGATGCGCAAATATAAAATTGGTTGGTCGGTATAAAAGCACTCTATACCGTAGATTAATTTGATATTTGTATTGTCAAAATATTCGTGTTCCAATTAATAAACACGGGTCGCTTGGCAGAAACGTTTCTACTGTAATACATGTTTTCTAACATCAATTTATTATATACATATATACATATAAGTTGGCCGCCCGTAGGAAATATTTCCTGAGGAAATGTCCTCATGATCCGTTTAGGTGAAATATATATATATATATATATATATATATATATATATAATTTTTATTCAGCGAATGAATATACTACGTTACCAAATTACTCTTTCGTCGCTGGTCCAGTCGGCTCAGACTGCATCTCTGCAGAGCGGTAAGACTCCCTCCAACAAGTGTCCTGGATATGACATTAAACAATCTGAGACTTCACTAATGCTGGAGCTTTGGGGAATACGGAGTACCCCTTTATTGCCATCGCTCCCATGTCCACTCTAGCCTGGAGTGGTAGCACCTGATAGGGTCCTATCTATGGGTTAAATAGAACTAAACTGGGTACTTAGGACAAACTGAATTGTTTGAATTAGAACTGTTTGTTGCATAAAATGGACTGGGCATTAAATAACCTACAATGGTTGATGTACCATAAAACTAAACCAAACCAAACCAATCTTTCATCGCTTCTTTTATATCATACCAACTATTTCAAAAACTATTTAATATATTTTTATTAATTTCTTAAAAAAAACATTTTTTCCTGACCAGAGCCTAAATTTAAAACTTTTTAAGACCAATTTTAAAAAAACACCGGCAAGGAAATATTTCTTTTTGTCTTATTTTGTTCATATCCCTGTCTCTCTGTCTCTGTCTCTGTATATATATATATATGTGTGTGTGTGTGTATGTGTGTGTGTGAGTGTGTGTGTGTGTGTTTAAGTTTTTGCAGGTAGATCAACACTGGTGTGTCCATGGGTAGAAGTTCATAGAAGAATGTCGCATATACGTTCCCCTTTACTTCTCAAGCTGTGTTCAGTATGTCTTGTTCGACTAACTTCGTTGGTTTCTGGGATTGGAAGTAAGTGGCCGTACAGCTACTGTTTTGTCGGGTACTACTTCCAGGATTTGTTTAAAACAGCACGCAGCATCGTTTTGTTGTTCCCATTTATCCAACGCTCCATCAGAGTCTAAGTGGTGCAACTATACCTTAGTATTGATATGGTTACAGCTCAGAAGATTTCCAGTTTTATTTTGTCAGATTTCCAAATTTTCATTTACCAGTCAAGAACCTTTCCATGCTTTACCTATGCGTATGTTGACATTGTTTAAAACTTACATTCATGAGTTCTGTGTGGACATTGGATGCCGAGAAGAGGATTTCCCAAGGTGCTGGCTGATAGGAATGGATAGCAAGAGAGAGTCAAAGGGATACGCGCTGTTGTTACGCTTTGATGATGATGATGATGATTGGGGTTGATAACAGTAATTTTCTATTCTTTCAGTATTCCGAACTCTTGGTATCCCGACCCGTTGTGTAACGAATTTTAAATCGGTACATGACTGTGATTATAGTGGACCCATTGATGCTTATTGGTCCACGGAAGGAAAACCCCGCAAGATGTACGATGACGCCATCTGGTAAGTATCTTTCTCTCTCTCTCTCTCTCTCTCTCTCTCTCTCTCTTTCTCTCAAATACATGTATTATGTCAGTGTCTTATATATATATATATATATATATATATATATGGAGAAAAATTGAAAAATAAAGTTATCCAAAAGTGAAGAATTTATTGCGAAGGAAAGTTGTTAAACGTTTTTATTTTAATGAACCTTCATCAGGTGATACTAAATGGTGATAGAACAGCGGTGCTTTCGGATTTCTTTCCATTATTTTCTTCCATATATATATATATATATATATATAGCAACATTTTTAAAACTGTATTTCTTTTGTAAGACACTATGTATAATAACGAACACTGTGAATTTTTTCTGTATATAAATTCGTTCTGACCATAACTTCTATCACACTAAATCAAGCTGATATACGAAATGGACAAATATATATTTACCCAACCCCTCCGCCACGAGTAGGATGTGACACAAGGTCAATTTTGAAGTGAAGTACAATTGATTCGAATTCAGAATCTTTTCTTCTAGACTAGCTGCTTTACCAGGACTAAAGAAGACAGTTTACTTTACTATTCACTCATAGCTGGAAGGAAAACAGATTGATTCATGCCTTTGCCAAAAGCCTTTGCGCACAGCGAAATTAACAAGTAAACCCAGGCTTGATTCAAACTCCCGACTTGGAGAAAAGCTGATAAATGTCGGTCTAGTACAGTAAAATTAAAATTCTAAGTTTTAAAAAAATTGCACATTGGGTAGATAATTGGGGAAAGATTCTTTGATCGTAGACAGAGAGTTTCGACACATCATTCTGATCCTTGTGAGTAAAAGTAAAGTTGGTGACCTTAGTTGAGGGTGATCCAAAGGCTCCCTTTTCAATAGCTACTACATCGAGATGTAGGGGAGGGCGTTACTCCTTTCCCTCGATTGCTCCACTTTACCCTTGATCCGTACCTTATAATGTTGAGTGTTAAGCAAGGAGGCATCAACTACTATTTTTTGAGTCTTTGGTATGTCTCGACCTGGGATTGAACCCCGGTCTCCCGGGGAGCCAAAATAATCCCAACATTTTTATGGTGATATCAATCGTAGCTAAAGTAATTGCAACAGTTTCCAAAAAACTGGAAATGAGACTGAGCGAAATCAGCGGAAGAAATGAGATCATCCAGACCACAGCACTGCTCAAATCAGTTTGGGTACTTAGAGGAAGGAGTCCTTGAGGGCTGAGGAGATGTGCTGTCACTCCAAAGAAAAACTACCATTTAGAACTGGCGTGAGAAAATCTCAAGTAGTAAAATTATAGTATAATTCACCATCTTTCATTTGAGCCGGCTACTGATCTACTATTTTTGGTCAGATTTCAAGTAAATTTTCAGAAATTGTCATTATTGTTCCCCTCGCTATAAAAGAATGTTTGTCTCACACCTAAGGTCAGTAACCTATTTTCTTGGTCATCGTGACAAGAAGTATATGCCCCTTTCCCTCCCTATATGCACTTAAACCCTGAGACAGATCCCACATAAAAAAAGGGTCCGAGCTAAATTTTCTAGTACAATTTAAAACTTTTCCAAACATGAAAAAAGGTTGATTGAAACCTGACCGAAAATCGAGAAACCTTAGCTGTACGAACAGACGAACATTTGGTAAATTATTATAAAATTAAAAGGCGGTCATGGTGTATTGGACATGGTAATGATGATATGTACACTTAGAAAGTTAATTAGATATAATATAAAAATAATTAGAATAAAATTATATATATATATATATATATATGAAGGTAGGAGAAAAAAAAACATTATCCAAATAGGTGAATATATTATGATGTAAAGTCAACGTTAACGTTTCGGTTTCAGTAACCATATATATATATATATATATATATATATATATATATATATATATATATATATATATAGTAAGAGGAAATAGACACGATTATCTGAGTTCAAAACCTTGACGGGTCTGTTTGCATCTCACATAGCATTAATACCCTTGAGAAAGGTATGCATCTAACTATTCCCCAATCAGGTATTGGTAAATAGTAGGGCAAACTGGGTCCTTTAATCTTGGTATGGCAACCGGACTAGGAAAAGGAAAACTTTGAATTCTAACCTGTTAAGCTCCGTTTAAAAGACTGACCTTGTGTCGCATCTTGCTCGAGCGGGGCAATTGGGTAAATACACGTAAGATTTTGTTTCAGGAATCAAGCGAAGGAAATTAGGTTATTAGCCATCTTCAAAAAAGTTTTTTGCCTTATCGGTGGTTAATTCTTTCTATGGTAAAAAAAAGCTTTGCATCTTCGTAAAATCACGACCATTTAAGCGGAAATATTTTTCTATATGTATTAGTTTGTTATAATCAATAGATTATAGAATGTGTGTATGTGATATCGTGACATTCTGGCATTGCTCTGCATTTTTGTGCATAGAGCACTATATTTTACTGATTTCAGCTGAAAATTTCAATTATTATCTATTATAAACCCGTATTTGAAATACAACATTTCTCCCTTTTAAAGTTCATACTCCTCATTACATGGCTATTATTGAACTATCATAATCTCTCAGATACGAGGGTTTTGTGTGTTGTCTTTTTGGGTATCTGTTCTCGGGCTCTTCTGGCCTACCTGAGTGGGTGTGTCACTCTTTGTTACAGGTGCGAACTGTTACTAGCGCCTCATTTTGGTGGTTCGGTTCTTCTACAGGAATTTGCTAATGCCTGGCTGTTGATGGCCTGTCCATGCACTCGACTGGGGTGTGTAGGTGCCCACAAAGCTGACTTGTATTGATAGCCAACGTTTATGTACATGGTCGACATGTGTTCGGATTATTTGTCCGTTCAATACTCTCATATACACTGAAACAGATGCTGACCTTTTCCCTAGTTCCCCTGGGATCCATTTTCCTCGGGAATTGAAGATACAGACAAACACCAGATCTTCGTCTCTGATCTCTTTCTGCTTTGCATGTTGATCATGGCTTCCCTTCACTACCATTTGTTTTTCGTACATGCACGATTGTAGGTTTGGATGTACTCTACTAGGTCACGTGGTTAGTTTTCTTTCTGTCATGAGCTTAGCTAGCGATAGACTTGTATTTATGTGTGCTGTATTACGATATTTTAAAAGTTTTTTATATACCTGTGTATCAATATCTCTTTCCTTTATCTTTTTCAAAGAGTCCTTAAAGGACTTTACTGCTCGTTCTGCTTGACCGTTCGTGGCTTGCGGGTATGGAGCTGAGGGGGTGTTTTTGCCATTATTAATCATAAATTCTTCAAAATTTAAATTGGTGAAGCAGGTGGCATTATCCGTCCCACACTAGTTAGACAAGCTCAATTTCCCAAATGGAATGCTTGAAGTCGCTGTATTCATAAGATGTACATATAACCATTAGGAGTATGTATTACAATAATCAGGAACATTTTCCCTTCACAGGGCCCCGCATAATTTAGATAATACGAGACCATGGTTTCTGTAGGAATTCCCATGTGTGCAATAGGCTACTGCGGGCATTTCGCAGTTCAGTTAGCACTCCGAACAGCTTTTAACATAAATTACCATACATCACTTCGGGCTAGTGGCTTACTTCTGGATTGATGCCATGGAGTTCTAATATTTTTTCCAACTGGCACTGTTATTTCATGCACTGTTATTTCATCCTTGCGAGTGAAATATGGTTGGATTGTGTATTTACCGGCTCTATCAGGCCATCTTGACTGGACGAAAGTCAATACTCTGGACATCATTGGGTCCCGACAAATCCATCGTTTTACGCTTCTTACGTCCATCAGTGATGAGTCTAATAGATTGATCAACCTAAGTATTTCTCCTAGGATTGACACGGGTGCTGAAAACGTCTCGTTCAATGATATTCCACTAAGGGCATCAGCGTTCAACCAATCATATTCTTTCCTGTAAAACAGAATATATTCATTTGCTGACTATGTCAGTACCCATTTCCGAATTCATCCTGAGGCTAATGGTAGCATTGCTTTTGTTTCCCTGAATAGTCGTAAGAGTGGTTTGTGATTTGTCACTATGGTGAAATGTTGACCATACAGCCTTTAATGAAATTTCTTTACACCATTTACTACTGCAAGACTTTCTTTATCAATTTGTGCATGATTTTTTCGGTGCGGGAAGTGTATGCTACTGGTTTCTCCTCACCGTCCCCCCCATGATATGGGATATTACTGCACCAATTCTACATGGGGATTCATCGCAAACGAAGACTATTCCCTTGTTACTCTCATAGTGTACTAACTGTGTAGACGTGAGCAACTCCTTGGATTTACAAAACACTTAGTCTTGTTCAGCTGACCAGTTCCATCGTTCATTCTTCGCGAAGATTTTATGTAATGGTGCTGGTATAATTGACAGTTTTGGTAGGAATTCATCATACCTAAATATTACTTCAACTAGCTTATGCTTCCCATATCGTTTGTTCATTACGTGGTGACTTTGTGTGCACAATACACCTCCTCTGGTACCATGAAAACATTTCTTTCAACCTCAGGCTTGCATTTGACAGTTGTTTCGGTACTTCTTCCAAGTTCCTTAGATGGTCTACATCATTTTTGCTACTGATGAAGATGTCATCCAACCCCACAATTATACATGTAATTCCATCAAACAAGTTTTCAATGACTCGCTGAAAAATGCATGGGCTGATGGAAATTCCCTAGGGTAACCTCGTGTACATTAATAGTCCCTAGATGTATTTATTATTCTATACTTGCGGTTTTCTTCATCTTATAACAGCCGTTGTTAGACTTAAGTCTTGTTTGGTAAACTTTTGCCTCTCTTCGATCTTAGTGACTGGCGACCACTTTGTTGTGGCCGTCTACTGTGACAGCAATACATCAAGTACTCTATTTTCAAACAATAATTGCATTTTGCTCTTTTGTAAATGCACTGGTCCGGCTTATGGTTTTCTCCTCAACGATATCATTTGGCACCAATTCCAATCGGTCGCCTATACTCCTAGTCATTTCCCCTCAGCTGTCCGTGTACCACACTTCTTGTTTTGCTTCCCTTGATTGACATTTGCCTCTTAAATCTGTGACATATCTCTAAGTGGCCTCCATTCCTTGAGCTATTTCAAAAGCTCTCTTAAATGTCAAGTCACTCACGGGCAATAGTCTTCTCTGTGTTTTTTCCTCATTTATCCTACACATAATTCTGTCTAGTATCATTGTCTCTCGTGTTACACTGAAGTTGCTGTCTTCCAATAAACGTTTGAGGTCCACCACAAAGTGTGCGACTAGCTTGTTAGTTTCCTTGGCACGTATATAAAATTTATACCGCTGGACAACCTCTGATGGATTTGGTTGAAAGTGATTTTTTAAACTTTGACTATCTCTGGATAGCTTTTGTCTGTCGGACTATTTGGGCTTATAAATCTCTAACGAGGTCATGGGTTTTACTCCCTATAACACTTAGTACTATGGCTTTTCTTCTTCTCTGGTGTATCTTCAATCCTGTTAGCGGTGAAGAAAAACTCTAATTTTTCCATGTAACGGGAAAACTCTTGGGAGCTTGTACATTTCTCTATTTTCCTAGATGTAGCCATCATTACTTCTACTTCAATGAGGAAAATACTTTAAAATAAATAAAATTAAAATAAAACTAAAACCGATATATATATATATATATATAAACACAGCCAACAGAGGAAAAGGCGAGGAGAGAGTCTTTTTTACTATCTCTCTCCTTTTCCTTTCCAATTATGCCCCATTATTTATCCCCTCCCTCACTAATTGCTGTTTTAATGTTTTAAACGAACTGGTTGCGGAACCGATAAGCACGTCGACTCCGCAAATGTTTTAAGTTAAAACATGCGAGTAATGACAGCCAAAGACAATGAAGGAAACAAAGGCGAGGTCGACGTGCTTATCGGCTCCGCAACAAGTGGTGACCCTTACGTGAATACAGCCTGAGCGATGGTGGAACATGGTGATGCAGATATATCAAAATCACAGTTTATACCGATCGTATTAAACCGGCATCTTTGGAGGACCGACGACACACTACACCTCCTTACAAACGCACTCGAACGCCATCACACCAGTAAACTCGATCTGATAGAACAGGTCACTTTTCCTCGTAATCTACAGACTGATTACTACTTCTAATAGATGGACGATCAATTATCTAGGGAGAGAGCCTTGTCGCGACCTGTTCACTATCGTAAACACATCGGTTTACTCGCTCACCCTAGAAAAACAACATTTGGTTTCGATCGGAAATGACAAAGCCCTTTTTACGACCTTGATCTCCCGTTACAGCTAAAAAGGGGATAAATTAAAATTAACAACAATTACAGAACACTTCTGCCAGAAATAACTCCATAAAAATGGAATTAATTATCTTCGCTAGCCTACATCAAGCTAAAGAAGTACTTTATTTCTACACCCATTTTTTATAGAAGAACTTTCAATTTACGTGCCCGGCAGAGTGGCGTTGCGTTCCCTTTATATGAAAAGGCTTCTGCAGCGAAAATATTACATAAATATCACGAACGAGGCTCCGCAAGGCTGAATCCTACATCTTGTGGTTGCATTCGCATTGCTTCTAGGCACGTTCTTTTTTTTCAACGAATCGCCTTGCTTCAAGGCTGAATCCAACTTGTGATTGCATTCGCCTTTCCATCACATAGATATACGAACAGGTCTTTTCAAGGACCATTAGAGGTCGCCTTCTGTGGGTTGGGACATCTCTGACGGTCCTTACCGACTCGTCGAAATAGACGGCCCGGAAGCAAACACGAAGAGGACTCTAAGACCATCCGATATTAATCATTCGGTCGGTTCCGTTCGTCCGTTTGGTTGCGCAGTGCTAAACGCACGGGTTACCTTTTAACAACCGCTTCACTATCTGCGCAGCGCTAAGATACCACCAATCTTAGCCTCGTCCTCCTGGCCTGTTGGCTCAATACCGCAGAGCTTTTGCACGGAACAGCCATAGCTATCGTCTCCGATACGTCCGCATAGCTTTTGGGACGGCAAAGCCATAGCTACCGTCATCGATACGTCCGCACAGCTTTGACACGGCAAAGCCATAGCTACTGTCCTGATACGTCCGCACAGCTTTGGCACGGCAAAGCTATAGCTACCGTCTCCGATACATCCGCCCAGCTTTGGCATGGTAAAGCCATAGCAACCTTCATCGATACGTCTGCACAGCTTTGATACGGCAAAGCTATAGCTACCGTCTCTGATACGTCCGCACAGCTTTGGCACGGGAGAGACATAGTTGCTGACTCCGATACGTCCACACAGCTTTGGCGCGGCACAGCGATAGCTACTGTTTTGATACGTCCGCATGGCTTTGACACGGCAAAGCCATAGCTACCGTCTCCGATACGTCCGCACAGCTAGGGGCACGACAAAGCCCTAGTTTCACCGAGTTGTTCGCTCGACCTTGTATGTGCTAAGGCCTGGTAAACCTTAGCCACGGTTTCCCCGACCATTCACTTGGTCCGTAGCTCTAAGACACGGCTCAGTCTTAGTCACAACGCTTGGCCGACTCTACTCGACCAAGCAGCCAACACCGACTTCGACCACGACGCTCCAGCAATGCAGCATCCAGTCCACGTACGACTCGCTGTACGGACTGCCCTAGCATTGCAACATCTAGCCCACGTACGACTCGCTGTACGGCCTAGCAGCTACATCGACGCACTCCCGGTTAACCCGACATACTGTCAAAACCGGGACTTCGATTTACCAACCACGACCAACACCAGCTACCCACAACGTTCGTCCAGCTGTACTTCTACGACTCACAACGATCGTCCAGTTGTATTCAACGACTCGACAAACCTCAGCTACCCGCAATGATCGTCTAGTTGTATTCAACGACTCGACAAACCTCAGCAACCCGCAACGATCGTCCAGCCACACATCTACGACTTGACCATACCAGCTACCGACATCGCCCATCTAGCTGAAGACACAAATACTACTACCACGAACTTTACACACGCGCTTGTAAACACGACAATAAATTGTCATCTTTGTTATATTTGTTACCTCACCTTTGTTTTCTTCATTGTCTTTGGCTGTCATTAATCACACGCTTAACCATATAAAACATTTGCGAGATCGACGTGCTTATCGGCTCCGCAACAAACCGGCGTAATTGTTGATAAACTACCGGACAAAATAGTCCCTTTAGTTTTTGTTTTTGTTTTTAGTTTTTACTTATAAACATGATTCTCCTTTTTACCATTATCATAAAATTTTACTGTGCCAAGAATTTGTTTATATATATGTGTGTGTGTGTGTGAGTGTGTGTGTGTGTTTGCTAAAGAATGAAATTGAACTTTGGAAGGAAATGAATAAGGATGAGGAAGTATTCCGAACATTTGCTTACATTTAGTGGGTCATCATCAAAGTTGATTTTCTATCTTGATTGCAGGGACTTCCATGTGTGGAATGAGTCGTGGTTTAAACGACCTGACCTACCTGGTTCCTACGATGGTTGGCAGGCGTACGATGCAACACCCCAGGAAGTTAGTGAAGGTAAACAAGTATATTTCGCACAGATTCTTTCTTTCTTTCTTTCTTTCTTTCTTTCTTTTCACTCATATATTTCTTTCTTTCTTTCTCTTCACAAACATTTTTCTTTCTTTCTTTCTTTCTTTTGTATTTTCACTATTTCTCACTTTCTTTCATTTTACTTAAATTTTTCTTTCTTTCACTTCACTAACATTTATATCTTTTACTTTCTTTCTCTTACACCTTTCATTGTTCACATATTTATCAATTTATTATGTTCCCCCCTTCTTTCTCTTTCTCCATTTCTTTCTTACTCATTGACGACATCTTTCGAAATATTTTTCTCGTTTCCTCAACTGATTTCCTTATGTATTCGCAACAAAATATCAATACAAGAGACATATGAAAGTCATGGTAGTCATTCGTTGGCTTTTTTTATTTTCTCATCAATAGACGCCAACCTTAAAAGTTGTTGCAATAGCTTCCTTACTGAACTATTTGATTCTCACCGTTGACCTGTAAGGTTCCTATACCCAGCATCTGGCGAAGCTCACCGTCGATCCAACTGTAAATTCATTCATCTGTTTCCCATGATTTCCGTTGTTACATGCTTGTATTGCTTGCAAAATACTCTACTCCCTCAATCTGATCTATCCGATATAATAAAATGGAATTTATTCTAAGCTGTAGCCATTTACGACGATCATTAAATAAGTTTCCAGGCTTTTTTCGTATGGGCACTTTTATTGATAGTACACACATGAAACTCTAGTCTCCTTCGAAGTAATCTCCTCCAGCTGCAATGCACTTGTTATACCGTTCCAACAACTTCTGGAAGGCCCCATGGAAGTACTCTTGTGGGAGCGTATCAATGACCTTCGTCACAGCCTCTTTCATCTCCTCATTGTCTCTTAAAGACAGCCTCTGAGCTTAGGGAATAACCAGAAGTCACAGGGAGCGAGGTCTCGACTATATGGAGGCTGAGGAACTGTCTTGATGCTCATCTTGGTCAAATAGTCTGTGACAAGGATGGAGTTGTGGACTGGTGCATTGTCCTGGTGGAAATGCCACTGACCCGATTTGAGGAGTGCTGGCTTCTTCCGACAGAATCTCTTCCTGAACTCCCTTAAAACCTCAACATAGTAACCCTAACCCTAACCCTTTGACCAATCAACTCTAGTGTATTGACTTCCTTACCCCTCCCACACCTCTCATCATCCCTCATAGACTCCCTGCCTTTCTTGAATCTCATGCCACTCAAAAACTGACGCTCGCTTCATGCAAGATGTTCCAAAAGCAGTCTGAAGCATACCATACGTTTCTGTGGCCTTTTTTTCCAAGTTTAAAACATAATTTTATTGCATATCGTTCTTCTAACGTGTCCTCACGTCCTGATTGCATTTTTGAAATTCACCAGCTGTGACTATCAGGGTTTAGTAGGGTGTATTCCAATTGCTGCTGTAGCTGTTCATTTGAACCTGAAATCATAAAAATTGGTCAGTCGTCTCATAAGGTGTATAGCAATAACATACGCCCGTGGTGTAATGGTTATCGTTGTAGGAAATGGACACGGCGACACGAGTTCAAATCCTGGACGAGACTGATTGCATTTCACATAGTACTAATATCCTTGGGAAAGGTATGAATCCAATTATTCTCCCTCCAGCTGTGGGTAAATAGTAGGGCAGACTGAGTTCTTCAGCCTTAGTGAGGCAACTAGTCTAGGAGAAGGAAAACTCTGAATTCCAACCTGTTAAACTCCGCTTGAAAATTTACCTTGTGTCGTATCCTGCCCGAGCGGAGGGGTTGGTAAAAATGATAGCTATAACATACTGAACTTTCAAGAGTCAACGACAATTTTTAAATGCCTGTACAAAAAAAGTCTGGAAACATATACTACTCTATGGATGCATCACATGGGTACTGAGAAAACGCATTGAGACAAAATAGATGGGAACTACACAAGAATGCTGTGCCTTGTGTTGAACAGATCCTGAAAGCAACACTTCATAAAATAGCGGCTGTACAGCCACTTACCTCTCATCTTAAATACCATTCGAGTAAGACGAACAAGACATGTTGGACATTGCTAGTGAAGCAAGAACGAACTCATTAGCAACATTTTTCAATGGACCCCAACGCATGGAGGCGTCTGTGTTGGCCGACCAGCAAAGACTTACATTAGCACCGTGCAGACACAAGATCCAGTTTATAAGACCTGCCAGGAACGATGGATGATAGGGACGGATAATGAGAGAGACAGAGAGAGAGAGAGAGAGAGAGAGAGAGACAGAGAGAGTAAAAAAACTTGATGTGTCAGTGTGACTTGATGATGATGATGATGATGCACACAAACATACGTGTTTCTGTATATTATATCCTTGAGTTAATATTTCCTTTTTTGGGTTCATGTATATTGACAAATATAAATGCACACACACACACACACACACACACACACACACACACACACACACTATATATATATATATATATAAGCATGTTTCATTAAATAATAAAGACAAATTTTGTTAGTATAATCTATTTAAGTCCTTTCAAGTTTTCTGATAAGTGTCTCAGTTTCAGGTTGAAAGTGGTAGATGAATTTAAAAGAGTTTTGAAAGTTTTTGAAATTTTATACCATAACGAAAATATGGGAACTTAGAGTTGGATAAAACAGGGTAACTGATGTATTTAAAAATACAAACTGATGTATTTAAAAATACAAACACACCTTACACAAACAAGCAACCCTTGATGATGGCCTGTTCAAAGTCCGAAAGCGCACGGGACAATTTTGGGAAATTCATCTACCAATTCCAACCTGAAACTAAGACACTTATCAGAAAACTTGAAAAGATCTTAAATAAATTATACAGACAAAATTTGTCTTTATTATTTAATGAAATATGCTTAAATGAACGACTGCTGCCTAATCACACACACACACACACACATACACACACACATATATATATATATATATATATATTCTTGTGTTACCATAAGAATTATTATCTGTGATATGTATTTCGTCTTGCATAATTCGAAGAGTGAAATGAAATATTTGACTTTACTGATTTAGAATTTTAATCGGTCTTACTCATTAGAATAAAACTCAGAAGTGAAAAATATAAACGAAAATAATTTGATAAACTCGAATATATATTTCAGTAAAATTTAGAAGATTCATCTCTATCATGTAAACTCGTGTATGAGTCGATCTGGCTTACACATTAAGCCTTGACTTATTGTCCCGAAACCATTAATCTATTGAATTAAATGTTGCTATGGATTTCTCGGAGTTCTTCCAATTGTGTTTGAATTTGAACCTTACAAAATTATTACTCGTGTATTGGTCAACCATTGATTTATGCCCACCAGATCATTAATTCATAGAATTCATTTTTTAAAGCCAAGGATTGTTCCTAGTCATTATCATTATGTTTGAATTCCAACCTTACAAAATTATTACTCGTGTATTGGTCGACCCTTCATTTATGCCCATCGGATCAGTAATTCATAGAATTCATTTTTTAAAGCCAAGGATTGTTCCTAGTCATTATCATTATGTTTGAATTCCAACCTTACAAAATTATTACTCGTGTTTTGATCGACCCTTCATTTATGCCCATCGGATCATTAATTCATAGAATTCATTTTTTAAAACCAAGCATTGTTCCTAGTCATTATCATTATGTTTGAATTCCAACCATACAAAATTATTACTCGTGTATTGGTCGACCGCTCATTTAGGCTCATCCGATCATTAATTCATAGAATTCATTTTTTAAAGCCAAGGATTGCTCCTTGTCCTTATCATTATGTTTGAATTTCAACCTTACAAAATTATTACTCGTGTATTGGTCGACCCTTTATTTATGCACAGCAGATCATTAATTCATAGAATTCATTTTTAAAGCCAAGGATTGCTTCTAGTCCTTCTCGTGTATGTGTCGATGCCAATATTGTGCCATAAATCATCTTATTACATGTGATAATCATAAGATGTGTACAAGAAATAATCTTTAAAGTAAAAGTTAAAATAAACGAAAATACTTTTGATACTCCTATCCTTTTGTCGGTATAAATTTGAGAATAATAATCTTGCTGTTGTTGTTGTTGTTGTTTATCCAGGTGTGTTTACGTGTGGTCCGGCCCCCGTGAAAGGCATTCGAGACGGAGAACTCCATTTGAGCTATGACAGCAAGTATCTGTTTGCAGAGATTCACGGTCACCGCGTTCATTGGATGATGGATGTCATGGGCAATATGGAACCAATCGCTATCGAGCATAACGCCGTCGGCAGGTCGATCAGTACAAAAGCCGTCAACACCATTTCGAGAAATGATCTCACTCATAATTATAAACATCCCGACGGTGAGTAGAGAAAAATCAATAAAGATAAAAAGCTTCTCTTTTTTTTCAATTGCACAGATATAAGGCAACCCGGGAGAATCGAAGGGAAGAATCGCATCGATTCTTTTATTACGACATTAAAAATAAAATTGATTCCTAGAAGTTGAAGGAAATAAAATAGATTCTGATTTTGAGTAGCTACAAATTCGTAAGATTTTATTTATATTAATAATTGGGAAAAATTGTCTGGCCTGTATCGATGGTCCCACAGTTTCAAGTAGAAGAAACAAATTTGTGGTGTTTTTTTATGATAAAATCATTTCCGAAGAATTTTCAAATAAAATCATTTGCAATGCATTCTTATAGTAAAATAATTTCCAATGCATTTTTATAGTAAAATCATTCCCAATGCGTTCTTGTAGTAAAATCATTTCCAATACATTTTATTGTAAAATCATTTCCAATGAATTTTCATAGCGGAATCATTTCCAATGCATTATTATAGTAAAATAATTTCCAATGCATTTTTACAGTGAAATCATTTCCAGTGAATTTTCATAGTAAAATCATTTCAAATGCATTCTTATTGTAAAATAATTTCCGATGCATTTTTCTGGCAAAATCATTTCCAATGCATTTTATAGTAAAGTCATTTCCAATAGGTTTTTATAGTAAAATAATTTCCAATACATTTTATAGTGAAATCATTCCCAATGCATTTTTAAAGTAAAATCATTTCCAATGCATTTTTATAGTAAAATCATTTCCAATACTTTTTTATAGCAAAATCATTTCCAATACATTTTTATAGCAAAATCATTTCCAATACATTTTTATAGTGAAATAATTTCCAATGCATTTTTATAGTGAAATTATTTCCAGTGTATTTTTATAGTAAAATCAGTTTCCATCCAATCTTATAGTAAAATCATTTCCTATACATTTTATAGTGATTTCATTTGTAGTGCATTCTTATAGTAAAATCAATTTCAATCTATTCTAAAAGTAAAATAATTTACTGTTTTTTCTTACATTCGATTTGTTGATCGGTCAGTTATTTTTATGACATATCAACTCTTTTCAGGTTATATCATGTCAAAGTAAGTTTAATAATTATGGTCTTAAATCATATACAGTACAGAAAAGGTATCTTCACAATCATTTTAGACAGGAAAATATCTTATTCTTAGTTGCACTGTATGAATATTTTAAGAACAAATATAGTTCAAAATCATATTTTTAGATGATCTCAAACAAATCTATTTTACACATAGTTGGGACCCCCTAAATCCTGTCCAGAATAGACTTGAAAGTAATTGCGATTAATAGAAAATTTACTATGAAAATTCACAGACCTACGAAATCTGATTATTCGAAAATATACATTTCTTTACTGAAAATTTTAAAAAGAATGATCTTGCTATTTTGTTCTTAATATATTTATCCCAATGTTTCTGTAATCAAAAATGAATGATGTAATAGCTTGACTTGAAACTTCAGTGGAATATAAAACAACTGTTTTCAATTAGGGTGGATTTTCTTTAAATATATATTGGTAGCTGATGTAGATGGAGACAACTATGGTTGACTTTAAGGTTTCCCATAGGAAATATTGGTTCTCTACAAGTTGTTAGTGTGCCGTAAAAAAATGAAATAAATAAAATCAAATGAAATAATAAAATACCCAGAACTAGAACAAAATAAATGACTCCTATTATAGTAAAACATAAGACAACTTTGAAATAGAAATCAATTCTTTATTTTCCATCATTAAATATAGATTATAATTGTGTTCAACAACTTTTAATAAAAAAATTCACCTGATATTGGTTTGGAGACCATCCAAACTACTATATTATTGAGAACGGCCAGAATACTGAGAAGAGTTCTGAAGACTTGAAGAGACTTGCTATCACTCAGACTCCAGTGAAAAACCATCAGCTAACGCTGATGTGAAAAACTCTAATGAGTAAATAATAATAATAATAATAATAATAATAATAATAATAATAATAATAATAATGAAATTAACAATAGGTTGAAAAACATTAGCTAAGGTGAAAATCCAGAAAAGTGTCTGCCAGGAAGATGCGATTTTACCATTTATGTTAGCAATAGCAATGATGCCACTCAGTCGCGTATTTAAAAAAAAATCACTGGAGGTTTGGCACCGATAAATGTACCATGCTCACCATGAGAAGTTGAAGAATTTGAATAACGGAAGGAATAGAACTGTCAAATAAGAAAGAATCAGAACACTTAGAGAAATGGAAAATTATAAGTACTTGGGAATATTGAAAACGAGCACAACCAAACAAGCGTAGATGAAAGAAGAAAAAAACTTCCTCAGATGAACGAGAATGCTTCTCGAAACCAAACTCTGCAACAGAAATCTTATCAAATTTATAAGCACATGAACTGTTCACCATGAAATATACTCGGGATCATTCTTGAAATAGACAAAGGAAGAACTTTAATAAAAAAATTTTTTTAAAAAGACTAGAAAACAAGAACGTTGATGACGATGAACAAGGGCTTACATCCGAGATATCACATAAACAGACTCTATGTGTCAAGAAAAGAATGAGGAAGAGGACTCACCAGCATTGAAAATAGTGTGAATGCATCAATGCAAGGACTTGAAGACAACATTAAAAAGAGCAAAGAAAGACTAATTGCAGCAACCAGGAACAGCACAGACAACCTAATAAAAGAAAGAACAATAACTAGGAAACAGAAATGAGAAGAAAAACAACTAGGAGTATATTTCAAGCGAAAAATTGAAGAAATCTCCCAAGAGAAATCCTGAACATGGCTAAGAAAAGGAAAACTTAAGAGAGAAACTGAATCTCCTGTTATAGAAGCCCAAAACAACGCCATAAGAACTATGTTAAAGCGAAAGTAGATAAGACTCAAAAGAATAGTTAGTGTTTGTTATGTGGTGATAGGGACGAAACGATTAATTATATAATTAACGAATGCATTTAACTCGCACAAAAAAGAGCAAGACGAGACACGACTTGGTAGGGAAGGCGATCCACAGGGAACTGTGCAAGAAATTGAAATTTTACCATTCAACCAAATAGCATATGCACAAACCAGAATCCGTCCTAAGGAATGAGACGCACAAAAATATTTGGGATTTTGAGATATAACTAGATCCCCTAATCCTGGCTAGAAGACCGGTTCATTAACAAAAAAGTAAGAGAACGTGCTGTATCGTGGACTTCGCCGTCTCGGTGGACCACAGAGGGGAAAATCAAAGAAAACGAAAAGAAACGCAAGTATTAGACCTTGCCAAAGGACTAAAAAAATGATGAAACATGAAGATGACGGTGATATGAACTGTAATTGGTGAGCTTGAAACGATACCCAAAGGCTTGGTAAGAGAGCTGAAGGAGTAAGAAATTGGAGAAAAAGCCGAGACCATCCAAACAACAGCAACGTTCAGAATACTAAGAATAGTCTTAGAGACATGAGGAGACTTGCTGTCACTCACACTTCAGTGAAAGGCCATCAAGACGCAACAAAATAGCAAATGTAGGTTATGTGGCAATAATGACAAAACCCTCAATTACATAATAATCAAATGCAGCAAGAAAAAGTATAAGACTAGACACGACTGAGTAACTAAGGTGATCCACTGGGAGATGTGCAAGAAATTTAGATTTGACCATATGAACAAATGGTATATGCACAACCCAGCATCTGTCCAAGAGAATGACTCACATAAACTCCTATGGGACTTTGACATATAGACGAATCCCCTAATCTCGACCAAAAGACCAGACCTGAACATAATCAACAAATGAAAAAAGAGAACTTGCAAAAGTGTGGACTCTGCTGTCCCGGCTGATCACAGAATAAAACTGAAAGAAAGTGAAATAAAGGATAAGTACCTCGACCTTGCTTGGGATTTGAAAAAAAATTATGGAACATGAAGGTGAGAATTACCAATCGTGATTGTTGCTTATGGTACAGTCACCAAAGGATTATTAAAGGGACTGGAGGACTTGGAAGTTGGAGGACGAGTAGAGACCATCCAAACTACATCACTATTGAGAACGGCCAGAATACTGAGAAGAGTCCGGGAGACTTCAGAAGACTTGCTGTCACTCAAACTTCAGTGAAAGACTATCAGCTAAAACTGACGTGAAAAACTCTCAAGGAGTAAATAATAATAGTAAGTTTCTATATACAATAATGATAATAATAGAATATGAAGGCGACGATGATACCAATAGTAATTGCTGCTCTTGGAACAATACCCAAATGATTGGTAAAGGGACTGGAAGACTTGAAAATAAGAACCCAAGTGGAGACCATCCAAACTATAGCATTATCAAGATCGGTCCGAATGTTATATAATGGTCGAGGGATTTCGTTTTATATATTTTGCCTTTCGGTTTAGTTAGGCTGTGAACCTTTCGCTTAGCGCATGGGTTAGTTAAGTGCAACATGAGCGCAGGTGTTCACGCGCGCGCGGAGAGGATGTGTCATTCAGAGATGTCAAAATAAAAATCCCAGATAGAAATGTGACCGGGGATGTGAATGACGTCATGCAGCGGAAGCGTGCGTGGAGGATTTGGGGGATTTGAGAAAAGTCAGTGAGTTGAGTTTTAGCGTCCGAAGAAGACGGTTGACTTTCGGGGCTCGCCGAGATCAGACCAGTAGTTTGCGCCGGGGTACCGCGCGTGATGGTGGTGGTGGTGGGGGGGCAGATGGAAAAGTCAGCATAGAAAGATTGTGTATCACTCTCCTTATGTCGAATTACCTTTAACTCAAAGGTAATAAAACGTTTCGTACCTGAACTAAGAAGTCATAAGTGTTTTTTGTGTTTCGGGATTCCTATGTTATCTATGTATGAGTTATGAACATTCTATGTCTATTTCACCTATCCGTATCATGGGTATGTTACACGAATACTAAGAAAAGTCTTAGAGACTTGAGAAGGCTTACTCTCCCACATAACACAGTGTGAAACCATCAGCTAACGCTGTAGTGAAAAACTCTCAAAGGAGTAAAATAATAATAATAATCAACCACCTAATGTAAATGGACGATATCAAACTGTTTGCCAAAAATGAGAATGAATTGGAAAGCCTAATACAGGCAGTGAGGATATACATGGAAGATATAGGGATAGAATTTGCCAGAGAAAAATGTGCCAGGCTATTAATGAAAAGCGGAAACGGCATATGACAGAAGGAATAGAACTACCAAATCAAGATAAAATCAAAATGCCCGAAGAAATGAAAACCTACAAATACTTGGGAATACTGGATGCGGACACCATTAAACATACGGAGATGAAAGAAAAAATTAATAAAGAGAATACCACAAGAGAACGAGAAAACTACTCGAAACCAAAGTACATAGCATAAATCTCATCAAATGGATAAATACCTGGGCTGTTCCTCCTTGTAAGATAATCAGGACCATTAATGTAACATATTGACCCTCGACCGAGCCGTCAATCAAGAGATGCACCTGCGTAAATAAACTGAAGAACAGCGGAAGCAGGTGGATGTTAAACAATGATATAACCAGGGGACAGACGGCTTGAGTCAGTTGGAGATAAGATGCCGAATTGAGACCAGCTGCAGACAGAGGGCTTTGGGCCCTCAGTGACCCACGGTTGAGAAACCCAGCCAAGATGAGAAAGAAGTGCTGCTATGGTCGCGAGAAGAACTTTGGGTTAAAATAAAAGTCTATTTATTTCCAAAAAGTACAAATTATGCTTTTTTGGTGGGCACAAGTCTGTCCCAGTCTCCAACTCACCTCTCACACACAAGGAACATCATCCTTTCAAGAATAACATGTGAGAGGTATATTTTTATAAAGAAGTGTGTTCGTTCGTTCGTTCATTGAAGTTCGTCATTATGTTTGATTATGTTCCGCATATATTTGTATATGTATACGTGCAGTTGTATGTATAGTATTCAACATTAATACATTTTTGGATTTCTATTAGAAAAGATTTGCCTGCAGTTGCTAAAAAAGCTTTAACTACTTTGATCAGGTTTTCCACTTTATATGTATTGTGTTAGTATAGCGTTTATTCTAAGGCCAACAGCAACAAATAAATGAATCAATACTTTGTTTATTTCTAACAATTAATTAACCAGCACGTGAAACAATGAATAACAATATACAGTCCTTCCTGTGTACAAAGCTGATTTTAGGGGACTTACCGGCGTGCTGAAGAAGATATCTGGTATCTTAGGGTTGTCTCTCTGAGAGCTTTTAATGTCCCTGCTTCACTGAACACCCGGTGGAATCTATCTGATTGGATTTTGAATTTTGTGCCAAGACTTCTGGGCTCATTACATGATTAGTATATCCAATCACAGAGAGCCTTTCCTTCACTCACTCACTCCATACACAGAAATTACCATTTTACTGACCCAACATATTTATATAAACCAAGATTCTTTTGTTTTACTAACATTAGAAAAATAAAAACAGATTAAAAAAAATAAAAACAAAAAGACTTACTTATAATAAAAAGGAAGTGAAAATTTATTTATTTCATGTATGTGTTCATGTACACGACGTTGCGATGAAACATCGATCCTGTTTCATTCCTAATCTACAGTTTACATTATTTTTCATCTGCAAGAATAGATAAATATCTTTATTTTCTGAACCCCTCCCCACAAAAAAGAATATTTGGGTACAAATTACATTGGAATAGAGTACCTGTAGCGTACTTTCTTGCGTGCTAGGCAACAGCCTCAAAGTAAGCAAGTTCTAACTCGAGTCGCGCTATTACGTTCACTTTTGGACTAATGCTCTTGGGAAAGGTATTGTAGCAACCACAGATCTATTTATGCCCCCGCCAAGCGATTCGGTCACACACTGACCAATCAGCGGGCAAAGAGCATTGATTCCATCTTCCTCTAAAGAACTATTTTTCTAGCCCTTTTTGGAAGTCTAGCACAGACAGAGAGCACACGGCCAGCAGAGAAGAAAAATCTCTCTCCTGTAGCCGGCCATAGGACACTCCAGTATTGACGATCTTCATTGAAGATAACGGCTGCTACAGCTATACACTAAAGAAGATACCCTGCGGCTACCTGCTACACCCAAAAGAATTTTTCTTACTCTGACACAAGTCTACTTTCTGTCATAAAAATAAACCTTTCATTGTTGTTCTTCAAAGAAGTTTTGTTATTTTGTTCAGTGCAACATAAATAACTATAGATTAATATATAGTGTATGTGAATCAAGCATATACTACAGTATGAACCCCCTTATTCCCCAGAAATGAGTTAAATAGTTTCACAACAGTTACTCAACAAGGATGACGTTGGCTTTTAAAAACTTGACATAACTTTAAAAAACAAAGAAACCAAAAAAGAATTAAACAGAATACACCAAAAGATTTTTGCTGCTTCTAAGTTTCAGTGGAAACAAGAAAGTTTCAGAAATATTATTTTGTACAATCAAGGTGAAATAACTCTGGGAAAATGAACAGGGACATAACTCTCATTAAAATGTACAGATATTTTTTATATATAACAATACAAAATGTGCAAGCAGCGTTGGACAGTCATGCTCACTGCAGCTGGCTTTTCAGCCAGGCCATCTGGCATTTGTGTCGGATGGGGCTTCAAGGTCAATGATAAATTCGAGGTCGAATGGCCTCAGGCTTCGGCTAAGCCACCTTCGGGTGGACGGCGAAATCATTGACAAGCATTGCATAGCACTAGACCTGGTCTAGTTGAAACTATGAGCAAGTATCTGCACCGGACTCACGTTACATCTTGGGAGTCCAAGTCCAGCAGGCTCGTCTGGCTCACATTGTACTAAGTAAGCCTATGACCTTCCTTAAGAGCCCCACTATATAAAAAAAGACCTTATGTCAAATCATGTCTGGTGGGAGGCAGAGATAAACATATTAACAATACAAATTGCGTAACAAAATGTGTAAATTAGAGAGGAAGACGAGGTTGGTCTTCATTGTCCTAATTTTAATTTAACTAGTTCCATTTACAGATCTCGATATGATCATCAAGTCGAGCTGACAACACAGAAAGCCTTAACTCTCTCTCTCTCTCTCTCTCTCTCTCTCTCTCTCTCTATTGCCTATCACTCCAAGCAGGTCCTTTTGACTGCCTTCGGTGTCTACAGAACTGATGTCTTTGCTGGTCGGTCAACACTAACACGTCCATATACTGGAGTCCATTGTAGAATGTCGCTTATAAGTTTATCCTTACTTCTCCAGCAGTGCCTAGTACGTCTTATTCTCCTTAATTGGACAGTTTGTGAGATGGGAGGTAAGTGGTAGTACAGATGCTGTTTTGTTGGGTGCTACTTCCAGGATTTGTTCAAAACAGCATATAACATTTCTGTGTTGTTCCTATCAAGCTTTTCTCTATGTTTTTAATTGGAGTCCATACATCATCATCATCATGTCGCACTGCCAGCACGGATCTCCGTAACCCTCTTTCACAATCCGTCTCTATCGTCCATTGCTCACGAGAGATCTTCAAGGCTATATTCTATACTGGCACAGAGCTGTGGTATATAGGTTCTAGCTGGTTGTCCTGTCTTTAATCCTTCATGTGAAGGGGTCCACAGGAGTATCGCTTATGAGCTCGTCCTTATTTCTCCAGCAATATCCCGTGTATCTGATTCGTCTAACTTGGATAGTTTTCGTGATGAGTGCTAAGTGGCCGTACAGCTGCTATTTTGTCGGGTGTTGCCTCCAGGACTTGTTCAATATTGCTCGCAGCATTCTCGTGTAATTGCCGTCAAGCTTTTTCTACATACGTTTAGTTAGTGTCCGTGTAGTGCATGTAACAGTATCGGCACGACCGCTGCTTGGAAAAAACTGCGTTTTATTTTATCGGTCAGGTCTGACTTCCATATGACAGATAGTCTATTGATAGCTGTCCATGCCTTTGTTAGTCGCATGTTGATGTCTTTCTCGGTTGATGAGACACTGCTTCCTAGGTAGGTGAACTTGTCAACTAGTTTCAAAAGGCCCACCCTTTAATGTGGAGATGTCGTCTCTTTGATTAAAGCACATGTATTCCGTCTTGTCTGCGTTGACATGAAGGTCTATGCCAGCAACTGCTCGTTCTAGACTATGTAGCAGGGTTTCGGCTTGGGTCCATTTATTTGCAAAAAGCGCTATGTCATCGGCGTAGTCTACATCCGTAATTGTTCGTGCGGGGTATCTTCTGCTTCTGTCCTTCGCCAGCTTGAAACCGTTATCTTTTAATCAATACACGTTCTAAGCACGTAGTCTAGGCAGATGATAAAGAGGTATGGGGCTAATGTGTCCCCTTGTAGCACATCTGTGATAATGTCAAAGTAATCTGTATCTCCATCCGGAGAGCGGAAATAGTCCCAAAATGGTCACAGCTTGGAAAAAAAAACTATTTTAATGTTGCGTACTTTCAAAGAATCTTTCAAATTACAGTCACCAAAATACAGCATTTACTCTATGAGATCCTAAACTAATACAATATATATATATATATATATATATATATATATATATATTGTGAAGAGGAGTATAATTGAAATTTTATTTACAAAAACAATTCCTCGATAGCGTGAAAATTAGAACGAAAAAAATAAAGGAAAGCCAAAAAAAAATTACAATTGAAAAATAAAAATTATTAGTACAGAACCTCTTTACAAGTTAATATGTCGGAAGAAATGACATTGATTGATTGGTTATTATTAATTAATTTCAATGGAATGTTAGTTTTGGTTTCTTTGTTTAATGCCATATCAACGCCAAAGCTATTCTTGTAGAAGATCAGTAGAGGTACTATTTAACTCATAGGTGGTATTCGTCTTAAAAGTGAACATAATAGCACAACTGGAATTGGAATTTACTAACAAGGATGTTGCAGCCCAGTATATTAGTCACTACGCCATGAGGACTTCGTCAATGACATACCAACCTATCTAGGGTCATTTTATGCCTTGAAGTTAGGGAATCAAATTCATTGCATATTCAAAAAATCTTTTTTGCGTAATTATTTCTTAAGAGTTTTTTTTAACACAGTTTAATCAAATACAAATAATTTTAAACAGATATACATGATCCATTGATGGGACCTTAACAAGTACTACCACTCCGAGTCAGAGTGGACCTGAGAGTAATGGCAATGGCTGAGGTACTCCACTCTCCCAAGATCTCCAGAACCTCAACATCAGATTCAGTTTAATGTAATACCCAAGAGACTCCTTTTTAGAGAAATGGGTAAACTTCCTCCTCTGCAAATGATACAGTGTATTCAAATCCCCACCAACAAGGGCACAGAAGAAATGAGTTAATCCGTCCCTCATTAAAGCATAATTATTTGTAAATCAATCAATTTATTTATTTATTCATTTAATTATCTTCTTTCCTCCAGCAGTGTCCGGCATGAGAGAAAAGATAGTTAAATGAATTAATAAACGAATTTATTGATTTACAAATAAATATGCTAAGGACGAGCGCGTAAGTGATGTGCTCCTGTGGACCCCCGCATATGGCCAATCAAAAGCAGGACGACCAGCTCAAACATACATACAGCAGCTATGTGATGATACGGGTTGTAACCCTGAAGACCTGCCAGAGGCGATGTGAGGGAGACGTGGAGAGAGAGGGTCAGGGATATCCATGCTAGCGGCACGACATGATGATGGTGATGATCTTCTTTTCTGTGATAAAGGAAAACGAAGAAAATGATGGAGTAAAAAATACAACTTGACTATAACTATTTTATGATTTTGTCTTTTGCAGGTAGTCCAGAACTAGCAGCTGCACTTGAACGTGCAAATCACCACACCTTGCGATCAATTCCAGATATCCCTGCCCCAAGCAAAATAGATGTTGATTTTACATTCACAGGGGAAGGATATCGTACTGGTGACGTGTCTGCCTCTCTCCGCATCAAGAATAATTCGGCCTCACCCCGGAGTATCAAAGTCCATATGTGTGCAGCAGCTGCCTATTACACCGGTGTGCCTGCTAATGATCTGAAAGAGAATTCTCTGACGGCTCTCTTGGAACCTCATGCAGGTCAGTTTTTATTTCCTCTACTTGAATGATGGGACTATGCGTGTGTGGATTTCTTGGCATCTGAAGCGGCCCCCAAAAGTTAAATCCCGAGTGGATCAAATGTCTTTTATAGTGGCCATGTATGTCTTGATTTATACATGGCTCCTCTCTATAAAATGATCTTGAACTAAATCTGGTTTAGTGGGAAGTTGGATAAATCCCATATATACGTGTAGATTGGCATTTCTACCAAGTATCTGTATGCCCTTCCTGGGGTATAAAGTGTTACTACTGATGAACAGAAGATAGTATCTCTACCCAAGAAATCTCACATTTATTCAATTAAGTATAAGACAAAAAAATATGCAAATAAAAATCAGTATTATTTGGAAAAAATATGAAATTTTATTCCTCTCTAAATGTAATATTACGGACGGGCGCTGTCGTCAATCAGTGAAGGTGTCACGAGACTTGCGCGTGCGGGCAGAATGACCTGCAAAGTTAGACGTGATTTTAAAATAATCACAGATGAATTATCACGTGTTTCACGACAGTTTCACTGGTGACATCGAACATTCGGGGATCTTCGATTTGTTCCCCAAAATCTCTATATAAGAAAACAAGTCAGGAGATTTTAGCAGAGTTGAAGGCAGTTGTCAAAACGGGTGCGTTAAAGGTTCCGAGGCCCCGACCCGTCCTACCCCAGTCTGCTACGACCTATCTGTCAGGCGTGTGTCAACAGTCAGCTCTCACCCACACCGCCGTCACCACCAAGAGGAAGGGAGAAGAAGAACGTAACTAAAATGAACTTTTCGAGTTGCAACAATCATAGCCCTAAGTGAATAATAAACGACTGCTATATTTTCTTCCCTTACCTTCGAGTTTGAGTATTTCTTTTTCTGCGGACTTCTTTCTTTACAGCACAACACGTTGGTTCTATGTTACATAAAAATGAATAGAAAATACGAAAAATCAGATGTATAAATATACAGAGAATTATTTTAATCTTTTTTAAAATTTAAATTTTAGTTTTTCTTTCTTTATAATATATAAATATATAATAATTATTATTATTTTATATATATATATATATATATATAAGAGGTTTATGGTTCTTACTAGCTCACTTGGTGAGTTAATGGAGGACCAAATGTTGCATTATTGCTAAATAGTGCTCAATATCAATGAGAGGCCATTTATATATATATATATATATGTGTGTGTGTGTGTGTGTGTGTGTGTGTGTGTGTGTCAGTGATCCTGGGTTTCCTGCATTTTGCATTCGTCAGACTGAGGGAAGGTTTTTAAAAAAATGCGTTTGATGAATAAACTGAGAAGGTTGATTACATAGAAAAGTTATTTTACCATGAGTAGAAGCATGTGGCATACCAGTTATCGTTTTAGGAAATGGGCTCAGCGACACGAGTTCAAATCATGGATGATGCTGTTTGCATTTCCCTCAACAGTAATTCCTTTGGGGAAGGCATTAATCTGTCTCTTTTCTCACACTCAGTTATGGATAAATAGTAAGGCAGACTGCCTCTTTAGCCTATGGTTGTAGTGATTAGAAAAAGAACATAAATAAAATGAATTTAAAAAAGTGCAGAAATTCCTAGATGTCTCTGACAGAAAGTAGGAGCAACGTATGTGTTGAAAAATAAACCGTTTCTGCGAAAAGGAGAAAAATCGTCTTTACTTCAGTTAGACCCCTCAGACCCCCTAGTATTTTCACGCATGCTCAATATATATCAGAATTTTGTAAATTTTACTCTTCATGACAGAAGTTACCAAGAGGCAAAGAAAAATATAAACAAATAAACGAACGGAAAATGTCATATTGTTCATTATAGACAAGGGTAGGATGGAAATGTTCATAAGCTGAAAGGTTCACATTAGTAGGTCATATCTGCTGTTGATGACTTTTTTGACCGATGGGATCCAAGTACTACAACTGTGATGGAGGAAATGTGTGGACAATATTGAAAAACAAACCTCATTAGGTCAGTTTCCGTGAGCGTATCCTGGTCAACCAATTAACTTTTCAGCCAACCCTCGAACATAAATTGCTTAAATGATAAATTTAATCCCACCATTTTCTCAAGTTCGGTCACCCAATATGGATCATTCTCTTCTATCTGGATTTATATAACAAAACTACTTGGTACTGTAATATGCAGGATATTTACAAAGATTATAGGTCATTTGAGATGTACAGGGCATTTCCGAAAAATTGATATCACTTCATAATCTAATAACTTCACCTATTCTGGTTTAAAGGATCTCAATTTTCAGAACTCAAAATTATGTTTAATGTTTAATGCCTAAACGCCTTTCCTTCTCCAGAGAATGGCATTTCTATATCTGAAAATAAAAATAAAACAGTAAACATAGAACTTTCAGTTGTTTCTTCACATACGGTAAAAATTTGAGATCATTTGAACCAGAATTGGTCAAGTTATAAGATTATGAAATAATATCGATTTTTCTGAAACACCCTGGGAGATTTGATGTAAGGGAGATAATTAATGATTTCTTAACGTGATATAGAATAATTCTCTTTTTTTCCCTTCTTTTCAGAGAGCACAATGAGTCTGTCTCTTAAATGCAGTGAATATGTCAACAGTTTGGATGCCGACGCCCATATTGTTATGTACTGCTTAGCAACTGTTACTGAGACAGGCCAGAGATATATTACGCGAGAAGCCTTTTGGTTAGACAAACCACATCTAGATTTAAAGGTTAGTTTTTCTTTTTTTTTTCTTTTTTTTCACAAATAAACTCTTAAAGACATACACAATAAGCTATTCGTAGAAAAAATCGGTGAAAACTGTAGAAATATTTTTTCCGATCTTTATAGCCTGTCATAATGCGTTTTGGACCATAACAGTAAAGAAACAAGGGAGATCACTCTAATAAATATAGCGATGTCGAGCTATACATGAAATTTGCTGTCCACAGAATTTAGTGGAACATGATATCAAGATTTAATATGGATTTCCATTTGACATTTTGTAATTGAACCATCTTTATGTATTAAATATTTTTATTTCTTGCTAAATTTACAATAATTTTCGTTGGGCATTATGATTTTCATTTCTATCTCTGTCTTTATCTATCTATCTATCTATCTATCTATCTATCTATATATATATATATATATATATATATACATATATATATATATATATATATATATATATATATATATATATATATATATAATCAAACTTAAGTTGAATGAAATTTTCTATTATTTTAAATTTTACTGAATGGTGTGCATTCTAGTTTTAATCTCTCTCTCTCACTCCCACTTCTCCCCCCACCATATATATATATATCATCATCATCATCATGTTGTGCCGCCAGCATGGATATCCCTGACTCTCTCTCGCCACTTCTCCCAATTATTCATCGCCTCTAGCAGGTCTTCAGGGTTACATCCTGTGTCCTCACATAGCTGCTGTATGTAAGTTCGAGCAGGTTGTCCTGCTTTTGCTTGGCCATATGTGGGGTCCATAGGAGTACATCACTTATGAGCTCGTCCTTGCTTCTCCAGCAGTGTCCTGCATGTCCGGTTTGTATATATATATATATATATATATAATTAGATCCAAATTAAATTTATTCTCATTTTATATTTTACTGAATGGTGGGCATATTAAAAAGATCAAATACTCCAAAATATTTTGATAGTAGATGCAATCTGTGTTTAGAAGAAAAAATGCCCATTTTGCTTTATCCAGAGCCAGAAAAATTATTAAATAAGAAAGGTGAATTAATACCTAGGTGTAGACATAGGGCTAAATTTAAACTATAGATACTTAACTTAAATAATTCTTTTTTTAAATATAGAATTAAACTGAGAATGAATGTAAATGAATAAATAAAATAAAATGTTAGATAGAAAATGTGAAAAAACATATCATATATACATACTAATCATTAAAAGTGTAACTGATTAATAGGTTCTAAAATATTTTTATTTTAAAAAAATTTTAAATTTAATCAAACCTTGCTTTTGATTTAATATAATTATTACTGTATCATTACGAAAAGTTATTGAATAAAGTTAAAAATCTAATTTAGTATTAAATCTGTAGTTTAAGTCAAAAAGTAATCAGGAATAAAAAAAATTAGAATAAAAATTTAAAAATTTCAAAAATATATATTTACTATAATTCTAACCGACAATAAAATAAAAAACAGAAGTTGGCTAAATGAGGAGATAACTCTTCACCTCCTCTTCTATCCCCTCCCACCTTCTTTCCTGTGTCTATTCTGATTTATTTTATCCATAGGATCTGAAGAAGTCCTGTTAATTTTTTTTCGTGTTTTTGAATTTTTCCAAAATACATAACAGGATGGAAATAAATTTATAATCCTAATGTGACTGGTTTGTTGTTTTTTCTTAATGAAATTATATATATATATATATATATATGTATATATATATATCATAATCAAATTTAAATAAAAATTACTAACATTTTAGTTTTTACTGAATGGTGGGTATGCTAATTCTACTTAATCTCTCTCTCTCTCTTGCTCTCTCTATTTCTCTCTCTCTCTCTATTTATCTATCTATCTATCTATCTATCTATCTATCTCTGTATATGTGTGTGTGTGTGTGTGTGTGTGTGTGTTAGATTAAGATTATATATCTATATAAGTTTGATTAAGATTATATATATATATATATATATATATATATATATATACAAACAAATTAGATTAAGATTTTATATGTATACAGTTAAATTGGAGTAAAATTTTCTATCATTTTAGTTTTTACTGAATGGTGAGCATTCTAATTTTAATCTCTCCTCCCACTTCTCTCTTTCTTTCTTTGTCTCTGTCTGCCCCCACCATCTCTCTCTCACTCTCCCTATATATATATATATATATATATTAATGATTAAATTAGATTAATATTATATGTATAATACCTATGTAAAAAACATGTAAGATTTTAAATCTCATCAAGTTAAACCCGTTACTCAGATTTTCCTGTCATACAAGCCCATGATCTTCAAAGTTTTCATGCACCTTTTATTCATGTTTTGAAAAAAAAATATTTCAATTTTTCCTCAATGTATAAAACCCACAAATCAAATTATATAAAATGTTAATAAATTTGAAAATTAATCTAGTCCTTTTTTTTTACTCTAGTCAGGTTTGGTTCAGTGTCTTTGTTTAACCTTCAATTTCATGCCAAAGTCATCCTTATAAAAAACAGCAATGGTACTATTTAACCCATAGATGTGGAGACAAGGGGTTTCTATACCTTTCTTAAGGGTATTAATCCAAAAGGGAACATAATGGTGCAACTAGACTTTGAACCCACTTACTATGATGTTGCAGTCCAGTGTGTTAGCCACTCTGCCATGGGGATTCCACCATTATGTTCAGGATGATGATAATGATGATGATGACATTTACATACAAGCAACTGAACTTCAATGGAAAAAGTGATTAATTGCCAGTGTTTCTTGTTTGGCTGTATATTAGGATCAAAAGGTGTGGTATAAAAAGTAATGGAATAGATTACTCACATCGCGTCTGCGTTTGACCATCGGGAAAAGAAAAAAGAGGAATGTGAGTTTGTGGACTCCTTATATGCGAGTAGCAGTAATTTGCATATGAGGAGAAGAGGCTATAAAAAGACCAAATTGGCGAGGCAGGGGTGTTATTCTTAAAGCAGAGAGCAGACATTGAGTTAAGAGGAGTTGGCATGAGGTGCAGAGTCATGTTACTCTGAAAGTTGGTGCGAGCAGCATAGTTGGTGTGAAGGAGTTCCGACCTCTTTTTTCTTTACAAAAGGTTTGACAAACCATTATTATTTTCTGCCGAATGAGGCTGTTTGCATTTTTTGTAATGCTAATACACTTAGGGAAATTATGAAGTCAAATATTCTCCTTAAACTATGGGTAAATAGTAGAGCAAACTGGGTTCTTTAACCTTGGTATTTCAATTGATCAGGAAGGAAAAACTCTGAATTCAAACCAGTCATACTCTATTCAAAAAGTGACATTTTATTGCGTCCTTCTTGACGTAAAGTGGTTGGGTAAATACATAATTATTTTCAACTGTCAAAACTTGATCAGAAAATTGCTAGAAAACCATTCCAGACATACATTTAACTATTTTATTGGCAAAGCAACATTTTTGTTGCAAACAGGGTGACATTTTTCTTTTAGAAATAGTTCAATGTAAGGCATTTTCTTATTGACTGCCCATTGACCAATTCAATGTTAATGTATAGAAATATCATGAGAAGTAAGGTGAAAAATTGTATAAAGGTTGTTTTGCAAAATATAATTAAAAGTTAGTGCTTTGTTTTCATGACACACAATTGCTGATCAAATGTTTTGTTTGTTTTTTTTATCTATAGTTAATTGACTTATATATATATATACCCTCAATTTTGAAAATTTTCTGAAAATATGTTTTTCATTCAACAAAGATTTTATCTGTCTGCAAAAAGGTTTTAAAAAAAACTTTGACAAATACATTTGATTCTCTGATCGTGTATGAAATGTGTTATATTTTTACTTGGCAGGCGGATACCAGTGTATGCATAGGGAAGGCATTTGATGTAATGGTGAAGTTCACTAATACACTCACTATACCACTGAGTGGGGGTCATCTGAACATCGAGGGGCCAGGCATGCAGAGGGTGGCTCCAATCAAAGTCAAGTAAGTATGCAATCAGAGAATTAAGAAAATAGTTTTGCTTTTTCATATCAGCCATTGTAAAAAAATTTTATGTGGTTTTATGAAATTGTAGATCTTCATTAAAAAAATCTTGCTTCCTCTCCAGGGCACATATTTGAGCAATGTTATATAGAAGACCATAGTCAAGGGTGACCAGAAGGCTCCCTTTTCAATAGCTACTACACTGAAGTGTAAGAGAGGACACTACTCCTTTTCCTTGATTGCTCCACCTTGCCCTTGATCTGTACCTTATATTGCTGAGTGTTAAGCAAGGAGGTATCAAGTACCATTTTTAAAGTCTTTGGTATGACACAACCTGGGATTGAACCCAGGTCTCCCAGACCATTAGCAAACACTCTACCCACTAGGCCAATGAACCGGTACCAGACATTGGCATAATGGTTAGAGTGTTCAATCCCAGGTCGAGTCATACCAAAGACACAAAAAATGGTACTTGCCTCCTTGCTTCAGCATTATAAGGTATAGATCAAGGGTAAGGTGGAGCAATCCAGGGAAAGGAGTAGCACCCTCCCCTACACGTTGGTGTAGTAGCTCTCAAAAAGGGAGCCTTTGGGTCGCCCTCGACTATTGTTGCCAACTTTACTATATAGCAAACAGGCAGTTGTCTATGCAGTAAGTCTCTTCTCTTCATACACCAAATAAAGAGCAAATCACCCCAATACCATTCACTTGCAATGTTATTGTTAGGTTAGTTGTTTCAAAGGAGGATATTTAGTCATCAAGGTATAATATTAGAACCTCTCTGAAACTCGTAGACAAATTCACCTACCTAGGAAGCAGCGTCTCATCAACCGAAAAAGACATCGATACACAACTAACGAAAGCATGGACAGCTATCGATAGGCTCTCGATCATATCGAAATCAGACCTGACCGATAAAATGAAATGCAGTTTCTTCCAGGCAGCGGTTGTATTGATACTGCTATATGGATGCACTACTTGGACGCTAACTAAACGGTTGGAGAAGAAGATAGACGGCAATTATACAAGAATGTTGCGAGCAATATTGAACAAGTCCTGGCAGCAACACCCCACAAGGCACCAACTATATGGCCACCTGCCTCCCGTCATGAAAACTATACAAGTTAGACAAACCGGACACGCAGGACACTGCTGAAGAAGCAAGGACGAACTCATCAGTGATGTACTCCGATGGACCCCCGCATATGGCCAAGCAAAAGCAGGACGACCAGCTCAAAAATACATACAGCAGCTATGTGAGGATACGGGATGTAGCCCTGTAGACCTGCCAGAAGCGATGAATGATAGGGAGAAGTGGCGAGAGAGGGTCAGGGATATATGTGCTGGCGGCACGACATGATGATGATATCCAATGATGCACTAAAACTGAATAAAGTGAAGGAAATACAAGTTTATTTACAAATATAATAACATTTAATAAGTACATAAGAAATATTAACAAGAATACACTAATGTGTCTCAACCGATAAAATGTAAGCTTATATTTCTATGTACAAGAAACATAGGAAAGAGTCATAGAAACGGTGAAAGTCTTACTTATCTTCAGTGGTTTAGCCATGTGGACTTTATGTTTCAGTGATAAAGTGAGACAAAGTCAATTGCAAGGAATGCAGACAAAATCTGTCTGCTGTTCAATGAATAGAGATAAAAAAAAAAAAAAAAACACATCTTAAATGTTCAACAATTGTGGCTGAAAAGGGAATGAGGTGTATTCTGGGATTGTTACAGGACTCATAGATTTGCTCCCACGGATCCAAGGGAGACAATAAATGTCTCCCTATTTTAGAAAGATTCTTGTGAACTTCATGACTGCATAAACTGATCTTTCAAAATCTGTAACGCTTGAAATTTAATTCCCAAAACAAAAGACTTGAGATCAGGTACCTCAAGGAGAATATTTTTACGATAACAAACATGTCTCAAATGCAAGAATCTAGAAGTGATTCAAGAATCAATGGGTCAGTTGGGATTAAGTTTGAATAAAAAATAAAACAAATAATAAAGTTTAAAAAGGAAAAGTAAAAAAAAAATAATAGAATATAAAAATAAAAACAAAACAAATAACAAAATACAAAAAACAAAAATAAAACAAATGATGAAATACAAAATTAAAAATTAAACAAATAATAGGATACAAAAATAAAACATAAAATAAAATACAAATAAAGATAAATAAAATAAATAATAGAAACAAAAGAAAAAATAATAACATTAAAAATAAAGCATATAATGAAATGTTAAAAATCAAAATTCAAAAATAATGAAATGCAAAACTGAAAATAAAACAAATTATAAGATACCAAAACAAACAGCCAAATAAACAATAAAATGAAAAAATGAAAAAAAAATCTATAAAATACAAAAATAAAAATAAAACAAATAAAATACCAAAGCAAAAACAAAATAAAAAAATAAAAAAATCATAAAATGCAAAAAAAAAAAAAAACAAACAATAAAATATAAAAATAAAAATGAAATAAATAAGAAAAGAAAAAAGAAAACAATAATATACAAAAAGAAAAATAAAACAAATAATAAAATGCAGAAATTAAAAATAAAACAAATAATAAAATGCAAAAATAAAATAGATAGAATACAAAAAGAAAAGCAAAAAAGAAATAAAACAATAATATACAAAAATAAGAAATAATAAAATGATAAAATACAAAAATAAAAGAAAAGTAAAAATATTCTACTGTTCCACTTTGATCAAAAAATTTAACTTTCAGCACCTAAAAAAAAAAAAAGGAAACATCCTCTTCTGACCTTGCTACCCACTGAATAGATGTACATTTTGCAGCCTTCCAAAATGAGCAATGCATTCACTACAACGTTTATGATAATAATAATAATTTATGGACTTATGAAAAAAACTTCCACCAGAGAAATCCATATGCTAACAAAATGCAATTTGTTTATCCATTGATAAAATTTTTGCATCCATTTTCTTTTTATATTGATTATTCCAATAATTATTGATCTTGAGAATATCCTAAACTTTTTTCTACCATTTTGTTTTTTAGGAAATCAATTGCCCCAGGAGAAGAATTTAGAGAGAATGTCCAATTGAAAGCACGTCGCCTTGGGCGGAAGGAAGTGATTGCTAATTTTTATTGTAAACAAATAGTGGATATCACTGGCGTAATTGAGGTTGACGTAGTGGAGGAATCCAAGACAAACTAATGACAACCTACAATAAAGAAGTTGGGCGGGACAGATAGACAGAGGGTGGAAAAAGACAGGCAGAGGCATAATGAAGAGAAAAAAAATGAAAGAATAGCTGCAGTTTAGTTTGGTTTAAAAAGGAAAAGTTTTTGTAAAGTATTTTGAAAATGATTTATGTAGACAAAGTGTGCATTGCCCTAAGGAAGAAACTTTTGCAAAATAATGAAGACATTTGTTTGTCCTTTGGGAAGAAGGGAGAAAAGTGGGAATGAAAGAAGTGAAAAGAATCATGTGAAAGTAGTAAAAGAAAAAAAAGAGAGAAAAGGAATTGGTATAAAGTGTATGAAAAGGATATAAGAAGGATAGAAGAAGTAAAACTGAGAAGAAAGAAAGAAAGACAGAAAGAAAGACAGAAAAAAGGTATTGTAAGGAGAAAGAAAGAAAGGTATTGTAAGGAGAAAGAAAGAAAGAAAAAAAAGAAAGAAAGAAAAAGGTATTGTAAGGAGAAAGAAAGAAAGAAAGAAAGAAAGAAAGAAAGAAAAAGGTATTGTAAGGAGAAAGAAAGAAAGAAAGAAAGAAAGAAGGGACAAAAGTAAATAAATAATAAACAGAAGAAAACAATGTAAAGAAAAAAAAAGAAGATTTAAAATTCTAAAAATAATGTGTGTAGAAAGAAAGAAAGAAAGAAAGATTGTGAATATAGTTTTATTAATACAAAAGAAAAAAGAAAGAAAACAAATGTAATAAAAAATGACAGTAAAAGATATATAGAAGAAAGAGAAAGAAATTTTGAAAGAATAAGAAAAAGAAAAAGAAAGATTTGAAAGAATAAGAAAAAGAAAATAAAAAGGAAAAGAGAAGAAAGAAAGAAAGAAAGAAAGAAAGAAAGAAAGAAAGAAAGAAAGATAAAGTAAACAATAAAATGATATTTGAAAGAGTTGTAAGAAAGAAAAATGAATAAAGAATTGAAAGATAGAATCATATGAAGAAAGAAAGAAAGAAAGAAAGAAAAATGAATCTAATCCAAAAACTGAAAGAAAGAAAGAAAGAAAGAAAGATTAATCTCATTCTGAATCAAAAAAGATGTTGATGTGTCTTGAGTTGCCTTCTCAGTTGATAAATTTTCTTTTAATTTACAAAAGCCAAATCCTTTTTTTCATTGTCTGCAGAAAATGTATGCCTGATTTTAAAAAAGGAAAAAAAAAAAAAAGGAAAGGAAGCATTTTTACAATCAGTATCTCCAATGATTAATGGTCAGTAATTTGAATCCTGGTAATCAATTATCTGAAAATGATCACTGGTTAACCAGTCACAAAATGTATCAGAAAAATGCACAAAAAACAAAGCAAAACAAACAAATATTAAATCAATATGAATAAAATAATACTATTGACAAAATGGTGGGAAAATAAACTGTTTTTTTTTTCTTGTATTTTTCTTGTTTTGTATGTATTTTCAAATTGCTAAAATAAAGAAACATTATCAAAAACCAAAAATATTCACCCACTCCCACATTAAAAAAACCCTCTGCAATTCTGAAACTTGTTCTAACTACAGTTCACTTTTGTGTCATCTGTTGAAATTAAACCATTTCTTTATATTTACTGTTATTGTTTTGTTTTTTTTTTCAGTCCATTCTCTCCCTATTGGGTGTAAATAGTGTGAATAAAATTTAATCCTTTCCTAAGAAACACTGTTCAGTTTACAACAAAATTCAATTATACCGAGTCATACAGGTGTTGGAAAAAGAAAGATATAAAAACCAATATGGAGGAGTGTTTAAATATTTATTATAATGGTTCACTCTGTATGAACTTCATATGACAGAGGATTTGGATTGGCTTTTTTGTTAAATGGTATATCAACCTTCGTGGGTTATTTGATGCCAAAGCCATCCTTTTTCATTTTTTGTGTAGCTGTTTCTTAAGAGTTTTTTTTTAATGTTCATGGTCCTACCAAATATGAATAATCTTAAAAGATATCAATTTGACCCATTGATGGGATCCTAACAAATACAACCACTCAAGGTCAGAGTGGACTTGGAAGTAATGGGTCAGAGTAAACCTGGAAGGGAAGACAATGAAATGGGTTCTCCATTCTCTCTGGAGTTTCAAAACTGGAGCCTCAATAAAGAATGCAGTTCAGCGTCCTTTCAGGATACTTCTACTTTTTGGTGGGGAGGTCTTACCCATGTGCCAGGGATACAGTCAATGTACTCCAAGCCTTGCTGACAGAGCAGTCTAAAATTTAAGAGATTTTGTGAAATGACCTTGTGTCAAGTCCTGTCTGGGGGGAGGCAGCGACAAATATAGGCAATGTATCTCTGTTAACATCCTTGTACAAAAAACCCTTTTTCATTTTATGTTATGACTCAAGCTATTATTACAATAACCCCCCACCCAGTAACATTACAATACATTGTGAACCCATTGTTTTGACAAATCTTTTCTCTGATCTTCCTCAGGTGTCCCATCAGTTTGGAAAACCAAAGGTTATATTTTTTTCGAAGTGTGAAACAGAATTTAAATTATATTCAAATTAAATAAAAAAATAAATATAGAAGGCTGTGGAACGGTGCAACCAAAAGATTGTTTTGACAATAAACTTAGACTTATCTTGTGACCTGGTTTTAGTCATTAGAGTGCTATTCATGTAGCATGTCCCAGGCAAGAATAGCTTGGAGAAGCTTATCCCTCTCCAGGTCTACAACTGATTTAAATTCAGAGTTTTTCTTCTTCTTGACAAGTTGCCATACCAAAGTTAAAGAGCTCAGTTTGTTCTACTATTTACCCCAAGCTTAAGAGAAAATAGTTGGTTGGTTGGTTGGTTGGGTTTTATGGCATATCAACCTTTGTAGGTTATATAACACCAAATCCATTTTATGCAAATAGTCAGCTCTATTTCAAACAATTCAGTACAGTTTAATTGTCAAAACAGTTCTAATTCAGCTAATTCAGTTTAGTATAAGTACAGATTTTGTTTACACACAGTTAAATGCCAAAACAGTTCAATATAAAATAATTCAATTTAGTGTAAGTACAGTTTCACTGTCAAAAACAGTTCCATTTCAAAAAATTCAGTTTAACATAAGCATACTGTTTAAATGTAAGTACAGTTTGTCAAAAACATTTCTATTTAAGCAATTCAGTTTAGTCAAACACTTCAAATTCCAACAATTCAATTTCACATAAGTATGCAGTTTCTTCTATTTAACCTATAAATAGGGCCCTTTTAGGTGCTACTATTCCAGGCCAGAGGGGACCTGGGAGCAATGGCAATGTAGGGGTGCTCTGCATTCCCCAAAGCTCCTGCATCACTAGAACCTCAACATCTGATTGTTTAGTGTCATACTCAGGACACTCATTGGGGGGACTTACCCCTCTGTAGAGAAGCAGTTGGTGTATCCTAAAGCCCCAGCCGACTGGGCAAGAAAATAGCTGGAGTCATACTTTTTTCAGGAGTATTAGCACTATGTGCAATGCAAACAGTCTTGTTGAGGATTAAACTTGGGTATCTGAGTTCACTTTAACAATAACCAGTACAACAATGCTAAATAAAGAGATTCAATAATACAAAGAAAATAATTTGAACTATTTCAAATTTATTTTCGATTTTATTTACAATTCAGAATTAAATTACCATAAGCAGGTGAAATTTAGAAATGAATGCAGTCTAGGAATGGTTAACTTCTTTGCTTTTCCCCAAATGAAAAAAAAAAGATTCAAACAAGCCTGAAAATCTTTCTTTCTTTTCCACTCATCAGCACAGGAGTTAAGATTGGAACTCTTCAACAGGAGGTTAAAAGATTTTGGTACAATTGAAAAAATTTTATTCTTAAAATAGTTTTTGTAAATTTCTAAATTATGAAGAGTTATAGCCCCTGGATTCATCAAAGAATTTGTCATGGTCAATACAAGTTGAGTTTTGATCTTAGTGACCAACTTATATAATTAGTCAAAATTGCTAATATTATATGATCATCAGAATATACAAATCAAAGCATTTTAAGAAAATTGCACATGAGGCAATGAATCAATGAATAAATAATATATTTTGTAGCAATATCTATGCTTAAAAGTTTCAATTTACCAAAGCAAATTTGCTGAAACAAAATTCTTAATTCATCTAAATTTCTAAAATGAAGCTTGATAGTCTTTATCACTTATAGTATTCAGATTATTGTCTTCATCTTTATTGTTATATTCATAACACTTTGGCTGATGTGTCCTTCTGCCTTCTTCATGTGTTTCTTGTTGAACTCGGGAGCCTAAAAAAATAATAGGGAAGAAAATTGGAGAATAAGACATTTTAAAGAAGCACTTATGTTGAGCAAAAGTGACCTTTTGAGTAGACCTGTGAGATCAGGCAGAGGTTAGGGCAAGTTGTGTCACCGTTTTTTATCTGACTCCATTCTGAGGTTATTCTATTTTTATCCCACGTTGTCTTGTTGATGTAACTCCTTGAACAAGAAGGCCCAAAAAGAATTATACAAAAGAAGACAGCAACAGATGGGAGACAAAGACGTTTTTTTTTTTTTTCCTTTATTTCCTGGGTTCAACAACCATTCAATGGGTGAGGGAATTTTACCTGAATACAATTGAAATGGTTGAATCTCCAAGTCAAGGTGTTTAAAAATACGATAATTGTTTCTTGGTATATATATGTCCTCATTTGTTGTTATAAAGTTTTAACAATGTGTTAGTTACTTTTGGTAGTTTGTCCAAGTCCAATGTTTTAGTTCGTAGTTCAATAGGTCCATTTCATAGCTTTTTGTATTTTGGCATACTGTTAACCAAGACAGGTGCCACTAGTGAAAGGACTAGCCAACGCATCGTCCAAAGATGAAACGCGTTGCATCCCTCTAGTTAGCAAGGCGTTGTCACTCCGCTGGACACTGGGTACCAGCAAGCCCATGTTTTCAGGTATATGTAGATTGCCCTTCCTGTCAGAGGCCTCCTGGGAGATTGTTATTTTTTAATTTTATTTATTATATTTTGCATTTATTTTATTTTTTATTTTTTTTATGTTATTGGATTTTTTATTCATTATTCAATCCTCCACACACACACATAAAAAACCACCCGTAAAAACAAATTACATTTGGTTTGGTTTCTTTGTCTTATTGGCTTATCAACCTTCATGAGTTATTTAAAGCCAAAGCCATTTCTATAGAAGAACATTAGTGGCATTATTTAACCTATTGCTGGGGAATAAAACAGTTCATACATTTCCCGAGGTTTCTATTCCAAAAGTGAATGTCATTGTGCAATTGGAGTTTGAACTCACTTACTACAATGTAGCAGTTCAGCACATTAGCCACTACACTACAGAGACTTGTTCCAAGATAAGTTAAATAAAATTGCTTTTAAAATACATTAAAAACTTTATTCTTTCTGTACAAAACATAGTTTTTTTGGAAACAACCTCATTAAAGGAGAATAAGATATGTAAAAAATTGTTTTCTTTAAATTGCACATGTTATATTTTGACCTTCGACCCGGCCCAAGAATGCTATTCCAAGGTGATGCACCGGAGGGAAGTGATGCATTCCAATGGCCAGTAGTCGAGGGAGATCGCGTGGGCGGATTAAGGCTTATAATATGGGACAAGGTGAAGGTCCCACGGTGCCACTACAGTGATGCACCGGAGGAGAGTGACCTGTGAACTGCATGACAGTTGTTTCCACTTGATGACGATTAAACATTCGATTTCAAAGATCCAGTGGGCGATCGTGTGGGCGTTGAATTATTATTTAACTCAGTTGAGTTCGACGAGCCAAAGCAGTTGCCAGGAGAGTTCAAGACAGTTAGAGACAAGGTGTGGTAGGGAAAGCCACACCCGACTGAGAGGGCCCTCGGGAACCCCGATGGAGTGGACCCCAGCATCAGGAGAACAAGAAAGACACAATGTGACGTTCATAACAGTGGGGTCAAAATATTGCAGTTATGTTCGGTCTCCAGCTCCCTCTCACAGTAAAACCCCACGCAACCTTTCGAAACCTTACAAATAAAGTTAGAGGTAAAATATTGTTAAAGAAGCCTTCATGCGTCATTTATTCCTGTGTCCTTCTGCATGCGTCTGTCTTTGTCACTGCGTTTAATTATTGTGTCGTTATGATACTGCACATGACAATACAACACACATACTTCAATCATAATTTTTGTATAAATCATTTTCTATATTACTGATTTTAGATTACTCACTTACTAGCAAGTTGGAGTTGTCCCCATGACATAATTGGTAAAGTGCTGAACTAAAGCCTTGAAGTTAACAAGTTCAAAACCCAATTGTGTTCATTTTGCCCTTAGGAAAAGATATGAACCCCTTTCTCCCAGTGATTGGTTAAATAGTGCCACTATTGTTTGACAAGGATGGCTTAGGCAATAAGTAATCCATGAAAGTTGACATGCCATTAAACAAAGAAATTAAACCATACTTCCAAATAAATGAGGCATACTTAGTATAATGGTTATCATCATAGGAAATGGTATCAGCAATCTGAGTTCAAAACCTGGATGAGGCTGTTTGCATTTCAGTATGTGCTAATGCCCTAATTGCTTTTCCTCTAAGCTACGGGTGAATAGTAGGGAAGAGTGAGTTCTTTCAAATTGTTTAGGCCACCAGTCTAGAAGAAATTAAATTTTGATTTCCCTGAAAACCAGCTTTACTCCACTAAAAAAAAAATTGACCTTGTGTCCCATCCTGCCCATGGAGGAGGGGTTGGGTAAATACATTACTTGCAAATGAATAAGAATCAACATTAACTCTGTGTTTACGCTACCCTAACTTAAATATATATGTTTAATCAATGATATTCTGCATGTTTTGTTCATAGAAATAGCAAAATATATCATCAATATTAATATTAATATCAACACACACACACACACACACATATATATATATAGACTCATTGGTCTAGCGGGTAGAGTGTTTGCCAATGGTCTGGGAGACCTGGGTTCAATCCCAGGTCATGTCATACCAAAGACTTTAAAAATGGTACTTGATACCTCCTTGCTTAACACTCAGCATTATAAGGTATGTATCAAGAATAAAGTGGAGCAATCCTGGGAAAGGAGTAGCGCCCTCCCCTACACCTTGGTGTAGTAGCTATTGAAAAGAGAGCCTTCTGGTCGCCCTCGACTACGGTCGCCAACTTTACAACTTTATATATATATATATGTTTGTAATATTCAGTCAGCGTCCGAAGACAGTGGGTGTGGATTATTCTTGTATAGAATATTTGAGGAATATCCTATAAATCTATGTGAGTGCTTGATGTATAGCTATTGTTACAACACCAGAGAATTAAAAAATTTTTCTCTTTTCTTTTTTGTTTTTCCATCATACACATATGAACTGTTACATTTGCTGTTCCTCAACCTCATGTATAGCATGTAAAAAGTCATCTGATGAGACGGAGAATATAATGATATTCTCCGCTGAAATAAATTTATCATGACAATCAATATAAGATATTCAATATATATAAATATATATATATAAGATATTCAATATATATAAATATATATATAAATTTATCATGACAATCAATATAAGATATTCTCCGCTGAAATAAATTTATCATTACAACTTAACCAGGTTTGAGTTTCCTTCTAATTACACTATATATGTATATATATATATATATATATATATATATATATATATATATATATATATATGTATATTTTGGCAGCATTTCTTCATTAATACAAATTTCGTTGAACATAATAGAGATTTTCTGTTGTTTCAAACCGACTTTCACTGGGACTGCAAAAACAGGCACGTAACAAGAATAATAAAAAAAATATATAAAATTGCGAGAATGTCCCAAGGTTTGATAAAAAAAAAGGGTGAACTATGGGAAGGGAATTTCTCCAATCGAAGATTCTCAGTAAATCACAGCAGAATAAGCGACAAGCACTCACAAAACCAACACAACACAATTTGAAGATTTAACAACAAAATTTATTATAACATTGACAACTTAATTAGGGAAAAATCAGAATAAAAAAAAGGCTTTAAGAACAAAAGGGGGTGGAAAACTAACGTTATTATGTATATATGAAGTCCGAGACGAAACACAACTCAAACAGATTTACAAGGTAGACACATAGAGGCAAAAGAAATATGAAACTCACTCAGTGACTTGTTAATAATCTTTTTTCTTTTGTTTTTTTTTCTTTTGTTCCTTTTTTTTCTTTTCTTGAAGAAGCTTGCCACGAGGAGTTAGGTTTCTGCTATCTTTTTTCTTAACTACATTTCGGGTGTATTGAAACAGAGCTCTTGGATGGATGTGGACGCCTCGAAGTCAAAACCGCTACTACTATAGTCACTTTGCCAGTCAAAAACCAGAAGGGTCCTTCCCTGACTCTTAGAGCCGAACACATGGTTGATAAGGTCACCCAAAGTTCACTCCAAGAGTTCAAGGCTAGCTGAGATGGGTAAATAGTGGAAAGGGGTTGACTTGCAATTCCATTTCTTGTCGTCGTTTTTTTATCTTTTCTCTCCCTCCTTTAGTTCCATGAGCCACCGAGCAAATCATGCATGATTAGAAAAGGTACGTTCGGCGCCTCTCCTTCCCAATTTTATTCTTCGTCTCGAAATAATAATGGCAAATAAAACACACTTGGTAATGTACATAAAAAATATATTTCTCCTATTTTCTACCCCACGTAACACTGTCTACATATTTTCTTCTTGATCCGTTCATATTGCCATATTTCTTTTATTGTATTCGGCAGGAATTGATTGATGTATTTTCCATAATTGTATATATCCCAAGTACTTTCTGCCCGACTTTGGGCCATCATGCCCAACAACAGAATTACAAAAAATTCTCACCAACAACATAACAATATTAGAACATCAAAATAACAAACAAAAACTACAGATTCTTGAAGCACTACATATTAGAAACATGCAACCTAAACTTAACAGAATTAATTTTCAAACCAGTGTTAATGTACTTAAATGTCTTTAGCTACTGACACTATTTATAGAAACACATTTAAAAGCAAACGCTGTACACTCCAACGGTAAAGACGCTCTTACATAGTAGTAATGCAAAAACAAAAGTTACATCACTTTTGTAATAGATCTTCCCCGGATGATGGCCCAAAGTCGGGCAGAAAGTACTTGAGATATATACAATTATGGAAAATACATCAATCAATTCCTGCCGAATACAATAAAAGCAATACGGCAATATGAACAGATCAAGAAGAAAATATGTAGATAGAAAATGTCTATTATGTTCAACGAAATCTTTAAATATATATATATATATATATATATATAATGCATGTGTGATGCATCAGGCTTCTTCTTAAACTCATAACCTGTTAAAATATAAGTCTTGTTATTTGTAAAATTACTTATAATCAATATTGAGTTGAATATATATGTATATATATGTATATATGTCTATATATATCTTGGTCACACACTTTGTCTCATTACAAATTAATGGAAAATTATGTTTTTATGGTGATTAGGTGATAAGGCATTACTTAAGTAAACAGAAGATAGAAAGAACGAAAGAATGAATGAATGAATGAACTAAAAGATGGGAAGAAAGAAAGAAAACATGGGAAGATCCCACAACTTTAGCAACAATGAACTTGTTAAATACTTTAAGTAGGGGACCATTTAGCAGTAGCACATACTGTAAGCAAGCTGAGGACTGTATTCCAGACCCAGCAAAGATAAGTAAATAACATGAAAGCATGCAAAAAGAAAAAGAAGAAGCACAGAAAGGAAGAAAGCAAAGAGAAAATAAATTGAAAGCAAAGAGAAATTGAAAAGGAGAAAAAAACAACTGTGACACATAAGGGAGATAACTCAAGTATTATTAGTGTTTTCAGAGAGAACAAGAAAGTGAGTAAATCGATTTAACTGTTTACTTATCCATGCATAATTCTGCCATTTATGATAGGAATTTGGTTAGTATAAAAAAAAAATTTCAAAGGAAAGTATGTTTTAAGTTTAGACATGATAAGAAAGTAAAAATAATCCTGATTGGTTCAAATTTCATTCATTCAATTTAAATTAATTTAGTTTTTTTATTAGTTAAAATTTAATTAAGTTCTGTTTTTGGACCAGGGAGGACAGAATTGATAGTAGCTTCAATCCAGTGGTCTTCCCTCAAACAACTCCTGCTCCCTCACCTAAATGGGATAGAGGCTGGATTTATTTACAAGTGCCTGAGACATCCCAGAAGGGGAATGCTAATGGAATCTAAGCATTTTTTAAAAAGCACTCCCTGGGGTTTTGTTTTTGTAGGAGGTTAACTTATTTCAGGGTACCCTATATTAAACAGCCCTTGTGTCACATTTTGACCTCTTGTGGAGCTGAATGAATACCTGGTCCAAATTTAATTCAATTTAGTGTAGAAAGACTTATGTAAAATTCTGGTTTATGTTATGAGATTCAATTTACAGCAGGTCAATTTGATTTTTGCAAAAATGGATTCCATTCCCTTATTGTGGTTCCACTGTCCTTAAAGCAGTATAAATTATGAGGTGAGATCAAAAGCAGTATAAATTACAAGGTAAGATCAAAAGCAGTATAAATTATGAGATGAGATCAAAAGCAGTATAAATCATGAGGTGAGATCAAAAGCAGTATCAATTATGGGGTATGATAAAAAGTATCAAGATTGAAATATGATATGATAACAGATATTTGTGTTATTTCCTATTATAGAATACACATTTTTTTAGCCTTAAAATAATCAACTCCAAAAACATACATAAGAACATTCTAGAAATTTTGGATCAAAATCGCATGAAGTTACACTTTTATATTTTTCAACCAATCAGCTAAAAACACAGAATAAGAACATTCTTGAAAATTCAGCTCAGAAACTAATTAACAGAAAAATATCTAGGCTCCAAAATAAATAAGTAATTATACGAATCTGAATGGACAAGAAATGTCTGCGCACTTGAATTTTAAGACCCGCAATAAAACCTAACAAAATCCTATTTTTGATTCACTTTAGTGACCCCAAAGTATGAATAATGAAGAATTTAATTAACTAGGGCATTCCACTACAAGAGGCCAGGACAGACAGCAGAAGGCAACGCACACAAGATTCAAAGCAAAGAAGCACGCAGCATTCTTTTGCTGACTACTGGAACGTGACACATTGTCGCCAAAGATCATAAAAAATGCACATGTGGACTTAAGAAAACAAAATGCCCATACTTACGGTCCCTCACATATATACACACACACATACACATGTATGTAAGTAAAGTCAATTTTTTATCCACTTTACTGTAGCCAACTATGGACACATTGTCTCAATAGACTTTTTCCAACATGTACACATGCACACACGGGTGAACAAATCATATTTTTTTATTCAACTAGCTATAGCTGTATTTTAATTATTTTTATCCTGTTTGTTATGGTTATTAAATTGCTTGTTTCTTAATGTTCGTTATTGTCACATTCCATTTGTTTACATGCTTGTAAAATTTGTGTTTTATTTGTGGAAACTAAACCTGAAAGTAACTCAAGTAAATTACGGAAGATATCCTGTACTTCACACCATAAGGAATCCACATGGTGTAGTGGCTAAACACCCTTATTCTCTCAGTTATGGATTAAATAGTATCCCTACTGTTCTGCTAGAAGGATGGCTTTGTCATTAAATAACAGTTTGATATGCCATTAAACAAAGAAACTGAAACCAAAACCAAAATAAAATTTTAAAAAAAAAAAATTGTTGTTTCTAGGTGCAAAAGGTACTCCTAACTAAGGTGCATTTAGTGAAATGATTATTATCAGAAGAAATGGAAGTGGTGACCTGAGTTCAAATCCTGGATGAGGCCATTTATATTTCACTTTGCATTAATGCCCTTGGCATAGAGGCTAACATGCAGTAACTGAGTTCAAACTCCAGTCATGCTAGCACATTCCCTTTTGAACTAATACCTTTGGGAAATTGATAAATCCCTTATAGTACTGTGGCAGAAATCATGAAAACGAAGAGGGGGGCTTATCTTTTAAGCGACCTCGCATGTGTGTCGTTCAAACAGGCTGGGAAACAAAGAAACTCAAGATGGCGCCCGTGACTTTTTATCACCATCTGATCTCGTAAAGTCGCACAAATCATCACTGCTTGGATGCAAATGAGATGGTCTCTGACTGAATAAAGGCGGATCGCTTTGAGAATACGGAGCGTTGATACGAAGATCGTTGGATTCGGTTGTTGTTGTTTCTGCTAGTGTGACATACGGAGAATAGAAAGGAGTTTTGCTGAACTAACAGAAGCTGCTTTGAAAGTGAATACAGGGATCAATTTCACATTGTCATTTGCAGCTACTTTTACCACCAAACTGATATTTGAAAATCCAGGGAGCAGTGATATCTTACTACAGCAGTACCACTACAGTTCTTCTACAAAGATCGTGATGGCATTAAATAACACATTAAGGTTGATATGCCTCCAAACAAAGAAACCCAACTAACCAGTCAATCATATTCCTTGTAAGATTTAGGAAAATGTTGGTTGTTGTGACTGTGGGGTACTATGTTTGGTGAATATGTTTGGTCCCCCACAATTTATATTGGTATATATTTGAAAAGGCAAAGGAAGTAAAGGTATGAAATGAAATGTACAAAAGAACATTCAAAACAAAGCAGTACAAATACAATTAAATTTATATATCAAGAAATACATGAAAAAAGAAACATTACAAATATTCTAACATAGTTTGTTGAATATTCCTGTGTGTATGCATGTACTAACATGGATATTATGAAAAAAAGACTAAATATTGAAAGTGTCCTGTAGACTATAAAATGTATGTGGACTAAATATTTCATGTAAGGTATCAATATAAAAAAAAATAAAGCAACGTGCGCTAGAAGTCATGTGTCTTCTCCCATGTTGGTTGTTTGTCTCTTTTGGGGTTTGATGAAATTTCTGTGGTTGTGTTTAACTGAAAAGGCCAGACAAGAAAGAAAAAGGTTGCAGAATATATACATTTTCCTGGGGTTGACTGTTGGAAGTCAAAATGTAAGAGAGAGAGTGCTTGGAAGACGAGAGTATATATAGGCAATCCTTGTCATGCAGTTGACTCCAAATGTGTGGGACAAAATCAAAGTTGCAGCCGTAATTGTGAGCACTAACCACGTGACTTTCCTAACCAATAGGTTCCTGAGACTGATTAGTTCACCGGTGTCCACCATCTTTGTTTCAGGAACAAGTGGTATCATGGCCATTTTAAAATACAGGAGTGTAAATCCTATATATATATTTTTTTTATCATTTATTCCTTACATGACTTCTAAATCTTTAAAGAAGTGATTATACAGACAGTGAAGAGTCTTACTTATGGGAATACTTTTCACACATCAGACTGAACACGTTTTTAATTTAAAAAGGCCTTGCCTGTTACTTTATAAGCATAAGAGACAATGAATACTAACTGAATCCACAGTTATTCCTTCATACAAAGCAGTCAAACAACAACTAGGATTTTGAACATATTACGGTTTCTGTTAAAATTAGTACGGAAACAAAATTCTAATATTAAATAGAATTATTGGAGAGCAAAACATCAAATTATTTAACAGTGTGCAAACAAATGATTAATATTAAATAAAGTTATTAGTATTGGATAACAATACTTTAAATCATTTCACTGTGTCCAAACAAATGAGCACTCACTTGTTTAAAGATAATTTCACCTACAAACTATTTGCTTACAAATCATATATAATATATAAATACGTGTAAACAGGATTTGGTATGAAATAACCCACATGAGTTGATATGCCATCAACCAAACCAAACAAAACCAAATCAAACCAAACCATACCAAACTAAAACAAAATTCCACTATTGCCAACATTTATGAATCATACTGTATTATTAAAATATAATTTATTATCAATAATTTATAACTTAACTTGGCCTAATGAGTAGAGTGCTTGGCAATGGTCTGGGAGACTGGGGTTCAATCCCAGGTTAAGTCATACAAAAGACTCAAAAAATGATACTTGATGTTACCTTGCTTAACACTCAGCATTATAAGGTATAGATCAAGGGTAAAGTGGAGCAATCCAGGGAATGGAGTAGCACCTTCCCCAATGCCTTGGTGTAGTAGCTATTGAAAAGAGATCCTCTGGGTCACTCTTGACTAAGATTGCCAACTTTTATTTATTATGGATAATTAACTACTTACTGTAGTGATATCTTCTAATTTTATTGTTTAAATAATTTCATAAGCACAAAATGTTTTGTTCCCACATTTTAAAATATCTGTAACAATTGATATTCTCAGCTCAGACTGATTTTTAGATAAGAGCTTTCACCCTCTTATTGTTCTCCCTACTGTAAGAGGGTGTTTGTCTCTCAGTACTTAATTGCTCTCTTAATAATTATTATGGGAGGGAAGTCCCTGTAGTGAAATGGCCAAAATACTGAACTGTGGCCTTTTAGTAAAGGAGTTGTACTATTAGCGTTCACTTTTAGACTAATACTTTAAGAAAGGTATGAATAACAATATCCCTGACTATGGATTAAATAGTTTCACTGCTATTCTTCTACAGGAATGACTCTGGCATTAGATAACCCATTAAAAAATAAAACAAAAAAAAAAACATAGAAAAGTAATCATTATGAGATTTTAGATGTCTCTATCCTTCTATACATGTACAGAGATGTTTCCTGTTATGGTCAGGTGTTGAGCTATTAAGAGGGAATTCATTTGATATTTATTCACTCCCCTCCTCTGCCAAAAAAAAAACCCAGCTGAGTAACCCATTGTTTTTTTTTAATATCTAGGTTAATGCGACCCATCCAAGTTTGATCAAAATAAATAAAATGTCATTTAAATACAAATAATCATTCTAAATCTTGTTGTCAGGGCTATGGTTGTGATGTCTGGAGGTTGCCCTTGTACATTTGTTGTCTTTGGGTACCATAACTCATGTTAACTGTAAAAAATGAGAGGTTACACAAGAGAGATGAGACTTGTATAGGATAAATGGAGAAAAGACTTTATCATCTGTTACCTCTCCCAGCAGCATAGGATCTGCGTCCTCACCGCCAAACCAAGCTGCTGAACATGGGGTCTGCATCCTCATCACCAGCTGAAGCAGAAGACATGGAATCCAACCTACAACAGCTGCGGAACCAGCACAGCCAACCAGACCAATCCTTGCTTTTATTTTTCTCATTCAAACAACTCTTCTCAGGGATAATCTCAGAAAGTCTCACCATCCCCAACAGCTCTTCTAATAGCTAACTTCAGAAAGTCTTTTGAGATCATTCTTGGTCTACTCATTGCACCTTCCAGTTACCAGCACCTGCAGACCTGCTTCAGCTTCACCAGCAGCAGTTCCTACTCCTGCAAGCTGCCAGCACCTGCAGACCAGCTCCTCAAGAGACGACAATGTAGCAGCCAACACCAACTGCAGACCACCTCCAGCTTAACCTAACTGCCATTCCTGCATGACCAAGCTATAGCATTTGCAGCATTTTGTCCATGAGCAACACACTGCTCAGACTAGCATCAACACTTGAGGCCACATTGACACACTCATGGTTAAACCAAGGATTGAACAAACTGGGGCACTGATCACATAGCCTCTGCATCCAGCATCTGCAGCAACTTGTCCAAGAGTGACTTACTGCTTGGACTAGCACCAACACTTCAAGGTAACTTCAACACCCCCACCCCCCAGTTAAACAAAAGTTCTGCACAACCAAGACATCAATCATGCAGCCTTTGCCACCAATGCGTCCACATCATTGACCGTCTCCTGCAACATCTACAGCATGACCATACAGCAACACACCTAATATCTACAACAAGCACAGAGACCATCCTCACCTTCAAGATGTGCTGTCGACATAAACTAATAGACAGCTGAGTCTAAGACTATCTGCAACATAGACTTTTGACACCCAACAGAGACTGACATGATACAACAACCACGATTTCTACACTTATACACCGTTTGTGTTAGATTCGCTCAATAAAATCTGAATTTAAACTTATCCACTTTCCTCTGTCTTTTGTTCAGTCCTCTGTCAATCAAACAACACCTTGTAGAGAAGAGGAAAATCTCGTATTTTGGTTTGGCGCGCAATTTAATTCAACACTGAATTTCACCCAATCAGGATGACTTATCCTATTCAGCCCGGACCTTCATTTCTGGCTAGCAAAACGGGTGAGCGGCCAAACCCAGTCTCTTCAGCGTGAGACAGCGACCAGAACAGACGTTCGTCTGGTCGTCCCTGCTTAGCAATGCTTTTTAGCTAAACAAACCACCCAGTGTGGACATCTCACTGTGCCTTTAACACTATCAGCAGCAACATGGACACTCAACGAGGGAACCATCTAATTTATGGATTCTTTACGAGGAATCCCAGTTGAACATAAATTAGAAACATTCAGCATGCCTTCCACAGGCACCACTTCATGGCACCCCAAAAATTGACTCTGTTGATCCGAGCGTAACTCCGCTCTCGACAACATGGAGATATCGCAGACTCTCCTCCAAAAACCAGATACAAAACTACACGGTGACTTTAAACACATCCCTCACACATCCAACAACACGCTGCCATCTCAACATCCCGCTAAGCCATTTCGTTTCCAACACTATCAAGCCTAAACTCCATGAGTCTTGCAGCACCAAAAGCAAACCATATTCAAAGCTGCAAATAAAAACTTTCTCTGTTGTGTTGTTAAAGCAAAGTTTCGTAATTCATTTGTGTGCCTAAAAAATAACAATCTCACCAACCGCTATAACCTAAACAGCCTATTCACGGGATTGATGCATTCATATATACCGGTCCCGTGACAAGGAAAACTAAACTTAAAATAGCTGTAATCCTCTGAAAAATTGACCTTGTGTCACATCCTGGCTGTGGTGGAGGGGCTATGAAATGCTTAAATTATGCTTAAAAATTCAGTGTGCACATATGTGTACTTGTATATATCTTCTGTTCATACACACACATGCCCACATACATATACACATACCCACTGACATATACACACACATACACATATACACACACATATATTCACATGTGCATGCACATACCAATACATGTATATTTGATGGTTTATTATAAGAGAAGGAAAGAAAAAGTCAAAGAGATACTTTTTAATTTCCAACTTTATTTTCTTTTGGGTATAAAAATGGCTATTCTGTTGTTGAAATGATTTCCTGGACTATTATAAAACAATCAAGACTTCCAATAAAGACGTTGAATGGTGTAATGGTTAGCAAGCTTGACTAGCAAACCTACATGAGTGAGTTCATGTCTCATTGGGTGCCCCATTCAATCGGCCTTGTGCCACATCGAAGCAAAGAGCTTTGTAAATTACAATAAAGATGTTGAATTATATGAGTCATTTTTGGTATCAAATGTTTAAAGTTTATGATTAGGTCCTAAGTCAAGTAGATATGTTCGGCAAAGGTTTCAACTGGTGTTTTAGTAAGATATGCTTTAGTGGTATTGGCTAACTACAGTAATAAGGGCGTCTCAAAATAGATAGAACTCATTAATATGATGATTATTTATTACTGAGACAAGTGCAATGGCAGTCATTTGGAACATGCCTTGTAAAAAATACATCCTTTGAGCTAGAGATATCAAATAATTTTTTTTTATTGTTATCATATCCATTTTCCGGACATGCAAACTTATTTTGAGTTTCTTGTCTCAGTAATAAATCATTATCATATAAATGGGTTGCATCTCTTTTTCTGACAGTTTTGAATGATTTTGTCTCCAAATAAGTAGTGACTCAAAATACTTTTCCCTCTCTTGTCCAAGGCATTGTGATCAAAGATACCGGACATTGGTCTAGGGCTTAGAGTGTTCGCTAATGGCCCGGGAGACCTGGGTTCAATCCCAGGTCGCGTCATACCAAAGATTCAAAAAATGGTACTTGATGCCTCCTTGCTTAACACTCAGCATTATAAGGTACGGATCAAGGGTAAAGTAGAGCAATTCAGGGAAGGAGTAGCGCCCTCCCCTACACCTTGGTGTAGTAGCTATCGAAAAGGGAGCCTTCGGGTTACCCTCGACTATGGTCGCCAACTTTACTTTACTTATAATATACTAATTTCAAGTCTGAAACAAAAACGAACACAAAATTATTATTAGTAGAGTTATTAGCAGTCACATGGGTCCCATGTATATTGAGACACCCTATATATGCTTCGGCAGACTATTTAAAATTATATCATAAAGGTACTCCTCTAGGGTGTTTATATTTTTTAATTACCTCATAGAATAGAGGGTCATTATCATCATGGTAAAAACAAGTTAGGTGAACGGTGAACAAAAGTATTTTAAAGTGAGATTTTTGGAAATAATGATACAAATCATTAGTAGTACATTTTATTTTATTTTATTTAGTAAATCATCTTTTGAAGATACTTTTCTTATTTATCAAAAAAAAATCACAGCATTGATTGAGCAAAAAACAAAAACGAAAACAAACCAAAAACGTTATTTTCAATATATGAGATCAGGTAATAATTTCACATTATAACTTAAGTCGAGAGTTACTGCCCTTGAAATAAAAACTCTCACGACTATAAAGGTGTAAAGTATAAGGGTAATCATTGGCGGGAATTTGTAGACTGTGCAAAGCACGTTCTCGTAATTGAGCGCTTAAATCTTTATACGATTTGTGTTTCACATGTTCTGTATGTTACACATTACCATATTGGTTGATTAAAATTTTCCTTCTCTTTGTGATAATTATTCAATAATAAACCATGCAACGAGCTATTACGTAAGTAGTTTTTATATTTATAAAAATCAAACAAACCACTTTTTACGTTTATTTTGTGAGTTTCTTTTTTCGTGGTGTTGTCAGTTGTTGCAAACAACGACTGGCTTTTTTTTATTTTAAAGTCGCTATTTCATCTTTATTTATTTTTAAAAGTATTTTTGTTATTTTTAATATTATTAAAGGAGCCGCTGTTTTAAATATTAATTTTCGGAGCTGTGCTTTAATTGTGTTGATTAAGGCTGAGAAGAAAAAAGTTGATCGGAGCGGTGTTAAGTTTTAAAATGTTCCCCTATCTATAAGAAAAAAAAAAAAAATTAAGAATTCTCTCAAGAAGAAATTATATAAATTCTTAAAAAATAATGATGATAAGTGATGAAAGACAGAAAAAAAAATCACAAAGGTAAATTTTAAAAAATTTGATGGATTTTGCAGCTTCCGAGTCGGTTGCTTTTATTTTAATTTTACGTACATAGATTTATAAAATAGTAAATAAAACTACGAAAAATGATTTTATTTGATTTTATACTGTTTATTCAGACATCGTAGTAATGTTTGATAAACTATGTTATTCATCGTAATCGATCATATATATAGTATTTTGAAATCTTTATTGTTTGTTCGTCAATTTAGAATTTGGTTTATTTTGTTGTACTTGGTACACACTAACACCATTATGATAAAGTTTTTTCCCCTCGAATCTTGCAGTTAATTCTTTTTTAGTAACTTATGAAAGAATCACTCAGTTGTAATATTTATTGCGTGGATATTTACTTACTGTGCAAATCATATCGACCACTGAGACTTGTTTAAAAGCGCGGGTAACTTAAAAATGTTCTCTCATTCTTCCACACAAATGATAGAGTTGTTGAATTTAATTGTCTATTTTATTTAATTGTTGTTAAGATTAGCTTTCTTATCGAAAGAAAAGAATTATCAAGAGAAGAAAACACCGGTTTATTTTCGGTATTTCCCATTGACTGAACAATATCGAAATCAATTACTCGGATTAAAAGAAATTCTAATTCGTTTCACTCATAGGCGATCGATTAAAAATTTGATAATAACGTGGTATTTCTATATAATTCATTTTTAGAACAATAACCATCAAATAATTCTAATTGCAAGATAATTTTTTCTTGTTATCTGGAATATTTTGATGATTTTAAAAATTATTTGTTGTAAGGTACCATTAATTTAGAATTATTGACACCCTTTAACTCCCAGGTAACTGATTCATTACAACTACGTCAAAATTAAACATTTATTTTGATTTTAAAAATTACAATATTGCAAATATCGATTTTTTTTTTCAAAGTTCCTTGATTGTTTTTACTAATTTTGCGAATTAAAGTCTAATCATTCTCGTTTTAATAGTAGTCCAGCAAAAGCAACACAGTGAGATTTTAATTAGAGTAGTGCACTTGAAATACTTAGAAAATAAAGAAATTTCTGACCCAATTTGCTACTGAATAATAATTTTGTGCGAAAAAACAAAACAAAAACATAAACAAACGGTTATGCAAAAAAATGTAAATATGAACCTACAATGAACACGATTCTCAAACCTGTTGGCATCGAATAACTAGATTATTTGCTTAGATTTAGCATAAGGCCTCATGAATGTGAGCCCCCCACTGAAACTCGAACTCACTCGTGAAGGTTGCTAGTCTGGTTTGCTAACCATTACGCCACCCGAGGCGTTGACATGCTAATATCAATGAAATCAACTCTAATTTTGTAATCATTCAAATTATTAATATAATGGAAATAATTATGAAATACTAATTGGAATCCTTTACTGATTCTTAAATAGAAGCATTTATATAGGGGGCGGAGTTGTCCCTGTGGTGTTATGGTTAAAGCGCTGAACTGCGGAATCGTAGTACGTGAGTTGTGCTATTACGTTCACTTTCGGACAAATACTCTTTGGGAAGGTATGAACTCCCTTACCCTCCCATCTATGGGTTAAAAGTACCACTACTGCCCTTCTAAAAAGGATGGATTTGGCATTAAAATCCCTGAAAAGGTTGATATGCCATTAAAAAAAAACATAACAAAAAAACAACAACACAAAACAAGCCAGAATTTATATAATCATGAACTGTCAGAACAGGAACACAATTTGAATTTCCAATTCAGTGATAATTTTGTGGGGTCTGTGCACGCGCTCAACTTAATATCAATTTTTTCATGGATCACTATTACAACCAAAATCCAATGAATTCTAGATCGTTTAGTTTTTGGAAATTTATTTTTTTGAACATGAAATATCACTTGTTTCATTTTACCATGAATTTGCAAAATGTCAAATTTTTCAATTTTTCCAAGTCAAGTTTGATATTCTAGTTGTATAAGTTCTTTGTTATGTAAAGAATATGGAGTAGCATCCTCCGCTACACTTCAGTATAGTAGTTATTGAAAAGGGAGCCTCCAGGTCAGGTTCACCGTTCACTAAGGTCACCAACTTTACTTACTAGATAGCAGCGTTATGTTCTACACTTAAGATATTCATCTGCTATAATTTAAAAGAAATATATAATATTAATAATATAGTTCCTATACAAGGCTCTTTGCATTTCACTTCATGCTAATGTTACTAAAGAAAAACATGACTGTCTTCTTCCTCTAACTATGACTCCTAGTACCAGTAAATAGGGCAGACAGGATTTAGTATTGTAATCAGTCTAGAAGGGAAGCTCCACTTAAAAATTGACCTTGTATCTAACCCAGCCTATATTAGAGGGGTCAAGTAAATATATACATTCATCATCTAATTATTATTATTGCAGTATTTCCTCATTATTTAAAAGTATATTGTGGTCTTATGATAATTAACAACATGCTGTGTATTGTCTAGGATACACGTGTGTCTATTTCCTCTTAACAGCCACTTGACACATGTGGATCTTTTGGTATGCTGTGTTTTGTCCTGGATGCACACATGTGTTTATTTGATATTTAGTGCCACTTGGGCACCTCGGGTGATGAAATGGTTAGCAAGCTTGACTAGCAAACCTTCACAAGTGAGTTCGATTCTCATTGGGTACCCCATTCATACAGCCTTGTGCCACATCTGAGCAAACCACTTAGTAAATTACTACTGCCACTTGACACACATGTGGATCTTTGGTATCTTGTGAATTGTCTTGGATACATGTGTGTCTATTTCATATTTACTGCCATTTGACATGTGAATCTGTTATGTTTTTTTCTTGGATATGCATGTGTGTCTATCCCATGCTTTTATGTAAGACAATATAAATATCTCTGAAAATGTTGCTATTGTTAATGTTATTTTTTTTCTATTACCTTAATTTGGAGAGCCTTTTTTTCTTTTATGCTCAAATATGTCTCTAGAAACAATGGAGAAAAAACAAAAAAAACAAAGCTCTCTGTGGAAGATGCATATTTTTAGCATTTCATTTTATGTATGAAGCATAAAACATATTCTATTGCATTTCCTAATGTTAACTGATAAAACTATACATGACAGTATCTAAGGCTTAGATATTGATGAGTTGTTTGGGTTTCATGGCATATCAAACTTTGTAGGTTATTTAATGCCAAATCCATTTTTATACAAATAATCAGTTCTATTTCAAACAATTCAGTTTAGTATGAGTACACTGTTTAATTGTCAAAGACATTTCTATTTCAAGCTATTCAATTTATTCAAACAGTTCAGTTTAGTATAAGTATAGAGTTTGTTTACACTCAGTTAAATGTTAAAACAGTTCTATATTAAACAGTTCAGTTTAGCATAAGTACAGTGTCAATGACAAAGACAGTTCAATTTCAAACAATTCAGTTTAGCATACAAAAACAGTTCCATTTAAAACTATTCAGCTTAGCATAAGTATGGAGTTTAAATGTAAGTACACAGTTTAATTGTCAAAAACATTTCCATTTCAAGCTATTCAGTTTAGTCCAACAGTTCTAATTCAAACAATTCAGTTTAGCAGAAATATGCAGTTCAGTTCTATTTAACCCATAGATAGAGCCCTATCATTGCTACCATTCCAGGTCAGAGTGGACCTGGGAGCGATGGCAATGAAGATGTGCTCCACATTCCCTAAAGCTCCAGCATCACTGGAACATCACCATCAGATTTGCTGAGGTCGTAAAGGTGACAAACCACACTGGATTGTGAGATATGGAACTCTCCTCATACTTTCCTAGCGATACTCGCAAGATTTGCTGAGGTCGTGAAGGTGACAAACCATACTGGACTGAGATGCTTAGCTCGCCTGATAACTCTCTGAGTGCTACTCGCCAGATTTGCTTCTATGGCTTGGCTTCAGAATCCACAGATTTAGATGTCTTTGACCTTGGTTGTTTATTGAGGTTCTTACAACTCAAATAAAATTTCTTCAAGCATCTGGGTACTTTACTGTGATCTGCTGGGCCTTCAAATGTTTTTGGTTGCTTCTGGAGCATTTTGTGCATTTACCGACCTCTTCACATGCGCAGGATGTCACATAAGGTCAATTTTCAAATGGAGTTTAACAGGTTTGAGTACTTTTTCTTTCTCCTAGATTGGTTGCCTAACCAAGGCTAAAGAACGCTGTCTACCCTACTATTTTACCCATAGCTGGAGGGAGAATTATTGGATTCATACCTTTCCCAAGGGTATTTGTGCGATGAGAAATGCAATCAGCCCTGTCCTGAATTTGAACTTGTGTTGTCATGTCCATTTACGGCAATGATAACCATTATTACATCTCCATGCAGCATTGCGGTCCAGTTTGACCTTGTAAAACTTAAGTTCCCAAATTTGACTACATTGCACATTCATCTGTGTGGTTTTGAAATCACATGTAGAGTGAAGCTTTGTATAACATGTCAGCTTACCAACTACTATGATAACCACAGAGGGTACTTCTCTTGGCTTGAACTGCTTCAGTCATGTGATATGCATGCCACAGACTAGTATGTACCAAAATATTGCAAAAATTTTGACTTGCCCTAGTAGATACTTTTTGATAAGTATTTTATAGTGAAACACTGGATTGTGTAAGTGCAACACTCTCCATATTCACTAGACCTAATTCTGTGTGAATTTTTCTTGTTTTTTAAACTGAAAATTCATCTTCAGTTTTGCACCATATCAAGAAGGATTTCAGAGGTGCTTCAACCAATTGAAAACTCACTGGAATAAGTGTGTTGAGAATACCAAGGATGACTATTTGGAAAAAAATTAATGTTTCATTGTTCATTTCTGGCATGGTAAATATTGCTTCATTTTCAATGTTTGAAAACGCCTCTTATATTTGTTTATATTTTTTTATTTCCTTTTTATTTTTTTTATTTATTTATTTATTTTTTTTTTTTTTTTTTTAGGTCGTTTTTTTTAACATCTCCCAAAAATAAATCAGAGGAACAAAATGGCTGTCAAAAAGATGAGAAACCAATAAAGAAAACCAGTCCACAAAAGTAAGCTTTTTTAAAAAATTTTTTATTGCATTTTGTATTTCATTTGAAAACATCTTTTTTTAACTCTTAGATTCCCCCACTTCTGTGGGTTTTTCTGTAATAGTATTGTCTATTAAATAATGATAATAATAATAATGGTATATGCACAACCCAGCACCTTTCCTAGAAAATAACACACATAAACTCCTATGGGACTTTAACATACACACAGATCACCTAATCTCGGCCAGAAGACCAGACCTAATAATAATCAACAAAAAAAAGAGAATTTGCAAAATTGTCGAATTTGCTGTCCCGGCTGACCACAGAATAAAACTGAAAGAACGTGAAAAGAAGGATAAGTACCTCGACCTTGCTAGGGAATTGAAAAAACTATGGAACATGAAGGTGACAATTATACCAATTGTAATTGGTGCGTTTGGAACAGTAACTAAAGGATTACTAAAGGGACTGGAAAACTTGGAAGTTGGTGGACAAGTGGAGACCATCCAAACCACTACATTATTGAGAATGGCCAGAATACTGAGAAGAGTCCTGGAGACTTGAGGAGACTTGCTGTCACTCAAACTCCAGTGAAAGATCATCAGCTAACACTGATGTGAAAAACTCTGAGTAAATAATAATAAAACATTGTTAATTATAGGCAATTGTGATGTAGAAATAATATTGTTAATAAAATAATATTAATCATAGGCACTAGCGATGGTTTGTCAAAATTTTCAAGCAAAAACTAATCTGATTTCCTTCATTAGTGGACATGTTGTGTCTATAAGAGACTGGTGATGGTTTATGTGAAAGTTTTCAAGCAAAAATGGCTATTGTAATTCTTGAAATCAAAAGCTAAAGAAAAGGAAAATAATTTTCAGCTTGTTTAGATTAACTCATGTTATAAATTTAATCCATGATTTACAAGAAGCTGAAGATCATTAAAAGTTTCAAAACAGCAAATGACTTTATCTGATGAATGACTAAGCAGTTGAATTAGAGAAACTCTCAAGAAAACGATCAATTATAAAAGACCATATTAGGAATGAATAACAAAAGAATTGTCATAATTTGATTTTTAATACTCAATATGCAAATTAGTTATTTCAATTAAGCAGGAACTATTAAATTTGCAAAAATGTTAAAGACAGATATGAATAAGTTGTCAAGATTAACTATTTGAAACAGTTATTTTGACAGCACTGTTTTATGGAATACTGGTTTCTTGGTTTAGTTTCTTTGTTTAATGGCATATCAACCTTTGTGAGTTATTTAATGCCAAAACCATCCTTGCAGAGGAACAGTAGTGGTAGGAGATAAGAGGTTTCATATATTTTCCAAAGGTATTAATCTGAATGTGAATGTAATAGTGTGGTTGAAGTTAGACCTTGCTTACTCTAATGTCACAGTCCAGCACATTAGCCCCTATACCATGGGAACTCCCTCCAATGCTTTCTTGTTTGTTGTTAGATATTGAATAGCTTCAAGTGTGAGCCTCACAGTTATTTTTATTTCAAAATTGTCTTTGTCAGCAATTGCAGTCTTCTGCCGTTTTAGATTGTATCTTTCATCTGAGTTAGGTAATTCAAGTTGTACACTGTAATTCGTTCAAATTGTATAATTTTTAATATCCATTAACATATTCTGAAAATGGCAGAATTTGCTTAAAAATTAGTATCGGATAAGATCTAAAATGGATCTAATCTCCCTTATCTGTCTGTTTGCTTGTATATTTATGATGGTGTTAACATGATGTGTGTTCTTTTGACCCAGGATCGAGTAACCTGTTTGTATTTCAAAGACCCAGAGAATTGTATGCCTTTTATCCCTTTTGCTCATATACCATTTGGTAGTTTTTTCAAAGGAAGAGATACACAGTGAAAGAGTTAATTATTTATTAACTGAAGTGGTACAGCCTGACAAATATTATAAGTCTCGTGCTGTTGGTGTTACGTCCAAAGTTGGTCTTACTACTGACCGAGCTTAGGAACCACGATGTCTTTCATACCTCGGAGATACCGGAAGTCATGTGATATGAGCCACTATACAACAGATGGCCTGTTCCATTTACAGATTTTAAACTAGCACCTGCTAATTATATTCTTATCTTAATTTTTTTCTATTGACAATTTGACTCCATATGTTGATAGTCAATCTTTTTATATTTGTCTGTCCAGTTGGCTGGGGCTGTAGAATACACTGACTGCATCTCTGCAGAGGGTTAAGACCCCACCCCACAAAGATTGTCTTGGGTATGACACTCAACCATTTGATGATGAGACTCCAGTCCTGGAGCTCTGGGGCATGTAGAGTACCCCTTCATTGCCATTACTCCCAGGTTCACTCTAACCCGGAGTTGTTGTACCTGTTAGATTCTCTTCTACATATCAAATAGAAATATCTAATGATACTAAACCATCTGATGAAGAGGCTCTATTTCTTTTCAGAAAATGACAAATAATTAGAATAAAATGCTATGTAGAGTACTACATTAATTACACAATGTTATATACAGTGGTATATAATGGCTATTATCACATGGGGTACACTTTCCTACTATGCTAAACTTAATACTTCAATATGAGTATTACTTGAAAAACTTTTTTCAATGTATTCCTATTGTAGAACCCCTTTGCAATGCATTCCTTCCCTGTTGAATGAGGCTGTAGAATATGCCAACTGCACCTCTGCAGAGAGGTAAGAGACCCACAATGCCGCCATCTGTTGGCTTTGGGTGACAACCTGTAATGCTTGAGGGTGGGATGCTGGTAGCTGAGCAGTCTGTGACCTGCAACTATACACTTTGGCCTTTATTATGTGAGATGGGTGGTTGGAGAGGCCCCATCTGATCATTTGGCTGGTCATATCTAGTTTTAGCAACTATATAATTGTCCCGACTGTAGTCTTCGTATTTGCTCTTGTAACGAACAAGTATCCCAACCTATTTTATCTTAATGGTACTAGATAAGGATTAATTGCTCTAAGATAACTGTTGTGGACCAGTAAAAGGTCAGGAAGAAAGACACGAACTCAGGATTATGTGAAACAAGTATATTGAATGAAAGTATAAATACAGCATAGGTAAAAGAGTGTTGAACGTCAGCCTGACTGCCAAAGTGTTAGGCTGGAATAACTTTACACTGAGATGAATATTCTCCCGGTATTCATAGTAATAGGAAGAGTTCATTTTAGTCTGAAAGGTAGGTACAATAACAATACTTGAAACCATTTAAACTCTGTGCCAACAAATGATTAATATTAAATAGAATTATTATTATTAGATCGAAATACTTGAAACCATGTCTGGGGTATGACACTAAACTGCATCTGATGGTGAGGCTCCAGTCTTGGAGTTTGAGGAATGTGGAGTACCTTTTCCTTACCATTACTCTCAGGTTCACTTTGACTTGGAGTGGTAGTTCTCTTTAGGGTACCATTTATGAATCAAATAGAACAGTTCAATCATTTACTAAGGATTATTATTATTTATTTGAAACCATACAGCTGTGTGCAAATTATTTGTATTAGATAGGAATACTTGATAAATAGAATTACTAATGTTGAATAGCAATACTTGAAACCATTTAACTGTGTGCAAAGAAATGATTAATATCAAATAGAATTATTTGTATTTTATAGCAATACTTGAAACCATTTGACTATATACAAACGAGTTCTGGCTTGTTTGAAAATAATTTTATCTACAAAGTATTTGCCTAAACAGGATATGGCATGAAATAACTCCCAAGGTTTGATATGCTACAAAACACAGCCAAACCAAATCAATATATTTCTATTTAATATTATTGATGTATGGTGGCTCTTGCTATCATATAAAACCTACTCCTCTGGTGTAAGTCTTACAAAAAATTCTCCAGCAAATTATCTTCATAGAAATGTTACTATTTTTAGCATCCAAATATTTTAGAGTTTTCAAAAAATCACAATAAAGATAAAGTGGATACCTTTCTTTTACAATATTTCTTTTTAGAAATATCAACTTTTTTTTATAAATATATTTCATTAATTTGTGCATGCAACTTCTCACAATGAATCAAGCCCAGATGAAATATGCTGACGAAATATGCTCACTCTTCAACCCTTATTTTTGTTCCTCTGCCATTATTCTACCACCTATTCTGTTCAATATCATCTTACAACAAGCTGTGAGTTGTGTGCATTGCAATCTCTGAAAAGCTAACTAAATATTTGATAATAAAGGATTGAAAAATTAGTATCCGATATTGATTTAGAATTATAAGATTGGAGTGGACTTGATGTTTATGACAAAGTTACTGTCATTGTTTGGTGTGTGGTACTTACCTATCATACCCCAAACCAGTCTTGCCCAGTCGGCTGGGGCTGTAGAATACACCGACTGCTTCTCTACAGAGGGGTAAGACCCTCCCCCCTTCCCCAATGAGTGTCCTGGATATGACACTAAACAATCTGATGGTGAGGTTCCAGTAATGCTGGAGCTTTGGGGAATGCGAAGTACCCCTTTATTGCCATCACTCCCAAGTCCACTCTGGGTCAGAATAGTAGCACCTGATAGGGCCCTATCTATAGGTTAAATAGAACTAACTACTTACTTATGCTAAACTGAATTGTTTGAATTAGAACTGTTTGACTAAACTGAATAGCTTGAAATAGAAATGTTTTTGACAATTAAACTGTACCTATATTTAAACTGCATGCTTATGCTAAACTGAGTTGTTTGAAATGGAACTGTTTTTGACAGTGAAATTCTACTTACACTAAACTGAATTGTTTGATATAGAACTGTTTTGACATTTAACTATGTGTAAACAAAATCTGTACTTATACTAAACTGAATTAGCTGAATTCAAACTGTTTGACAAAGCTGAATAGCTCAAAATAGAAATTTTGACAATTAAAATGTGTACTCATACTAAACTGAATTGTTAGAAATAGAACTATTAGCATAAAAATGGATTTGGTATTAAATAACCTACAAACATTGATATGCCATAAATTCCAACCAACCAACCAGCCCAGTCGGCTAGGGCTATAAAATACACTGACTGCATCTCCACAGAGGGGTGAGACCTTCCTCAACAAGTGTCTTGGATATGACACTAAACTATCCGATGGTGAGGCTCCAGTCCTGGAGGTCTGGGAAATGTGGAGTACCTCTTCATTGGCATTACTTTCAGGTCCGCTCTGACCTGGAATAGTAGTACCTGTTAGTCTCATTGGGCGTCCCATTCATTTGGCCTTGTACCACATCTAAGCAAAATGCTTAGTAAATTACTAATAGTACCTGTTAGGATTCCATCTATTGCTTAACTAGAACTATTTGACCATTTAATTGTGTGCAAATAACTGCCTGATGTTAAATTGAATTGTTAGTATTACATAGCAATACTTGAAACCATTTAACTTGGTGCTGACAAATGAGCTCTGGCTTGTTTAAAATGTTGTCAACAAACAATTAGTTTACAAGTCATATTTTATATATATATATATATATATATATATATATATATATATATATATATATATATAAAAAAACAAGATTTGGTATTAAATAACCTACAATCCAGCCAACCAACCTATCATACCAAGAGGCACTTGTGTAACGGTGATTGACCTAGGAAATGGACAGGGTGACCTGAGTTCAAATCTTAGGTGAGTCTGTTTGCATTTCACACAGAGCAAATACACTTGGGGAGAGTATGAGTTCAATTATTTTCTCTCCAGTTATGGGTAAAATAGTAGGGCAGACTGATTTCTTTAACCTTAGTATGATAATCAGTCTGGGAGAAGGAAAGGCTTTAGTCAAACCTGTCAAACTCTTTTTGAAAAATGACCTTGTGTTGCTTCCTGATCATGGGAGAGGGAATGGGTTAATACCTATCATACTCAGAATATACACTCTTGGTTTCTATAAGATATTGGAGGAGTCCCCATGACATAGGGGCTAAAATGTTGGACTGTGACATCATAGTAAGCAAATTTGAACTTGTCAGGCTATAGAGTTTACTTTTGGACTTGGGAAAGCTGTGAACCCCTATATCCCCCCTCTAGCTATGGGTTAAATAATACCACTACAGTTCTACAAGGATTGCTTGGCAACCCGAGTTCAAATCCTGTCTGAGGCTGTTTGCATTTCACTTTGCACCTATACCTTTGGTAAAGGTCTGAATCCAACTATTCTCCCTCCAGCTATGGGTAAATAGTAGGGCAGACTGTTCTTTAGCCTTGGTTAGGTCTTGGAAAAGGAAAAATCTGAATTCAAATGACTTGAAAGTAGACCTTGTGTGACATCCTGCCTGAGTGGAGGGGTTGGTAAATACATATAAGGATTGCTTTGGCATCAAATAACCCTTGAGAGTTAATATGCCATTGAATTAAGAGACCAAAACAAACCCATAAAATATAAAGAGGTAAGACAAAGAGGAGTTTGAAATTGTGTGGCAGGAGGTTAGTAATTTTTTGATTTCTTTGTATTTGTCTTGATAAATTAACAATGAGTGTTGTTTTCAGTTTGAATATTTTTTTATTCATTGCCTATTATTATTATTATTATTATTATTATTATTTTTTATAGTTATAATTGTTTCCTTTTTAAAATGGTTTGGAAATTGAGATTCATTGAGTTTTTTTTTTAGATATTTATTACCTCCCTTACATTAACTACTAAATTAATTTCCGATTGGTGTTGATGAAGAAGTCTTCTGGTAATTCAAACAAAATTAAATCATTTAAATTAATGATATAAGTTTTTTTCTAAGCCAAGCAGAGGAAGATATTATGGATTAACCAAAATGTCGCAGAAAAAATTATGGAATTCATTAACAAAAAAAAGAACCAAAATTAATTCTTAATTGTTCTTCCTCAAGCTTTTATGACAGGCTTAATTCTTTCAGGTGTGGATTTTTCTAATTCAAAACTTTGTACTTTGAATAAACTTAGGTCTTAGAATAAACTGTCTGTATTTCTGCTGTAATACTCCTTCCAAGGAATGTTCTGGGTATGACACTTAACTGCATCTGTGGGTGAGGCTCCAGTTCTGGAGACATGGGGAAAGTGGAGCACCCCTTTATTATTATATTATTTGTTGGTCCACTTTGATTTGGAGTGGTAGTACATGTTAGAGCCCTATCTATGGGTCAAATAAATCTGTTTAAGAATGATTGGTATTTGATAGGACCATGTGCAAAAAAAAAAACTTTAGAAATAACTACACAAAAAAAATGTAAATATGAAAGTACAATGAATGTGATTCTCTAACTACTAGGCATTGATGGGTTGATATACTGTTAAAATCAATCACTCAATCATTTAAAGCCATGTCCTTTATCAAAGTGGTTCTAACTTTATCAAATAGCAGTTAATAGATCTTTGGTGGATAGAGCCTTAATTTTTTTCAAGCATAAATTTTACTCATTTAAGGATATTTTTTTTTTATATCAAAGTGGTTCCAACTTTACTGAATAGCAGTTAGTAGATTTTTTAATTCTTTTATAACAGTAGATCTTTTAATTCTTTCGAGCATGGATTTCACTCATTTAAAGCCATGTTCTTTGTCAAAGTGGTTTCAACTTTACCAAATAGCAGTTAATAAATCTTTGGTGGATAGAACCTTCTCAAAGAACATGAATTTTTTAATCTAGTTTGTTTAAGGAATTATTTATAAAGCTAGAATGTTTGACATCTTATCTGTTATAACTTATTTAAATAATCAGTTGGAAAACCTTTAGTGAATGTCCTCTAAGCATGCTAATGCCACAATTTTTTTTCCAGGGGTAGAATTATTCATTAGTGTACATTTAGTATGTACAGGATGTCTCAAAATAAATGCAACCTGTTAATATAATAATGACTTATTTCTGAGACAAGTGTAATAAGGGTCATTTGGAACATGTCCTGTAAAAAATGCATACTTTGAGCTAGAGATATCAAATCAATGTTTTTCTAATGGTTATTATATCAGCCTCCAGGACATGCAGTTTTTTTTTCAGTTTCTTGTCTCAGTAATAAATGATTATCTTATTAATGAGTTGCATCTATTTTGAGACAGTTTTACATGATTTTGTCTCCAAATAAGTTGTGATGCAAAATACTTTTTCCTCTCTTATCCAAGGGATTGTGAATGAGGATTAATTGTTATAGTATACTAATTTCAAATCTTAAACAAAAAAGAACACAACATTATTAGTAGTAGTGTTATTAGTCGTCACATTGCTCCCATGTATTTTGAGACACCATATATAATTATGGGTTGCGTATATTTTGAGAGAGTTTTGAATGATTTTGTCTCCAAATAAGTAGTGATGCAAAATATTTTTTCCTCCCTTGTCCAAGGCACTGTGATTGAGGGTTAATAGTTGTTATAGTATACTATTTTCAAATCTGAAACAAAAAAAAAGAATACAATCTCATTATTAGTAGAGTTATTAGCAATCACATAGGTCACGTATATTGAGACGCTCTGTTTTTACCCAACCCCATGGGCAGGATGTGATACACGGTTAAGTCTTAAACAGTTTAGGTTTGATTTCAGTTTTTCCTTCTAGACTGGTTGTCATACCGAGGTTAAAGAACCCAGTCTGTCCTACTATTTACCCATAGCTGGGAGAGAATCGTTAGATGCATATATTTCCTAAGGGTATTTGCTTTATGTGAAATGCAAACAACCATAATGAGGATTTGAACTCTGGTTGCTGTGTCCATTTCCTATGACAATAACCATTGTACCATGAATGCCTCTTGAAAACAAAAGAAAACAAATGTGTATCTAAAAAGAGAAAAAGTAAAGATGATAGAATTTTGCAATAGACATAAAAGTGAAATGGCCAAGTTGGCTGGGGCCATAGAATACACCGACTGCATCTCTGCACAGGGGTAAGATTCCCTCAGTGAGTGTCCTGGATATGACACTAAACAATTTGATGGTAAGGCTTCAGTAATCCTGGAACTTTGTGGAATACAGAGTACTCCTTTATTGCCATCACTCCCAGGTCTACTCTGGTTTGGATTGGTAGCACCTGATAGGGTCCTATCTATGGGTCAAATAGAACTAAACTGTGCACTTATGCTAAACTGAATTGTTTGAAATAGAAGTTTTTATATGTATCAAAATGTATTTGGCATTAAATAACCTACAATTGTTGATATCCCATAAAACCTAACCAAACCAAAGCTATGATAAAGAAAGATAGAAAAATCTGTAAAACTCACAGAGAACAAAGGGAACAAGCCAGAAGAAATCATATGCAAAGAGGAAAAACTACAGATTACAGGACAAACAGGAAAAAATACATCAAATCACATAAAACTGCTTAGAAAGCTCATTGGGTTATAATGTACTGTAAGTCAGTTAAAAGATACAAAACAAATGTCCTAATTTTTTAAGAATGAAGACTTATCATATTCATCAGTCCTTTTTGTGAATACTTCTGAATGGAACTGCTTACAAAAGATAATTTCTCTGCGATCCTTCTTTCTCTTCAGGTAAGCAGTAAATTCATTTAAAAAAAATTTTATAACTTTTCTGGGATAATTTTTTTTTTTTTTTTTTTTCTGAATATTTTTGAGTCACAGTTAGTGGAAACTGTGGCTGTGATAGCCTGACTGCTTTATTTCTCTTCATATGATATCTATTCTATATCTTTTTTTTTTGTTTGACAGCACTGATCTGAAGACAAAGAAGGCAGTGCAGGCATCTATTAAAGAAACTGATAGTCCTGTTAAAAAGTCAAAGAAACGACGAGCAAAATGTATTATTGAAAGTGATGATGAGGAAGATGAGGACAAGGATGTTGACGAGGATGAAGATGATGATAGTAAGGAAGAAAAAATGGAAGAAAAGGACCATGAAGAGGAGGAATTAGTACAAGAAAAAATGGTAAATGGAAAGGTAAGAATTAAAATGCATTTTTCTTTTGCTACAATTCTTGAAGTTGCTATCCTTTTGCTGGACTAATCAAAAGTAGTAGCAATAATAAGTAAATTTGGCGACCTTAGCCAAGGTTGACCCGAAGGCTCTCTTTTCAGTAGCTACTTCACTGAGGTGTACGGGAGGGTGCTACTCCATTTCCTGGATTGCTCCACTTTACCCTTGATCCTTACCTTATAATGCTGTGTGTTAAGCAAGGTGGCATCAAGTACCATTTTTTTGAGTCTTTGGTATGACTCGACCTGGGATTGAACCCCCGGTCTCCCGGACCTTTGGCAAACACTACTTTTTAGGTTAACGGCCTGATATACCCTTAAAGATTTTTATTTACTAGGGTGAGTCAAATATTTTGCAATATTTTGGTAACATGATTCACAATTCGGCAACTCCGAATGCTTTTGCTGAGGTTGTGAGGGTGACAACTCATACAGGACTGTGAGATGCCGAGTTCACCTGATACTCTCTGAATACTTCTTATCGGATTTTCCAATATGACATTGGTTTGGTTTGGTTGGGTTTTATGGCATATGTAGGTTATTTAATGCCAAATCCTGTTTATACATATATATCAAATATATATATATATATATATGACTTTTCAACATGTTTTGATGATATAATTTTTGAATGAGCTTACTCATTTTTTTTGCACGCAGTTAAATGGTTTCAAGTATTACTATATACCGCTCACGATTTAACATCAGTCATTTGCTTGCACCTAGTTCTATTTGATCCATAGACCCTATCAGGTATTACCACTCCGGGTTAGAGTGGATCTGGGAGCAATAGCAATGAAGGGGTACTCTATATTTTCCAAACTTCCAAGCTTGGAGCCTCACCATCAGATGACTTAATGACATATCCAGGCGCTTGTTGGTGTGAGTCTTACCCCTCTGCAGAGATGCAGTCGGTGTATTCTACAACTTTAGCCGACTGGGCTCTCTATGGCTTTGAACTCTGTCTCAGAATCCATGGTAATAGCCCTATCTGACCTTGTATGATCAACTCCACTTTCACCTTTCACACAACAAATATTTTTGGTTCCTTCCACAGTGTCATGGCTCTGTTTGACTTTGTAAAGCATTAGTCGTCTAAATTTCTGAGATGAAGCTTGTTGATTTTTATCATTAAGGGTTTTCAGACTATTGTCTTCATCTTTATTGTTATTTCCACTACGTTTTGGCCAATATGTCCTCTGGCCTTCTTCAGTTCGACAAACACCTTGAGAAGGCTGGAGGACATCCTATTTACCAACCCCTCCGCTCGGGCAGGATATGACACAAGGTCAATTTTTAAGTGGAGTTTAACAGGTTTGAATTCAGAGTTTTTCCTTCTCCTAGACTAGTTGCCTAACCAAGGCTGAAGAACCTAGTCTGTCCTACTATTTACCCATAGCTGGAGGGAGAACAGTTGGATTCATACCTTTCCCAAGAGTATTAGTGCTATGTGAAATGCAATGAGTTTCGTCCCGGATTTGAACTCCTGTCGCCGTGTTCATTTCCTACGACGATAACAATTACACCACGGGCACCTCCGGAGGACATATCAGCTGAAACATTGTGGAAATAACAATAAAGATGAAGACAATAGTCCGAAAACCCTTAATGATTTGTAAAGCATGTTTCCAAATTAGACTTGTACAGTCATCTGTGTGGTATTGTATACACCTTATTCTTCTTATATATCTGGTTGGATTTTCTGGCCTCTCTAGAACTTCTTCAGATGGTCTTGAGTTTATCTTGGTCTACATATCCACTTCTTTTCTTTTAAATGGACCCAAAGTCATTGATTTTTGACATTTTTTATTCACCCAGATTCCCGTGTCAACTGCACTGTTGGAGAAATATCCATTTTAGTCGTCCCTTCTTTATGGCACCTGGACTGCTCTCCTTAACTCTATGTAACTGACCTTTTCTCACGACTGAACCAACCAATCAGAGAACTGCTAAAAATGTCAAACAGGGGTCAAGTCTATCATATCACTGGTTATTTTCATGAGTCTTCTAACGAATTGCCTGTTAACTTTTGAATTCTACACTTTCTTTACAAAATCAATAGACAAACTATTCATTATGTAACAGTGGCTTTCAAATGACACACAAAATGAAGCAATACATAATGTGTCAACTACAGTGGGGTACCTTCCATGACCTGTTTAAGCCAGTCAACGAAAGTTGTAGAATATGCCAAGTGCATCTCTCTAGAGGGATAAGACCTCTCTACAACGACTGTTCTGGATATGATTCTGAACTATCTGATGGTGAAGCTCCAGTTCTGGAGCTTAGGGGAATGCAGAGCACCCTTTCATTGTTATTACTCCTAGGTCCCCTCTGGCCTGGAGTGGTAGTACCTGTTAAAACCCATATATGTGTCAAATAGAACTGTTCAATGTTTTACTAGGCATTAATATTACTATTAAATTGAACAATTAGATAGCAATACTTGAAGCCACTAAACTGTATGCAAACAAATGATTAATATCGAATAGAATTATTAGTGTTGGATAACAATAATAGAAACCATTTAACTGTGTGCAAACAAATGAGCTCTGGCTTGTTTAAAAATAAATATAAATGTTAAATAGCAATACTTGAAACCATTAAACTGTATACAAGTAGAACTATTTGTATTATCAATATCTGAAACTATTTAACTTTGTGCAAATGAATGATTAATATTAGATAGAATTAGGGGGTGTCCTCGTGGTGTAATGGTTAAAGCGATGGACTGCGGAATCATAGTAAGCGAGTTTGAACCCCAGTCACGCTATTATGTTTACTTTCGGGCAAATACCCTTGGGAAAGGTATGACCCCCCCCTTATCCTCCCAGCTATGGTTTAAATAGTACCACTACTGTTCTTCTAGAAGAATAGCTTTGGCATTAAATAACCTACAAAGGTTGTTATGCCATTAAACAAAGAAACCTAGTTAGATAGAATTATTACTGTTAGATAGCAATACTTGAAACCATTAAGTATATGCAAACAATACTTGAAAACCCCTAACTCTGTGTAAACAAATGAGCTCTGACTCCTTTAAAAATAAAGTTACCTACAAACTATTCCCTTAAAAATCATGTAAAATATATCTATGTATTAGCAGGATTTGGGATTAAATAATTATCAGTGGCTGATATGACATTAAACCAAATAACTTAAGATCATCTTTTACTGTCATGACCCTCTTCAGTACAAATCTTGACCTCTTCAGTTTGTATAATTACACACACAAAAAAAAAGAAAAACTATCTAAAAACTTGCTGTAAGTCATTTAAGTGTTACAAAAAAATGCATAAAAACTGGAATAACATATTTAGCAACATCAAGAATTGTTGTTAGTCTCCAGTCTTTTGTGCTAAAACATTGTTTTTCATAATTGAAATAGAACTTGGGTTCTCAAATATACAGAGGAAGTATGAAAAGTTAATTGACAGATGCTTTTATATATAGGAAATTTCTGACAGATGCTTTTATATATAGGAAATTTTTGTTTCAAACATTTTAATGAAAGAACATTTAATAAAAAAGCAGTATTGTGAAATTAATATCCAAATAGATTTAAAAAGCTGAGTTTATTAACCAATCAGATTTTTTGCTAATAAAGCACTACTATTCCGGGAGACCTGGGTTCAATCCCAGGTCACGTCATACCAAAGACTTTAAAAATGGTACTTGATACCTCCTTGCTTAACACTCAGCAATATAAGGTACATATCGAGGGTAAAGTGGAGCGATCAAAGGAAAGGAGTAGTGCTCTCCCCTACACCTTGGTGTAGTAGCTATTGAAAAGGGAGCCTTCTGGTCACCCTCGACTACAGTCGCCAACTTTACTTACTATATTAGAATTTAAAAAAATATTTAATAAAAAAAGCAGTAATATTATGATGTTTTTACTATATTAGAAGAGTAATATTAAAAAATGACTTTTTTTTATATGGATCAGAACTATGCCTTGATGTTGGTGTAATATCTGTACTTTTTTACTAATTTATTATTTTAAAGTTTTTATTGTACATTTCAGGACACTTGAAGAGATAACATTTACCTGGTTACATTAAAATCCAGAAAACCTTGATATGATAATTTCATATATATTTGTTTTATTGTTATGGGAGTTACATATATTGAAACAAAAAGCATATCGAACAGTCTCACAGTTAATTATTTTATATGTTTGATAGAAATTTCTTACCAAAGTAGAGAAAAAAATATGACGATATTGTTTTTAGAAGATCCTGAATTACCAAAGTAGAAACAGATTGAGAAAAAATTGAGCAGTTCTTTTATTCTTAAATGTGTTTTCATTTTGTTTTAGGGAAAAAAAGAAGGAACACCCCAAAAGAAATCCGATTCCGATGAGGAAAATACAAAGAAAGATTCTTCATCCTCAAATGACAGCTCCCCTACTTCTGTTACAATCAAGGCTGATCCCAGCACTCCGAGCAGTAGTAAAGTGGATGTAACCTGCACACCTGAGAAATCACCATTTGGTATCCCTAAACGAAAAACAGGTAAATACCTTTATCTTTTCTGAAGATTTTGTATAATTTTGATCAGTTTTTTTTCTTACCATCTGCAGGTGACTCAATGTATTCTGCTGCTTGAAGGATGTGTACATTTAACATAATAAAGGTCTAAGAAATGTACTAGCAAAAAATTATAGAACTAGTACCCATAGAGGATGTTGATTTGTTTGTTTTTTATTTAGCAGTAAATAAACTAACAAGATGCAAAACATTTTTTCTTAAATAGCTTTCTGGCTTCATAAAATATTCCTTAAACATACTCGATTAAATTATTTGGATTAATGGTATATTCTTTTTCTGAATCATGCAGAGGAAAATATTATGGAATATCCAAATATTAAGTTAAGAATTATCGAAAATTAGAATCAATTTTTAGTTGCCACTCTCCTCAAACGTTTATGGCAGTCTTAGTGCTTTCAGGCATGGATTTCAGTAAAGGAATTTGCCCTATTGGCTGGGGCTGTAGAATACACTGACTGCCCCCCCCCCCCGCCAAGTGTCCTGGATATGTCTCTAAACAATCTGATGGAGAGGTTCCAGTGATGTTGGAGCTTTGAGGAATGCGGAGCACCCCTTCATTGCCATTGCTCCCAGGTCCACTCTGGCCCAGAATGGTAGCACCTGATAGGCTCCTATCTACTGGTTAAATAGAACTAACTGCATACTTATGCTAAACTGAATTGTTGAATTAGAACTGTTTGACTAAACTGAATAGCTTAAATAGAAATGTTTTTGATAGTTAAACTGTGCTTACATTTAAACAGCGTGCTTATGCTAAACTGAGTTGTTTGAAATAGAACTGTTTTTGACATTGAAACTGTACTTACACTAAATTGAATTGTTTAATATAGAGCTGTTTTGACATTTAATTGTAAACAAAATCTGTACTTATACTAAACTGAATTAGCTGAATTAGAACTATTTTGACAATTAAACTGTGTACTCATGCTAAACTGAATTGTTTGAAATAGAGCAGACTATTTGCATAAAAATAGATTTTGGTATTAAATAACCTACAAAGGTTGATATGCTGTAAAACCCAACCAACCAGTAAAGTTATTCCAACTTTTCTGGATGGCATTTAATAGATCATCTTTGATGGATTGACCCAAAAATAAGATTAATTTTCATAAAAAATTGTTAGGAGTGTACTTATTTACAGGCAATACTATAAGACATGATTTGCAATGGTATTTTGATAGGGATAGTTACTTTGGCATAATGGCTAATGTGCTGAGCTGTGACATAGTAGTAAGGGTATTTTGAGGACTGCAACTTAGCTAGGACTTGTAACTATCCATTTTGAACTCCAGTTAGATTGATATTCAAACAATTTTTTTCTAGGATCATAAACAAATGATGATAATGCATAATTATAGCTTCGATCTGTGGTAATATCTTGCCAGTATGCAATATCAGATTGTTCGTATCATCATCATCGTTGCACTACTGGCATGGATTTTCCTAACTCTCTCTGTCTCAATTTGTCCCTCTCATCTGTTACTCCCGGCAGGTCTTCTAAATTGCATCCAGTGTCCATGCAGAGCTGTTGTAGGTATGTTGTTGTTAGTCAACCATCACTGGCATGTCCATGTGTAGGGGTCCATCAGAGAATGTCACTTATGAGTTCGTCCTTGCTTCTCCAGCAGTATTCTGCGTTGTGTCATAATGTTATCTTATTGGATGTATTTTCTTTTTGCTGATTTAAATGTACATCTTTGTCTGTAAGTAAACTGAAGGTTATTGATTATAAATTTTTTTTGTTCAGCCCGGAAGTCTGTTGGCGGTAGTGGTGGCAGCTCTGGCAAGAAAAGGAAGGCCAGTGATAATGACCAAAGTGAAAACAAAAGCAAACGGTCGCACAAGATGGAAGACGATGAAAGTGAGCAAATGGATGTTGACAATGACAAGTTGAATGTTTCAATGGAAAAAGAAAAAGAAGATGCTGACAAGGTAAGTTGAAAAAAATCCTTTGTTGTTCATGAATTTTCATGTTTGTGAATCTGAATATTCAAGGTGTATTCATCTCTGTGCTTCTCAATTGACTCTTACCTCTTTTTCTTTTCTCTGCTGCACTTTTCTGATATTTAACTTGCCTCTTTGGATCTGTCATTAGAAAAAATATATGATGATAGAAAATGAAATTGCAGGAGTGTGAATATTTGTTTCAATTTACTCAATATTAAAAGTTAGTCGAGGGTGACCCGAAGGCTCCCTTTTCGATAGCTACTACACCAAGGTGTAGGGGAGGGCGCTACTCCATTCCCAGGATTGCTCCACTTTACCCTTGAACCGTACCTTATAATGCTGAGTGTTAAGCAAGGTGGTATCAAGTACCATTTTTAAAGTCTTTGGTATGACTCGACCTGGGATTGAACCCAGGTCTCCCGGGCCATTGGCGAACACTCTAACCGCTGGGCCAATGTCCCGGTTAAATGTACTGGTAATATAGCTGGATTACAGTAAATGAATGATGGTCTTGGATGGTTTGTGAGATGGAAGGTAAGTGGCCATTGGAAGAAAAAAAGTTGTGCAGTTAATTATAACGATGAGTGCTTTGGTGTCTTCCATAGAGCTAGGACAAAACAACATTTAGTTGTCCTGGAAGCCCTTTTCATTCTATTTTATTGGCCAACTCTGTGCATGCAAAGCCCTAAGCATTCCTTAAATTTACTGGGAGACAATTGTTGCTCGACTCAGGGTGGTTTTTAATTTTTTCTTCCCTCTGCTGGTTTTGCTGTCATTCTCATTTTTCACCCCCCTTTTAATTAATTCTATTTACATTGTTTTAAACGACTTCTGATGTTGTTACTTGACAAATGTTAGATGAAAGGACCCTTGTGATTCCTATAAAAATTTTTCCATATATTGCAATCTCCCTATTTGCATATGTCCTTTAGCATTTGCCTCTATATATATCTTATACAAAAAAATGTTCCCCCCTACTGATTCTACCCCCAAAAAATAAGACATCATTTACTACAACAAATTCAAAACTTCCAACCTAATTATTTCCAATAACTCTTTCCCTTCCACTGATCTTCTTGATAGAGGAAAACATATATATGTTCAAATGTCCCTTGAGAGACTGTGTCTCCAACAAAATTAATACATAAGTTGGTCTTACCACTACAACTCTTTTGAGATGTTTACTATGTACTTTAATGATTCTAGCTCCGTAGCCTTACATCTTAGAACCCACTCTATTCCCAAATCTAAATTTCAGAAAATTCTTGTTGATAACACCACTATAATTGCACACGAAATTAATAAACTATGACTACAAATCCTAGAAACCCAACACATAAAAACAAAAAAACCTAGAATTAATAAAATTAGCTTTGAAAATTGTGACAATGTTTAGAAATACCTTTTTAGCCTTTTTTTTTTTTTTTTTAATATGCTATTTCCGTTGATAGTGTTGCAGTTTTAAATTTGTTAAATGTCATTGGCATTTCAGTTTTATCCAACTTGGTGTTTATTTAATTTTGTCATGTTATAAAAAACCTAAAAATTTTTTATAATAAAAATAAACAAAAACACTCTTTACATCTACAAACAAACCCTGATGATGGCCTATGAAAGGTCTGAAAGTGCTAGGGACAATTTCAGTAAATTTATCCAGCAATTTCAACCTAAAACCAAGACACTTATCAGGAAACTTGAAAAGATCTTAATAAAATTATATAGAGAAAATGTGTCTTTATTATTTAATTAAACATGCTTAAATGAAAGACTGCTGCCCAACTACACACACACACACATTATATATATATATATATATATATATATATATATATATATATATAAACAGGTGAGTGTGTATATGTTTGGATAGTGTAGACTTAACATTGGTCCAATGATTCCATTGGCAAGAAATGGATAGTCCCCAAATGCTGTTAATTCTATGTTTATGCTATCAAAACTTAAATATGTATGCTCTCTCACTGATATTGAGGACTCTTTATTTATAAATATAGCAAACTATATTATCAATATTTTATATACACACACACACACACACACACACACATATATGGAAATGAATCTGACTATGTAAATATAAAAAAACAAGGTATTCAGAGGATGGTTTTATTCATAATTGAATTATTTGCCAATGTTAAATGTTTCGTTTTTTTTTTATTATATTTTGTATTTTTGGTTTTTGTATTAAACCATAATCAGGGCAATGTTAATATTGGTTTTCATTAATTGATTACCATCCTATAATTCCTAAAATTTATGGACTTCTTAAAATTCACAAATCTGGAATTCTTTTATGACTAATTATTTCCCGAATTGGAACTACCCCATCCCCCAATATTCTAAAATCTTTTGCCAAAATGTTAACACTTTTTTTTAGGCTCAATTAGCAATTTGTACATAAAAAATCCAGTGAGCTACTCCACAAAATAAATAATATAAATATGGAAAACAAATCTTTAGCCAGTTTTGACATAAAATCATTATACACCAATATTTCTGTTAAATACATCAAACATTTAGAAAATCACCTAAAAACAAAATTACGTTCCCTGTTAACATAATTAAAATTTGCACATTACAGACTAAACATTGCTTTTTTTACACTACCTTAGGCGCCCCAAATTTTTGAAGGATTAACTCTTTCGATATATCAGTATTTTTTATAAACAAAAATTTAGTTTATCCATATATTTCCCTCTTAGTGGAGTCCTTGCATATCTTTTTCTTGAATTTGGTCCCTTTTGAATTTATAACACCCAAAGATTCTAGCTATTTCTACTATATAGATGATATATTACTTATAAATCTACAAAATAATGACTTTACAAAAATTACAGATAGACTAAACAAAATGGAACCTACCATAGATTTTAATTACAAATTAGAAACTAACAACACCTTAACCTTTTTAGATATATTAATGATAAATAACAATAAATTAGAATTTAATACTTATTTCATAAAACCAAGATAAAAAGTGGAATCATCATTAGTTTTTACTTTAAAACTCTTAGGATTTGCACCCCTAAATTTTTTAATGATTAACTTGATGATATAGAAAATTCCTTTGCACAAATTCTGTATTCTAAATCCTTTATACAATCTGCTAGAATAAAAGCTTTTAAAATTCATGAATATAAATAGTTTCCAAAAACTTCTAACAATTTTTCCAATAATAAAAACACAGGTATGTTATTTTATCCAATAATTCAACCACAAACATCATAAAAAAAAAAAAAACTTAAACAACTTTAGAATCAAAACAAGAATAACAGTACCCACATCAAAATGGATGCAATTGCAAACTCTATCCAGTGTTTAGGATGTAAAAAAAAATTGCATGTGAAACTTTGCAATTAATCCAAAAACAAATTTACAAACCCAAAGACATAAAAAATGTCAAAGAAAAAATGCAATAGTCAGACACAATTTAGAAACTAATCGCAGCTTTTACTTTTAAGATTTCAAAATGTTATTTAATGTCCATTATAGATAATACAGAAAGACTGCTGAATCTAGAATTATTTCTAATTTTAATCCAAAGACACATTTTTTTCAATTTATCTTATTTAGTCAAATTAGTGTTAAAAAGTTTCATGATCCTTTATTCAAATTAGTTTTCCTTAATTATTATTCTATTTACACTCACTTTTAAAGTTTTTTCAACAACACTTCTATTTATCATTCTTTCTAAATTATAAACAGTGATATGATAAAAAAAATAAAATGAAGGAAGAAGAAGAAATGACAAAAGATAGAAAGCCAGAAGAGAAAAGGGTTTTTTTCTTTAAGAAAATACGTCACTTTTTAAAATGTATTTTGAACACTAAATTACATCAGAATGTTACTAATGGTAATAAAATGCTAAGAGTTTTCTTATTTTTTCATTTCATTTTAAAATTTGATTTAATTCATAAGTTACAACTTCACATTAACATTGCCCTGATGATAGTTTAAATTTGGCAGTTGCCCAGTCAGCTGGAGCTGTAGATGGTGAGGTTCCAGTAATGCTGGAGCTTTGGGGAATGCAGAGTACGCCTTCATTGCCATTGCTCCCAGGTCTACTCTGTCCTGGAGTGGTAGCACATGATAGGATCCTATCTATGGGTCAAATAGAACTAAACTCTGTACTTATGCTAAACTGAATTGTTTGAAATAGAACTAAGCTGTGTACTTATGCTAAACTGAACTGTCTGAAATAGAACTGTTTTTGACATTGAAACTGTGTACTTATGCTAAACTCAATTGTTTGAAAAAGAACTGTTTTGACATTTAACTGTTTTTAAGCAAAAACTATATTTATACTAAACTGAATTGTTTAAAATTTAATTTGGCATTAAATGATCTGAAAAGGGTTGATACGCCATGAAATAAAACAAAACAACCAACCAACTTTGGCAGATTATTCTATTATAAATAAAATCATCCTCTGATTACCTTGTTTTTTCATATATAATGACAGACTGAAAAAGATATCTTTTGAAAAAATTCAATGTAAATTGTAAATTTACTGAAAAATTCAAAATTCTTTGAATTTCTAAAGTTAAATTTTATTTTTTGATTTATTTTTCTAAAATTTACAGTGGTCTTGTATTTATTTACCCAACCCCTCCACCATAGGCAGGATGTCACCTAAAGTCAATTTTTAAGTGAAGTAAGGCTGCTTTGAATTCAATTTTACCATTTCTTAGACTGGTTGCAATGCCAAGGCTAAAAAGCTCTAAAGTCTGCCCTACTATTTACCCATAGTTGGTGAAAAAACAGATGGATTCATAGCTTTAGTGGTCTTGTAACAATTGTAATTTAAAATTTTTTTCATGTGTTAGTGTTTTGAAATATATAGCGAAAACCATAAAATTTATTGCACATAGTTTCATCCTTTTTTGAAATGTATGATGGTAATATAATACTAAGCAATCTATTAAAGATGAATTCTATTTAATTTTTAATTATTGCGAGTGTTTATGATTGAGAGGCTAATATTTGTTATGCCTTTTTCCAATCACTCTTCCTATTCCTGAATTCTTAATAAATGATCTGAACTTGAAAGACTGGTTATTAGTTATTAATTAAAATAGGATACTTCATGTTTTATAATCTCTCTAATTATGGCCCAGTCAGTTGGGGCTGTAGAATACACCAATTGCATCTCTACAGAGGAGTAAAACTCCCCCAATGATTGTCCTGGATATGACACTAAACAATCTGATGGTAAAGCTCCAGTAATGATGGAGCTTTGATAGAATGCATAGTACCCCTTTATTGTTATTGCTCTCAGGTCCACCCTGGCCTGGAGTGGTAGCACCTGATAGGGTCCTATCTATGGATCAAATAGAACTAAACTATGTGCTTATGCTAAGCTGAGTTGTTTGAAATAGAACTGTTTTGACATTTAACTGTGTGTAAATAAATGACTGATGTTTAATTGAATTGTTGGTGATTCATAGCAATACTTGGAACCATTTAACTTTGTTGACTAAACTAAATTGTTTGAAATTGAAGTGTTTTTGACATTTAAACTGCATACTGTCACGTGATATCCCACTGGGAGGAGGGAGATAAAATTACTACTACTTGTATTTGAATTGACAGTATCAAGCCATCAAAAAAAGTGACCGTTAAGGAAGGAATGTGGGTCACACAGGCGAGACCAGGTGTTGGCACTTAGTAACCTCAGGTCGCCGGACACCGGAAGGGGAAAGAGAGACAAGCCAAATGATTGGCTGGGACCCCAAAACGGAAGTGGGGCTCCCTTCCCCTCAGCGGAAGTAAAGGATAAGAAAAATAGTTTTTGAGCAGGGTTCGTAGCGGGCGGACGAACCATAGCCATTTTACTCCGGGTGGAAGACAAAAGAATTACTGAGACATGAAGGACCCCAGGCTCTTCAAGCCAGTGTAAAAAAATAGAACAAAGTCTATTAGCCCGTGAAAGAAGAACGATTCTCCAGTGGAACCCCGTCGAGAAAAAGATAAGTAACTTTGGGGACATTTTTCCTTTATACCCAAATTTTATTTACCACTCTCTCTCTCTCAATTTGAAGAAAGATAAAAGTCAAGACATTTATATTCGTGGACTGTCAATTTATTATATGTTTTTGACACTGTGAAAGTGTACATAACTGTAGTAAAGGAATTCATGTATTTTTATGTTACCATGTGGTCTATGTTGTTATTTCATGCTTCTTTTCAGCTTCTATTCGCCTTATGTTAGCTTGCTTAGAATTGTCCTATTAATTCCTAAAATATCACACGGGAAACCGGAGTTGCCGACTACTACAATATTAATATTATTACGACTAAAACCTATAGGCTCATTATCTTCCATTGTCTCGGGGAAGGAAGAAAGCGGCCTGGTGGGTGTGTGATAGTGTGAAATTTGGAACCCCTTGCCAGCGGCGGTCAGTCTGGTCCTAAATTATTCCCTCACGTAATATGCCAGTTCTTATATGCCTGAGAGAAAAACTCTGAACGAGGACTTATTCTGTAGGGGATCAAGTGCCAACCTGCCCCGTCTTCACACGTGCGAAAATAAAATCCCGTTTTGGGATTTTAGTCAATTTCGCGTCACAATACTCATGCTAAACTAGATTGTTGGAAATAGAACAGTTTTTATATTTAGCTATGTGTAAACAAAAAAACTGTACTTATGCTAAACTGAATTGTTTGAAATAGAACTGTTTTATGTATAAAAATGGATTTGGCATTAAATAACCTACAATGGTTGATATGCCATAAAACAAAACAAAACCAAACCACTCTCTAATTACTTTTTAAGTAGGAGTGTAAATGATGTATGTTTTTTTTTTTTTTTTTTTTTTATTTGATGGTCCAGTTTTATTTCTATGAGTTCTTGAATGATGGTGGGTTTAAAAAATACAATAGCAAAAATTATTTTGATTTTTTTCATAGTATTTTTCCATTTCATTATTTCTTATTATCAGCATTCAGAATCAGTATACTTTTCTCTATAACTTTTCTTGTTGCAGCTTTTTATTTATCATAAAACTTAGATTGATTAGGAAGTGCTTATGGCATGATGATAATTGTTATAGGAAGTGGACCTGGTTACCCGAGTTCAAAACCTGAACAATGCTGTTTGCATTTCACATAGTGCTTATACCCTTAGCAAAAGTATGACTCCAATTATTTTCCCTCCGACTATAGATAAATAGTTGGGCAGACTGGGTTCTTTAATCTTGTGGCAACTGGTCTAGAAGAAGGAAAATCCTGAATTCAAACCAGTTGTAGACCTGGAGAGGGATGGGCTTCACCAGAGTATCAAGTACCCAAGACACGCTACATAACAAGTGCCCTTCCCCTCCTCCGGCAAAACCAGGTTATGGATATGTCTTTGGTCTTTATAGATTAATCAACTCTTTTACTATTGAAGCAAGTTCTGAAATTTTTTCAGATTAGAATTTTTCTCTTTAATATATTACTAGTTTCATTCCATCTTATTGTTGCCTTTTTTTTTTTTTTTTTCACAACTATCTGGGTTGACACAGTCTCCATGATAGGTTAGTTGCATTTAAAAAAATCTATTACTTGTTTTACTTCATCTTATTGTTGCTCTTTTGAACATTTTTCACTATTATTTTTATTATCAGCTTTATTATTTCAATTTATTCCTATTTTTTATCACATGAACTGCTTCATTACACTGTTCAATGTTACTCTTATTTTAATAGTTTTATTTCATCTTATTATTGTGTATTTTTATCACAGTACTTTGGTTTGGTATACTCTTCAACCACTGATATAGCATTGGTTGGTTTAAATGGCATATCAACTCATTTCGGTTATGCAGTGCCAAATCCTGTTTATACATACAGATATTAAATATGTGATTTGTAAATGAGAAGTTTGTTGGTAACATTTAAAAACAAGCCAGAGCTCATTTGTTAAATAGTTAAAAAGTTTCAAGTATTCTTATCTAATGCTGAATAATTTTATTTAACATAAGTCATTTGTTTACATACAGTTAAATGGTTAAACAGTTCTATTTGACCCATAAATTGGACCCTCACAGATACTACCACTCCAGGTCAGACTGTACCTGGGAGTAATGGCAATGAAGAGGTACTCCTGATTCCTTTAAGCTCCAGGACTGAAGTTTCACTATCAGATGGTTTGATGTCATATCCAGGACACTTGTTGAGGGGTTAGTGTCTTAATCCTTGACAGTGTTGCAGTCAGTATTCTAAATAGTGTTAGCCCAGTTGGCTAGGGTTGTAAAATACACTGACTACATTCTGAAGTGGGGTAAGAGTCCTGCAATGAGTGTCCTGGATATGACATTAAACAATCAGATGGTGAGGCTCCATTAATGCTGGAACTTTGGGGAATGGAGAGTACCCCTTCATTCTCATCACTCCCTGGTCCACTTTGGCTTGGAGTGGTAGCACTTGATGGGTCCTATCTCTGGGTCAAGTAGAACTATTTGACATTTAAACTGTATGCAAACAAATGGTTAATGCTAAATTGAATTGTTAGAAATAGAAGTGTTTGATCTTATAACTGTGTGTATCTTAAAAAATGTTTACAAATCTTATATTTAATATATGTGTAAAAACAGGATTTGACATTAAATAACCAGCAATGGTTGATATGCCATAAAACTAAACCAAACCATTTAAATAGCATGAGATTAAGAATTAAGAAATAGCTTTTGACAACTACACACAACATGCAAATACGAATGTATAATGTATGCAGTTCCCTAACCTCTAGGTATAAAATAACCCAACACAGGTTGACATGCTGTTAAAATCAATCCTTTGTGATTCCCACCCACCACTTTGACAACTAGAAGTAATTAAGAAAAAAAAAAGATTACCAAAAAAAAAAAAAAAAGAAAGGAATGTATGCTAATTATTACTTCAATATGTGGGATGTATGTTTAAATTTCTGTGGAAGGTAGTTTTTCCTATTTCATATTAGTGTTTGAATATCTTAATAAAAAGTAACATTGATATGATAAAGTAAAAGCTGAAGATAAGATAATCAATAAAATAAATCTAAAATTTGTATTTAAAAATTTAAGTTTCAAAATAATAATTAGTATACTTGATGGCATACTAGACGCATAGTTTTCAGAAATATTTGAGGAATAACTGTTCACTCCAGTGCTTTCAAGCTCCGTAGTTGTTGACTTTGACCTTCAGTAGACAATCTCCTAGTCTTAATACCAGCAAATGGGATGCTATGTGGTATTGGCATAGAATTATTTTCAAGGTTTAATTTGGTTTCTTTGTTTAATTTGACCATGAATTATTTTAAAGTTGAATATATCTTATATGCCATCAAGTAGTTTGTGGGGGTACTCATTGTGTAGTAATTACTGTCTTGGAGAATGGACATGGCAACCTGAGTTCAAACCTTGGATGAGGCTGTTTGTATTTCACATAGTGCTAATACCCTAGGAAAAGTATGCATTCATCTTTTCTCTCTTCAGCTTCTGGTAAATAGTAGGGCAGGCTGTGCTCTTTAAACTTCATATAGCTATCAGTCTAGAAGGGAAACTCTGAATTCAAACCTGGTAAACTCTGCTTAAAAAGTTGACCCTGCTTATTGGGGAGAGGTTGGATGAATATATAAATATGTGTCATTAAGTACTGTAAGTATTGGCAAATCTTTTTGATTTGTATTTAGCTGTTTATAATCTATTCTTTCACCAACATTTTTATGTATTTTTAAATTTAGATTTTACCTTTAACATTCACTTTACATTGTTTTCTTTTCTTTTTTTTATAGGAAAAAGACACAAAAAAAGAATCTAAGAAAAACTCATCTAAAAAAGGTAAGCTGTATATGTTAAGATAGTGAATTTGATATATATTACCTGTTACAAAACCTATGGAGTCACCAGTCTTGGAAAAGGTGTCTTCTATTTTTAATCTAAGAAAAATAAAGTTATGATAGGTCACTCACTGCTGGCAGATTCTCTTGATAGAGAATTATTCCTGTTGGTGATTCCATAATTTTTCTTCATTATTTAGTGATTCCATAAGTTTTTTCTCTACGTTTTTGTTGAAAAAATTTAAATTATTTATTGAAATAAATCATTTAGGTTAATTTAAGGTACAAGGATCATTAAATAAGTTTCCAGACTTTTTTCGTATGGACACTTTTATTGATAGGACACACATGAAACACTAGTCCTCTTCGAAGTAATCTCCTCCGGCTGCTGAGAAAATGTAAGTTGTAACATTTGCAATGAAATGAGTGGAATTTTTCTGTGACCATATGTCTGACTCTTCTTTTCCTTATTCTTGCCAACTTTTTTTTTTTTTTTTTTTTTTGAGACACCTGCAATGCTATAATTAACTACCATTCTACCAAATTTTTTCTGTAAAAAAAATAGATAAAAAGTCAATTGAATCATTCTTTTTTTCTTTATGAATTAGACACCTAAAGAAAGTTGGTGAATGGATTGACTGAAAAATTTCTTAACCAACAAATGCAACATGAGTTTATTAGTATGAACAACTAAGATTGGATCAGCTGAATTTTTTGGTAAAGGAAATAATAACTTTTATTTTCAAGTTACTTTATGATTCTAGTAGATAAGATATCCAGAAAATTTTCAAAAATTGATTAAAAAAACAATTAAAGAAATAGAAAAAAAATTTTTATGTTGCAATTTGTACAATAAAATTTCATGATTTATTTTTGAAGTAAAAATATAACATTAAAGAATATAAAATTTGAAAATTTATTTTTCAGGCGGAAAAAAATAACACTAAATAACAAAAATATATCTGAGTACACCACTGATTTTTTTTTTTCCTACCATTTTTAGGTACATTAGTAAAAATCAAACGTGTGTGTGTGTATGTGTGTGTAAAATATTTTTAAAAATATGTCAGAAAAGTGTATAGCATAAAAAAATATTAGGTAAAGATATGACCAGGTAGTGGGGTAAGGATTTCCCATGGCGTAGTGGTTAACATGCTGAACTGTGACATCATAATGAATCTGAACTCCAGTCATTCTATTGCATTCATTTTCGGACTAATACTCTTTGGAAACTAACTATGTATTAAACAGTACCACTACTATTCATCTACGAGGATGGATTTGGCATTAAATAACCCTTGAAGGTTGAAACCTAAAGATATAACCTTAATTGAAGAATTTATTTAAACATATCTTTTATATAAAATACAGAATTCATGTGAAATTTTTCTGATAAATAGTCATGTAACCTTTGCATTGCAATTTGTACAATAAAATTTCTAAACTTATTTTTATGGAAAAAATATTGCTTTTTTGATAGTATTAAATTATTTGCAGAAAGTAATTTTTTTGTATTTTTTTTTCCAGGAAAGGAATCTCCCAAAAATGAAAAGCCAAAGAAAAAAACTGAGGATGAAGAAAGTTCTAAAAAATCGATTCACAGCTTTTTTGGTAAGTGAATTTTTTAATGATTGCTGTTGTTGCATTGTCATTTGTAATTCTAGGAACGTGGCTTTTTGTGCATCTTTGCTTCTTCCGTTTTCTTCATTCCCTATAAATGCTTGATACCTTGCAGCATCCAGTCACCAGAAGAAAAAAATACAAAGCAAATCACAAAATCCCGTGACATATTTACTGGGTCTCACAGAACACCCCACCTCTACTTCTGTCTTGGTTTGGTGACATTTTCTGTCCCTCATCACCACTTCTGTACACAGACTTAAGAATGAAAATAAACAAATATATACATCAACAATAGCAACATCGCTCGAGCAGCAATAAACATAACAAACTCCTAACAAATAAACCTTCATTAGAAGAATGGAAAGAAAACTCCAGAAGAACTTGAAATAAGTAATATTATCCAGGATTTGTATAGGTCACACAAGGATTACGCATTCCTACTTGCTTAAAGAAGTATGCAACCAATGTGTCATGCATGCCAGACCACATACACAATAAAGCATGTTCTTACTAAATGCATTGATCTGTCTCCTACAACAGAAATATTTTATAGTGCAAGCAATATGAAAGATGGCTCTGTCAGCTGGGGCTACAGGATAAACCAATTGCATCTCTGCTGAGGAGTAAAACTCCTCCCAACAAATATCTTTGGTATGGCACTAAACAGTCTGATGGTGAGTCTCTAGTAATGCTGGAGCTTTGGGGAATGCGGAGTACCTATTAATTGCCACTGCTCCCAGGTCCACTCTGGCATGGAGTGGTAGCACCTGATAGTGTCCTATCTAAGGGTTGAATAGAACTAAACTCTGTACTTATGCTAAACTGAATTGTTTGAAATAGAACTGTTTATATATATATATATATATATATATATATATATAATCAAAAGGGATTTGGCATTAAATGACCTTCAATGGTTGATATGCCATAAAACCGAACCAAACCAAACCAACTGTTTAAAAAGGCGAAAGAGAAAAATTTAACAATCTGATAATTCTGAAATCTATTAAATTAAATGAAGTGCAAAGAAATATAATCCATGAATAAGTACCCCAAAATATTAAACACTTAAAACCAACTTTTTATATAAATGACTTGATTCAACATTAAATGACCCAAAAAGGGTTGATATGTTGTAAAACAAAACCAACCATCACCACTTGGGTTTTTTGGTTCTGATCAAGTGTATTATTTTACCATGAATGAAGTGGAAGAGAGATTAAACTCTGTCAACTCATTTTTATGAGTTTTTTTTTTTTGATAATCCAGCACCATTTTTATTTTTTTGATAACCCAGTACTGTTTTATTTTTATTTGGTTTTGATTTTGATTTTTTTTTTTTTTTTTTTTTTTTTTTTTGATAACCCAATACAATTTTTTAATTTGTTTTTGATAACCCAGTAACATTTTTTATTTGTTTTTGATAACCTAGTTCCATTTTTTACTTTTTTGATAACCCAGTACCATTTGCTTACAAAGCTGCTCTGTTTGGTTTCGTTTCAATGTTGTTCATAACCTTTACAACCTCTGTAAAAACATTTGGAGCTGCCAAATTGTGCTTCATATCACCAAAATATTGCAAAACCTTTGACCTGGTACTTTGTTTTTTTGGTGGAAGGGCATGTTCTCATAAAAATACTCTGAGCAGATTTCTTGTAATTATCACAGGAGTCACTAAAAGTAATATTAAAACACTTGGCTACTTTGATACAAACTTAATGAATTTTTGGAAATGTGAAATAAGTTTTGAAAATATTCAGCTTTCTAATCTAACCACAGCCTAAATAGATTATTGCTGTCTTCCACATAAACCCCTTATTACCCTAACAGACTTATCCCTACTATTCAGAACTGTCTGAAAAGACCCCTTTTGGGATTACCATCAGCTGCCGAGAAGAAATCCTGTTTTTTTATTTTCCAGCAGTACTATTGTATTTTTGCAACAATTGGACTTTAATGAAACGCTAAGGCAAAAAGCTAGATGTAACTACACTAGGATACTGTATGCTGTTTTCAACAAATCTTGGAAGCAGTATCCTACAAAAAAGCATCTGTATGGCTACTTACCTCCTATCTTACATACCATCCAAGTAAGATGAGCAAAACATACCAGGTACTGCTGTAGAAGAAAGGATGAACCCATTAATGACATTCTCCTATGAATTCCTATACATGGACTCGCCAGTGTTGACCAACCAGCTCTGTGCAGACATTGGATGCCGTCTAGAGGACCTGCTAAAAGTAATAACCGATAGGGACAGATAGTGAGAGAGAAACAAAAGAATCTATGCTGTCAGCACATGTTGATGATACTACCTTGATACAAAACTAATCTGTTTTTGAAAACAGGAAATCCGTCTAGAAAATATCCTGCTTTCTAATATTAACAAAGAGAACATCTTAAATAGATTAATACTATCTTTAAAGTATTCTTCTTAGTGCCCTAACATACTTTCGCCCAGTCAGCTGGGGCTGTAGAATACACTGACTGCACCTCTGCAGAGGGGTAAGACCCCCTCCCCCTAACGAGTGTCCTGGGTATGACACTAAACAATCTGATGGTGAGGTTCCAGCAGTGCTGGAGCTTTGGGGAATGCGGAGTACCCCTTTATTGCCATCGCTCCCAGGTCCACTCTGGCCCCGGAGTGGTAGCACCTGATAGGGTCCTATCTATGGGTTAAATAGAACTAACAGCATACTAATGCTAAACTGAATTTTTTGAATAAACTGAATAGCTTGAAATAGAAATGTTTTTGACAATTAAACTGTACTTACATTTAAACTGCGTGCTTATGCTTAACTGAATTATTTGAAATAGAACTGTTTTTTGACATTATCCCTTTTACTATTCAGAACAGTTTGAAAAATCCTCTTTTCAGATTAGCATCTGCTGCCTCATGGTGTCCTTTTTAATTTTGTCCCTGATTATCCTACAGTGATTTTGATTTTGTGGAAAAGCCAGCAGTTAGATAGCTAAATCTGTACTGTGGCCTGAGAGACAGGAGTAATGTTCTACCCAAAAAACCTATACTAGATATAAAGAATCTACTTGTTTAGAGCCTGTGAATGCTGCTGTAATATAGCCCATTAAATGACATCTCTCTGCATAGATGAGTGTCTGTTCTTATATGCTCTGTAAGATTCTCTCTGATTGGTTGCTATTAACACTGAGAAACCCGTGGTGTAATGGTTATCGTCATAGGAAATGGACATGGCGACACAAGTTCAAATCCTGGATGAGACTGATTGCATTTCACGTAGCACTAATACCCTTGGGAAAGGTATGAATCCAATTATTCTCCCTCCAACAATAAGTAAATAGTAGGACAGACTGTGTTCTTCAGCCTTGGTGAGGCAACTAGTCTAGGAGAAGGAAAACTTTGAATTCAAACCTGTTAAAATTCCGCTTAAAAATTAACCTTGTGTCATATCCTGCCCGAGTGGAGGGGTTGGTAAATAGGATTAACACTGAGAAACCAGTTTTCAAGATATTCAAAATGACTGAATATGTTATGGGCTGACACTGTATACTTCCAAGTTAGAAATAAGAGTGTAAACTCCAGTTGTACTATTACATTCACTTTTGGACTAATACCTTTGGGAAAGGTATAAACCCCCTTATCCCACCAGTTTTTGGTTAAATAGTACCACTGCAGTTCATCTAGAAGGATGGTTTTCGCATCAAATAATTCACGAAGGTTGATTTACCATTAAACAAAGAAACTAATCTAATTTTCGCTAAAAATTCCTTTTCTTTCTATTTTATCATCTATTAAGATTTAACTGGTCATTTTGAACTCACTATACATATGCATCCATGTACAAAAATATACAAAGTTACCTATGTAAACACGCCACCAGTTCATATGGACATGCTTGATCTTACATGCATATACATCATTGCAGATATGTGCATCTTGAAGCAGATGAGACTGTAGTGTCACATTCTCCAAGACAGTATAATGGGGTTATGGAAGCAATTAAAAGAATAGAATTCCTTGATTTAACAATATATTCCGTGTGCATCTTGAAGCAGATGAGACTGTTTTGTCACATTCTCAAAGACTGTATAATGTGGTTATGGAAGCAATTAAAGGAATAGATTTCCTTGATTTAACAATATATTCCGTGTGCATCGTGAAGTAGATGAGACTGTAGTGTCACATTCTCCAAGACAGTATGATGTGGTTATGTAACTGGGCCATTGGCTTAATGAGTAGAGTATTCAACAATGGTCCTGGAGACAGGGTTCAATCCTAGATCGAGTCATACCAAAGACTCAAAAAATGGTACCTGATGCTGTCTTGCTTAACACTCGGCAATATAAGCTAAGGATCAAGGGTAAAGTGGAGCAATCCAGAGAATGGAGTAGTACCCTCCCCTACACCTCACCTACGCCTTTGGGTCACCCTCAATGAAGGTTGCCAACTTACTTATGTAAGCAATTAAACAAATAGATTTCTTTTATTTAACAATATGTTCCATGTGCATCCTGAAGCAGATGAGACTATAGTGTCACATTCTCTGAGACAGTATGAATTGGTTTTGTAAGTAATTAAACAAATAGATTTCCTTCATTTAACAATATATTCTAAATCTTTTGGAGCCCATTTGGCTGAGGCTGTAGAATATGCTGACAGCATCTCTGCATAGGTATAAGACCCCACTCCTAGTGTTCTGTATATGGGACTAAGCCATCTGATGGTGAGGGTCCCATCCTGGAGCTTTGGGGAATATGGAGTACCCCATCATTGTCATTACTCCTAGGTCCACCCTGATTTGGAGTAGTAGTACCTGTTAGAGTCCCATCTATGAATCAAATAGAACTTTTTAATAATTTACTATAATTGAAACCATTTAACAGTCAGCCCAGTTGGTTGGTGCTGTAGGATGTACTGATTGCATCTCTGCAGAGGAGTAATACCCTACCAATGAGTGTCCTGGATCTGATGGGGAAGCTCCAGTCCTAGAGGAATATGGAGTACCCCTTAATTGCCATTACTCCCATATTCACTTAGACCTGAAGTAGTAATAGTAGTAGTATCTGCTAGGGTCCCGTCTATGGGTCAAATAGAACTGTTTAACCATTTAACTGTGTGCATACAAATAACATGTTAAATTGAATTGTTAATGTTAAATAGCAATACTTGAAACCATTTAAAAGTGCAAATAAAACTATTGGTGTTTGATTGCAATACTTGAAAACAAATTAATAATATTAGAATTATTAGTGTTAGATAGCAATTCTTAAAACCATTTAACTGTGTGCAAACAAATGATCTAGTTCATTTAAAAATGTTACCTACAAATTATTTGCTTACAAAACATATATAACCCAGTTGAGTGGGGCTGTAGAATGCACCGACTGCATCTCTGCAGAAGGGTAAGACTCCCGCAATGAATGTCCTGGATATGACAGTAAACAATCTGATGGTGATGTTTCAGTAATGCTGGAGCTTTGGGGAATGTGGTGTATCCCTTTATTGTTATTGCTCCCAGGTCCACTCTAGCATGGAGTGGTAGCACCTGATAAGGTCCTATCTAAGGGTCAAATAAAACTAAACCGTGCTTATGCTAAACTGAATTGTTTGAAATAGAACTGTTTTTATATATATATATATATATATATATATATATATATATATATATATATATATATAAATGCATTTGGCATTAAATAACCTACAATGGTTGATATGCCATAAAACCAAACCAAAACAAAATAAAACAAACCATATGTATTTAATAAGTGTATAAACAGGAGTTGACATTAGATAATCTACAAGGGTTGATATGCCATAAGACCAAACTTATTGATCAATCATTTAACAGTGTACAAACAAATGATTAATATTAAATTGAACTATTAGTATTATGTTATGATACTTGAAACCATTTAAATGTATGTATGAATGAATAATGCAATACTTGAAACCATTTAACTGTGTGCAAACAAATGTGCTCTAACCTATGTAGAATGTTACCTGCAAACTGTTCATGTACAAATCATAAAAATATATATCTCTTTAAGAAAAAACAAAACTGGTTACATTAGGATTATAAATTTATTTCCATCCTGTTATGTGTTTTTGATATAAATCCAAAACTCAAAAAAAAAAAAAAAACTAACAGGAAGACTTCAGATCTTATGGATAAAATAATTCAGAATAGACACAGGAAAGAAGAGTGGGAGGGGATAGAAGAAGGGTGAAGAGTTTTCTCCTCATTTAGCCCACTTCCAGTTTTTTTATTTTATTGCCGGTTGGAATAATAGTATTTTTATTTCTTAAATTCTAAATACTTTTCGACTTAAAACTCCAGATTTAATACTAATTTAGATAAAATAACTTTATTTAATAACTTTACATAAGGATACAGTAATACTTGTATTAAATTAAATTCAAGATTTGAGATTAAAATTAGAATTTTTTAAAATTTCAATTTTATTTTTGAGCCTACTAATTCAGTTACCCTTTTATTGAATAGTACGTATATATGATATGGTTTTTTCACATTTAAAAAATTTTTTTTATTTTTTAATTTTTTCATTCATTTAACTTAAATCTCAATTTAATCCTATGTTTTTTAAAGCATTATCTATGATAATTTTTCTATAGTTTAAATTTAGTCTTATGTCTACATCTAGCTATTAATTCACATCTCTTATTTAACAATTTTTCAGGATCTGGGTATATCATTATTTGTATTTTTTCCTCTAGGCATAGATTACATCTACTATCAAAACATTGTGGAGTATTTGACCTTTTTAATATGGACCATTGAATCTCATATATATATATATATATATATATATAGCTGTGTGTGCATGTATAAACAGAATTTAGCATTGATATGCCATAAAACACAATCAAACCAAATCTATAGTATCCAAGGAGAGAGTTGCTTATGACAATTCATTGTCTCTATTTGTCCAAAGATAACAACACCCATGTCTTGTTATTGTTCTTGAAAATGGCCAGAAAATGTTCCAAAATGTTTGTACACTGAGTAAAAAAACTACAGAGTATTCTTACTGTCTTAACTTTATTATGCATATATATTTCCTTATAAGATAGCTAGAAAAGTTGAATAAAAAATTAGGATGTTTCTTGTCTTTCGCATTTAATAAAACTTGTTAATATAAAAAAATGCTGCTCAAACACATCTTTGAATTTATATATGAAGACTATTTAGATATAAAAGTGGGTAGAGTGTTCGCCAATGATCCAGGAGACCTGGGTTCAATCCCAGGTCGCGTCATACCAAAGATGTTAAAAAATGGTATTTGATACCTCCTTGCTTAACACTCTGTAATATAAGGTACATATCAAGGGTAAAGTAGAGCAATCCAGGGAAAGGAGTTGCACCCTCCCCTACACCTCAGGGTAGTAGCTAAAGAAAAAAGAGCCTTCCAGTTGCCCTCGACTATGGTTACCAACTTTACTTACTTACACACAATATATATATATATATATATATATACACACACACACACAGAGGGTGTTCAAAAAAATTTGAGATTATTTTGTATTTGACCAATTCTCATTCAAATGGTCTCAGATTTTTACAGCATGTGTAGAAATAACTCAAAATTCTATGTTTAATGTTTAAATGACTTTTTTTTTCTGTTGGTTGGTTTGGTTTCTTTGTTTAATGGTATATCAACCTTTGTAGGTTATTTAATGCCAAAGCTATTCTCCTAGAAGAACAGTAGTGGTACTATTTAACCCATAGCTGGGAGGATAAAGGGGTTCATACCTTTCCCAAGGGTATTTGCCCGAAAGTGAACATAATTGCGCAACTGGAGTATGAACTCGCTTACTACGATTCTGTAGTCCATCATTTTAACTATTACACCACGAGGACACCCCACCTTTTTTTTTTTCTTTTTTTCTCAGTGAATGGCATTTAAGTTGTTTCCACATATGCTGTTAAAATTTGAGATCATTTGAATGAGAATTGGCTAAGTTATTAGATTATAAGACTCAAAAAAAAGTTGATGTGTATTGTTTATGAGAGATGTTTTTTTTCTGATTTTATCGCTAAAAGTTTGGTGTGCTTAGTATACACAACTAATTATGGTAAATGTCCTGCACATTTGAAAACCCAGTTGAATGGGGTTGTAGAATACATCAGCTGCATCTCTTTAGAGGTGGGTAAGACCCTCCCCTCCACAACTTATATCCTGGATATGACATTAAACAATCTGATGGTGAGGCTCCAGTAATGCTTTGGGGAATGTGGAGTACCCCTTCATTGCTATCACTCCCAGGTCCACTCTAGTCCAGAGTGGTAGCACCTGATAGGGTCCTATCTACAGGTCAAATAGAACTGTTTGACATTTAAACTGTGTGCAAACAAATGATATGCTAAATTGAATTGTTAGAAATATAACTATTTGATCATTTATTTATGAGTTAACTGATGATTGAGTTTAAATTGAATTGTTAGTTATATATAGCAATACTAGGAACCATTTAATTTTGTTAAAATGAATTGTTAGAAATAGAACTGTTGGACCATTTAACTGTGCTTGCCCAGTCGGCTGGGGCTGTAGAATACACTGACTGCTTCTAAGCTGAGGGGTAAGATCACCTCCCCTATGAGTGTCTTGGATATGACACTAGACAATCTGATGGTGTGGTTCCAGTGAAATTGGAGCTTTTGGGAATGCTGAAACACCCCCTCATTGCCTTTGCTCCCAGGTCCACTCTGGCCCGGAATAGTAGCACTTGATAGGGCCCTATCTATGGGTTAAATAGAACTAACTGCATACTTTTGCTAAACTGAATTGTTTGAAATGGAACTGTTTTTGACATTGAAACTCTACTTACACTTAACTGAATTAATATAGAACTGTTTAGACATTTAACTGTGTGTAAACAAAATCTGTATTTATACTAAACTGAATTAGCTCTGTTTGAATAAACTGAATAGCTTGAAATAGAAATGTTTTTGACAATTAAACTGTGTACTCATGCTAAACTGAATTGTTTGAAATAGAACTATTTGCATTAATGGATTTGGCATTAAATAACCTACAAAGGTTGATATGCCATAAAACCCAAGCAACCGACCAACATTTAACTGGGTATCTATAAAATGTGTTTTATATATTGTGACGGCAAATTAAAATAAAAAAGATCCCTGGATGAGCAACCATTTAAAAGCGTATGGAAACTGGTGCCTTTAAATATTGTTATCACCAAACGGGGAGTTTTTTCGCACGTGTGAAGACGGGGTGGTCTGGCACTTGATCCCTCGTAGAATAAGTCCTTGTTCAGAGTCCTTTCTTGGGCATATAGGAACTGGCATATTATGTGGGGCTTAATTTAGGGCTAGACTGACCGCCGTTGGCAAGGGGTTTCCAAATTTCACACTACACACACATCCACCAAGACCACTAGCTCTTCTTACCCCTAGAACAATGGAAGATATGGGCCTTGAGGTTTAGATATAATAATATTGATTATAGTAGTCGACAACTCCGGTTTCCCGTATATTTTTAAAGGAAAATATAGGACAACTTAGGCGAGAATAACATGAGGCGAAAGAAGCTGAAAAAGAAACATGAAATAGCAACTTGACGGCAGACGATACAATGAATAAACTTAAACACGTGGGGACATTAAAATATAACAATCTTTTTAATATACACGCCGACACACATCTTCAAGTGTCAGCTATATTATCAGATAATACATAACTATCAATGTCTTTCTTCCTTTTCTTTCGTCTTTCTTTAAAATAAGAGAGAGAGAGAGTACATAATTGGGTGTAGGGAGAAACAGTCTTAATGTTTACTTATCTTTTCGGCAGGTTCTTTCGGAGAATATTTTCTGTTTTACGGGCTGGCAAAATTTTATTTATTTATTATGCTCTGGCTTGAAGGCATAGGTTTTTATTCTTGTCCGAGATTCTTTCCGCTTTCTTCACCCGGAGTCTTGGCATGAGACTCACGTCCTCTCACGACGACCTCATCTTCAAAACTGATTTTCCTTACCCCTATTTCCGCTGCCGGAAAGGCGACTACTTCTGTTTTAGGATTCTAGCCAATTATTTAGCTTTTTTTCTTCCTTTCCCTGGTCACTGAGTGCAAACATCTGTTGGCTTTCACTCTGACCCACATTCTTTACTTTCTCCGACAGGCCTTGAGGAATTGATCTATATTATTATCCTCTCTTAACGGTCATTCTTTTGGGCAGCCTGCTAATTCAAACATGGAGGGGTAGGGGACATTCCTTATCTCTCTCCCCTCAGTGGTCGACCACGTGACAATATGTGTTTTAATATATATATGTAAAAACAGGATTTGGCATTGAATAAGTAACAATAGTTGATATGCCATAAAACCAAAGCAAATCAAACCAAACCTTTAAGGATATTATAGAACTACAACCACATCATGTTTGTGATGGTGTTGTGTTTTCATACCAAGTAGGTTTTCATATGGTGGATTTGCTAAACCCATACCTCTGTACCCATAAACCAGTTGCCTTATCAAAGAGCCCAATCCATTCTATTTCACTAATATCTAATGATAGAGAAACAAGTAACAACTAACCACTATTTCAATAATCTTACATTTATTACATGTGCATATAGCTTATTGTCTGCGGTTACAGAAAGGATAGCTTGATGTGCCAATTGAGATGCTTATGAATGAAAATTGTGATAGTTTTAGTTACGTAATAAAATGTGAAGAAAAGAAATTTTTTTTACTATGTTGTGTATGTAAAAATTTGATCCAGTATTTTACATTGACACAACAAAAAACACTACATCTTAAACATTTAATTAGCATGACATGATGAAACTAAAACATGTAAATCAAAGATTACAACATTGAAAAAATAAAGAAGAAGCAGATAGAAATTGATAAGAAGAATGTAAGAGAAGTGGAATCTCATAGAGAAGAAGGAAATTTGAAAGAGAGAGAAGGAAGAAAGAAGAAGGAAATTTGAAAGAGAGAGAAGGAAGAAAGAGTAAGGAAATTTGAGAGAGGAGAGAAAGGAAGAGGAAATAACTTTGATAGAGGAGGGAAAAGAAAGAGGAAGGATATTTGATAGTAGGAAAGGAAGAGAAGAGAGTTTAATTGATAGGAAAGAAAAAAAGGAAGGGAATTTGATAGAGGAGGGAAAGAAAGGAAAAAAGCATTAAAAAAAAAAGGAAATTTGAAAGAGAGAGAAGAAAGAAAGAGGAAGGAAATTTGAGAGTGAGGAGAGAAAGGAAGAGGAAATAAATTTGATAGAGGAGGGAAAAGAAGAAAAGAAAGAGGAAGGATATTTGATAGTATGAAAGGAAAGGAAGAGAAGAGAGTTTAATTGATAGGAAAGAAAAAAAGGAAGGAAATTTGATAGAGGAGGAAAGAAAGAAGAAGATTTTATTAGAAAAGAGAGGAAGGAAATTTGAAAAAAAGGAAAGAAATCTAATACAGAAGAGGGGGGAAAAAGAAGAGAGAGTTGATCAATTGAAAGAGTAGATAAAAAGAGGAAGAAGATTTGATTGACTTGAGAGATAGAAAGAATAAAGAGGTTTGATAGAATGTTGAGAAAGGAGGAAGAGAGAAAGAAAGTCTATGGAAATTTAATGGGCAGGAGGGAAAGAAAGAAGAGAGACTTAATGGATGAGAGAGAAAGGATGAGGAAAGAAATTTAATTGGATGGAAAGGAAGAAAAGGGAAATTTGAAAAATGGTGAGAAAGAAAACCTAGGAGATATTTTTTAAGTTGTAATTTTTTTTTCTTTTTTAAATAGAGGAAGGTCTTGTTGGCTGTCAAATATGATTAATTTACATGCTTGCAAAATTTGCAATACCTTTTAGAATATATAATTACTTAATTGGCACCCCAGAAAACAGTTTTGGAAAAGGGAGATAACTCATGAAGAACTATAGAAGAAAAATATGTTTAGGAGAAACATATTTTGTGAAGTAATGAATATTGACAAATGAAAAAAAAACATAATGATTTGAGATTTAATTATCCAATATAATTAGTATATGGCTTCTATGTCTCGTTTTGGCTTTAATTAAATAAACTTCGAATGGCTTGACTAATTTGGCTTGCATAAATCGTTCTGAATGTGTAGTAGACCAGAAAGTTTGTTTTTGTAAAACATTTCTAAAATAAAAGCCATATTGGCCATTGCTATATTTTTGAATTTTTATTTGCTCAGATGATAAAACATCCCAAATACCATTGCATGAAGAAAGATTGTTTAGACGGACATATTCTATAACTTATTACACTCTCAGGGCAATGGAAATTACTTGGCAGCGCCCATCTCCTTTCCAGTAACCTATGAGGTCATCAGGGTACCATGCAGAGTAATTTCCTTTCATGACATTTCTCAGATCATTGAGGGTTACTTGGCAGCGCCCATCTCTTCTCCAGTAACTTATTCGGTCATTAGAGTACCATACCAAGAAATTTCCTTTCATGGTGGTATCTCTCAGAGCATTGGAGTTACTTGATGTTATAGGAATTTATAGTGTGTATTGTTAATTGAGACTGCCACCAGCTTTTTCCTATTATGCATTAGACTATCTGAATGATAACCTAACACAGTCTTTTGGTAAGGAAATACAAAGTCCTGGATATGACATTAAACAATCTGATGATGATGCTTCAGTAATGCTGGAGCTTTGGGGAATACGGAGTACCCCTTTATTGCCATTGCTCCCAGGTCCACTCTGGCATGGAGTGGTAAGACCTGTTAGGTTCCTATCTGTTATGGTACCTACTTTACGGACTATAACGAACTCTTTCTATTATTATGAATACTGGGAGAATATTCATCTCGGTGTTAACTCCAGCGAAACACTTTGGCAGTCAGATTGACGTTCAACACTCTTTTAACCTATGCTGTATTTATTGTGATGGCAAATCGACTAAAATCCCAAAACGGGACTTTATTTTTGCACGTGTGAAGACGGTGCAGGTTTGCACTTGATCCCTTATAGAATAAGTCCTCGTTCAGAGTTTTTCTCTCAGGCATATAAGAACTGGTATATTATGTGAGGGACCAATTTAGGGCTAGACTGACCGCCACTGGCAAGGGGTTCCAAATTTCACACTATCCACACACCCACCAGGTCGCTTTCCTTCCTTCCCCTTGACAATGGAAGATATGGACCTATAGGTTTAGTCGTAATAATATTATATTGTAGTAGTCGGCAACTCCGGTTTCCCGTGTGATATTTTAAAGGAATTAATAGGACAATTCTAAGCAAGATAACATAAGGCGAATAGAAGCTGAAAAGGAAATATGAAGTAACAAATTTGTAGAAGACACGGCAAAGAACAACTTTGACCATGTGGTAACATTAAAATACACGAATCCTTTACTATACAAAGAGATACACTTTCAAAGTGTCAAATATATAATAAATGGACAGTCCACGAACATAAATATCTTTCTTCTTTTTTTTTCTTTCATTTTCCTTCAAATTGAGAGAGAGAGAGTGGTATATAAAATTTTGGGTATAAAGGAGAAATAGCCCCAAAGTTACTTATCTTATTTTTTGACGGGGTTCCACTGGAGAATCTTTCTTCTTTCACGGGCTAATAGACTTTATGCTATTTTTAATACTGGCTTCAAGAATTCGGGTCCCTCGTGTCTCAGATATTCTTTTGTCTTCTACCCAGAATACTGGCTTTGGTTCGTCTGCCTGCTATGAACCCTGCCAAACAACTAACTTGCTTACTATCTATTTCCGCTGACGGGAAGGAGTCCCCACTTCTGTTTTAGGGTCCCAGCCAATCGTTTGGCTTCTACCTTCCTCCCCCCCTGGTCAGGTGATTTTGTTAGGGCTACTAGATGTCACCCAAGTCAGGTTACTGAGTACAGACAGGTTGCCCCAATTTACCATCATGCCCTAACGGTCATTCTCTGAGGGCTTGCCACTGTTAATTCAAACGAGAGGATAGCAGTCATCCCACTTCCATCGTCTCAGTGGGATATCACGTGGCATTATACTTTTGTCCAATATATTTGTTTTACGTAATCCTCAGTTTGTGTCTTTCTTCCAGACCTTTTACTGGTCCACAACACTATCTAAGGGTCAAATAGAACTAAACTGTGTACTTAATGCTAAACTGAATTGTTAGCAATAGAACTATTTTGACATTGAAACTGCATACTTATGCTAAACTGAATTGGTTGAAATAAAACTGTTTATATGTATGAAAATGGATTTGGCATTAAATAACCTACAATGGTTTATATGTCATTAAACCAAACCAAACCATATATTTTATATACATATATTACACATGATGACAAAACATGACAAATATCCCAAACCTTAAAAAAAGGTCATAAAAGCTGTTCCAAAGAACTACAAGTGCTGAATAGCAGTTGTTGAACACTTACAGTTTCCTGGTGTAGGGAACATTCTGTTACAGCCACCGGCCACGGTAGAATTATAATGCAGGGAAGCAAGAACTACTATGTGGACCGGAAGTGGGGGAAGGCGACTGGCGAGTCTTCGAGCCCTGGCAACAGGGGAAGAAGCAGCAGAGAAGAGACAGGGAGGGCGCTTTAACACCAAAAAGAAACGAAACCCAAAAAGTTAGTTTCAAGCTTCGCCAAGGAAGAGAAAGGTTGCCTTTCATTAGGGGTCCGGTGAAAGTGGAAATCCTAGTCCCAAAATGGCATATAGAAGCATTTAGCTCCGTTGGGTAAGAACCTGAGTCTCAACGTAAAAGAAAAGGAAAACAAAAAACTGGTGCCTTGCAACTCGTTAATCTCCTATTAACGAATATAAGAAAAAAAAGAAAAAATTAACAAAAGAGAGGAAAGATAAAAAAAAAAGGTTAGTCAAAATTTTTATCAAGAATAATATACGTAACCTAAAGAAAGGTCCGTATCAAGACTGTTCCAAAGAAACATTTTTGAGGCTGTTCATCAGCAGCTAGTTTCGGCGGAAAACCTATTTGGTTAAAATTTGTACATCCATAAAGACGAAGAGGAGAGACTCTTGTTCTTCGGTGAAAGAAGAAAAAAAAAAAAAAATACTTCGTCTTATTGGAAGGACCTAGTCAGACACTATTGGGAGTGAATTGTCCTCCACATTTCTGTATATTTTTTTGTTGCATTCGTTTTGTTCTTTGTTTGTCTGTCGTCACAGTTGTGATTTCTTTTAAATGAAAAAAATGTATGAATGATACATATATAAAGAAAAGGAAAAAAAACAACTCCGTGTTATATTGTTTGTCCGGTTCAGAAATCCCCACGTATCCATTCATATCACGTTGACCTATTTAACCTTCAAACCCTCATTCGTCCGTGGTCTTAGTAACCCACACATAGGACTCCGTCCATATCTCGAAAAATTAAAAATACGAGTGGAAACTCGTTACAATTCACATAAGATAATTTGCATGCATGTGCTTCTAGCAAAGTGGAGATGAAAGAAAAGGGTTCTTCTTTGGGAACTGTTCACTGCCAAAAAGAGTTAGAACTCGCTTCTCAAAGTGTCACATGACCAATGGTCATGAGATTGTTGGAAGCTCCAACCATAACTCCCAAAAAGGGAGACCACTATGTTTAATTCCATAACAATGTCTATCTTCTCTGCAAGTAACTTTTAACAGTGTACTATGTTGCGTGGTATTTCAGTTGCCTTGCTATTTATCCACACCTAAATGAAAGGGGAATGAATTCACACCTTCCCAAGAACATTAGGAGCAATGGGATTGTGAATGCAAATTATCTCAGCTTATTTTCTTCTTGTTACAATGTTAAACCACCTGCACTTGTTTAATCTCTGTTAATTTGTTGAAAATTTGTCCTATGGGTGGGATTTAAGATATTTACAACGTAACTATATTTTTGTGAGGACTTAGTTAATAAATGTCATTGAGAGGTTGATGTTTATTCTCTCACAGTTGTTTTCTAAGCTGGGCTTAGTTTGGCATTGGTTGTCTTGGGTACCAGTTGTCATATCGGGAGTAGCCTTTGGGTTTTTTGCTTTGTGCTATAGGGCTTGGTTTGGATGATTCAGTATGATAAATTGCCTTTGCTGCTTCCGTACGGTAAGTTGATTTGAGCGCAAGTTGCATTGGGTGTTGTTATATCATTTTCTAAGCTTGGCTTAGTTTGGTGCAGGGCCAGAAATATAGAGCATTCAATGAGAAGAGCTCATTAATGATGATCTGCTAGCTTGGTTAGTTAATCATATTTACCAACCCCTCCGACACAAGGTCAATTTTTAAGCGGAGTTTAACAGGTTTGAATTCAGAGTTTTCCTTCTCCTAGACTAGTTGCCTCACCAAGGCTGAAGAACCTAATCTGTCCTACTATTTACCCATAGCTGGAGGGAGAATAATTGGATTCATACCTTTCCCAAGTGCTATGTGAAATGCAATCAGTCTCATCCAGGATTTGAACTCGTATCGTCGTGTTCAATTCCTACGACGATAACCATTACACCACGGGCACCTCCTAGCTTGGTTAGTTTATCATTACTCCATGAAGTGTCCTTGCCTGTATGGGGCGGGGTTGTTCTCATGGCGTAATGGCTAAAGTGGTGGACTGCAACTTCAAATTGAGTTAGTTTGAACTCTAGTTGCACAATTATTTTCATTTTTGGACTAATACCTTTGGGAAAGGCATGAACCCTCTTATCTCTCTGCATTTATGAGTTAAACAGTATCACTGCTTTTCTTCTACAAGGAGGACTTTGGCACTTAAATAACCCACAAAGGTTGATATGCCATTAAACAACCAAGCCAAATTACCTATTAGCGAGTTAATGTAAAGAATATCAACTGCCAGGTATTTCTACTATTTTTTATTTTGTAGGTCCCAAATCTACCAATTCAAATACTGACAAGACATCTGTGACTAAAGAGAAGAAGAAAAGTCCATCTAAGATAAAAAATGAAAAGTCTTCAAAATCTCCAGAACTTCCATCTGATGAGTGAGTACATTCATTTCTACCATTTTTTTTTTCTATTTATTTCTAATATTTTTCAGTTTGCTTTTTATCTATGTCTCTGTTGCTGAATATTTTAACCTAATATACTCCAGAATACACTGGAAAATTTTCTAACTTTTCTTTACTTATTAGCATGTGGGTGGGTGTATTTTGAAAATGTCTTCACAACTTAAGATTAGTATAAATATTTATGTTCAGTCCCATTTATGGGACATTCAAAATAATGGAATTTCTAATTATAGTAGATATTTTTTGATGACTGGAAATTTACTGTCAAAACAGATTTCAACAAACTAATTCTACTCATCACATGGATCTTTTTTGCTAACAGAATAAAATATTTTTGGAATGAATTGCCTAATCAGATCGGGGTGGGGTGGGGTGTCGTCATGGCGTAATGGTTAAAGCGATGGACTGCGGAATCGTAGTAAGCGAGTTTGTACTCCAGTCGCGCTATTATATTCACTTTCGGGCAAATACCCTTAGGAAAGGTATGAATCCCCTTATCCTCCCAGCTATGGGTTAAATAGTGCCACTACTGTTTTTCTAGAAGAATGGCTTTGGCATTAAATAACCTACAAAGGTTGCTATGCCATTAAACAAAGAAACCAAACAAGACCTAATCAGATCAAAAACATCAATAGCATAAATAATTTTAAGATTAAAGTGGATGATTTCTAGAAAAAAAAAGCCAGAAAAAGAATTTAAGAGGGCATTTTTGGGAACTATCAGATAGATTACTTAACAGAATTTGATTTGTATATAGATGTTATATTAATAGTGTATATGTTTTGTGCAAAGGTTCTATTTATTTTTTTTATTTTTATTTTTTTATGTTAAAGGTTGATGAAAAAAACATGCTCTAGGAGGCATAAAAATCAAATAATAAATAGAATAATTCATCATCACTGCTCTTGCAACCTGGTTCGATCTTGGGATTGGTACTCATTTACCATGTCTAGTAGTAGGAATAACTTGCCAGAGCCCATCCCTCTCCAGGTCTACAAAGGTTTAAATTCAGAATTTTCCTTCTAAATCAGTTGCCATAACCAAGTAAAAGAGCCCAGTCTGCCCTACTATTTACCCATAGCTGGAAGGGAGAATAGTTGGATTCCTGCTATGTAAAATACAAACAACCTCCTTTAGGATTCAAACCCTAGTTGACATCCTGTCAGCTGGGGTTGAATACACTAACTGCACCTCTGCAGAGGGGTAAGACCCCACTCCATCCACCCAATATGTGTCCTGGGTCTGACACTAAACCATCTGATGGTGAGGCTCCAGTTTTGGCACTTTGGGTGATGTGAAGTACCACTTCATTGCCATTAATCCTAGGTTCACTCTGACCCCAAGTCGTAGTTTCTGTTAGGGTCACTTTTATGGATCAAATAACTATTCAATCATTTCCTAAACTTGAAACCATTTAATTGTTAGTAAAGAACTGATTAATATTACATAGAATTATTCACAATTATTAGCATTACTTGAAACCATTTAATTGTTAGTAAAGAACTGATTAATATTACATAGAATTATTCACAATTATTAGCATTACTTGAAACCATTTAATTGTTAGTAAAGAACTGATTAATATTACATAGAATTATTCACAATTATTAGCATTACTTGAAACCATTTAATTGTTAGTAAAGAACTGATTAATATTACATAGAATTATTCACAATTATTAGCATTACTTGAAACCATTTAATTGTTAGTAAAGAACTGATTAATATTACATAGAATTATTCACAATTATTAGCATTACTTGAAACCATTTAACTATGTGCAAATGAATGAATTATGTTGAATAGAATTATTAGTATTAGATAATAATACTTGAAACCATCTAGGATCCTGGGTATTACATTTAACTGCATCTGATGGTGAGGTTCCAGTCTTTTGACGGCATGAATGTGTTTTTTGATGTTGAGACCTACTCCAAATGCAGAAAAATTCTAACTGAAAACACCTCCATATTACACAAAGAGAAAAATAAATAAAAACTCTAAGTTCTTGATGCTCTCTGTATAAAAATTAACAAATCTTCCTTAAACAAGATCAATTTTGAATATAGCAGCCATGTTCTGAAATATCTTTAACATTTTTCCCACCAAGTCTTCCTCTTACCTCCAGGAAAGTTCTCTTTTGTAAATTCCTTCCCACTTATTATTCTTCCTACTCACTATATAAATGCATTCTGTTTATCATTTCAAATGTTTATTCTCCTAAAGATGGCTCCAACTGGAGCTGAAAGTACTTGGGTGGGGGGAAATATATGGCACCTTTCCTAATCATTCCATTCAGATGTCAAACAACTCTTAATGAAGAATTGAATGGATCAAAGATAGAATAAACAGAAGTGAAGTGTCTTTCCTATTTAATCAAATATGTTTAAAAAGAGAAAATGCTGCATATATATATATATATATATATATATATATATATATATATATATATATATATACCAGACATTGGCATAATGGTTAGTGTTCACCAATGGCACTGGAGACCTAGGTTCAATTCAAGGTTGAGTCATACCAAAGACTCAAAAAATGGTACTTGATGCTACCTTGCTTAACACTCAGCATTATAAGGTAAGGATCAAGGGTAAAGTAGAACAACCCAGGGAAAGGAGTAGTGACCTCCCCTACACTTCGATGTAGTAGCTATCAAAAGAGGAGACTTTGGGTCTTGCCAATGGTCTGGCAGACCTGGGTTCAATACTAGGTTGTGTCACACCAAAGACTTTAAAAATGGTATTTGATTCCTCCTTGCTACGGTCGCCAACTTTACTTACTTTTATATATAAATATATATATATATATATATATATACATAGTCATCCACAGACAGACTGTTTCATTGAATCACAACTCTTTAGTGTGGCTAGACACACAGGATGCTTCAAACTGGGATCAAAACCTACCTAACTTTTATGCTAGACATGGTATCTAACCGCTCAGCCATTTTAGCGACATATGTCAGATCAGGATTTATAACGTATGTGTATTAGGTTTTGTTTACATTTTGCGCTCTGATACCAGAGTGCTCAATTCGTTAGAAGAACTTTGCATTACGGTAGGTGGCAGCCATTAATTCCTTTGCCAGAGTGCTCAACCCCCATTACACACTTATATATAAGTAAAGTAAAGTTGGCGACCATAGTCGAGGGTGACCTTTTCAATAGCTACTACACCGAGGTGTAGGGGAGGGCACTACTCCATTCCCTGGATTGCTCCACTTTACCCTTGAACTAGAAGTAGGAGTAACATTTAGAAAATATTGCTGGACAAACAAAGAAGATAAAATGCAGAGAGTAAACCTTTAATCAAGGGGAGAGTAAGAGGCAATTCTTAGAGATAGGAAAAGTTAAGGTGCTGAGTCCATGGTTTTGGCAAGGATGAGAGTACAATAAAATGAGGCAGGAAAGAAAAAAGATTGTAAGAAAAAGAATTCTCACGACAATGGCTGCCACTATGTCTGAATTGTGTCCATAGAAATAACTATAAACTCCATTAATTTTAAAGATGTTTTTTTCTTCAATCTTCTATTTTTAATTTTTCATCCCTTCCTATTCATATTAGTGTTACTTGATTTACCTTATCAACTTTTTAAGTCAGTTGGGTTTTTTTTCTTTTTTTTGTTTGTTTTTATTTCTGTGCAAACATTTTTATAAAAATTTCTCTTGTCATCTTTGAATATTTTCTCATCATTTTTCCTTTTGCTTTTTTTCCTTTTTATGTAAATGATTTTCTTTTTCTACAGTTTCCATTTCTTTCCCTTTTTACGAACCTCATTACCTTTCCTCTTTTCTCTCTTATTTTTTTGACTTGGTTCCTCTTCTTCCTCTTCCTCTCAACTTTTCACTTTCTATTCCTTTTTTTTCTAATCTTTACCTCTTCCTTTTGTTCTTTTCTCCTCTTTCTCTTTTCCTTTTGTTCTTTTCTCCTCTTTCTCTTTTCCTTTTGTTCTTTTCTCCTCTTTCTCTTTTCCTTTTGTTCTTTTCTCTGCTTTCTCTTTTCCTTTTGTTCTTTTCTCTGCTTTCTCTTTTCCTTTTGTTCTTTTCTCCTCTTTCTCTTTTCCTTTTGTTTTTTTCTCCTCTTTCTCTTTTCCTTTTGTTCTTTTCTCTGCTTTCTCTTTTCCTTTTGTTCTTTTCTCCTCTTTCTCTTTTCCTTTTGTTCTTTTCTCCTCTTTCTCTTTTCCTTTTGTTCTTTTCTCCTCTTTCTCTTTTCCTTTTGTTCTTTTCTCCTCTTTCTCTTTTCCTTTTGTTCTTTTCTCTGCTTTCTCTTTTCCTTTTGTTCTTTTCTCCTCTTTCTCTTTTCCTTTTGTTCTTTTCTCCTCTTTCTCTTTTCCTTTTGTTCTTTTCTCCTCTTTCACTTTTCCTTTTGTTCTTTTCTCTGCTTTCTCTTTTCCTTTTGTTCTTTTCTCCTCTTTCTCTTTTCCTTTTGTTCTTTTCTCCTCTTTCTCTTTTCCTTTTGTTCTTTTCTCCTCTTTCTCTTTTCCTTTTGTTCTTTTCTCCTCTTTCTCTTTTCCTTTTGTTCTTTTCTCCTCTTTCTCTTTTCCTTTTGTTCTTTTCTCCTCTTTCTCTTTTCCTTTTGTTCTTTTCTCTGCTTTCTCTTTTCCTTTTGTTCTTTTCTCTGCTTTCTCTTTTCCTTTTGTTCTTTTCTCCTCTTTCTCTTTTCCTTTTGTTCTTTTCTCCTCTTTCTCTTTTCCTTTTGTTCTTTTCTCCTCTTTCTCTTTTCCTTTTGTTCTTTTCTCCTCTTTCTCTTTTCCTTTTGTTCTTTTCTCCTCTTTCTCTTTTCCTCTTTCTCTTTTCCTTTTGTTCTTTTCTCCTCTTTCTCTTTTCTTTTTGTTCTTTTCTCTGCTTTCTCTTTTCCTTTTGTTCTTTTCTCTGCTTTCTCTTTTCCTTTTGTTCTTTTCTCCTCTTCTCTTTTCCTTTTGTTCTTTTCTCTGCTTTCTCTTTTCCTTTTGTTCTTTTCTCCTCTTTCTCTTTTCCTTTTGTTCTTTTCTCCTCTTTCTCTTTTCCTTTTGTTCTTTTCTCCTCTTTCTCTTTTCCTTTTGTTCTTTTCTCTGCTTTCTCTTTTCCTTTTGTTCTTTTCTCTGCTTTCTCTTTTCCTTTTGTTCTTTTCTCCTCTTTCTCTTTTCCTTTTGTTCTTTTCTCCTCTTTCTCTTTCCTTTTGTTCTTTTCTCCTCTTTCTCTTTTCCTTTTGTTCTTTTCTCTGCTTTCTCTTTTCCTTTTGTTCTTTTCTCTGCTTTCTCTTTTCCTTTTGTTCTTTTCTCCTCTTTCTCTTTTCCTTTTGTTCTTTTCTCCTCTTTCTCTTTTCCTTTTGTTCTTTTCTCTGCTTTCTCTTTTCCTTTTGTTCTTTTCTCTGCTTTCTCTTTTCCTTTTGTTCTTTTCTCTGCTTTCTCTTTTCCTTTTGTTCTTTTCTCCTCTTTCTCTTTTCCTTTTGTTCTTTTCTCTGCTTTCTCTTTTCCTTTTGTTCTTTTCTCTGCTTTCTCTTTTCCTTTTGTTCTTTTCTCTGCTTTCTCTTTTCTTTTTGTTCTTTTCTCTGCTTTCTCTTTTCCTTTTGTTCTTTTCTCCTCTTTCTCTTTTCCTTTTGTTCTTTTCTCCTCTTTCTCTTTTCCTTTTGTTCTTTTCTCTGCTTTCTCTTTTCCTTTTGTTCTTTTCTCCGCTTTCTCTTTTCCTTTTGTTCTTTTCTCTGCTTTCTCTTTTCCTTTTGTTCTTTTCTCCTCTTTCTCTTTTCCTTTTGTTCTTTTCTCTGCTTTCTCTTTTCCTTTTGTTCTTTTCTCTGCTTTCTCTTTTCCTTTTGTTCTTTTCTCTGCTTTCTCTTTTCCTTTTGTTCTTTTCTCTGCTTTCTCTTTTCCTTTTGTTCTTTTCTCCTCTTTCTCTTTTCCTTTTGTTCTTTTCTCCTCTTTCTCTTTTCCTTTTGTTCTTTTCTCCTCTTTCTCTTTTCCTTTTGTTCTTTTCTCCTCTTTCTCTTTTCCTTTTGTTCTTTTCTCTGCTTTCTCTTTTCCTTTTGTTCTTTTCTCCTCTTTCTCTTTTCCTTTTGTTCTTTTCTCTGCTTTCTCTTTTCCTTTTGTTCTTTTCTCCTCTTTCTCTTTTCCTTTTGTTCTTTTCTCCTCTTTCTCTTTTCCTTTTGTTCTTTTCTCCTCTTTCTCTTTTCCTTTTGTTCTTTTCTCTGCTTTCTCTTTTCCTTTTGTTCTTTTCTCCTCTTTCCCTCTTCCTTATAATCTTTTCTTTTTCTTTCCCTCTTCCTTTTCTTCTTTTCTCTTTCTTTCCCTCTTTCTTTTCTTCTTTTCTCTTTCTTTCCCTCTTTCTTTTCTTCTTTTCTCTTTCTTTCCCTCTTTCTTTTCTCTTTCTTTCCCTCTTTCTTTTCTTCTTTTCTCTTTCTTTCCCTCTTTCTTTTCTTCTTTTCTCTTTCTTTCCCTCTTTCTTTTCTTCTTTTCTCATACTTTCCCTCTTTCTTTTCTTCTTTTCTCATACTTTCCCTCTTTCTTTTCTCTTTCTTTCCCTCTTTCTTTTCTTCTTTTCTCTTTCTTTCCCTCTTTCTTTTCTTCTTTTCTCTTTTATTCCTACTTTTCTTTTTTCTTTTCTCTTTCTTTCCCTCTTTCTTTTCTTCTTTTTTTTTTCTTTCCTTTTTTCTTTTCTTCTTTTCTCTTTCTTTCCCTCTTCCTTTTCTTATTTTTTTATTCTTTCCCTCTTCCTTTTCTTTTTTTTTTCTTTTCCTCTTCCTATTTCTCTTCTACTTTTTTTTCTTTCACTTTCTCCTCTTCTCTGTTTACCTACCTATCTCTTCCTCTTTCACTTCCTTCCTACTTTTCTATTTTTCTCTTTTTGCTTATCTATTTTTTTCTTTTTCTCTTTCTCACTTTCCTCTTCCTTTTTCTTTTTTCTTTTCTACTTACCTCTTACTTACTCTTTCTTTTCTCTTTCTCCTCTCTCTTATCTTTTGTGTTGTTCTCTCTTTCCTTACTTTCTGCTTTCCTTCTTTTCTCTGCTTTTTAAATATTTTTTCCCCTTTTCCTCTTCTTTTGTTTTCCTACTTTTTCATCTTCCCATTTCTGTTTTCCTATTTTTTCATTTCTCTTTCTTAATTTCCTCTTCCTTTTCTTCTCTGCTTTCCCATTTCTTCCTCCTTCTCTTCTAGAAACTTCTCTCCTCACATTGTGTTTCTTTCTTCCTTGTTGTGCCTTTTATCCCTCTCTTCTCATTCTGCCTTCCACATTTTTCTCCTTTCTCCCCGCCTACACTGATTTCTTTCACTTTCATCATCATCATCATTTCTATTTTCAAATCTTTTTCTTCATGTCCCTCTTCCCACTTCAACATCTCTCTTCTTTTATCATTTTCTTTTGCAATTTTTCCCTTTTCTTTTTTTTTTTTTAAATTTCCATTTCAATAAGGACATAATTTAGCCATTAATTTCTTTCCCTTCTTTTTCTGAAATGTGTTCCAATTTAGTTGAAAAACAAGAGAAAATTGATTTTTATTCTAATGAGAAATTAATTTCCACTTAAAAAAAACAAGTTGACTAATTTTTCTTCTGACCTGGCTATTTTCATCTTTCTTTTACTCCCGAAAAGGTTTAAAAGAAAATTGTCCAGATTATTCAATGCTTATTTAATTGCTTCTGCTGACAGGCCCAAGTAGTTGGATTCTTTTCTTTTTTTTCTGTCAATAAATGAATAAAATTTCTCTTTGATTCCTGTTTTTCCCAAAATGCTGGCATCTTGGCTGATTGCTTTACCAAGTGGGCTCATAGTGTCTGGTTCAACTGCCTGTAAAATTTCAAGAATACTTGATAAAGAGGACACAAAAGAACAATCTTGTCTGCTTTAAAGAGAAATATCATTTTTATTAAAAACTCAGCTCATATTGATATTAATTTTTCATAGATGTCCAGTAAACTTTTTTTTATGTAGCCATCATCCTATCTTTTCCCAGAGGAAAGATGACTAGTGAGGCTATCAAAGAATAATCTTTTAACTATGAAATTAACTGATTTTTTCCTGTATGATTCTTCACGGGCTCAAAAACTTCTGTTATGTTTTAATATCCTAGGTTTGATGATAAACTGCATCTGATAATGAGGCTCCAGTTCTGGAACTCTGGGGAGTATGAAGTTCCCTTTCATAGCCATTACTCCCAAGTCCACTCTTACCCAAAGTAGTAGTACGTGTTAGGGTCCCATGTATGGGTCAAATAGATCTGTTTGAAATTATTTGTATTAGATAGGAATTGGCCTAGTGGGTAGATTGTTTGCCAATGGTCCAGGAGATCGGGGTTCAATCCCAGGTCGAGTCATACGAAAGACTTTGAAAAAAATGGTACTTGATGCCTTCTTGCTTAACACTCAGCATTATAAGGTATGTATCAAGGGTAAAGTGGAGCAATCCAGGGAAAGGAGTAGCACCCTCCCCTACACCTCGGTGTAGTAGCTATTGAAAAGGGAGCCTTCAGGTCGACCTCAACTACAGTCGCCAACTTTACTTACTAGATAGGAATACTTGATATTGTATAACTGTGTGCAAGAAAACTCTTAAGAAACAACACAAAAATATGTATTTAAATGTTAAATGTACAAAATTTCCTAACATTTAGGAATAAAATAACTCAAGACTGGTTGATATACCATTAAAATCAATCAATCAATCATATTTATGGTTCAAGTTTTGCTTTTACTGTAATTATTTGTGTATAAGAAATGATATTTTTCCAAATTTGTCAGCCGTAAACTTAGTTATTATACACAAAATTATATAATTCACATTTATTTTGGCCATATTTGGGATGAGATGACTGGGAATGAGTTATATCTATAGATGGAAGCACTAGTCTGAGTAGATTATTGAATTATAATAATTCCTAGGCGCCTCTGGTGGTGTAATGGTTAGCAAGCTTGACTAGCAAACCTACACGAGTGAGTTCGAGTCTCATTGGGTGCCCCTTTCATATTGCCTTGTGCTACATCTAAGCAAAAAAAAGCTTAGTGAATTACTATAATAATTCCTCATCTCAGGTCTGGTTTATTTAACAGCATATCAACCTCTTATAGGTTATTTAATTCCTACATTTGTTGTGTTTGTTAATGTTTGGTAGGCTGGTTAATTTGAACAGCATATCAACCCATCTAGGGTTATTTCATGCCAAGAGGTTTGGGAATTGCATTCATTGTACATTCATATTTATATTTTTTATGTATTGGTTTCTGGAGGTTTTTTTTCTTTTTTTTTTGTTACTCAGTCATATCAAATATGAATAATTTTTAAGCAGAGCTATTTAAATGATGCATGGGACCCAACTTGAGTTAGTGGGGATCTTTGAATCATGGTAATGTTGTATTGTACCGAGGACACTTCTTATCCCAGAGATTCAGACAAAATTTAAAAATATTCTTTTATTTTTTAAGCTTGTATGTATATGGCAAGATGTGACACAAGGTCTTTTAAGCAGAGTGAAGCTGATTTGAATTAAGAGTTTTCCTTCTCCTAGACTAGTTGCTTTTCCAAGACTTAAGAATCCAGTCTGCCCTACTATTTATCCATAGTTGGTGAGGAGAAGAAATGGATTCATACCTTTTCCTAGGGCATTGGTACATAGTGAAATGTAAAGTCTTGTCTTGGATAGAACTTGGGTTGCTAATTTCATTACCTTTGGTGATAACTTACAATATATACATACACACACAAGTATATACCTTTCACTAGATATATTTCCCTTGATTTTATAGAACAGATGTTTCTAAAAAAAAAAAAAAATTATTCCATTAGTGTCAAGTTCTAACCTCCTGTGATTCCTTCCCATCATGCACCTGTTGGTGGTGGTTTCTTTCTCAGCATGTTCTTAATGGCTAAGTTTTTTTTTTCTCGTTTCTCTTTTTGATAATTCTTTCCAAGGTAAAAAAAACTTTTTATAACAAAATTTAGCCTCTTTTGATGAGAGTGCTTGAATACCAAGAAAAATTATTTAAAAAAAAATTGTAAATTTCTGAATTAGGATGGGATGGTAATGTATATCTTTTAATTTTTTCAAGTGAAATGTTTTGTTGTTCTTCTGTGGGACTCGCAAAGAATATAGTTAGAAGCTCAGTAATCTATGGAATTTTGAACTTTTCTGTTGTTGACCAAATCAGCAAAATTTTTTTGTTCAAAACTTTTATTTAGTTAAAATTCCTTTTTAATAAGGAGTTGACAAAATAGAGTATAGGTGAGTATTTAAAGTCCAAATTGTTAACTTCCTGGAAAGAATGTCTAAAATAAGGAGTTTGAAGATGAAGACAAAAATGGTGGTATTGTTTTAAACTGTGTATCACGGTGTTCCTGGCACGACTGTTATTTTTGGAGGAATTGGAGTCAGCTACTTGGGTTAAAATCTTGAACAAAGCATTTCACATAGCACTAATACCTCTGGGAATTGTATGAATACAACTATTTTCCATCCAGCTCTGAGTAAATAATAAGGCAGACTGGGTTCTTTAACCTTCGTAGGGTCTGGTTAAAGAGAAATTCTGAATTCACACCAGACCTGGAATAGGATGGGCTCTGAAGAGGGAAACATGAAGAGGGAAACATGCCTCATGAATAGTGCTCCCAATGACCAAACTGGGTCACAGGATAAGTCTTTTTTTATTGTGCCATTATTCTTATTGCTGTTATTATAGTAGTTGTTATCATCATCATTACTATGCTTAACCAAGTTATGTCACATCTTTTAGAACCAAATAATGATGCAGTGTAGAGCATCACACACACACACACACACACACACACACACACACACACACAGACCTCCATCCTTATAGTCTGTGACTTTCTAAGTCATTGGCGTATTATGGTGAGTAATCTCCCTACATGACATCTCTCTGGGAAAAGGGTGGGTCACTTGATAATGCCTTTTTACTTTTCAAATAAAATGTGACAGTTTGTACTGGGTTATATGGTACCAGTATTAAAAAATGATCTCTGACCTGATATTTTGTATTGAATTGTGTGTGTGTATATATATATATATATATAATATATATATATATATATAGAGAGAGAGAGAGAGAAATGGTAGATTTTGGTAAATCTGACAAGATATATATATATATATATATATATATATATATATATGAACCCCCTCTTCACTAGCAGGATATGACACAAGGTTAATTTTTTAAGTGGAGTTTAACAGGTTTGAATTCAGAGTTTTCCTCTTTCTAGACCATTTGCCATACCAAGGTTAAAGAGCCAGTCTGCCCTACTATTTACCTATAGCTTGAGGAAGAATAATAGGATGCATACCTTTCCCAAGTGTATTAGTACTATGTAAAATGCAAACAACTTTGTCTAGGACTGAAACTCTGTTTGCTGTCTCCATTTCCATGACAATAACCACTTTACCACGAGCACCTCTTCTATGTGCCTCTCTCTCTCTCTCTCTCTCTCTCTCTCTCTCTCTATATATATATATATATATATATATATATATATATATATATATATATATACTCTAAATAGTTTTGAAATTTAAAAATATTTTAAATAAATGAAATATTTGTTTTGGTTTAAAATATCTATTAATGTATCATTATATAAGGTTATTAATTAAAGTTTAAATCTGATTCAATAAAAAATCTGTAATTTAGGTCAAAATGTAATTGAAAAATAAAAAAATTAAAAAAAAATTAGTTTAAAATAAATTTACTACATTTCTAACCGAAATTACAATTTAAAACGGAAGTGGGCTTAATGAGGAGATAACTCTTCACCCCTCTTCTATCCCCTCCCACTTTCTGTGTCTATTCTAGTTTTTTTTATCTAAAAGATCTGAAGAAGTCCTGTTAATCTTTTTTTCGTGTTTTTGGAAATTTCAAAAATGCGTAACAGGATGGAAATAAATTTATAATCCTATGTGACCGGTTTCGTTGTTTTTCTTAAAAGAATTTATTGCTCCGTATTATTATTACATTGAGCTCTTTACCAGGAAAATTTAAATATTGATTCATGAATAATTTCTTGTCCTGATGGAATTACTCCTAACTCCGGTTTAACTGGATTAAGTATACTATATATATATATATATATATATATATATATATATATATATATATATATATAGTATTCTTCCCCCATGGGGGTTGAGCTCTCTGGCGAAGGAATTGCCGGCCGCTGCTTGCGTAATGCGAAGCTCTTCGAAAGAATTGAGCACTCTGGTAGCCGATAGGGTATAAAAAATGTAAACAAAGGCTGCTGCTGCTGTTTCTAAAAATAAAAAAAAAATACCTTAAAATTCCCTTAGCCAACGTGGTCTGCTTGGTGGACAAGTGGTCTGAATCACAGTCTAGCGTAAAGTTGGACGGGTTTCAATCCCGGCTCCGAGCGTCCTGTGTGTCTAGCCACACTGAAGAGTTCTGATAGAACAAAACAGTCTGTCTGTGGATGTCTCTATATATATATATATATATATAATCTCCTTGATACTTTTTTTTTTATAGTGTGTTCAAAACATATTGAGATTAAAGTCAAATTTACCAAGGCAAAAATGAACAATCAAAGGAACATTCATTTTCTTCAAAATAGTCTACTTAGTATTCAACAAACTTATATCAGTGTTGGAATGATCGCATATTACCAATAACATTACTAGAAAACAGCATTTTGAAAACAGTTACAGGTTCCTTTTTTACATTTTGGCAATTTATTCCTTTGTCTTTTTTATATTAGTTCAATAAGCAAACGCCTCCTCAAAAACAAGAACTCTTTGCAAAGGGGTAAAACTCCCACAATGAGTGTCCTAATATGACACTAAACAATCTCATGGTGAGGCTTCAGTAATGCTGGAGCATTGGGGAATGTGGTGTACCCCTTCATTGTCATCACTCCTAGGTCCACTCTAGCCCGGAGTGGTAGCACCTGAAAGAGTCCTATCTATAGGTCAAATAGAACTGTTTGACATTTAAACTATGTACTTAGGCTAAACTGGATTGTTTGAAATAGAACTGTTTTCACATTTAACTGTGTATAAACAAAAACTATACTTATGCTGAACTGAATTGTTTGAAATTAAGTGATACCATAACTGTGTTCAAAAAGCAAACAAGCTCAGGCTTGTTTAGAAATGTTATCTACAAAATGTGTTTAGAAATCATATATTTAATATATGTATAAAAAGGATTTGACATTAAATGACCTTCAATGGTTGGTATGTCATCAAACCAAACCAAAAACAAACTGACAAGTTACATTTAATATTTTTGTTTATGATTTTAACATGTAAATTTGCTAAGTATTTTCAACTCTTATTTACTAAGGTTTGCTTACAATACAGGCTTATGCTAAATAGTCACTCACTTAAGTACTGAACAAATTCATTACTGCTTAACCTTGGTGATCTGATGGGAACTGGTACTTTCACCTTGACTTGACCATATGTTGAGTATTTTTTTAAAACTCTTACAGAAATTAAACTTTGTTCTCAAAATTCCTGCAAAAATCAATAAATTCCTCCCAATATTGCATGAAATGGTATCTGTTATGTTATTATATTTTCAATAATGAAGCTGATATTTTTCCCCAAAAATAAATTTGAAAAATTTACCCTGTTACGTTCAGATCATAGGTTATTTTTTTTTGTTAATTTTATGTTGGTTTATTTATTTATCTATTTATTTTTTTTCAAATTTTATGAGTTAAAATCGAGATGTGTTCTGGTCATGTATTCTTTTCTTACCTAGCATAAGTAGCATATCAATTTTACAGCGGCATCTCAGGCTTGTATTCTGTAGAAAATATCACCTTGCATTCCTAGATGCCTTTAGTTGGACATCTATTGAGAATATCCTGGCTAGAAACAAAAGTAATGATCTTTTCTTCCGATAATTTTTATTTTTAAAACCAGAATTGGAAAAAAATTGTGTTAACATTTGTACTACTGTAAACGTTAACCTCTCATTAACGTTTATTAACTGATCTGTCTTCACAAAAACATAGTTTAGTTCTATGCCTGTGTTTATTCCTGCAATAAAAAACACTATGAATAAAATTTCTATCAGTTTACATGATTTAAAATCTTGTGTGGGTTTTCTGCTAGTTCTGTTTTATCTTATTTAATTTCCACATCATAAATGTAAAAAACTTAGAAATTATATTAGTAGCATTTTATGTTTTGCCTATGTGATTAATATTCACCAGTGCTGGAACAAAGGAGATTATGTTGAAAAATATGTATCGGTTGAGTCAGAGATTTTGCAATATTTTGGTAAAATAAGGAACTTTTTAGTGGCTCCAGATATCTTTACTAAGTTGTGAAGATGACAAAGTACAGCAGACTGTGAGATGCCAAGTTCACCTGATACTCTCCGAGTGTTACTTACCAGATTTGCCTCTATGGCTATGAGCACAGCTTTAGAATCCTTAGTTTTAAGCCCATCCGACCTTGCCTGATTGTCAAGGTTCTTATAACTTGAACAAAGTTTCTTGTTACCGTACAGTGACCAACTGCATCTTTGCCTTTTTACATAAATGTTTTAGGTTGCTTCTGTGGTGTTATGGCCTAGTTGAGACTCATAAAGCATGAATTGCCAAATTAGACAATGTTGTTTGTTTGTCTGTGTGGTTTTCAAGTCACACACAAAGGGAAGCAATTTACAATATGTCAGTTCCTACTATCATGTGTACCTTCAATAGCTTGAACTGCTTCTGTTACATAATATACCATGAACTATCACATAAAAAATGTTGCAGAACTTTTAAGTCACCCAAGTGAAACCTTTTTTTATTATTAGGTTGGCTGAAGACTTTTTCATGTACTCTCCGTTTCTTCATATGTGTGTGTGTATGTATATATATATATGAAGAGACAGAGTACATGAAAAAGTCCTTATATTTTTTAACATAATCTCTTTAGCTCCTGTGTGTGTGTGTGTATATATATATATATATATATATATATATATATATATATATATATATATATATATATGAAGAGACAGGGTACATGAAAAAGTCCTTATATTTTTGAACATAATCTCTTTAGCTCCTGTGTGTGTGTGTATATATATATATGAAGAGACAGAGTACATGAAAAAGTCCTTATATTTTTTAACATAATCTCTTTAGCTCCTGTGCTGGTGAATTATTAATCACATAGGCAAAACATCAGATATTATTGATATAATTCTCATTGACAATTAGTATATATATGGTAAATGTCAATGAGAAAAGTTAAAAAAGTGCTCAATTTCAAAAGACAATTCTTGCAATAGTAAAAATGTGTTTGTAAAATTACAAACCAATATAAAAGTTTCGTACTTAATTTATTGCACTTCAGATGATGGCAAAATAATTCTTTTACTAGGATTGCTAATTAAGCGTGGAGCTTTAAGTCATACAGTGTAACCCGGATATAAGAGAGATTTTTATCTGGTCCCAAATTAGAGCCTGTGTTATCTAAACAAAATAGACCAAACCTGGGTATTAGAGAAACCAGGATATAAGAGACTTCTTCTCCGGTCCCGACAATTCTCTTATATCCGGGTTACACTGTAATTGTTTTCTTATTATGAAAATACATGTTTTTTAAGCATTTGAAGTGCAGAGAATCAAACGCTCCATCTTGAATGAGCACTTTAGAAACTGGACTTGATCTCATTTGCAGTCGAGTCTTGATTTGCTAGTCATAGCTCTCATGACAGCAAACAGTTGCTGGCTGATTTTACGTGGACCCTTTTGCAGCAACCTATAGGTAATTGATGTCAATTCTGTGACAAAGTATGTGAGTCTTCATCAAGTCTGAGAAGTCATATGAGAGAGAACATGGTTAATGTTAACATGAAAAACAGTCCTTTTATTTGTCACATATGCTGCAGAGCTTGTAAGGGTGAAGTTGATCTAATGAGCCACATGTGTTCACTTTGCAGGATTAGAGAGAGAGAGAGAGAGAGAGAGTGTGTGTGTGTGTATATATATATATATATATATATATATTAAATAATAAACACACATTTTGTCTATATAATTTTATTAAGATCCATTCAAGTTTCCTAACAAGTGCTTTGGTTAGAGTTGGTAGATGAATTTACCAAAATTGTCTCGAGTGCTTTTGGATCCTTCAAGAAACTTGAAAGGATCCTAATAAAATTATATAGACAAAAATGTCTTTTATTTAATCAAACATGCTTAAATGAAGGATTGCTGCTTAATCACACACACATATAATCATCAGATGGATAACAGTTCAATGTGCTTTATATATATATATATATATATATACCTTTTTGTAGGCAGATAAAATGGGAAGAGTGTTAATAATATAGTTTTATGGCTTGCTATATTCATAAATAAAGTGCACTCAATATTGGTGATTGAGCAATATGTTAATCCAAGTTAAGAAAACATGGACATAGTATGTAGCAGTTGGTGACTGTCAGTTTCTCACCTATGTGAACATCAGACCATGTGTTATACTACTAATTATTGCCCATTATTTCCAGTGCAACATTATACAATCAAAACAGATACTAGTATTATTTATCTCCAAATTCTATAGCATTGGAACTCTGTAATGAAAAATAAGTACATCCCTTTTTTTTTAATTTTTTTTTATTAATGAATTTCATTTTTGTTTCAGAGTTTCACTACTGTAGTATTTGCTAATAAATAATATTTGATGATGTCCATTTTGATTAGATAGTGTTTTACTAGAAATAAAGTTTGTATCTTTGGTTTGTGGGTAAGTTTACTGGCCCATTGGCTTAGTTGGTACAGTGTTTACCAATGGCCTGGGGGACCAGAGTTCTATCCTAGGTCGAGTCATACCACAGATTCAAAAAATAGTACTTGATACCTCCTTGCTTAACACTCAGCATTATAAGGTACATGCTCGGGTAAATTGGAGCAATCCAGGGAAAGGAGTAGCAGCCTCATCTACATTTCAGTGTTGTAGCTATAGGAAAGGGAGCTTAAGGGTTGCTCTCAACTACAGTCCCCAACTTTAATTTTACTTACCTCTGGTTTAGAAAAAAAATTAACTTTTTATTAAAAAGATTAGTAGCGTTATATTGCGACTGTAATATTGGATCTTCAATGCTCTATGATATATATCTTCTATATGGAGCAAAACTATGAAAAGTTAATTAAAAAAAAATCATTTTTGACTGTACTTTTTTGATGTTCCGTCCTGATAGGATTCTGTGAAAAATAAATCTTAAGGAACAACTGTTCAATATATGAATGTGATTTCCTAACCTTGAGGCATAAAATAAGCCTAGATAGATTGATGTGCCATTAAAATTAATCAAATTTGTGAGGGTGCAGTAATAATAGAAGTTAACTGTATGAACTTCAAGGAGAATTCATACCCTGTCTGGAAGTGCTTAGAATAGACTGACTGTAACCCTTGTAGTGGGGTAAGGCTTCTCCTTCTTGAAGGTGCATCTGGTGGTGAGGTTTCAGTTCTGAAGTATCCCTTCATTGCCATTACTCTCAGATCCACTCTGACCCTTAATGATAGTTCCTGTTAGGGTTCCATCTATGGGTCAAATAGATCTGTTTGAAAATCATTTGTATTAGATAGGAATACTTGATATCATAACCATGTGAAGAAAAACTACGAAAAAAATGTAAACATCAACATACAGTGAATACATTTCTCTAACCTAGGCATAAAATAATCACAAATGAGTTGACATGCCATTAAAATCAGTTAATCAGTTGAAAGATAATTTATTTAGTTAGTGGTAGTGGTGACGTCCTTTAATCATGAGAGACTATAAACTAATACAACTAAGAACCAGTGTCCTTTCTGGAATTGCTTTAATGATTTTGAAGACAGTGTTACATAGCTAAATGATCTTGGTTTTAAATTCTTCTCCAAGATTTGTCTCTTAGCAAGGATAAAGAGCTTTATCTAGTTTTGGTCAGTCACTATTTGTGCAGCACATTTTTGTATTGTTTGAGTTGAAGATAAACTTAAATTTAAGAAATTTTTTTATTTATAATAAACCAAACATTATTTTCTGTTCTTTTGTTCTAAGTTTATTCTAAGAAAATCAATTGATCCTTGGCACTGTTTGATCGCATAGAAACAGCTCTGTGCTTGAAAAAAAAGAAAAAAAATCTTTTGTATTGAAATGGATTCATCTTTAATTGTGAGTTTATTAATAACTGTTGATGTTTAGCATAAAGGTCTGGGTGAACAGTTGTAGAGGTTCTCATTGCAGTTGAAAGAGAAGGATATTTATCTGACTTCCCTCAAAGTCAGATTTCACGTGGAGTCATTTTATTGTGGGAAGACATGCACAAATGTAAATTTCTGTGTGGCCATTACAAAAAGGTGCTTAGTTCCTAGCTGTTGAAAAGGATTTATCCGACTTCCCTCAAAGTTAGATTTCACATGGAGTCATTTTATAGTGGGAAGACATGCACAAATCAAAGCTCCTATGTTGCCATTATAATTATTGGTTCTTAGCTGTTGAAAGGAAAGGGATTTAACTGACTTCCCACCAAGTTAGTATTTGACCCAAGGTCATTTTATAGTGAGGAGCCATGCACAAATCAAGGCTCATGTGTGACTATTCCAAAAAATGCTTGGTCCCATTGGCATTCCCGTTTTAGGGCAGCTTAGGCACCAGACATTGGCATAATGGTTAGAGTGTTCACCAGTGGCCCAGGAGACCTAGGTTCAATCACAGGTTGAGTCATACCAAAGATTAAAAAAAATGGTACTTGATGCTACCATGCTTAACACTCAGCATTATAATGTAAGGATCAAGGGTAAAGTGGAGCAATCCAGGAAAAGGAATAGCAACCTTCCCTACACTTTGGTGTAGTAGCTATCGAAAAGGGAGCCTTCGGGTCAACTTTGACTAACGTCGCCAACTTATTTAGGCACTAAGTGATAAACTCAACTCTGTTAAGTAGATTTAGCCTGTGGAGAAGGCCTGTTGAGACTAGGCAATCAACTTACTATTACCCACTTAGCATGATTGATAAATAGTTCTGCCTGGGGACAGGTTGAAATTGAAGTTGCTCACCAAGTCAGTATGATACAAGGTTGTGCGCGAATCAGGACTCATGCACAGCTAATTCAAAGAATGCTTGGTGCTTTTGGCTTTCCACTTTTGGGGCGCCTCAGGCATTGAGTCATAAACTCAACCCAATTTAGCAAATCTAGTCTTGGGGGTGGGAAAGACCCTCTGAGACGAAGCAATCAACTTACAATTACACACCCAGCACAAATGCCTGATAGTAATACCTGGGGACAGGTTGATATTGAAATAGCAGTTGAAGGGAAATAATTTACTAAGCGTTTTGCTTAGATGTGGCACAAGTCTGTATGAATGGGGGCACCCAATGAGATTCTAACTCACTCCTGAAGGTTTGTTAGTCTAGCCTGCAAACCATTACATCATCTGAGGCACCCATAGCAGTTGAAGGGATGTGTTTTAGAAAAATTTTCTCTTTGATTATGCTTCATGGTTGAATCCATTTGTCAAGTGGGGAGACAAGCCTGCTGCTGCTGGTTGGAACATATCCATTAAGTTTGGTAGAGGGGGAATAACCATGTTAACTGCTGTGAAGAGATAGGAATAACAAGAGACACAGTTTTTTGGTTTTATGTGTTATCTTTTAAGAAATCTGAAAAACATTCACAAGAAAAAAAGAGGATATTGTTCATATTTCATCACATAATTTGTTGATAGGTATGGAGTTGACTAACATTAAAATGGCTACTTTTGCTTACTACAACCTTGAAATTCACAACATTTATTTGTTTTAATTGTTATAAAATTTTCATTTTCAATTTTGTAACTCAGAAATTTTTTTTGTCATGTAGGTATGAGGTTTTCTTTTTTGTATATATGTATATAAAAGCATGAAAACAATGACTTTGAAGTTATTTTTTCTAATATGCAAGTATTAGGAATTAATATACTAATCTTTGTTACAATACTGTGACAGCACAGACGATGAGAGGAAAAAAAAAAAAAAAAGAGAAATTTTGGTGTTCGGTTTGGGATGGAAATCTTCACTTAAAAAAGAAGTTATATCTATTTCTCATGTTTTGTTGATCAGATAAAAAGTTACATACACATAACCCCCCCCCTTTATTTTTCAACTTTTTGATATGAATATCTAATTCAGTAAAGTAGAATATGTTTATAGATATATATTTGTGTGTGTATATATATATATATATATATATATATTGTCTATGCATATTCTGTTTCTATGTGTGTGTGTGTATATATATATATATATATATATATATATATGCACACTTGTGTTTATATACATTTTTTTTATGAATACTGTGTGTGTTGTATTAATGTATATTATATGTATATGTATTTTTCTGCATACTATTTTTGTGTGTGTATGTATCTCAAAACTATATGTATATAAGCACATTTCAGTTTATGTATTTTGTATATGTATCTGTTTGTGTGTTTGTATGTTATATATCTATTTTTGCGTATAGCTTAAAGGTGTCTGACTGTATATCTATCTCTATATACACACACGAGGTTATGTATGGCTGTGTATATATTTTTCTGTTAAGTCTCAACAGGTTTCTCTATGAAAAAAAAAACTGTGACTTCTCTTTAGTTTCCCATGTGTCTTACATCTTTTTCCTTTAAATTCCCAACACCAAAACTTTCTACATGTCTCAAAAAACATGTATTAGTTTAAAAAAAGAAAAGGCTAAATAGATACATTGTATAAAGCTGCAACTGCACACTATTATAAATATCTTTACACACTGTGAAGTAATACGTCACAACACAAAAAGATTCTTCCATGGAAAGAGTATAAAATTTAAGAAGGTATAATGTAATAATGAGATAAGAGGGCAGGGATACACACTGAATATTTTTAGGCTGTGAGGGATTGTGGGTAATAAAATGAATGGTTAAAGCGTTAGCACTATAGGATATATAAGTAGTGTATAGTTCACACCTTCACAACAACTGCAACAATATGAATAGTGATTTGTATGCTTTTAACAACCAATATGTACTACTTATATATTATTTCATTTAAATACTTCTTTTGTATTTTCTCCTCAGTTCATCAACATGAAAAATCACAACCTGTGTTGCACTGTTGATTATCTTTTTTTTTTTTTTTAAAAATCTTTTTTTAAATGCACATACACCAAATGCAGTTTTTTCGGGTTATTTTTTGCTCATCTACCTGATTCTGAGATATCTATCTATCTATCTATCTATCTATCTATCTATCTATCTATCTATCTATCTATCTATCTATCTATCTAAACCAAACATTTCTGTCAAATAGATTGAACTCTGAAAAAATTTAACCCTGTGAATTCAAGATTTTTTTTTTTTTTTTCTTTTTTTTTTTTTTCCTTGGTTCTGATCTAGAAATATTATTTCATATGAAAAAAGTGAGACTATTCTTATTTTCTATATGATTATTACTTGTTTTATATAAAATGAAGGAGACCCTATTCATTGACTAAAAATTATCATTCTAAATTTGTTTTAAATAAAATATTATATGATAACATTATCCATGATTGTAAAAAATGGCTTCCTCTGTATAATTCTTTTTCTTATCTCTATCTTACTGTAGGCCTCCATTTTTCTTTAACAAATTCAATATGATATGACCCACTGATGAACTGTGCTACATTTTTGAGTACATGACTCATTGGTTGGTTGATTTGTACTTATAAAAAATATAGCATTACCAGCTGGTGGGTTGATTCACATTGAACATGTTGATATAACCTGCACTATTTTGCTTATATCTTCCTTTACCTTTTCAGGTTTAATTATCTTCTTAATAAACTAAAATTAATAAATGTTGAAACTGCAATTTTGGAGAAAAAAAAAAGAAAAAAAAAGTGGTTCTATTTTGTACTGTTTCTATGTTTGATGGATTTTTCTACTTATAAAATCCTCATGGCTCAAAATTTGATTATAGCTTAAGAAAAAAGAAAAGTCTCTGCATTAAAAGTTTTCAGGTTCTTTTCTATCTATGACTAATTTTCTGCTCTCCTCAACAAAATTCATTTTCACACCTCACTACCCACTGTTTTGATTGTTGTTAAGATGGCTTCCACCCTACATTTTTTTTCTCCTCTTCTTTTCTTTCTGAGGGATAGAACCCGAATAAATTGGATGATTTAGTTTGGAAAGAAGGGTTAGGAAGGAAAGGAGAGTTTACACAGGTGAAGAACCCATCTTAAATTGATCATGCACCTGAGATATTAAAATCAGCAGGGTGGGAACCAGTCCTACTCTAACTGTGCATCCCAGTGCCAAACTGGAGTGACAGCAACAATGTTGGGAGTTGAATGGTGTAAATAATGGTCTAATTCTCAAAGATAAGAAACCCAGAAAAAGTGGAATAATCATTGAGTAGGGCCGAATCCTTGCTCAACTGGATCCAGACGTGGTCTTCAACATTGAGGTTTAGGATGATGGTATTACTGCTTGAACCAAAGCCAGCACGCCCATCCCCATGCAGGGGTAACTGGTGCTGGTTGTTAACCATGACCCAGGCGAAAGCGTCGATCTTGTTCTGGCCCATGATATGTGCCGTGAAGAGGTAGGTGCCGTTGACTTGACACACAAAGTGTGATGTGTATGTATCAAAGCTCTCGCCAATGTTTACAAAGATGTTGTTGAATGTCACAATTGTGTCTTGCATGACGCGTCCAAGTTTAGTCGTTCTGCTTGCAGAAAAAGCGATGCGCCTGGTGGGTTTAGATGTTTGTCCCTTCTCACCACGGTCACCTTTGTAACCTGGGTAGCCACGTGGGCCCATGGCTCCTTTCTCTCCATTTGCTCCATCTCCGCCAGGATCACCTTTCTGACCTTTTCTGCCACGACTTCCTTTCTCTCCGTTTGGGCCAACAGGACCTAATGAACCTGGAAAATGGAAAAAATAATTAGATGAATTTGCTTACCTGAAAAAAGAAAAAAATATCATCCAATCAAATTCATTCTTTTGATTTATCTTTAAAAGAATTGTACCTTAGATTAAACAAAATTTATAAGTATGTAATACCTGAGTGAGTCAAAAGTTTTGCAATATTTTTGTAACATGAGACACAATATGGGAGTTCTGGATGCTTTTGCTAAGATTTAAGCACACTGCACTGTGAGATGTTGGGCTTGCCTAATGCTCTCTGAGTGCTACTCACTGGGTTTGCCTCTATGGCTTGGAGCACAGCCTTAAAATCCAGTTTTAGGTATACTCGACCCTGCTAAGGTTCTTGATGCCCAAAGGAAAATTTATTCAACTTTCTGCTTACTCTACTGTGATCAACTGCATCTTCACCTTTCATACGACAAGTCTTTTTAATTGCTTCCGTAGTGTTTGTGGCCCAGTTTGAACTCATAGAGCATAAGTTCCTGAATTAGACTGTTGTACATTCATTGGTGTGGCTTTCAAATCTCAATGGAGTGAAGCAATGCATAATGTGTCAGTGCATTATCTGCCATGATACTACCAATCACAGTGGTTACCAGTCATGGCTTGGACTGTGTTGGACATATATGCCACGAAATTGCACAAACCAAAGTATCACAAAACTTTTAACTCATCCTTGTATAAACTGATCTGAATAAAATTTTAAGCCCAACATTTAAAAAAACCTTTTAAGAATATTTGACAATATTCTGATATTTCTGGTTTCAAGAATTCTTTATAATTTTTACCTTTATCTCCGTCAGGTCCTCGTAATCCGTGATCTCCTTTCATGCCTTTCGGTCCTTCTAATCCCATTGCCCCTTGGAGGCCTGGGATCCCTGGTACTCCTGGAGGTCCAGTCTGTCCTATACAGCACTTGCATTCTTTATCTTGGTTATAACTATGACTCCCACTACTTGCCTGGTGAATGGTCATTGCCAAGAGCCATGCTAAACAGGATACCTTTATTTTAACAGTCACTGCCATCTATACTAGTTTGTAGTGTTACTTCTGGAAAAAAGAAAAAAATAATAGAAGAAATTAGTTTGAATTCAATATTTGTATGATGTTCATCACCATCAACAAATTTTACAGCATCATCATCACTATCAATAGTGGTGTAATGGTTATCGTCACAGGATATGGACATGGCGGTACGAGTTCAATTCCTGGACAAGACTGATTGCATTTCACATTGCACTAATAACCTTGGAAAAGGTATGAATCCAATTACTCTCCCTCCAGCTATGGGTAAATAGTAGGGCAGACTAGGTTCTTCAGCCTTGGTGAGGCAACTAGTCTAGGAGAAGGAAAAACTCTGAATTCAAACCTGTTAAAACTCCGCTTAAAAAATTGACCTTGTGTGATATCCTGCCCGAGCGGAGGGGTTGGGTAAATAGGATCATCACTATCAATACCACCACCACTGATATCACCAACATGAACACCACCACCTCCCCATCATCCCAACCACCACTGATATTGCCATCATCACCAGCACCACCATCATCAAGACCACCACTGATATCATTATCATCATCACCATCAATATGACCACATACACACACCATCATTACCACTACCTCCCCAGCAACATTCCCACCACCACTCATATTGCCATCATCACCATCCAATACCACCATGTACACACATCAACACCACCATCACTGCCACATACATATCATCAAGACCACCACTGATATCATCATCACCATCAGTATGACCACATACACACACCATCATCATTACCACCTCCATACCATCATCCCCACCACCAATACAACCACATACTCACCATCGACACCACCACCACAACTGATATTGCAATCATCAATCGTTTCACATCATCATCACCACTTTTGATTTCTGATCATCATCATCAGCTTTTAAATTCCGAATAAGACTGTTATTGGAAATTGCATGCATAATAGTTGGACCTTATTAGCAAACCCTGTAGAATTTAATAGCATCTGGGAACCTCTTATGAAAAAAAAATAAACAAACAAGAAAGTCCTGATAAATACAACTTCTGAAGTGACTTGACAAATCAATAACAAGGGAAAAGTTCTTTGGTATTTCACAATGGATGATTGACCCCCCCCCCCGGATGATTCTATCATGACTAGAATACAGCTGGAGGGAATTTGATTAAAATGTTGGGAATACAGGAATACTCAACACTTGTACCTGGTTATGGCTAACAGAATCAGAACAGGTGACCCCCATGGATTCAATAAAGGACGTAGTTTGAAGTTCCGTGTAGGTTCTGGAGTTTGATAAACACCTGAAGAAGGCCGGAGGATATGGTATGGAAAAAATAATAACGATGAAGACAATAGTCCGAAAACCCTTAATGTTGGTTTTCATCCTTCAACCACGATATACAAAACATGTAGAATGTACTTGATACATTTCTAGGCCTCTTTATTGCAAAAAAATATTCTTAGAAATTTGAAAATGATATCCATTTTCTTATCTAATTTGATGCAAATTAAAGACTATATTAGAATATATAATCACATTTTGATTATATCTGGTAAATTTGTTTTAAGAGTTGGGAAAAAGATCTTTGTTTTGTTTGTAAAACTCTAAAAAGATTTAAAAAATGGAGTTTTATGAATAGATAATGACAATGCTTACTCGCATCTGCAATTAGAATAAATAAACGAATAAATAAATAAAGGTGCTTCCTCATGGGGTGATGGTGAACAAGCTGATTTTGCGAATAATTACTATTAAATAGCAAGTCCAAACCTCCACATTCATGACCTTGTGCCGCAATTTGTGTCAATAACTAGAAAAGAAGTAAAGTTGATGACCTTTGTCAAGTGTGACCCAAAGACTCCTTTTTCAATAGCTACGAAACCAAGGTGTAGGGGAGGGTACTACTCCTTCTCTGGATTGCTCCACTTTACCATTGATGTTTACTTTATAATGTTGAGTGTTAAGGAATGTGGCATCAAGTACCATTTTTTAAGTCTTTGTTATGACTCGACCTAGGATTGAACCCTGGTCTGCTGCACCATTGGTGAACACTCTATTCATTAGGCCAGTGGCCTGGTTAAAGGTGGTAAACTTAATAAATAACTCAGAGGATTTGTAATTATGTGTTTAATTTATAGAGCAGACTGCTTTTTTTTTTTTTTTTAAAACCGTCATAAGAGAAGGAAAACTCTGAATTCAAACCAGTGCTACTTGGCTGAAAAATTGACCTTGTGTCCCATCCTGTTTGTGGGAGAGGAGTTGAGTAATTACATTAATTTATTTTTTGTCCATAGTCTCTTTCAATGGCAGTTTAATCTTTAGGAAAGGCTAAGAATCCCAAGAAACTAAATGTGGACTTGGAAGGTGACATACTTGGGTGATGTAATGTTTTTTCTCCTAAAAAGAAAAAAGTCTACCTACTCAGTCATTGTGAATGTGACAGTTACATAATACACAAGCTCACTCTGATTTCTCACTGCCAAATGAGTAACTCCATAAAAAAGTATCTGTTTATGCATGTGCAGTAATATCTCCTCTGATTGGTTGACAAGTTACATCAAGGCTGCACAACCTATTTTTGAGATATTTAAAATAGCTGGTTACTTTCCAGAAAGATTTTGTATATTTGTAAAGCATGTATCATTCTAAATTAATGTTATTAATTTTTCTCATATTTTCTTTCGTCTTGAATAAAAAAATGCTATTAAATTTATGGTATCATTATTTTGTGTGCATTTTAATTAAGGTTTCTTTTCACTTCCTCTTCTGCTATTGTTTTTTCTTTTTGTTTTATTGAATGTTTTTATGCTATGCAATTTAATTTTCTGTAAAATATAATTATTTATAACATAATTGAAATAATAATTACGTATAACATTTGAGGATTTAAAAAAACGATGCAGAAAATTATGCCCTGACTAAGAGGATTACAGTAAATTTTCAATTATTATTTCTATCCTTTTTACTCTGTAAAAAAGTTCTATGAGCCATCTTTTGTCTCATGTTTGGGAAATCTGAAAAGTGTCTTTATTCTTTGCATGTGAACTTGTTCAGAATTCTTTTCAGAAAATTGGTAATTTTTATTTTGATTAAAATCCTGGCAAAATATAAAATACATATTCAGTTCTTTTTATCAGGAGGTGCATATACCTTATCCAACTTTGATCTCCCCTTTCTTTTGATCCAATCTCCCCGAACCTTTTAAAAATTTTCTTTCTTCTACCATATTCCTCTCTTCCCCACTAACTCTTGAAATATAAATTTGGCAAGGTTGGATATACTCATACTAAGTAACTATTTCCAATGCAGCTAGTTTAACCCTTTTGCAGTCATAGTGACAGTTTTGTCATTTGCAATATGTAAGGCACATTTTCCTATTAACTGCTCAGTGACCAATTCCATGTTAATCTATAGAAAATAATTTTCCCACTTGACAAGGATTAGAAAAAATTAACCCCTGACCTTATTTCCCTCAGATTATCTCAGAAGTCCAATGGCAGGAAGTCTCCTCTTCTCTAGTGTTACATTATTCTTGTTTGAGTAACAAAAGAAAGTGGATAAAAATGTTTATATATATATATATATATATATATATATATCTATGTATCTATATATATATATATATATATATATATATATATATATATCTTTCAACTCTTATTCAGATGTTAAAATATCTACACTGTCTCTGATAGTGGGTTAATGAAATTCAACTATAATTAGAAAAGGGAAGAGAAATTCTTATATATGGTGGCCCAGAAGGGCTTAGAAAGGGCTAAAGCTGCTAAGCCTCTGAAATTCACTCTGTTTCATTTGGTCTCCTCATGTGTTCATATCAACCAATAAAATTACTTATTTTCATTAAATCTTTGTTTTATGTTGCCAATATCATTACCAAGGTCATCTGACACAGTCACTAAGCTGGTGTCAAAATGGCTCAATAATACTGTGTGTCCTCACTGTTACATCCAGAACTCTTCTCAGTATTCTAGATGATCTTAGCAGTTCTGTGGTTTAGGGGATCTCAATTCTTTTCTCCAAAAACTCTTGAAATATAAATTTAGAAGTTTGGATATACTTATACTCTATCAGCTGACTAAGAATTTAACAATATAGCTTGTTTTAACATTCATTCAATCCTATTCTTGTTTCCCACCAAATCATATCTCTTGAAGTACAAAACGGATTGTTTATTTAACTTCTCAATACTTCTAGTCTGTTAAACCATGGTATTCCAATTTAAACCAGCTTGCCCTAAACCTAATATAATGTGATCAAAATAGTAGAAAAATGATAAAATTTAAGGTTTTTAATTTGAATCAAAGCAGTTACACTCGGGATATACTTGAGATATATATATAGAGGTTGTAGTTTTGATTGATTTTAATTGTATGTCAACACATCTAAGGTTATTTTACACTTTGAGGTAAGAAAATAGCATTTATTGTACACTTATTTTTATATTTTTCGTGTAGTTGTTTCTTAAGAATTTATTTTTTTGCACAGTTCTATGATATCAAGTATTCCTCTGTTATACAAATAGTTTTCATATGGTTGTATGGTTTTAAGTATTTCTAATACTAATAATTATATGGTTTCTAGTAATTATTTATTAATAGTCATTTGTTTACACACAGTTATATGGTTTCAATTAATAATTATAATCCTTAGTAAACTTATAGCTTCAAACAGCTATTCTTAATAGAAATAATTTAGTTATTTGGCATTAAGTATTCCAGTCAAATATGATTGATTTTTTTAAACAGATCTATTTGACCCTTAAATGGGACTCTAACAAGTAATACCACTCCAGGATAGAGTGGATTTCTGGGTTTAATAGCATTGAAGTGATCATCCACACTTCCCAGATCTCCAGTACTTGAGCCTCAATACTAAAATGCAGTTTGGTGCCATACCCAGGCCACCCTTTATTTTTGGCGCAGTGGTGATGGTGATGACTGAAGGTTTACTCCTCTGCAGGAGGTGCAGTCAGTATATTTGACAAGAGTGCATTATGTAGTGTGATGGTTAACCAGCTATTATTAGTGAATTCAATGGCTCTAAAGTATTTATATACTCCAAATGTATATTTCCAACATTTTACATTGTATACGCCTAAAAAAAATAAGGGGGTACTTGAATTTGATTCTCATTGAGCGCTCTCTGGTTTTATGGCTTTTTGCCTGACTAAGTTTAGTTTAAAAAGAAAAAGGCACCATTTTTCCTGGTTGTTTGTAATCAATTATATTTTTCTAAATGATCTGCTGAGAAAAAGATTAAAGCACTAAGAAGAATTAATCAGTGTTTTTGATCTTTAGGAATTAATTACCATTTCTCTTTTAGATTTCCTGAAATCTCAAATTTGAAATTAATTTACTTTGGACAGTTTCCAATATGGCCACATCCTAGAAATTTTACTTGAAGCGATGAAATATTTCTGTGTTTTTAGTTTTTGTGTTTTTTCATTAAGCTATCCAACTTGGATTTTCTCTGTATTATTATAATTGATTAATTCAATCTTGTATCATCATATTTGTTACCTTTTCGACTGTTTTTTCTTTCTTGTCCCTTTTGCTGATTTAAGCAAATGGTGAGTTGTGTTAAATAGCATCTTTTATTTATTTATTTTTAAATAAAACATTTTCAGTTATTATTATGAATTTTTCACACCAGCTCTAACTTTTGGTTTTTCACTGGAGTCTGAGTGACAGCAAGCCTCTTTAGATCTCCAGGACTCTTCTAAGCATCCTAGCCGATTTTTACTATGCTGTAATCTGAATGGTCTCAATTCTTCATCTGATCTCAAGTTCTTCCAGTCTTTTGAGGATCATTCCAATGCTTTCTGCTATGATTGGTATCGCTGTCATGTTCTATAGCCTTTTCAGTTCTCTGGCAAAGTCTAAGTATGTGCATGCTTAAATTTTCTCAGATATCCTGGACTTTTTAAAGTATTGTAGCAAGAAAATTATTCTGCATGCTTATGAGATAGTGACTGTACATTATTTAAGAATGACTGTATTGCAGTCTCTCGATCTTGAGAATGGCTATGTGAATAGTTAAAAGAGTTCGATCAAAAACATTTGAACAGTTATCATATACACTATGGTCACTTGTGCTGTATTTAGTGCAATTGAAGGGTACACCATTGGGGCTTGGTATTTATCTGTGCTTAACTATGATCATTGTTTATATAGGAAGGCATACATACATACACACACACGTGTATATATATATATATATATATATATATATATAGCCTGTAGCAAAATACATGGCTGTATTATTTGCAGAGCTGTTTGGGTCATTTTCATTTATGTTATTATCTTATTCATGTTTTAGTGACAGTTGACATTTTCAGTTGAACATATGAAAGAATCCTTCTGCTGGAATAACCAATATTTTTCATTCGATGAAATAAGGACGTATAAATGTCATGCGATTGAAACTGGCATACACTGTAGCATGCTTGTAACACACAAAGAAAGGAGGACAAGATAATGAGAATGAAAATAAAGGCTATCTAGATAAAACTTAGATACAGTGACAATAGTTTTTTATCGAAAGGAACAATCAAATTAATAATCTGGTGTGGATATTGGCAGTTTGTAATGTCTTTGACAAGGATTCTTTTCATTGTAAACTTAACAAGAGCTGACAATATTAAAATGACGAAGACAGTTTTACACTTAAGTATTAAAATCTTTCTTAATAAATTTTCAGATAGTGAATATCAGAGGGTTGTCCGAACAGTTCTCAGCCTCATCCAGGAAGGAGAGCCGTAACTGAACATTGTTGTTGTGGCAACACACGATCTCTTATAAAACTAAGAAAACTAATTCAGATTTTTCTAGCTTTATAATAAGTAGTTGTGTGTTGCCACAACAAAAATGTTCAGCTCGAGTCTTCTTTTTTGGTAAGGCTTGGAACTTTTTGAATAACCCTCGTATGTAAACAAACTTATGAGTGTGTACTTTCATCATCATCATGTTGTGCCATCAGCATGGATATCTCTGACCCTTTCTCGCCACGCTTCTCTATTGTCTATTGTTTCCGGTAGGTTTTCAGGGCTACCTCCCATATCGGTACAGAGCTGTTGTATGTGGGTTCTAGCTGGTTGTCCTGCCTTTGCTCGTCCATGTGAAGGGGTCCATAGGAGTATGTCATTTATGAGTTCGTCCCTACTTCTCCAACAGTGTTCTGCATGTCTGGTTCGTTTAACTTGGATAGCTTTCGTGATAAGTGGTAGGTGGCCATATAGCTGCTGCTTTGTGGGGTGCTGCCTCCAGGACTTGTTCAATATTGCTCGCGGAATTCTTGTGTAGTTGCCGTCAAACTTTTTCTCCATACGTTTAGTTAGTGTCCATGTTGCAGTATCGACATGACTGCTGCTTGGAAGAAATTGCATTTCATTTTTTCAGTCAGGTCTGACTTCCATATGACCGATAACCTATTGATAGCTGTCCTTGCCTTTGTTAGTTGCATGTTCATCAAATCTCTCCCATGTTCAGGATGTGACCCAAGATCAGTGAAATAATTAATAACTCATGACAGGTTGACATGCCATTAAATGAATCACTCTAAAGTAGAATCTCGTTCTTCTCCAGGTATGTTTGCAGTGGGGTTATACATAGGTTGGTTGTTTTGTTTTACGGTATATCAACCCTTTTTGGGTCATTTAATGCTGAATTAAATTTCAAATAATTCAGTTAGTATAAGTATAGTTTTTTGTTTGCACACAGTTAAATGGTGAAACAGTATGCAGTTTCAGTGTCAAAACAGTCCTATTTCAAGAAATTCAATTTAGCATAAGTGCACAGTTTAGTTTTATTTCACCCATAGATAAGACCCTATCAGGTGTTACCACTCCGGGCCATAGTGAACCTGGGAGCAGTGGCTATGAAGGGGGTACTCTGCATTCCCTAAAGCTCCAGCATTATTGGGACCTCATCATCCGATTGTTTTGTGTCATATCCAGGCCACTCGTTGGGGGAGGGCATTACCCCTCTGCAGAGATGCAGTCGGTGTAATCTACAGCCTCAGCCCACTGGACAAGTTATAAGTTAAGTAAAGTTGGCGACTGTAGTCGAGGACGACCAAAAGGTTCCGAGGTGTAGGGGAGGGCGCTATTCCTTTTCCTGGATTGCTCCACTTTACCCTTGATACGTACCTTATAATACTGAGTGTTAAGCAAGGAGGTATCAAGTACCATTTTTTAAGTCTTTGGTATGACTTGACCTGGGACTGAACCCTGGTCTCCCAGACCATTAGCGAACACTCTACTCACTAAGCCAATGAGCCGGACAAGTTGTACATAGAGTATTAGTCCTACTACTCAACAAATTTCTCATCACAGAACTTCAAATAATTATAGGAAGGTCATAGAGTTTATAATCCTCGATTGTGAATAAAAAAAGTTCTTTAAAAAAATGTCTGAAAGTTCCTTGAATTAGAACTTATTCTCCTCAATGATGACTGACAAAAATTAACTTGTAATGTCTGTGAAGGTGCCCGTAGTATAATGGTTATCGTTGTAGGAAATGGACACGGTGACATGAGTTCAAATCTTGGATGAGACTGATTGCATTTCACATATCACTAACACCCTTAGGAAAGGTATGAATCCAATTATTCTCCCTCCAGCTATGGGTAAATAGTAGGGCAGACTGGGTTCTTCAGCCTTGGATCTTCAGCCTTAGATCTTCAGCCTTGGTGAGGCAATTAGTCTAGAAGGAAAACTCTGAATTCAAACCTGTTAAACTCCGCTTAAAAATTAACCTTGTGTCATATCCTGCCCGAGTGGAGGGGTTGGTAAATAGGGTAATGTCTGTGAAAGGATCTGCTTAAGTAGAGTTGGTTTGAACTCATTTTTCTTTCACCTAGGTTAGTTGCCTAACCAAGGTTAAAGAAATCTGTCTGCGCTACTATTTAACCATAGCTTGAGGAAATACAGGGATTCAGGTTTTTCCCAAAGGCATTAAATCAAAGTAAAAGCCAAATAGTCTTGTTCTGGTCATCCATTCCATTTCCTTTGATGGTAACCATGATGTCAAGTGTAATGGATATTGTGTGCATATATGTTAATATTTAAACATATTTATGTTTTCTAGGTAGAGTACTAGATGGTATCCAGTGGTGAGGTTCCATTTCTTAACCCTTCATTGCCATTACTTCCAGGTTCTAACCTGAAGAGATAGAATCTGTAAGATTTTATCCGTGGGTTAAATAGATCTGTTAGAAAATTATTAGAATTAGATAGGAATACTTAAAACTGGGTGCAAATTATTTTTTATTCATTTATTGTTATAATAATAATAACATCAACAAATCACCTAATCTTGGCAAGGTGACCAGACCTAGTGATAGTCAACAAAAAAATAAAGAGAACCTGCCAAATAGTGGGTTTTGCTGTTCCAGCTGATCATGGTAAAAGTGAAAGAAAGTGGGAAAAAAAGATAATTACCTAGACCTTGCTAGAGAACTGAAAAAACTATGGAACATGAAAGTGACAGTGATACCAATAGTAATTGGTGCACTTGTTACAGTCACCAAAGTATTGGTACAGGGACTGGAAGACTTGGAAATTAGAGAAATAGTGAAGACCATCCAAATGACAGCATTATTAAGATTGGCAAAAATACTGAGAAGAATCCTTGGTATTGGTCTAATGAGCCGAGTGTTCACCAATGGTCCGGGAGACTGGGGTTCAGTCCTAGGTCAAATCATACCAAAGACTCAAAAACTGTTACTTGATGCCACCTTGCTTAACACTCAGCATTATAAGGTAAGGGTAAAGTGGAGCAATCCAGGGAATGGAGTAGTGCCCTCCCCTACACCTTGGTGTGGTAGCTATTGAAAGGGGAGCCTTCGGGTCAGCCTCGAATAAGGTTGCCAACTTTACTTATATTTATAATAGTTTTTGGGGTTTTATGGCTTATCAACCCTTTTTGTAGGTTATATAATGGCAATCATGTTTATATATATATATATATATATATATATATATATATATATATATATATATGATTTGTAAACTAATACTTTGTAGATAACATTTTTAAGTGAGGGAGAGCTCATTCATTTTCACATAGTTAAATGATTTCAAGTGTTTACAAATCATATATAAAGTTTTTAAACAAGTCAGAGCTCATTTGTTTGCACACATTTAAATGGTTTCAAATATTTCTATCAAACACTAATATTTCTATCTAGTATTAATCATTTGTTTTTACATAGTTAAATGACTTCAAGTATTGCTTTCTAACACAATCTATCATCAGTCATTTGTTTGCACACAGTTAAATAGTTATACCATTGGCCTAGTGGTAGAATGTTCGCCAATGGCCCTGGAGACAGGTTCAATCTCGGGTCGAGTCATACCAAAGACTCAAAAAATAGTACTTGATACCTCCTTACTTAACACTCAGCATTATAAGGTATGTTTCAAGGGTAAAGTGGAACAATCCAGGGAAAGGAGTAGCGCCTACTCCTACACTTCGGTGTAGTAGCTATTGAAAAGGGAGCTTTCGGGTAGCCCTCGACTAAAGGGAGACAACTTTACTTTACTTACTTAGTTCGTCAGATTCCTTTCCATTATTTACTTCTCTCTCTCTCTCTCTCTTATATATATATATATATATATATATATACACACACACCCACACACACATTATTTACTTCTCTCTCTCTCTCTATATATATATATATATATATACACACACACACAAACATATCTTGAGTCATGCAAAATAAAAAAGTTTTTAAAAAGTTCTTTGTTTGGTGGTTATAATCAATGTACTAATGAAAGATTATTCTGTACATAACACATTTTATATATATATATAGACACACACACACACACATCTAAAACACCTGCTGATCAGACTATTTAAGAGATAAAAATAATTGGGAAATAGATCCTCATATATAATCAATAGAATCTAACATAAATCAAAGCAACCCAGAGGACTATTAATATTGGTTTCTATTAGTATCCTGTTGTTATTTGACCGAGGATTTTATTAGTCTTCCATTTGATTTTGGATATTTATTATCATCTACTCCTAAATTTGTCTTAATGGACTGTCCTCATTTTCTTGTATTGATGTGTTTACTGTCATATTATTTTCTGCCTTGAATGTTAGTTTACTTAGTCTGGCACACAGGCTCTTGGTTGCTTTCAGTACTTGCTGTTTCTTATTGGTCACCCATCTAAGTACTGAATAGGCTGTTTGGGGCTTAACTTTTTTTTGTTTTCTTTGCTTTGCTAATATTTTATTTTCTTATTTGGTTTAATATCCTGTCATTATACAATGTATAAATAGTTGCATTATTCAGATATGTCCTTATAAGGACATAAATATGATATGTACACTGCTGAAATGTTCTTGGCCCAACGTTGAAGAGAATGAAGTTTTAATTTGTGCTTTGAAGGGTTAAAGAAATGAGAAGTGGTAAACTTAGATGAATATAAAGTGTGTTCACAAAGTATTAAAACTGAAGCTGTATTTACCAAGATAGAAAGGAAAAGTAAATCACACCTTAATTTTTTTTTAATAGTCTACTTGCATTCCACTAATTTATTCCATGTTTTTTTCCATTGCTCAAAGGTCAAAATATATTTAAAATTTCTTTTTTAACATGATGTGAAGTAGAGTTGGGCGGTTTGGTAATTTGTTTCAGTATCGGTTTTCGATTTAGTATCTTTGCTTTCTAAGGATGCCATTCATTTTTTTTTTGTGTAATGATAGCATTTCCAGTCGATATCTGATTTCCTTTGAGATCAACAAATTTGCAACTTAGTTCGTTCAATTTCTCGTGTATTTCAGGTCCAATCTTAAAAATATCTATAAGACTGGAAAGAAAATAAAATAATCTAACTAAAATAAAGTGTAATATTAAGGCAAAACTGGCAACTATTTTTTTATTTTTACTCATTATTTTATTGTTAACTTGATTTTACCACTTAATGTATTTTTTTGAAAACCAACAGATTTCAGACATCATGTTGTATTTCCTCTTTTTCTTTTTGAAAGCATTCTATGATATGAAAGATTTCCAAGTGTCATATTTGTCATATTTTCTTTTTTTTTTCTTCATTTCTTTTGTAAACAATTAAATTTCACATTTATTTCCTTAAACTAGTCAATTAAATGTTTTTATCAGATTTTTGTTAAAATCTGAAAGTCTTTTTCAACAGTTTCTCTTTGGATATTTTCACTCAGTATTTATAGCACTGTTCACCGGACATTGGCCTAGCGGTTAGAGTGTTCGCCAATGGCCCGGGAGACCTGGGTTCAGTCCCAGGTCGAGTCATACCAAAGACTCAAAAAATGGTACTTGATGCCTCCTTGCTTAACACTCAGCATTATAAGGTACGGATCAAGGGTAAAGTAGAGCAATCCAGGGAAGGAGTAGCGCCCTCCCCTACACCTTGGTGTAGTAGCTATCGAAAAGGGAGCCTTCAGGTTACCATCGACTATGGTCGCCAACTTTACTTACTTTTATTTATAACACTAAACCAAACGATTCCTGTTTTGTACAAAATTTCGATGTGGTTTCACAGTGTGAAGATTAAACGAAAAAAAAAAAAAATTCAGTTTTTCAGTTAAACTGCCCATCTCTAGTGCAAAGCAATGTTGTTATATTTCTTTTAATGGCCTCTGTGTTCTGAAATCTCTTCCTCTTGATGATTTTTCAAATTTAGAAAGTAAGTTTTTCAGAAGTAGGCTTAATTGTTACACTTGGAGAATTTAGTGTTTTGTCAAAAAAAAAAATGCTGTTGAAAAATTATTCAGACTGGTTTCATAATTTTTTTTTTTTTTTCAAATTGGTACTGATTCATTTAGTAAACCAGCCAAGTACCAAAATGGAGACTTTTATCTGTATGGATTGTTAATTGCTATTATGCATACTTAATTAGTCAGTAATAGGTCAGAGAGAAATATTAGGTTAGATACGACAAAAATGTTTATCTTTAGGGTTATTTTATGGTCATTTTTAACCAAAAATGGTCAAATTTTAAAGTCATCCAAATATAGTCATGTAACATCCAAAGAAAGGTATGGAAGAGACACTTAGGTAATCTTTTTAGGTCTAAATATTGATCTCAGAAGTAGATAATGTAGGTCAAAGTTCATCCTAGTATTTCTGACTGAGGACTGATTTTGCATGGATGCCAGCTAGTAATATAAAATGTTGGTAAAAAAAAAAAAATTTAAAGCCTTTTTTGTTTCTTAGTTGGCTTACTATTGGGGAAATCTAGACATTATTATTTAAAAATTGTTCAACTTTATTTGAATTTTTTTTTTATTCAACTTCATATCTGGAATAATATTTTTGGACTGTTATAGTCTGGGCACGCTTAGAATAATGGTTATTATCAAAAGAAATGGCAGCCCAGTTGGTTAGGGCCATAGAATATGCCGACTGCATTTCTGTAGAGGAAGTAAGACCCCTTCACATCATGAGTGTCCTGGTTTGGTTTGATGGTATATCTACTGTTGTGGGTTAATAAATGCCAAATGCTGTTTTTGCGTGTATATTAAGTATATATGATTTGTAAAGTCATTTTGTAGATACATTTTCAAATGAGACTGAGTTCATTTTTTTTTATGCGGTTAAATGGTTTCAAATATTGTTATGTAACAGTAACATCACTCATTTGTTTGCATACAGTTAAATGGTTCCAAGTTATATATTACTAACAATTCAATTAAACATCAGTCATTTGTTTACACATAGTTGAATGATCAAACAGTTATATTTAGCATGTCATTTGTTTGCACAGAGTTTAAATGTCAAATAGTTCTATTTGACCCATAGATAGAATCTTATCAGGTGTTACCATCCTGGGCTAGAGTGGACCTGGGAGTGATGGCAATGAAGGGGTACTCAGCATTCCCTAAAGCTCCAGCATTACTGGAGCCTCACCATCAATTGTTTAGTCTGATATCAAGGACCCTCATTGGGGTGTCTTATCCCTCTACAGAGATGCAGTCAGTGTGTTCTGTAACTCCTAGCTGACTGGACTAGAGTGTCATGTTTCACTTAGCACTGATGTCCTTCAGAAAGGTGTGTGTCACTATGAAAAGAAATTTTTGTCAAAATATATAAAATCATAATATAAATATATCATAATTTTGTAAAAGAAATGTTGTCAACTGGGCTTACTGCTTTTTTATATATTATATGGAACATCTGCAGACTTTCTATCACACACACACACACACACACACACACACACACACACACACACACACACACACACAGATGTTATGAACAACCTCCAATTTTTTGTCACAAAAAAGTGTTTTTATCATATATTGAATGTAATGAAGGGCCTCCTAACTTTTGGCTATGCTCACCTACAAAATATTTCTTCAACATCCAGTGTCAAAGAGAAAACATTCAAAAACTTATTTATACTTTCAAAACTACTGTAATACAGTAAGAATAGATGCAATATCATTAATAAACAATGTAATCTAGACCTTGATGTAGCCTACCATTTTTATATGGTTGTTCCAATTATACTCAAACCCCATCAATGATACACAGTAGCACTAATAATGTAATAATTATTTATGTAATTGATTAAATTGATTAACTATGTTTGAGAGGCATTATTTACTTTTTTATTTTTTTTTATTTTTGAAAAACAAAATTATGTGTTTTCTCATAGCCTAGCAAATTCCTAAAAAATGGCTTTTAGTTAAGATAATGAAGTTTTTACATAACTTTGTTTACTATTTATAATGTATATATACATATTATATACACAGATGTTATAAATAGTAAACAGTGTTGAATAAAAACTTCATTATTTTGACTAAGAGCCTTTGTTTAGATATTGGCTATGCAAGGGACACTTAGGAACAAAGTTATGATAAGGGTAAGTCGAGAAACAATGTAAGCTTTTGAAAACATATCTTGTGTAATGAATGATCGCTTCCTTCCTTTTTTTTTTTTTTTTAAATAGAAAAAAATTTGTTCATTATACAAGTGTGTGTGTGTGTGTGTGTGTGTATATATATATATTTTTAAATAAAGGAATTATATATTATTAATTGACTTACCATGACTAGAAAATCTAACAAGCACTTCATGTGACATACAGAACCATAACTTGATTTGACATGACTTGTGTGCAATGTGAACCGGTGGCTCAGTGGTAGAGTTTCAGCTCTGCATTCTGTGGTTGCTGGTTTGATCTCCAGTGGTGGAGATCACTGTATGCACTGCTGATGAGACCTAAGGTTGAAACTGCTGTCCAATGTTCTGTATGTTACATGGAATGCTTGCCAGATTTTCTAGTCATGGTAATTCAATTAGTGTGTGTATATATATATATATATATATATATATATATATATATAGACAAAAAGACCAAATTTATTCATGGTTAAAAAATAAAAATGAACAACTAACCAGTTTCAGTCCTATCTGATGACAGTTTGCACTAGGACAACGATTAAGATACAAAAAGGGAGAACAGACTGTAATGTTAGGGGAAAAAAAACTGACAGGGTGGGGAACATTAAATGGTAATCAAATTAAGACCAAATAAACATTTCCTCTGTTTACAGAGGGATGATTTATGGGTCAAAATATGAATTGTCTCTAGCACTTTGAGATAGAAATCCGGGTGGGACCTGCTTAGAATAGTGAACAGGTCCGCACTGGAGGACGAGGCACAATCATGGTTATTTATCAGATGTTCAGCAATAGAAAACCCATATGTATTGTTAATATGGTCAGCAAAGTAGTTTCCTAGCTGTATTTTTGTAGGCACGTTGTTTAATTCTTGCGTCCATTCGTTGATTTGTTCTCCCTATGTATTGCAAACCGCAAACACATCTAAATATATATATTTTCTATTAGTTTTATTTAAGTCCTAGAGGCAAAGCAGCAGCTATATGGCCACCTACCACCCATCATGAAAACTATCAAAGTTAGACAAACCAGACATGCAGGACACTGCTGGAGAAGTAGGGATGAGCTCATAAGTGATGTACTGATATAGACCCCTTCACATAGCTGAACAAAAGCAGGGTGACCAGCTTGAACCTGCATACAGCAGCTTTATGAGGATACTGGGTGCAGTCCTGAGGACCTGCCGGAAGTGATGAACAAACAATAGGGAGGGGGTGGCAAGTGAGGGTCAGGGATATCCGTGTTGATGGCACAACAAGATGATGATGAATCTTTCCCTTGGAGAAGTCTCCATGGTGTAGTAGCTAATGTGTTGAACTGTGATATCATAGTAAGCGAGTTCAAACTCCAGTTGTACTATTTCTTTCACTTTTGAACTCTTACTCTTGGGAAAGATAGGAATCCCTTTACCTCTCCCCACACCTATTAGTTAAATTGTACTGCTATCGCTCTTCTGTAATAATGGATTTGGC
>OY757934.1:44122012-44132012 GCA_963585895.1 Sepioteuthis lessoniana
GGTGGGTTATTTAATGCCAAAGCCATCTTTTTAGAAGAACAGCATTGATACCATTCAGCTCATAGCTGGAGGGGATAAAGGTGTCCCTGCCTTTCCAAAAGGTATAAGTCTGAAAGTGAATGGCTGGATTTTGAACTTGCTTACTCTGATGTGGCCATCCAGCACTTAAACCTTTATACCTCGGGGACTTTACAGTTTATAGATTTGAGTGACTTTAATGTATGTATGTATATATAGTCATCCACACATATATATCTATCTATATATACATACTTACACATATGTGTATATGTATTTATAGATACTTATATATATGTGGGTGTGAATGTATATGTGTATATTGATAGATTTGTGCTTGTGTGTGTGTGTGTGTATAGTAGTTTGCATATGCATGTGCATATATATTTGTTCATGTATGTTTGTATATATATATATGTGCATGCATTTATATGATGTACACATAGATTGTGTGTTCATATGTATGTGTATATATATATATATATATATATATATATGTATATACACACACACACATACACACACTAACATTCATTTGTTTACATCTCTCTGATTTTATGTATGTAATTATTTTCTGTTAGTTCCCATGACTTTTCAACTTCATGCTCCATCCAATGTCCAGTTAGGGTCACTTGGCTGGAATAAGGAGAAATTTGTGGAGAATGCTGATAAATGTACTGCTGACACCTGATTAAGCTGTTTGTATCTTTGACCCACCACTTTGTGTGCCGACCCTATGCCTTTTGCCTTTCAATACTGTCATCATCATACCCACTCTTTTCCTTCACTTCTCCATCTTCCTACATCTTAAGATGCATAGTTCTAATCATAGGATACATCTACTTGTTTGTCCTCCCTCTCCCCGTTGTCCTTTTCTTTTGTTTCTAGGCACGGTTGCCTTTCAGCTCATCTTTCCAGCCCTTGCGTGTGTTATCGCCTTTGTGCATAGCTTCACTGCTAATAGTGAGGCACGTATTGTTGTTTGACAGCTGGCCTTCAAACCCAACCCTTTCTCCAGTTCACTCGGATCTTCTCTGGCCATTTACTGTGAGCAAACTGATAAACTTGAATCTAGGGGTTGCTTGTTCTGGTCCTGGCAGCAGGTTTAGGGTAGGTTTGTTGTTCTTGAACAATAGAGGGCACTTTCTGGACTTGATTACCTAACAGGATTGAAGCATCAAGTAAAGCTATGGGTCGAAGGGAATTTGGATGAATGGAAGTATGTATGATTTGGATTAAAAAAAGTAAATATATTAGTATTTGCCTGTAGAATAGTGTTTTATTATTGTTTTTATATCAGAGGTACCTATGGGGTGCAGGGCATTTGTGTAGCTGAAGAAACGTGTGGTAGGGGGAAATATAGTTGTGTTTGCCCATAAAACATTGTTTTATCATTATTTTACTATCAGAGGTACTTCCTTGGGAAAAAGATATCAGAAAAAATGTTTCTCATGTCTATTCTAACAAGATTCTATGGCTGCAGAAATATGAAATAACATAAAAAAATGCAAGAAAAAATTTTAAAGGAAGAAAAATTGTGATTAGTTTCTCAGAGTCATGTGGTACAAAATATCTTGTTCTTTCAACTTTTCTAAAAATGTATTTTTTTTACCACTTGTTATAAACAACCAACATATAAGTTGGCCATTTAAAAGAAGACATAGACTTGGTCTCAACCACTCCTTGATCCATTAATTGATGAAATAAAAAAAATTTTGAACATCTTATCATATCATATTCTATATCTTATTTCATTTTGCCAGCAGTAGCATATTTTGCCAACGAACCTGAATAATCTTGAAGATCAACCTTGCATGTTAGAGCCAAAATCAAGTCAATATTCATGCAAAAAAATCAGGTTTCTTGAACCTTCCATTTCACCAAGATCTGCAGATGAATACACAAAAAATGCGCAAACTTTTGTGCAGTCATCTAAATTACAAGTTGTATTGGTGCACATTTTAGATAAAATGAAATAGTAAATCACCCATAAAAGAAAATGACCAACTTTGAATGAATCTTCTAATTGGTTTTTCCATCTAATTACCTCGACTTGAGGTTAGGTTCTTGCAAAAAACAAAAAAAAGCCAGGTTCCTGTGACTTTGCTTATGATACACATGCACAATACAATATTAAAAATGATTTATATCAAATATAATAATTAGTATTAGCAATACCTAAAACTATTTACCTGTGTGCTAACAATAAATAGCAATACCCAAAACCATTTAACTGTGTGCAAACAATAAATAGCAATACCCAAAACCATTTAACTGTGTGCTAACAATAAATAGCAATACTCAAAACCATTTACCTGTGTGCTAACAATAAATAGCAATACCCAAAACCATTTAACTGTGTGCGAACAATAAATTGCAAAACTCAAAACCATTTAACTGTATGCAAACAAATGAGCTCTAACTCATATAAAAATAGTTACCTCCAAACTATTAACTTTGTATACCTTGTCAGCTAGAGCTGTAGAAACATTGACTGTATCTCTGCAGAGGGAAAAGATCTCTTCCCTCACTTCCATGAGTGTCCTGGATATGACACTAAACTGCATCTAATGGTGAAACTTGAGTCCTTGGGCTTTGGAGAATGTAGAGTAATCCCTTCTTTACCATTACTCCCAGGTCCACTCTGGTTGTACCTGTTAGGGTCCCATCTGTGGGACAAATAGAATTGTTTAATCATTTACTATACTTGAAATCATTTATATGTGCGCGAGCAAATGATCTTCCAATGCATATGTTGACATTGCTTTCAGTAGATGAGATATTGCTGCCAAGGTATTTGAACTGGTCTATTAATTTTTTAGGCTTAGGATTTAAAGTGGCGATGGCTTCATCTTGTTTAAAACACATGTATTCTGTTTTATTTATGTTCATGCAGTGGCCTCTTGCTGCTTGCTCCAATATATGCAGCTGGAATTCAGCTTGGGAAGGTGCATTTGCAAGACATGCAAGATCTTCTGCATAATCTGTATCTGTCATGATTTCTGCGGGGAGATCATCTGTTTCTTGTCTTTTTTGATTTTAACTATTTTTCTTTTATTAGATTTATTGATGTTCATAGTACGTAACCTGGAGTAGTAGTATCTTTTAGAGTCTCATCTGTTGGTCAAATACATCCATTTTGAATTACTCATATTTGATTAGACTGTGTAAACAAAAAGAAAAAACACAAAAAATGTAAATATGTTAACATATAATGGATGCAATTCTCTAACCTCTGGGGATGAAATATCCTAAGATATTGACATTCTATGAAAATCAATCTTGCTTGTAAATTTTTAATAGCCCCAATGATTTTAGGTAATTATAGAAAGTATGTGTTTGTTCAAATACTTATAAGTAATATTTTTGTAGTCCTTGAGAGCAGTACCCTATAAAACTGTCTAGTACCCCCCCTCCTCCTACCAAGCAAAAAAAATCAAAGCACAAACTATGTATACTCAGTTGTAGAAATGTCGTGAAAAAATATCTGGTGTTTTTTTTTTTCTTCTTCCATTTTTAGTATTAATCCTGATTGCTGGATACAGTTGAATAAATAAAACTCCATCAACCATGTGACAAAACAAAAGAAAATTTTTGTTTCTATTGGAAGAAGAAATTGCCTGAAAGCATCAAGTGGTTGTTTTCGTTTGTTTGTTTGCAAACGTATTATTATTCCTCTGTTCATTATTGTCGTTTCAGTCAGCATGGTTCATGATAATTGCTGTTTGTTGGCACTTTTGAGGCATGGAAGGGGTGTTGTAGCATAGGTGGTTGCTTCTTCTGTGTCTATTAGAAGTAGTAGTTTCTTTTTTTTAACTTCTTTTCCCCTCATTTTCTCAGAATGTCTTAAAATTATCATTTTCTCACAATAAAGAATACAGGAATTGAATATAGTTCTTTCTTTGGATTTTTATTTATTAATCTTAAGGATTATGTTTGCAATAATCACAGTTGCAAATCATGGTTGGCGACATACGATAAACTGTCGCCTGCAGATAAAAATCACTTATTTTCTTTTTCCTGATTTTGTCTTGATCTCTGACTTGGAAATATGAATGCATTGTCATTTTAATATTTTGTATATTAAATGATTTCTAACGTATCTGAAAATATGAAGTAAAAGAATTAGCTTTTATATCTGATAATTGAGGATTTAAAATCAAGCATAAAGAGTTTCCTATTGATACAATATAGATTTCTTTATAGAGATCTATAATGTACCCTTTAATAATCAGTTAAGCTTAGTTTGGCACAAGGCATGAAATATAGTGAATCAAACTTACTCATAATGATCCTGTCCTGGTTATGACATTAAACTGCATCTGATAATGAGGCTCCAGTCTTGGAGTTTGGAGAATGTGAAGTACCCTTTCATTACCATTACTCTCAGGTCCACTCTGACCCAGAGTGGTACTACCTGTTAGGATCTCATCTACAGCTCAAATAGAACTGTATGTTATTATTACTGTTAAATAAAAATACTTAAAATCATTTAACTCTGTGCAAACAATAAACAACAATACTTGAAACCATTTAACTGTATGCAAACAAATGAGCTCAAACTCATATGAAAATAGTTACCTACAAACTATTATACTGTGTGTGTGTGTGTGTATATATATGTATATATATATATATATATATACACACACAAGTAAGTACATGAACATGAAATGTCCTGTATACTTCAGACTTCCCTGGGTTGGTTTTGTCTCCGAGTCTTTTGCGAATAAGATTGCCTCTTCTGTGTATCGTTGCTATCATGCTGTTAACCTAAGACCAATATTCACTTTGAGGCCGGCCTTTAATTCTACGAATAAGGACAAGCTGCCTATCTTTAAACAAAGTAATTTAATTTATAAATTTGTTTGTTGATGCAATTTGACATATATAGGTATGACTTGTCAACGTCTCGAAGTGAGGGTTAGACAGCATATACCTAGATCTCTTTTGTCAGGCTGACTAACATCTGGGCATTCTCAAGCAATGGATTCGGCATTTGCTCACTATAAATAGCTGCAGAACTGGTTATGAAGATGATTGTTTCTCATAGAGCTAGACATAAATCACACCTCAAATTTCTAGAGGCAATTTATATCTCTATGATTTGCCCTTCTCTATGCAAGCAGTTAAACAATCATATTCTTAATATTTTTGGGGAACTCCCAGATACAGGGGTTACTTAGTTTTTTTTTTTCCCTCTATCTGGCCATCCTGATTATATATATACCCCCATTTTTAATTGAATTTCCAGTGTTTAATACTTGAAAAGAGCCGGACGAAAAGGTCCTTCATTGTTTTATTGTTTTATTTAGTTCCTCAACTGTAATTACCAATGGTGTCTTTGTTTATTATATATATATATATATATATATATGGTTGATATACCATAAAACACCAACCAACAACATTCAACTCTGTCTACCTTGTCAGCTAGAGCTGTAGAAACATTGACTGCATTTCTGCAAAGGGAAAAGACCTCTCCCCTCACTCTGATGCGTGTCCTGGGTATGACACTAAACTGCATCTGAAGGTGAGACTTAAGTCCTGGGCCTTTAGAGAATGTAGAGTAATCCCTTCATTACCATTACCCCCAGGTAACAATAAATAACAATACTTGAAACCATTTAACTGTGTGCAGACAAATGATTAGTATTAAATATTTGATTAATAGAATTATCAGTGTTAAATAGCAATAAGTTGGCAACCTTAGTCGAGGGTGATCTGAAGGTTCCCTTTTCAATAGCTACTACACCGAGGTGTAGGGGAAGGCATTACTCCATTCCCTCGATTGCTCCACTTTACTTTTGATACATACCTTATAATGCTCAGTGTTAAGCAAGATAGAATCAAGTACCATTTTTTGAGTCTTTGGTATGACTTGACCAGGGATTGAACCCAAATCTCCCGGACCATTGGCAAACACTCTACTCATTAGGCCAATGGCCCAGAATCTATTTGTGTGCAAACAACAAATAGCAATACTTGAAACTGCTTAATTATGTGCAAACAAATAATCAGCATTAAATAGAATTATTAGTGTTAAATAGTAATACTTGAATCTATTTGTGTGCAGACAACAAATGGCAATAGTTGAAACAGTTTAACTGTGTGCAAACAAATGAGCTCTAACTCATTTAAAAATAAAGTCACCTACAAACTATTTACTTAGAAATCATATATTAATAAGTATAAACAAGATATGGCATTAAATAACTATCAAGGATTGATATGCCATTAAATCAAATAACAATTATTTACTGGCTGAGCTTGCTGTTACGTACCCAAGATACCCCATTGAAAGAAGAAGCTATGAAAGCTTTAACTACTTCGATCAATTTTTTTGGAGGCTTGAAATATACGGTCAATTTCAGAATGGAGTGTTCCAAGTATGATGCTAAACTGTGTGTGATAGTGAGGTTCCATTTCTGGAGCTTTGGGAAAGGTGGAGTACATCTTCATTGCCATTACTCCCAGGTCCACTCTGATCTATAGGTCAGATAGATCTTAAAAAATTGTTATTTGATTGGACCATGTGCAAAAAATCCTCCTAAGGAACTACATCAAAAATTTAATAGTGCAAAGAATATGATTTTCTAATCTCTCTATATAAAGTAATCCTAAGTAGGTTGATATGCCATTAAAATCACTGACTCAAATATTTGATCAAATTTTTCACTTCATGTTTATGTAAGTTTGGATTTTCTTTTACTTACATTAAATGCTCAGAGAAAAAAAAAATGAGTCTGTTCATCTCAAGTATATCTTAACATAGAAAATATTGCTAAAAAAAGTAATTACTAACCTGCAGTTTGAACTATTTTTTATAAGCTAAAATGAGTAAATACCTTTTAAAATAAATTTTTTAATTTACTGTGTAAGTATAGGAAAATAAAGAAGCAGTTTGTATAATAAAGTTTAAAATATTTTAATATCAGTACCAATTTGAAAAAAGACATGAAATTTGTCACTATATTTTTTGATAAAATATTCTTGACAAAACACAGGATTGTGCAAGTGCAAATCTCTCTATACTCATCAGACTTAGCTCTGTGAAACAAACACAGGATTGTGCAAGTGCAATCCTCTCTATACTCATCAGTAATCTCTGTGAAACACAGGATTGTGCTAGTGCAAACCTGTCTATACTCATCAGACTTAGCTCTGTGAAACACAGGATTGTGCAAGTGCAAACCTCTCTATACTCATCAGACTAAGCTCTGTGAAACACAGGATTGTGCAAGTGCAAACCTCTGTATACTCATCAGACTTTGCCTTGTGAAACACAGGATTGTGCAAGTGCAAACCTCTATACTCATCAGACTTAGCTCTGTAAAACACAGGATTGTGCAAGTGCAAACCTCTTTATACTTATTGGATTTAGCTCTGTGAAATACAGGATTGTGCTAGGGCAGTACCCTCCATATGCATGAGAGTAAGCGATTTGAAGATGTGGAAGACATTAAAAGAAATACAATGGCAAAGCTTAACATTATTTCAAAAGAATAATCTCAAAAGTGCTTTGACCAATGAATAACACACTGGAATAAGTGTTGAATGTCAAAGGGACAATTTTATGGAACCTTCATGTGTTCATACATTTCTCTCTTTGGAGTTGCTCATGATGTAATAGTTACTATCAAAGGAAATGGATTCTGTGATTCAAGTTCAAATCCTAACCAAGGCTGTTTGCATTTCACATTGTGCTAACATCCTTGGGAATAGTATGAATCCAACTATTCTCTCTCCAGCTATGGTCAAATTGTTGGGAAGACTGGGCTCTTTAGCTTTGGTATGGTAACTGGTCTAGGAGAAGGAAAACTCTGATTTCAAACTTGTTTAACTCTGCTTGTGTCACATCATGTGGAGGGATTTAGTAAATACATACATTTCTATCTTGAAATAGGCACACTTAGTGTAATGGTTATTGTCATAGGAAATGAAATCAGTAATCTGAGTTCCACAACTTGGTTGCTTATGTTTCACTTTATGCTAATACCCTTGGGAAAGGCATGAACCTCCTTATCCTCCCAGCTATAGGTTATATAGTACCACTACTGTTCTAGGAGAATGGCTTTGGCATTAAATAACCTACAAAGGTTGATATGCTGTTAAACAAAGAAACCAAACCAACTTTATATATGAGAGTAATGGAGAAATTGTAGTTATTTGGTTTGGGGTCTTTGTTTAATGGCATATCAACCTTCATGGATTATTAAATGCCAAAGCCATCCTTGTAGAAAGACAGTTGTGATACTATTTAACCCATAGCTGGAGTGGATAAAAGAGTTCATGCCTTTAAACGTTATAGCACGACTGGAGTTTGAACTCACTTACCCATGAGGTCACAGTCCAGCATGTTAGCCACAATGCCATGAAGACTCCCCCTCACCATTGTAGTTGTTACTTACTAAGCATTTTGATACTTTTATAACACACCTCAATTTATAAGTCATGTGATCAACAGAAGAACAAGATATTTAATTATGGTAACGCAATGTCTTCAAAGCAAACCACTTTACTGACAGGACTTAAAGTATGCTGACTGTATTCTTTGCAGAGGGGTAAAACCCTCTTCAAAAAAATAAAAATAAAAAAAGAGCCTTCTTGGTATGACACTACACTGTATTGAATAGTGAGGCTTCAATTTTAAAGTTCTGGGGAGTGTTGTGTTACTCCTTCATTGCCATTACTCCCAGCTCCACTCTGATCAAGAGTGATCGTTAGGTTATGGCCAAAAAACCTGTTTGAAAATTTTTAGTATTGGATTGAATTATTTGAAACTATATAACACTACAAATTTGGAGGTGCCCGTGGTGTAATGGTTATCGTTGTAGGAAATAGACACGGTGACATGAGTTCAAATCCTGGACGATACTGATTGCATTTCACATGGCTCTAATACCCTTGGGGAAGATATGAATCCAATTATTCTCCCTCACGCTATGGGTAAATAGTAGGATAGACTAGGTTCTTCTGTCTTGGTGAGGCAACTAGTCTAGGAGAAGGAAAACCCTGAATTCAAACCTGTTAAACTCTGCTTAAAAATTGACCTTGTGTCATATCCTGCCCGAGTGGAGGGGTTGGGTAAATATGATAACACTAGAAATGATGTTTATTAAATAAGAATACTTGGAACCATATAACTGCAAATAAAGAATTATTATCATCATTATAATTGGCAGTCACATCGATACTGCTATATGGATGCACTACATGGACGCTAACAAAACGGCTGGAGAAGAAACTAGATGGCAATTACACAAGAATGCTGCGTGCAATCCTGAACAAGTCCTGGCAGCAACACCCCACAAGACACCAACTGTACGGCCACCTGCCCCCTATCACGAAAACTATTCAAGTTAGGCGAACCAGACATGCAGGACATTGCTGGAGAAGCAGAGATGAACTCATAAGAGATGTACTCTTATGGATCCCCACACACGGCCGCGCAAAAGCAGGACGACCAGCACGAACGTACATTCAGCAGCTATGTGAGGATACAGGTTGTTGTCCTGAAGACCTACCTAGGGCGATGAACGATAGGGAGGAGTGGCGAGAGAGGGTCAGGGATATCCGTGCTGCCAGCACGATATGATGATGATGATAATTGGCAAGGAATAGTTACTTATTTGATAGTAATAGTTGAGACTATTCAAATATGAACTTGAAGCTATAATTGTTTACAAATAATCATTAGTTACATGAAAATAACATTTATTTCTTTACACAAAATAACTAATAATCATTAGTTACATGAAAATAATTTAATGCCCCTAATAAAAAAAGAATTTTTAAAACTTCCTCATTTTTTTTCTTTCATTTAACAAATAAAGATTTTAATGGAATTTAGAAGATACAACGTCACATATTTAAAAAAAACCCTGATGACGGTATAATATAAAAAACCCCTGAAATGTTTGACATTGTCAAATAATTCCACTATTAATAAAATCATCTTCTGCAGACACTGTATATTTTC
>OY757934.1:44142256-44172256 GCA_963585895.1 Sepioteuthis lessoniana
CAAGTCTGTTCTACTATTTACCCATAGCTGGAGGGAGAATAATTGGATTCATACCTTTCCCAAGGGTATTAGTGCTATGTGAAATGCAATCAGTCTCGTCCAGGATTTAAACTCCTGTTGTCGTGTCCATTTCCTACGACGATAACTTACAATGGGCAACCACGGGCACCTTTTCCGAAAAGAAAATAGATTAAGATATTCAGAACTTTGAAAATTAAACCTGTCCACTCCTGTTAAATACAGAAGATCAGATTTTTTGAGCTGAATCAATGAAAAAGAAAAATGTTTGATTTTTGGATGATGTGGCTCTCCAAATAGAACACAAAATGGAAATCAAAGAAAGCAAAGAAAAGGAAAAATCCAAGGTCATCCCTTCCGAACTGAAGAATCAAACACAGATACTTGATATGATTTTCATATGAGAAAGCGTTTGATAAACCTGGAAATAAATTTCTGAAGTTCATGTGAAAGCCATTTTCCTAGGTGTATCATGGAATATAGCTCAATTTGAAATATCAGGTTTATTTATTTTTTTTGGCGACAGTAGTTGAGGGTGACCAGAAGGTTCTCTTTTCAATAGCTACTATACTGAGGTGTAGGGGAGAGCGCTACTCCTTTCCCTGGAGTGCTCCACTTTACCCATGATATGTACCTTATACTGCTGAGTGTTAAGCAAGGAAGTATCAAGTACCATTTTTAAAGTCTTTGGTATCACGCAACGTGGTATTGAACCCAGGTCTCCTGGACCATTGGCGAACATTCTACCCACTAGGCCAATGAGTCGGTATCAGGTTAATAGTGTGTAGTAAAATATCACTCAGCCTAAAATATCAGGCTTATGGTCTATAATAAAATAATATAGCTCTGTGTTGCCCTTATGACTGAAATAACAAAAATAAGCATATTATAGCTGTATTATTTTTTTTCATAGGTAAAGAATATTATAAGATTTTCAATACATGGAATAATTACAACACTTAATTTCAAAACTTATATGAAAGATGTCAAGGACATTTTTACAGGATTTAAATTTATTTTCATATTATACTTTGCTGCACATTTAAATGTTATTGCAATTTTAGGCAGGCTTCAAAAACTTGAAAAAAACTGTTCTGTTAACCCCCTTACCTCTAGGATATGCAAGTATTAAATTCACCCCCACAACCAGTCATGAATGCTGAAAACTACTTTGTATCCTTTGTATGCCAGAACTTTAGAAATAATGTTACTTCAAACTTGGAATCGGTAACCGGAATTCAAAACCTTGATAGTGCTGTTTGTATTTTACTTTGTACTTATACCCTTGGGAAAGGCATGAACCCATCTGCCTCCTTTCTAAGCTGTGGATAAATAGTAAGGTAGACAGGGTTCTTTAGCCTTGGTTAGTCAACCAGTCTAGAAGAAGGAAAACTATTTAAACCTGCTTTACTTTGTTTAAAAATTAAGCTTGGGTTACATCCTGTCTGAGGTTTGGGTGGTTTCATTCTAGACAGGTACCCTTTTTTAGTATTATATAAAAATCACTGTATTTAGTGCTGTATACACCTTATTCTTTTTATATTTATCTAACACATCACTCAATATCTCCTGAGCCTTACTAATAAAACAACAACTTTTAGGCAAAATTTGACTTTATTCATTAACATAGTCTCCTTCTAGGGTGATACACTGATTCCTACGCTTCTCTAACAATTCGATGCCTTTTTTGTTGAACAATTTGTCTTTGGCCTTAAAATATGCCTCAGTTTCCAATATCACTTTTTCATTGGAGCCAAGTCTCTTTCTCTGGAACATTCTTTTGAGGTCTGCAAACAGCCAGTAGTCACTGATGGCTAGATCTGGAGAATAGGGTGGGTGCAGACATAATTCAAAGTGTAATTCATGTAGTTTTGCCATCATTGCAATCGACTTGTGACCCAGTGCATTGTCTTGATGAAAGAGCACTATTTCCTTCTTAATTTGTAGCCATTTTTTAGCAATTTCTTCCTTCAAATGCGCCAATAATATTTGCGATTGATGGTTCTTCCTTTTTTGAGGTAATCAATGAACAAAATACCTTGTGCCTCCCAAAATACAGTGGCCAAAAAAATTGTCTGCTGATGTTTGTGTCTTTGGTCACTTTAGACGGCTGATGTCCACTCAGCTGACTGTTGATTTGACTCCAGAGGGAAGTGGTAGATCCATGTTTCACCTATTATCACATATTTATGTAAAAGCTAATTTTATTTTTTTGCTCTGAATCATCCACTTTGAACACAGCTTTCTCATAGACAAATGTTCATGCAAAATGGTGAATACACTGTCTACTGATATCTTCAACTCTTTTTCTATCTTATGCAACTTCAATTTACAATTGGCCAAAATGAGTTTGTGGAGTTTTTGGTTTTTTCCGAGACAACTGCCAAATTTGGGTGACCTGAGCATTCAGCATCATTTGTGTCTGTACGACAGTGTTTAAAGTCAGCGTACCATCTCTTACTGTTATTTCTGACAGAGCAGAGTCCAAATAACACTTATCAAGCTATTGCTTTGGTTGAACAGTATTTTTTCCAATCAGAAAGCAATGCTTCAACACAGGAGATTCAGATTTTTCCATCATTTTGAAAATTTGCATGAGTAGTTTCAGTTAAATAACTGTAATTTGCAATCTAATAATCCGATTGGGCTGAAATTTTGACACGTGCCATTTGAAGGTTAATACTTAATAAAAATCATATAGATTTTTTTTTATTAGTGGCGCCATCTATATATCAAACCCAGGACTTATTGAGTGATGTGTTATTGGGTCATATTCTCTGGCCTTCTATCAGGGACTTCTTCAGGTGGTCTTGGGTTTATTTTGGTCTCTGTGTCCACTTCTGTTCTTATAAATGGACATAAAGCCTTTCTTTGATTTTAGACATCTTTATTCGCCTAAATCCCCATGTCAACCGCATAGCTGGAGAAATAGCCATTTTAGGCGGCTGTTTGTTATGGCACCCTGGACTACTCTCTTTAACTTTACCTAACTGATCCGTTCTGAACCAACCAATCAGAGAACTGCTAAAAAAAGTCAGCTTGGGGTCAAGTCTTATCTAACATATCACTGGTTATTTTCTTTGGCTCTTCTTCTAATGAATTAATTACCCGTTAACTTTTGAATTCATATATTTTGAATTCTACACTTAACAAAATTAATAAGCAACCTATTCATTATGTAACATTAGGATTGGTAGATAAGCAGATAATGTCTTGTGAATTTTAAATCATGTTTATTTATATGGAAGTATAGAAATCTATGTAATCAACTGTCCCCAAGACATTGAATTGCAGTTTTTTCAATGTTTTGTGTATGTGCAAAAATTACTTCAAAATGAAGTCGAGGGATATTTGTAGTTGGGGTAAAAAATGGAACAGAAGTTGTTGAATAAAAAGATTTGTAAAGATTTTTTTAACAGTAGTCAATTCAAAGATGTACATAAAATTTTAGTTGCATTGGAAAAAGTACTTTCAAGAGTTATTCTTTAAAAATTATTTTTAAAGAAGTTTTGAAAATTATATTGCTAAAAAGAAATGCTTATTTCTGAATAAAGTGTTTTCTTTTAAGCATGGAATATGTTATGTCTTTCTTTGTCTCCGTTTTCTTTTGGCTTGTTTGTCCAATTTAGAAAAGTCCTGTTGTATCGTCGAGGTGAATGATACGCAATAAGTGTTTAATATATTTATTCAGCTCCAGGATCTGGTACTGAAAGATATATACAAAAAGACACAGTACAATAAGTTAGAAACAAATAACAAGAGAATTTACCAGAAATAAAGGAGTGTCAAAATGCTGTATAGCCAAACGAAGTAAGATCAGTCTGAATATTAATCAACTTAATATCAGCGTATTAATCAACCATTAAAGTCCTTAATCATTGGCTATTTATGGCTATGAGCCAGTCCATCTGGTAGAGTGCTGAAGGGGTCCTAGCTACTCTACAACAAGTTCAATGCTTGATCTCTAGTTAAATTGTGTTTCTTTTCTATTTTATCTCCTCCCCCTTGTGTTACCCTGCATTTATGGTGAATTGAATGATCTTATTTTCACTAGAGATGGGTGTACAAATAATAGATTTGTTAGGAGGTAGTCCTCCTTACAGAATATCACATTGAAGTATCTACTTGTATGACTTGTTGTGGGTTCAACTTTCAGTGCTTGGTTCCCCTTTGAATGTGCCCTATTATTCTTGTTTGTGTGCCTACCTTTTTGTACCCTTGGTTTGGTTGGGAATTCTTAGCAAGTTCAGAAGTGTCCAAAAATATATTGAGTGGATGGACTAGATTCTGTAATAGGAATATGATGTCAGTGAGATGGTAGATATTGTGTGTGTCAATGAGTAGGCAGATCTGATTCTAAAGTACTTTGATGATCTTCTGTCTGTCATATTCTGGTTTGGAGTTGTACAGTAACTTTTCAAGAATATCTGCATGATTTCTGGTCTCCTCTTCTTTGAATTTTTAGAGTATTCTCTTAAATGTGTCCACAAAATACAGTCTTTTCAATTGTGGATGAAATGGAAATGACTGGATGTGTTCAATGCTGTTTTATTAGCAGAAAGCTGAAAATTTATTTGAGACTAAAATATCTGGTACACCAAATTTGCTTAAAACTAGATGTAGTGGTGTAATTCATGATGAATACTTCTGTTCATTTACTAGGAACATTGATTAGGATATACTGACAAACATCATATGCTCAAAGTAGAATCTGTTGTAGAAAATGAGATCTATAGAATTCTCTAGGATTTTGGGATACAAAAGGAACACCAAATTCCAACCAGAAAACCAGACTTAGTGTTAATTAACAAGACAAAAAATAATTTGCAATGTAGTGGATTTTGCTGTTTCAGCTGACAAAAGTAAAAATAAAAGAAAGCAAAAAGATAGACAAATACTTTGATCTTGCTTGAGAGCTAAAAATGCTGTGGAACATGAAGGTGATGGTGATACCATTTGTAGTTGGTGCCTTTGGAATGGTCTCCAGGGACTTGGAAAAGAGCCTGGAGGAATTTGTGGTCTGAAGAATAGAAGCTGTCTAAACCACAGTACTGTTTAAGTAGAATATTAAGAAGAATCCTGGAGACTCAAGGAAACTTGCTCTCTCTTAGACTCCAGTGAAAATCACAAGTTAACACCTGTGTGAAAAACTCACAAGAAGGGGTATAATAATAATGATATATATATAGAAGAGTGTATATTTTGGAATATCCAGCAAGTTTTGTTAAAGATTATGGAACACTTTATTATTTTTAATTTTATTTTTTCAAGACTGTTATTTTTCTAGTGTCAGGATCTATATGGTAAAGGAATTGTCCCATATCTTCTGCCCAAGCACTTTCGACCATACTTTTGATTGTCATCAGGGGTAGTGCAGTTTTTAGTTGACCGTAGTTTTTACTGTTTTAATTATTTGTAGCATTTTATTTTGAAGTTGTTGGCTGGAACATTTTCAGTGTTTTGTTCTAAAACAGTTTACTAATAGTTAATGATTTTTAGTTATTAAAAATATTAAATATGTTAGTGGACTGTGTTAAATGCTGTTTTATTTATTTTTGGTTTTTTATTTTAAAATTTTTGATGCATATTGCTTCTAGGATTTGTAATTGTTTTTTATTATTGTTTTTATATATAATTATTGTATTATCTGTGAGAATCTTCTTTACATCAAAAGATGAAAGTTGGTTAGTGCTGTTGTGTTTTATAGTTAAGTGTTGTTTTATGGCTCTATTTTCAGAAAAGTGATAAGTCAGTCGATGAGATAGCATTGTGGTTGTATAGCCAATGTAAGAATTATTTTTGTTTTTTGGGAGGCACTCTCAAAATGGACATATAAATTTATAAACTACATTGGTTTGGTTTAGGTGTATTTTAGCGGAATTGATGTTATTCTTAATGATAAGGTTTGATGTTTTAAATTTAGAAAAGACGATAAGTTTTATTTGTTTGTGTTTTTTGATAAGTTTGATGTGTCTTTTTATAATGTTTGTTATTGCTTGTTTGTCTAATTTGTAGTTATAGTGCATTTGATTTCTGTAATATAGATTAATTCTGGTAGTGTTATTATTTTTGTGAATGTTTTGAAGATATAGTTTTATTTGTTGATCAATTAGTTTATTAGGAAAATTGTTATTAACAAGGGTGTGTTTTATGTTGATAAGTTCTTTGTAAAATATTGTCTTTGATGTGGAGATGTTAAGTACTCTATGAATTTGGTATTTCATAATTGCTATTTTATTTTTGTAGGGACTTCCACTGCGGTAGTTAAGTAAGGTGGAATTGTTGCTGGTTGGCTTTTTATATGGAGATGTAGTGAATTTGTTATTGCTAGTGAAGTCTGTAATTATATCAAGGAAAGGGATTTTTTTTTTTTTTTTTTTAATTGATGTTTAGTTTGGTTGTAAAGTTTAGTATGGAGTTTTTTTCTAGAGTTTGTTTAAGTAAACCTTTTTCCAACTGAACATTTTAAAAGAAAATGCTGAAAATGTTCCAACCAACAACTTCAAAACAAAATGCTACAAATTATTAAAACAGTAAAAACTCAACTGTCAACTCAAAACTACACTACCCCTGATGACGACCAAAAGTGTGGTTGAAAGCGCTTAGGTAGAAGATATGGGACAATTCCTTTACCATCTAGATCCCAATGCTAGAAAAATAACAAGATGTCTTAAAAAAATGAAATTAAAAATAATAAGCAAGCAGTGTTTCATTATCTTTAACAAAACTTGCTGGAATATCTATGTATCTATATCCCTATTTATGAGCAAAATAGCACTGCCTCAACTGTTCTGTTAGCTAGAGCTGTATGATACACTGACTGTACTTCTGCAGAAGGGTAAGACCCCCACCAATGAGTGTCCTAGTTATGACTCTAAACTGCATCTGTTGGTGAGGCTCAAGTCCTAGAACTTGGGGTATGTAAAGTACCCCTTTATTGCCATTACTCCTAAGTCCACACTGACTTGGGTTGTACCTGATAGGTCCCTATCTATGGGTCAAAAAGAACTGTTTGAATATTTACTAAAGATTATTATGAGTTATTAGAAACTATACAGTTGTGGGGAAGTCTCTGTGGGGTGCTAGAGTGTGTTAGCAAGTTTGAACTCCAGTCATGTGATTACATTCTTTTTTGGACTAATTGTCTTGGGAAAGATATGAATCCCCACTCTCGCCAAATTATGGGTTAAATAGTATCATTACTGTTTTTCTACAAAGATGGCTTTGGCATTAAACTACCCACAAAGTTTGATTGCTTTCAAACAAAGAAACCAAAACAAACCATACACCTGTAAATATATTAAATGGAAAGGGTTGATAAATAGAATTTCTAATGTTAAATAGCAGTAATTAAAACCATTTAACTGTGTGCAACCAAATGATTCCTATTAGATAGAATTATTGTTCTATTGGAATACTTGAAACCATTTGACTCGGTGCAAACAACTGATTTATATTAGATAAAATTATTAGTGTTAGGAATACTTGAAACCATTTAACTGTGTGCAAACAACTGAATTCTTATGACTTGTTTAAAAATTAAGTCACCAATAAACTATTCACTTAAAAATCATATATGTTGAGACAAGATTTGGCATTAAATAACCCACAAGGGTTGATATACCATGAAACTCAGTCCAACCTATGCACTCCTTCATGCACTGTACCAAGTTCTTTTCAATAACTTTAATGCTGTCTATATGTTCACATTGAATTTTAGGTAACGTAATAAATTTGCTTTTGAAAAAAGTTAGCTGTTTTTTTTTCGTTTTTTTTGACACACCTTGTATATAATTGCTAACTGGTTAGTTTCAGTCTGTTGGTATTCATCCTCTGGTTTACTGTCGTTTATCTTTTTGTGTTTGTTTTTTTTTTTTCTTTTTAAAAGAAATTTTTGTTTGATATTCATTCTTTTCTTGATTTGATAACATCTTATTCGCTTCAGTACATTTGCTTCTGATACAATTTTTGATTTCTTCAAATAGAATAATCAAATGTGCAATCATTATTCAGTCTCTTAAAAATGAAAAAAGTCTTTTACATTTATTTCCTACTTTTTTTTTTCTTAATATAAAAACCTACATGACATCTTTAGACCATGATGCAATCAGTTTAATTATAACTGCCGCACCAAAACAAAAAAAAAAAAAAGAAAAAAGCATTTGTTGTGTCTGGTGTCGGGATTATTTATACCATGCAATTACCCACCATACTTTGTTTGAGATACCTTCAATGAAAAAATCCATCTATTGAAAATCTTCTCTAATTCACTTATTTCTAAGATTTATATATATATATATATATATATATATATATATATATATATATATTGTAAGACTTATCATGATACATTATTCAAAAACCTCTTGTCTGTCAGAAAGAATATTTTTATGGCAGCTTAAATCTTATACAAAGCCTATTAGTGTAACCTATGATATATACTGAATAAATCAAAACTCTCATTCATGCTGACGAGAACACATAGTGACACAACAAATACTAAAAGCATATTTAGAAATCCGACAAATGTCAAATTTCTCTTATATCTGTAAGAATATAGTGAATATGATATTAATAGATAAGAAAAAAGTTTAATATTTTTGCATTTTTAGAATGTTGAAATTTAAACTATTTTTAGAAAAACAACTTTTTACTACAAGAATGGAGGTGCTGGTGGCATCTATATATCTACCTAACACCTCTGCCATGGGCTGGCACAAAGTCAGTTTTTATACAGAGTAGTGATTGTTTGAATTCAGAGTTTTTCTTCTTCTAGACTAGTTGCCTTACTGAAAATAAAGAACTCATACTCTGCTATTTACCTATACCTGGAGAGGATAACAAATGGATTCATGCCTTTCCCTTGGGCATTAGTATTAAATGAAATGCAAACAATTTCTTCCAGAATTTAACTGTTATGCTCTAGGTGGCATGCAAATGAAATTGGTATGCCCTTGAGAAAGGCATGAAACCATTCCTTCCTTCTTAGCTATGGGGAAAATAGATAGGCTTATTTGTCTCTCTAGTCATGGTGTTTTGTTAAGATCTGCACACTGCCTTGAACAAGGTTATATAGAAAACTACCACTTTGCTATACCAATATTGTTCAAGAGAAGGGCAAGTTGTTCACAACTTGGTATTAGTGTTGCAGCAAAAGTCACCTTAACAAAGTTGAACATAATGTTGTATTGCATTAGGGACTTCAATTTCTGGATTTTCCTCTTCATTGGGCTATGTAACCCTGCTATGCTGATAGGAGTTTATATCCAGTGTTTTCCTTCTTTAAGACTTGTTACCCTTACTAGAGCTAGAGAACCTGGTCTAGGAGAAGGATAACCCTGAATTCAAACTTGTGGGAAACCACTGGATTATCTCTTCCAGGAACTGTTATAGTAATTCAGTTTACTGATTGAAGAAGATCTTGAAAAGACATAACACATCCTATTCTCTATCACTATAGTGTTTTCTGAAGGTTGCATTGGATGACTTTTTGTCCTTGAGAGAAATAAAAATCATATCAAGTTATCAATGTAAACAGGATCTGTACCATACAAAGTAATTATTAAAAAACTATCTCCGAGGATTTTAACATAATGCAAGAATGAAATATATTTACCCCCCCCCCCCAAAAAAAAACAACTACACTAAAATGGAAATATAAACATACAATGTATGTGATTCCCTAAACTTCAGGCATAAAATAATCCCAGATAGGTTGAGATACCATGAAAATCAATCTGCTGATTTTTGATTAATCGTTTGTTGTTTAATGGCATATCAACCTTCTTGGGTTATTTAATGCCAAATCTATCCTTCTAGAAGGACAATAATGGTACTATTTAACTCATAGCTGGGAGGATAAGGGGGTTCATACCTTTCCCAAGGGTATTTGTCCGAAAGTGAATGTAATAGCATGACTGGAGTTTGAACTCACTCACTATGATTCAGCAGTCCAGAGCTTTAACCATTTCACCACGGGGACACCGCCAAATGATTATGATTAAAATCAAAATAAACAGAAAACATTATTTTCATGTAATTATTGATATCTAGCCAAAGTGAGCTGCGAATATAATCCATATGGCTGTAAACAATTAAGAATCACTATAGTAATATCAATTTCAGGATTTAACTACCAAATTTTTTACCTGAAAGTTATTTTTAGAATACCTGATGTGTAGTTGTTAATGTGCTGGACTGCAACGTGGTAGTGAGTGAGTTCAAACACCAGTCACACTATTACATTCACTTTCGGACTAATACCTGTGGGGAAGGTAGAAACTCCCTTACCACCTCAGATATGGGTTAGATAGATCCACTACTGTTCTTCTACAAGGATGGCTTTGACTTTGAATAACCCACAAAGACTGATATGCCATTAAACAAAGAAAGCAGAAACCAAATCAAACGTAAAAGTTATTTGAACCGGTTTTTATTGTTAATCTCTGTTTAGCACTGAAAATGTGGAAAAAAAGAATGTTGGTTTGGGTTCTTTTGTTTAATGGCGTACCAACCTTCATGGGTTATTTAATGCCAAAACCATCTTTGTAGAAGAACAGCAGTGATGCTGTTTAACCCATAGCTGAGTAGATTCATATCTTCCCAAAGGGTATTTGTCTAAAAGTGAATGTAATAGCACAAATGGATTTTGAACTTGCTTACTCCAATGTCACGGGGGACTCCCTGTGATATTTATTAGTCACCCAACCTGATCTTACTACAAAATAAGTTGTTTTATTGTTATGGTAAGAGGGATTCTGATTTCCATATGACCAATAGCCTATCGGTAGCTGTCCATGCCTTTGCTAGTTGCATATTGATGGCATTTTTATTAGACGAGATGCTGCTTCCAAGGTAGGTGAACTTGTCCACTAGTTTCAGAGAGCCACTATTTAGTGTGGAGATATCACCTATCCAATAAAATGAAATAAAATTTTTTTCCTAGAAGCGTTCATGTCCATACTACTGTATGGATGCACCACTGGACACTGACTAGGTGTGTAAAGAAAAAGCTTGATGGCAACTGCACAAGGATGCTACGATTTATATTAAACAAATCCTGGAAGCAACATCCCACTAAATAGCAGCTGTACGGCCACCTATCACCTATCTCAAAGACCAACCAAATTAGACGAACAAGACAAGTGGGACATTGCTGGAGGAGCAAGGATGAATTCATAAGCGACGTTCTCCTATGGACCTCTTCTCATGGATGTCCAAGTGTAGGACGACCAGCTAAAACATATCTACAACAGCTCTGTACAGACACAGGATGTAACCTGAAATACCTGTCGGAAGCGATGAATGATAGAGATGGATGGCGAGAGAGAGGGAAATCTGTTTGGGTGGCATGACATGATTATGATGATTAAGAGGGGTTATTCAATTCCACTCAAAGCAAAAGAGATTGAAAGTGACGAGGTAAACTTTGCTATCTAATCTCTCCTCCCTCTCTCTCACTTACCTTTTGTACACTGGGTTTAGAATATGCCAACTGTATCTCCGTCAGAGAAGTGACCCCACCTCCCCCTAAAAATGTGGTGTCCATGACAGTAAACTGTATCCAAAAGTGACACTCCAGTTTTGAAGATGTGGGAAGTGTAGAGTAGCCCTTCATTTTAATTAGTCCCAGTTTCACTCTGACTTGGAGAGTTAGTACTTGTTGGTTGGTTGTTTGGGTTTTATGGCATATCAACCCTTGTAGGCTATTCAATACCAAATCCATTTTTATAGAAATAATTCTATTTTGAACAATTTAGTTTAGGATGTTTAATTGTGTCATTCTTTTGAACATGTTCTCTTTCTACTTTCTTTTACTCTGTTTTCTTTTTTTTTTCTCTTTTATTTTATTCTTTCTTTTATTATGTCTTTTTGTTTTTACATCCTTTATTCTTTCTTTCTTTCAAAGGGTTTTGAAAGAATTTTATATTTTGAATAAATAACTAGGTAGATGGCACAACTTATCTTTTTTCTTTCTTTCACTTTTTTCATGTTTTTTTTTTTCTTTCTCCCTCCACCACCACTTCCTTCCATTACTTTATCTACTTTAGTCTTCTCCCTTCTCTGCATCACTTTGTGGTGTTCTTTTCTTTTTTAATTTTTTTCCCTTCCTCATCATTCTTTCTTCTCTGTCTTCTTTTATGGCTTTTTTTTCTTCTTTTCACTTAAGTGATTTTAATTGACCGATGCTCCTGTGTTCCTACCACATCAACACACCTTAAATCCATACTCAAGAAATATATTATCTAACTATGGTTGTTATATATGTACTTACATATAGAGGGCAGACTGGGTTCTTTAGTTTTGGTAAGGTAACCAATTTATGAGAAGAAAAACTGAAAGTTCAAACTAGCTTTACCCTGTTTTAAAAATTGATCTTGTATCATATTCTGCCCATGGTGGAGGGGTTGGGTAGATACATATAATAAATGTATTGGATATACTGTCTGACAAAATGTAAGAACTTTCATTATTGTATTTGAATATGAACATATAATGAAGAACAAAATGTTACACTGGAGATAAAACAATTTTAACACCAAATTCAGGTTTTCAAGTTCTGTTTCTACCATGTATATATATATATATATATATATATATAAATATATGGGGAGAAGTCCCCATGGTATAATGGCTAACATGTTGGCTGTGATATCGTAAGAGAGTTTGAACTTCAGTTGTACCATTGTCTTAACTTTTGGACTAATACTCTTGGGTATGAACCCTCTTATCTCCTCTCAGCTATGGATTAAATATACCACTACTGTTTTTCTACAAGAAGGGCTTCGGCAGTAAATAACCCATGAAGGTTGACATGACATTAAATAAAGATACCAAACCAAACATACATACTGTTGTAACCTAACAAAAGGTTACAGAATGAGAAATAATCAAAATGGAGGTTGGAAAGGAAATGGAAATCTTTATAGCATTAACAAAATACAATACTTGCCAGTGGTGTGAAGAAGGTAACCATTGCTAGTGTTGTGACTACTTTAGTATATTTTTACCTCCTTACAATAGTTTCCAACATATTTATGTAGGAATAGGACATACCCATTAATGTTCATAGGTAGGGTATATAACACATACACACGAACGTGTATATATATATATATATATATATATATATATAATGATAGAAAATTTTGAAATGTTTTTTTGGTTATTAATCAAATATTCATTCCTTCAATGTGACTTTATTTTTGAATTTGTTATAATATAACAAATAAACCTCCAGCCCTTTTTAAAGGAGACTGCAATACAAAGGTTCTTTTGGGAGTGATATTTTTAAAGTTGTTTTGTCCTTGGCAATATCAAGTCACCTTACTTTAGAGAAAAAGTAAGAAAAATTGTGTGGGGTGTAGGAATTACCAATATTTTACCACAGAAGAATAAAAAAATATCTTTAGGGTTTTATTTCTTGTGTTCCAAATAGAGAAACTACTAGAAATTACTTTGTGTTCTTTATTTATTTTTTTGAATTAATTTTTTTTTATTTGATTTTTTTTTTTTTTTTTTTTACTTGCCACAGGATATGTAGAAAAAGAATTCTATTTGATTATTGCAATTACTGTAAAATGTTTTCCTCCGGTTCCCTCCCCCACATCAATTGCTTATAATCAAATATTCTCGTCATCAAAATGACTCAACTTTAAAATCAATTTCTTTTTTTTTTCTCTCATCTCTTTTTCTTTCCATGAAAATTATCAGATCACTGAGTAGGTATATTTTCACCACTTCATATACTCAGATCATATTAAATTCTGATATTATTCCAGTATAACTGTTTCCATCTTCTGCATGTAGAAGAGTTTAACATAGAGAGAAGAAGATATTAAGTTCATCAAAATATGATTGTATACACCGAGATTTGGGAAAAAAACAAAACAAAACGAAATACTGCCTTCAAAAAATGTTATTAACACTGCCACGAGTCTACTATGTGAGGAGCTCTTGATGTTATCACCATAGGAATTTGACTTGGTTACCTGAATTCAAAACCTGAACAAGGCTGTTTGCATTTCTCGTGCTAATATTGTTGGGAAAGGTATGAATCCAGCAATAGATAAATAGTAGGGCAGACTGGGCTCTTTAACCTGAGTATGGTAACCTAGTCTTGGTGAAGAAAAACAATTCTAACTAATTATAGACCTGGAAAGGGAAGGGCTTCACCATGTTATTCTTGTCAAAGGCATGTTACATTAGTTATGTTTTCAAAACTAAAAGAGGTTTTGGGATACATCTTTATTCTATGCGCTTTTGTTTCGTTTTGGTTCAGTTTTTTCTCAAGAATTTCACTTTCTTAATCAGAGGGAAAATGGCCCAGTCACCTTGGGCTGTAGAATAGACTGACTGCATCTCTGCAGAGGGGTAAAACTCCCCTAATGAGTGTCCTAGATAGGACACTAAACAATCTGATGGTGAGGCTCCAGTAATGCTGGAGCTTTGGGAAATGCAGAGTACCTCTTCATTGCCATTGCTCCCAGGTCCACTCTGGCCCGGAGTGGTAGCACCTGATAGAGTCCTATCTATTGGTCAAATAGAAATGTTTGACATTTAAACTGTACTTATGCTAAACTGAATTGTTTGAAATAGAACTGTTTTTACATTTAACTGTATATAAACAAAAAAAACTCTACTTATGCTGAACTGAATTATTTAAAATAGAACTGTTTTTGACATTTAAACTGTGTACTTATATTAAACTGAAATAGAACTGTTTATATGTATAAAAATGGATTTGGTATTAAATAACCTACAATGGTTGATATGCCATAAAACCAAACCCAATCAAACCAACAATTAGAGGAAAAAATGATTCATGGAGATATCTTCAAAGTTGTGCAAATACGCACACAAAGATGATTATGTATAATTAGATTAAAGTTTTGGATTACATTGTTGGCAGGGCTTAGAATATGCCGAGTGTATCCTCTGCAGAGAGGTAAGACTCCCCAAAACAGGTGTCCTGGCTCTGCCACTAAACTGTATTTATTGGTGAGGCTAAAGTTCTGGAGAGCTGAAGACTAGAGTATCCCTTCATTAACAGTTCATGTTTTCAGAAATAAACCTGATGAGCTGAGTTTAATTTCTGTATGAGGCTTTTGGCATTTCATTTACACTCTAATTTCCTTGGGAAGGTACAGATCCCTCTCCAGTTATGAGTAGATAGTAGGAAAATCTTGATTCTTTTAGACTTGGTAAGGTAAAAGTGAGGAGGAAAATCTTTGAATTCAATAGAAGTGCTAGTCACTACATCCACATAAAAACCTGGTTGCTATAAAACCATAAAATTATCCGAGACTTGGTGAGACTGGACACATTTACATATTTTTTACATGTATACAGAGAACTCTCCTTGTCAATGTTTTGAATATACTAACTTTATCCTCTGTAGAGAGTAAACACCCCTAAAAAGAGATGGGTTGGATATCACACTAAATTGCTTTTGATGGTGAGGCTCTATTTCTGGATGACTGTGGAATATGGAGTATTCCTCTGAAGAGAATTAAGACTCTTAAAAAAGGATGGCTTACATTTGATGGTGAGGCTCTATTTCTGGATGACTGTGGAATATGGAGTATTCCTCTGAAGAGAATTAAGACTCTTAAAAAAGGATGGCTTACATTTGATGGTGAGGCTCTATTTCTGGATGACTGTGGAATATGGAGTATTCCTCTGAAGAGAATTAAGACTCTTAAAAAAGGATGGCTTACATTTGATGGTGAGGCTCTATTTCTGGATGACTGTGGAATATGGAGTATTCCTCTGAAGAGAATTAAGACTCTTAAAAAAGGATGGCTTACATTTGATGGTGAGGCTCTATTTCTGGATGACTGTGGAATATGGAGTATTCCTCTGAAGAGAATTAAGACTCTTAAAAAAGGATGGCTTACATTTGATGGTGAGGCTCTATTTCTGGATGACTGTGGAATATGGAGTATTCCTCTGAAGAGAATTAAGACTCTTAAAAAAGGATGGCTTACATTTGATGGTGAGGCTCTATTTCTGGATGACTGTGGAATATGGAGTATTCCTCTGAAGAGAATTAAGACTCTTAAAAAAGGATGGCTTACATTTGATGGTGAGGCTCTATTTCTGGATGACTGTGGAATATGGAGTATTCCTCTGAAGAGAATTAAGACTCTTAAAAAAGGATGGCTTACATTTGATGGTGAGGCTCTATTTCTGGATGACTGTGGAATATGGAGTATTCCTCTGAAGAGAATTAAGACTCTTAAAAAAGGATGGCTTACATTTGATGGTGAGGCTCTATTTCTGGATGACTGTGGAATATGGAGTATTCCTCTGAAGAGAATTAAGACTCTTAAAAAAGGATGGCTTACATTTGATGGTGAGGCTCTATTTCTGGATGACTGTGGAATATGGAGTATTCCTCTGAAGAGAATTAAGACTCTTAAAAATGTGGAATATGGAGTATTCCTCTGAAGAGAATTAAGACTCTTAAAAAAGGATGGCTTACATTTGATGGTGAGGTTCCAGTTTTGAAAATCTGTGGAGTGTGGAGTATTCCTTTATTGCCATTACTACCTGGTCCATTCTGATCTAGAGTCATATTATCCCTCAAAGTTGCATCTATGAGTCAAATAGATCTGTTTATATATTGTTTGTATTCTACAGGAATACTTGACACCATATAACTAAATTATTTGTATTAAGAATAGTTAATTGAAACTATCATTGTTTATTAAGGATTATTTTTATTATTTTTAGTTACTTGAAACTATATAACTGTGCTAACAAATGACTATTATTAAACAGAAATAATTACTTGAAGCCATATAATTATTAGGATTGGATGGGAGTGATTGAAAGTATACAACTATGTGCAAATTAATACTTGATATCATATAACTGTACAAATTATTTGTATTAGATTGGAATACTTGATATCATATAACTGTGTGGGGAAAAAAACAAACTCTTAAACAGCTACACAAAAAAATGTAAATATAAACAATAAATGTGATTCCCTTACCTTTAGGAATGAAATAACCCAAGATTGGTTAATATATTGTTAAAATCAATCAATTATAAAGTTTGGGGAACCTATTACTTGCCTTGCTTGAATAATAATAAAAGAAATTATGTTCTTGTTTTCTGATGAAATGATATCCAGAGATTTATGAATTGTTCGAAGAGACATTAGAGAATTAAGAGTAACTTAAGAGAATGGAAGATTAATCAATATATATAGCAAATATCCTTAGAGTAATTGAACCGTTTTTAAAATTTTGATCATAATAAGATGTTTCATATCAAATAGAATCATTAACCAGAGTTCAAACCCTGGACAAAGCTGTTTGCATTTTATTTTGTGTTAATGCCCTTGGGAAAGGCATGAATCCATCTCTTCTCTCTCACCCTGCTATATGAGTATCTTGTTGAGCAGACTGGGTTCTAGACCCTCAGTAAGGCAATCAGTTTAGAAGGAGATCTCTCAATTCACATACTGCTTGCAACAGAGGGGTTAGCTAAATATATATGCACCAACCCTCTGCACTAGTAGTGTGTGGCACAGGGTCTATTTTTAAAAGGTGTATATATTTACCAACTCCTCAACACAAGGTCAATTTTTGAGCAAAGTTTAACAGATTGTTACATACCCATTAATGTTCATAGGTATGGTATGTTCCAATCCTCATGAATATGTTGGATACTATTGTAAGAGAGGGCAATGTACTGACTGAGTAGTTCATCACTAGCAGTGGGTTACCTTCTTCACGCCGGTGACAAGTATTGTATATAGTTAATGTTATAAAGATTTCCATTTCATTTCCAACCTCTGATTTAGTTATTTCTCATTCAGTAACCTTTTGTTAGGTTACAACACAGGGTTTTTCAGAGTTTTCCTTCTCCAAGACTAGTTGCCATACCAAAGTTAGAGAGCCTACTATTTACTCATAGATGGAAGGAGAATAGATGGATTCATAGCTTTCCCAAGGATATTAGCAGTATATCAAATGCAAACAGTCCTGGATTTGAACTCTTGTTGCTATGTTTATTTTCTACAACAATAACCATGACAACACAAACACCTCTAAATAATATATGTGTATGTGTGTGGAGGGGTTGGTGTGTGTGTGTGTGTGTGTGTGTAAATACGAGGTGTATACGATAAGTTTCCAGACTTTTTTCCTATGGGCATTTAAAATTGTCATAGACTCTTGAACATTCAGTATGTTATTGCTATGCATCTTATGAGATGACTGACCAATTTTTATGATTTCAGCTTCAAATGAACAGCTACAGCAGCAGTTGGAATACACCCTACTAAAGCCTGATTTTCACAGCTGGTGAATTTCAAAAATGCAATCTGGACTTTAGAAGAACGATATGCAATAAAATTGTGTTTGAAACTTGGAAAAAATGCCACAGAAATGTATGGAATGCTTCAGACTGCTTTTGGAGCATCTTGCATGAATTGAGTATCAGTTTTTGTGTGGCATAAGAGATTCAAGGAAGGCAGGGAGTCTGTGAGGGATGATGAGAGGTGTGGGAGGAGTAAGGAAGTCAATACACCAGAGTTGATTGGCCAAAGGTTTAGGGTTACTATGTTGAGGTTTTAAGGGAGTTCAGGAACAGATTCCGTCGGAAGAAGTCAGCACTCTTCAAATTGGGTCAGTGGTGTTTCCCCAAGGACAATGCACCAGTCCACAACTCCATCATTGTCACAGACTTTATGACTAAGATAAGCATCAAGACAGTTTGTTACCCTCCCTATAGTCCAGACCTTGCTCCCTGTGACTTATATAAGTAAATATGGATCTGAATCCAACAGTATGAAGAAAGTAGAAAAACAGAATAATCCAAATTACTGATGGAGAAGCAGGGACGAGCTCATAAGTGATCTACTCCTATGGCCAAGCAAAAGTAGGACGACCAGCATGAACATACATACAGCAACTATGTGAGGATACGGGATGTAGCCCTGAAGACCTGCCAGAGGCAATAAACGATAGGGAGAAGTGGCGAGAGAGGATCAGGGATATCTGTGCTAGTGGCACGACATGATGATGATTGTGATGTAAAGCCAATATAAAACGTTTCGGTTTTAATAACCTTTTTATATATATATATATATATATATATATATATATATATATATGCGCACACACACACACACACACACACACACTGTTAGATTGATAAGGTTTTCAATCTTATGAAACATATTTTAGACCAGATTGGATTAGGAAACTGGTATGAAAATGGAATAAATTTATTTCTCTTCAAGTTACTTACTTAATTTTTCAACATAGGCACTGACTAAAGGTACACATTCCCCCTCCCCCCAATGTTCTCTCTACTTTTTCATTTCCTTCATGAAGAAAGTTTCTGGTTTGTATTTATTCCACTTCTATACAGCAGCTTCAGCTGAAAAATATTGACCTTTTAACTCCTTTCAGTCATAAGGACACTCAGAAGTTTGATGGTACCAAATTGGGGCCATACAGAGGAGGTGCAATAAGTGTGCATTTCAGGCTTCTTACCACTTGTGCTATTTGATGGGTGGAATGCATCTTTGAAACTCCCACTTGTAAATATGTCGAAAGGTCAATATTTTCCAGTTGCTGTGTGGAATTGGACCAAAAGTAAATCAGAAACTTCCTTTATGGACTGGACTCTTCTCTTTTTTTTTCAAAGAGGAGTTTTTCTATCAATAATTTTGAAAATATAATCATCTTTTTGTGGCATTCAAAAGGGAGAGTTCTCTTAATGAATTTTACCCTGTGTGTATGTATGATCTGGAGAATTCTATGTTTGATTGACTTTTTGTTTGTACAATGTGCCCTTGAATTTCAAACAAACATTTTTGCTATTTCTAAGTGCATCTTAGTATGTATGTATGTATGTATGCATGCATGTGCATCATATAAGCATGTTCACAGAGAGAAAAAAATAGGTGAGTATAAATATAGAAGGAAGAAGTAAAGATAAAATTAGGTTTTCATTGCTGCTTTGAACAAAAAGTTTATTGCTCAAATTGATATAATTTGATAATTTCATAGAAATATATATATTGCATGCATATATATATATATATATAAGCATGTTTGGTTTAAGATCACAGATTGTTTCTTTTCAAGATCTTCAAGTGAAGGCCTTCAAGTTTTATTTTTATGTCTGGTCAAAGTTTTTCAATTTTTTTTTTCTTTTTTTTTAATATTGGTTTGGCTCAGTTTGTTAGGATGGGTGGTAGGGTTAGTTATTGAATATGTTTAATATGTTAATACCTGTGTTGGATGCTATTTTATTTATAGTAAGTTTCTTTTTAAATTTTTTATGGTTATTGCTTTGAGGATTTGTAAGTGGTTTTTTATAGTTATTTTTATTCATGAATTTTGTATTGTTAATTTGAATCTTATATCTGCTTACAAATCCTAGAAGCAATAACCATAAAAAAAACCCATATTTAAAAAACCAAAACAAAAAAACCCACTCCAAATAAATATGAATAAAACTCACAGCAACAAACCTAACACAATCCCTGAGGACAACCAGCGAAATGGTTGAAAGTGCTCAGGCTACTTTGGGACACTCTCTCCACTGCCTTGACCCAGACATAAAAATAACAAGAAGATATATAAATAAAAATATGCAAGCGTGTGGGTGTGTGTTTGTATATATATATATATATGTATGTACACACACACACACACACACACACACACACAACCCGCCCACCATGTGCAGGATGTGACATAGTCATTTTTTTAATGATATATATATAGAGAGTTTAATTTAGCTCTGTAAACTTTGCTATTTTCAAAGGATAGGAACTTGTAGGTAGAAACGAAGGTTCTCTTCCATTAAAATCTTTTTGCAGCCTGCATAAATAAGTTACTTAACCACTTTTTCCTCATATAATTTCAGTGAGCTTGTGACATCTCTTTGGCTCCCATCTCCTCTCCAAATCAGAATTTAATAAAGCAACTTTACCTTCAAACTTTGATATAGTACGTTACAGAGTTCACAAAAAATTAAGCACAAAAGAGATTCAAACTTCAGGTTACAGACATTTTTGTTTAAATCTATCCCTTGAATTGCTGCTGTATTAAGCCCTTTATTATTAGTAACTGATGTAATTCCAGAATATAGGAAAATATTTAATCCCCCCCCAATATTAAGCTTATAATATATAATAAAATTGCAGTTAGTTGAAAATATTGGTGTATAGCAAATAATTTTTATCGTTTAGGGTTTTTGGACTATTGTCTTCATCTCTATTGTTATATTCACAATGCTTCAGCTGATACATCCTCCAGCCTACTTCTGGTATTTCTTTTCTAACTCGGGGGCCTACATGGAACTTTGAACCACGTCCTTTATTTAATCCACTGGGGTCACTTGTTCTGATTCCGTTAACCATAACTGAGTATAAGTGCTAAGTATTTCTGTATTGTTACTTGCCTGCAGTCAGGATTGAACCTGCAACCTCCAGATGATTGTCTCTTTAGAAGCTTAGGGCGCCAACGCCTATAACCATTACACTATGTGTCCTACTGGACGCATCGCGTAACATAGAATAATGCCCAGCGCTAAATATTAGGCTTCTGCTCAATACTAAAATAGCACTATGTCCAAAATATTGAACCACTAATGATCCATTGCCTTCTAACAAAATTTTATGATCGATTCTTATTAGCATTAATCATATATGCTTTATGTATAGATGGTTATAAGGAATTTAGTTTTATCATGCAATTATTTCTGAAAAATGGTTATGTTGTGCTCCAAATGTTTTTAAGTATTAAAATTTCAAATTCATCTCTTATGTTTTGATAAAGTTATTATAATTCACCAGATATCTTTTTTTTGTCCATCTTTCATTGTATAAATTCAAGCTGGCTAGAACTATAGCCACCAAATTTTCTGTTGTCATTAATGCTAAGTAATTTCTTATCTATTTTTAGTCTATATTCGTTATCTGTCTGAATTTACTTTATTACAATTCAATGTTGAATATAATGTGATTCTCTCACTTTTTTTAATAACTAAAAATCAGAAATATATTTTATTCACTTAATGTGAGGCCTGAGTACAATCATATTTGTTAATGTGTTTTTTAAGAAATCAACATAATATCAATGTAAATTTAAGAATATTTCATTATATAAAAAGCAAAGTTACTTTATTTGTTTGCTTATTTGTTGTTGGTTTGTTTATTCAAAGTGGAAACTGATATTTATATATCTATGGTACATTTTTCTGAAAGCTTAAAAGAAAGAAAAAAAAAAGAGAAACAAAGTCACTTGATTTGTTTGCTTATTTCTTGTTGGTTTGTTTGTCCAAAGCTGAAATGAATATCTATGATGTATTTTTCTGAAAGTTGAAAAGATAAAAAGAACTGCATGTTTGGCATCTGACTGTGGATACCTCACCTTCTGTACATCTAGCCCTCCTTCTCAACTCTCTCCTTGCCCACTGACTGCGCCTCTGCAGAGGGGTAAGACCCCCCCCCCCACGAGTGTCCTGGATATGACACTAAACAATCTGATGGTGAGGTTCCAGCAGTGCTGGAGCTTTGGGGAATGCGGAGTACCCCTTCATTGCCATCGCTTCCAGGTCCACTCTGGCCCGGAGTGGTAGCATCTGATTGGGCCCTATCTATGGTTTAAATAGAACTAACAGCATATTTATGCTAAACTGAATTGTTGAAATAGCTTGGAATAGAAATGTTTTTGACAATTAAACTGCACTTATATTTAAACTGTGTGCTTATGCTTAACTGAATTATTTGAAATAGAATTGTTTTTTAACATTAAAACTGTATTTACACTTAACTGAATTGTTACATATAACAGCTTGAATAGTTTGAAATAGAAATGTTTTTGACAATTAAACTGTGTACTTATGCTAAACTGAATTGTTTTAGATAGAACAGATTATTTACATAAAAATGGATTTGGCATTAAATAACCTTCAAAGGTTGATATGCTTTAGAACCCACCAAACCAATCAACTCTCTCCCTTCTGATTTCTACCACACGAAATTTTTAAACTGTTTCTTAAAGAATATGGAAACAAGTATAAAAGCACAACTCTATTTCTCAATTACAACTTGATTCTTTTCCAATAGTTTTCCAATAGTTTAAATTTTAGTTTCAATTGAAAAGTTTAAACTGATCTAAAGATAAAATTTGATAAGCATTTATCTACTTTATTATGTAATAAAGATCCAAATTCTGTGTGTGAATGATTGTTACTGACCACAATGCAGTGAAAATGTTATCGTTTTCTTTTACACTGAGTCAGTGCTTGATAATTTTGCTTCTTTTTCTATATTGAATTTCTTGGCTTATACACAAGTTAAAGGTACAGGTAACAAATATAAGCTTAAAAAAATAAACTCATGAAATTTCTGAAATCTCAAAAATATAAGTATGTTTATACACAGTTAGACATTTATATATTGAAGGAAATTTTTTGCCACACTAGAAACTGACTTAAATACTCCTTATACACACACCGAAATATAGAAGGTTATTCAGTAAATAATAATGGCTAATTCCATTACAGATTTAAATGTAAAATTGGCTAATATTTTCAAAACAATCTGATATATGTTCAGTTTTTTTGTTGTATAGTTATAGTGGATTTTACAAGTATATAAATGAACTCAATTGTTTAGACAAGAACATTGTTGTGCTTGTTATTAGTTGAGTGCAAATTATAGGAATGAACTACACTGAAAATCAGCATTGAAAAAGAAAAATTAGATTGTTGAGTTTTTTGTCTTAGTTTGATTCTTTATTTCAAGATATTTACCAACCTGAATTCTTTAAAGTAAAAAGTCTGTAAAGTAAATTTTAAAACTAGATTTAATTGTTTTATTTTGATGTGAATGATTTTAATATATTTGTTAAAAAGCTTACATCAAAAGAAAATCCTTCTATTAAAAAGTAACTTACTTATTTATTATAAATGACTTCAAATTTTGTTCTTTTTCTTGAAATTGCAAATGGGATGTTTTATGAGTTTGAAATGATTAGTGTTTGATTTGTTAATATAAAACAGTTATTACAATTTGATCTTAGCTTAATGGTTAGAAATTTAAGATAAGAAGACTCACACTATTTATAATTGTCTCTGTATTTTATAATTCTACCTTTTTGTTTCTTGATAATAAAAATATACTTCATTGTTAAGTCACTCAGCAAAAAGCTAATGTTCATTTTGAAAGGTTCTTGATCTGTGCCATTAAAAAAATAACCTTTACATCTATCTTAGACTTTCCACATCTATCCATATATCTTTAAACAATTTCCATACAAACATGCACATATTTCTTTCTCTCTCTCTCTCTCTCTCTCTCTCTCTCTCTCTATATATATATATATATATAAAGAAGAGAGAGTGAGAGAACAGAGATTTTATTGAAAAATTGCATGTATTTGACATTTTTCTCATCAATTTGAATTAAAGAAAACTAAAAATAAAGGTAAAATTCTTATTTACTGTTTTCCTATTTGAAACTTGTTTTCTAAAAGTATATTAGGCTTCTTTCTTTTTCTTCATGGTGGTACCCAATTGGCAAATATCTTATTGTATAATAAAAAAAAAATTCATTTCTATGAACAGTTTTATAACAGTATAAAATTGAAACTGGTTTAATTTTCTTGGTACAAAATTTGGGCTGAGAATAAGAAATAGTCACAAGGTGAAAATTGATGTCCAACAGAGTGAATGGATTTTTATCCCAAATCTTATGATATAGATTTGAGTTCAAATCTTGCTGCTGATAAAGTTTAAACATTTAATTTCATTATGAACTTCAAAAAATAAAATTCATTTTTATAAAATCTGAACTTTTTCTAAGAGTTGTTGTTAAAGAGGAAATTTATTTTTGATAAGTTACTAAGCTGTGTTTGTAAAAGCTTAAGAATACTTTGTAACAGGTATGACTAGTGACTTAGAATAATGAAAATAACATTTGAATAAATACTCTAAAGTATTGTTTATAATATCAAGCGATTTTATGGTCTGGAATATTTCTTGAAATTTAAATATTTTTTTTTCCTGAATCAAGGATTGTTCTTTTTATCCATTAATTTTTAAAAATATTGTTTTACTTATATCTAAGCTACAGGTTATTTGTTTTATTGCCTACCTACATATTTAATGTGTGTGTCTAGGGGGTAGGATCTCATTGTCTGCTATCCAATATATCATCAGGTGGAAGAAGAATGAATGTTCCATATATATATATATATATATATTTATTTTTGGTCCAGTTAAACCAGAATTGGGAGTAATTCCATCAGGACAAGAAGTTATTCAAGCATGAATATTTAAAATTTTCCTGGTAAAGAGCTCAATGTACCAATAATACAGAGCAATAAATTCTTTTAAAATTTTCCTGGTGAAGAGGATTGAAATAAATTTATAATCCTATGTGACCGGTTTCGTTGTTTTTCTTAAAGAAAGTATATATATATATATATATATATATATATATATATATAAGTGAACAGAAGAGATAAAACAAATAGGAATATTTTTTTCTGTTATTCATTTTTTAATTGTTCCTAACTCTTTCTCTTTTTACACACACACACACACAGGTGATACCATCTGAGGAAAGTATTGACCATAGATTCTACAGATATAATGGGACCCACTGAATAGATTGAATAACACACCAGAAAATAATAGCTATTGGTGAGTTCAATTAGCTGCAATCTTACCAATTTTAATATGAGACCAAAATTATCTATCTTAGTCTGGTTATATCTCTCTATATACCACTCTTACCATTTTATATATTTATATATAATATATATATATATATATATATATATATATATATATATATATATATATATATATATATTTGGTAAATTAATCTTTACTGAGTTTATTTAAATTCAGCTCAATGATTTTGAAAGTGATTGTATAAGAAATTTATCTAAACTGTTACAGCATTGCTGTACTGTCATAAATCTTTGTATGGCACAAGGTTAGAAATATTGGACACTCAGTGAGAATCAAACTCACTAACAATGATCTCTTTGACTAGCTCACTAACCATTATACCATGCAAGGCATCCAGTCATAATATGTGTGTAGGAAAAAAAAAAAACAATGAAAGATAAAAAAGAAAATTCAGATTCCCTTGGGATTATTTGTTTTGTTAATAATATTCAAAAAGAATGTTATAGCATTACAAGTTGAGAATTAAAAAAATATTACAAAAAGAAAGGAAAAAAAAAAAAAGAAAAAAAAAACAGTTTAAAAACATGTTTTAATAAATTTAAATAATGAAACTTACCTTTGTGCAATTTTTTTCCTTTTTAGTTTTGCATTCCAGGTTTAAAAATTTAATGTAGGGATGTTTTTGTTATTGTTTTTTTTTTGTCTTTTACCTCTATTTAATTTTTAAAATATTTTCAGTATATATATATATATATATATACAAACTGGAATTTAAAAAACAACGCAAACTATTTCTTGCAAGAATTTAGTTTTTCAAACAAGATTTTTTTATATTAAAAGAGAAAAAGAATGCAATTCTTTTTTTTTCTTAATTGGAAAAAAATAAATTGAATTTAAGTGTGAGTCAATTATCTGCTGATTGTCCTCATCTTATTCTTTTGTAAATATCTTTTTTATAAATCCAAGTAAATTGCTTTTATATTGTAAGTTTTGTTTGTGTTTATTTTATTTTTTTTTGTTTTTGTTTTTTATATCCTGAATGATTGTACTAATCACTTGTGTCTTGAACAACAATCGGTTCTTTTTAAGTTCTTGTTCGGCTTTTTCGTCCACTGCCAAGAGTTGACCGGGTGTGCTCTCTTTCTTTCTAGCACTTAAAATACTGCTTCTTGTAGAGGCTTCCAGCCTCTGACGGACTGACGGACTGACTCCTACCGTAGCCAACACTGTTCTGCTAATGGCACCACACTGCTGCTGCAACTGCCACTCTTGTGTTCCTCAAATGGAAAAAGCACAAACACATGGATACATATATAAAGAGGATATTTTGTTATGGGGTCTCTTTGCACCCCAGTCAATTCAACAAGAATTTGGATGGTGTTATATTTTTTGAATTTCCTTTCTTTATTTTCCACAATATATTCATTAGATAATGAAGAAATGATATAAAAAAGAATAGGTAATCTATGTCAGCACTGTTAACCCCTTGATTACCATTCTAAAACTCAATTGCTTCTCAATTTTGTCTTAATTGACAATTGCCTACAGTTCAGTGTCAAATTTATATATATATATATATATATATATTTCTTTAAAGAAAAAACCAAAATCCGGTTATTTTAGGATTATAAATTTATTTCCACAGGACTTCTTCAGATCTAATGGATACTATATATATTTCTGTGTATCTATTTATGTATATCTATCTATCTATCTATCTACACATGTGTGTGTTTGTGCGTGAACACACAGATACATATATATGTATCTGTCTGTGTGTGTGTGTGTGTGTGTATATATATATATATATATATATATCTGTTTGAGTGTGTGTATATATAAGTATGTGCACACACACAGGCACACATCTATGTAAATGTGTGTGTATATATATATATATATATATATAAAATGTGTGTGTTTATAAATCATACATATATATATATTTCTTTTTGTATATGTATATATATGTGTGTGTGTATATATATATATATATATATATATATATATATATATATATATATATATATTTGTGCATATCTATATATGATAGACCTGTTTGACTATTTAAACTGTGTGCAAAGAAATGACTCATGCTAAATTGAATTGTTTAAAATAGAACTATTTGATCATTTAACTGTATGTAAACAAATGTTTGATTGAATTTATATTGATACATAATAATGTTGAATAAAATTGTGTTAAATTGCAATACTTGTAAACACTTTACTGTGTGCAAACAAATGATTAATATTGAATAGAATTATTAGTGTTAGATAGCAATAATTGAAACCATTTAACTGTGTAGAGACAATAGCAATAGGAGTGTTCCTGTGTTCAATCCCAGGTCGCGTCATACCAAAGACTTTAAAAATGGTACTTGATACCTCCTTGCTTAACACTCAGCAATATAAGGTACCTATCAAGAGTAAAGTGGAGCAATCCAGGGAAAGGAGTAGTGCCCTCCCCTATACCTCGGTGTAGTAGCTATTGAAAAGGAAGACTTCTGGTCATCTTCGACTACAGTCTCCAACTTTACTTTTTTTTTTACTTTATTTAAAAATAAAATTACCAACAAATTAATCTCTTACATATGGATATCTATTTAGATGTGTGCAAACAAATGACTGATATTAAATTGTTACTATTACATAGAAATACTTGAAACCATTTAACTATGTGCCAAAAAATGAGCTGAGACTTGTTTAAAAATCTTATCAAGAAAATGTGTTTAGAAATCATATATATATTTAATCTATATGTATAAACAGGATTTGGCATTAAATAACCTACAGTGGTTGATATGCCATAAAAATCAAACCTAACAGTTATAGTAGTGTCTTGCACACAGGTTAGCATCTTTCATATTTATGTGAATGGACATTTTTATTTTCTAAGATTTTTAAGGCTTAACTTCAATTTATGTAGAATCTTGCATTGATGAATTTCTGCTTGCTTAATTCCTAAAGGTGTTAAAACTTAGGTTTATAATATGATACAATGCACCCCTCTCTTCCCTCTTTAAAAACACATCTATCTTGAGATTTTATTTTGAAATGGTTTTGAATGCAGTTCTTGTGTGCAATTGTGCAGATTTGTGACAAGTTCTAAGGTACATATCTTTTATATTCTTATGTACAATTCCAACATTAGTTCTATATCTGCTAGCCTTCGTTCACATGCTTATTCTAATGTTTGCATATTCACACAATTGCAGAAAAAAATGGCACCTCATAGAGAGATTTTTATTAATGCAGTTGTGGGGAAGGTAACTGCAATACAAGACTTCAATCAGATGTTATCTTGAGAGAGTTCAACTAACTTTTAATTGACAAGGACCGAGCTGGTACTGATGTTTTTTTTTGTTTGGTACTTCTGGGTTTTTTTTCACATAATACTGGAACTGGTACTTCTGGTTTCTTCAAACTGAAGAAACAAATTTCAATTATTAGAAAAATCAGTTTCCTAACAAATTTGTAACTTGACAATAATATTATAGAGTCTTCTTTCGTGTTCATTCCTATCGTTATTTTTTTAAGGGAAATATGCTAATTATTGAGTACTTCCCTTTATTTGTAATTTATTATGATATAAAGTCTATGAATGAGGCTTTAATGGCTACTAAAGGTTTTTTTGTAAAATAAGTATATATTGAAAAAATAAAAGGAAAATAAAATAAGTAGTGTCGGTTTTTAATTATATATACTTGAATTTTGACCACATCTGATAATTGTTTGCTAAAGCTGTTTGTCTGTAGATGGGTTGTATTAAAAAAACCCTAAAGAAATGAGCTTTTGTTATAAAATAAGTTTCCTTTCATACTTTTTTCATTTTATTTTGCTTTTTTTTTTCTTTCCTTGCTTTTTACACCCTCTTAACACTCTTTTTTTGTTAATCAAAGATAGTACCTTTTTTTCTGTCTCTCCCCACTTTTTTTCCCCTCTCTTTGAAGGAAAAAAGATTGCAAATTTTTTATTTGTTACAGTATTTAATCAGCCATATATCCATGCAAATTTAGATAGGATGTACATTATTGAATTTCTCTTGTTCCTTTAATATACGCGAACACATAAAAACATAATAAATTGTCTCACAGTGTAAACATGTGCAAATTCACGCACAACACAAACGTTTGTATCAAGTCACATTCAGATGAATTTTGATCTGAAATTTTTAACTTGCCCTCTTGGTGAAGCTTAGAATACACTAAACCTCTTCTCCCCCCCCCCATGATAAAGTATGCTATTAAACTGCAACTGATGGTGAAGCTCCAGTTCTAGAAGTTTGGGGAGTGTGGAG
>OY757934.1:44182256-44192256 GCA_963585895.1 Sepioteuthis lessoniana
AAGAAATGGAAAACAATGTATCAACACCTCCAAAAATATTACGAAAGCACAGATAGGCTATGTCTTTAAGAAATTGAATAATAGTGCATTGAATTGCGAGGCATATTCCTCTTTCAAGGGTGTGTCCTCCAATCACCAAATTGTCATGGCAAAGATATGACTGAGCCTATGAAGGAAAACTGCCTGAACAACGACAACTGTACACTATGACTGGTCCCTGCTTAACAACAGGAATATTAGAGATAAATATACGTTAACACTAAAAAACAAATTCAGTGCACTTCAGGAGATATCAGAAACACCTACTCTGAATGACGAATATGAGAATTCCATCAGTGCCCACATAGACGCAGCAGCAGAATGCATACCAACTAAACAAAAAGCTTAACCTAGAGTCCCATGGGGGTGTCCTTGTGGTGTAATGGTTAAAGCGATGGACTGCAGAATCATAGTACGTGAGTTTGTACTCCAGTCGCGCTATTACGTTCACTTTCGGGCAAATACCCATGGGAAAGGTATGACCCCTCCCTCTTATCCTCCCAGCTATGGGTTAAATAGTACCACAACTGTTCTTCTTGGAGAATGGCTTTGGCATTAAATAACCTACAAAGGTTGATATGCCATTAAACAAAGAAACCAAATCAAACCTAGAGTCCCATGAACCGATCATGAAAATTATTAGTAATCAATTAGACATCAAACTAGGAGTGTTTATGCTAGAAGAACTTGACTCGGTACTAAGAAAAATTAAAAATAGCAAAGCAGCAGGGCTTGATTAAATACCCCCAGAAATATGGAAGACCAGGGAATTCAATGACATACTGCTCTGACACTGTAATGCTGTATATAACCAAAACACAATAGACAGATGGACAAAGGGATGCATCCTCCTCTTCCATAAGAAGGATGACCTCGAATAGCCATGAACTACCGAGATATAACACTTACATCCATAGCGGCCAAGATCTACAATACTCTACTACTCAATCGCATAGAACCTAAATTTGAGAAGATACTTAGAAAGAACCGAAATGGCTTTCAAAGAAATTGATCCACAAATTTTGACTATCAATCGAATTCTAGATGGTGTACGTGCAAAAAACCTTGATACAACAATATTATTTGTTGACTACTCCAAGGCCTTTGACTCCATACACAGAAAAAAGATGGAACAAATACTACTCGCCTACGGCCTATCCAAAAAAAACTGTAACAGCCATAATGATGCTATATAAAAACACGAGAGTAAAAGTCTGTTCACCAGATGGAGACACAGACTACTTTGACATTGTAGCAGGTGTGCCCCATACTTGTTTATCAACTGCCTAGACTATGTGCTTAGAATGTCTATTGATATAATGAAAACGGCTTCAAACTCGCTAAGTAAAGAAGCAGAAGATACTCCGCACAAACAATTAGGGATGTGGACTATGCCGATAACATAGTGCTTCTGGCAAATACACCTGCCCAAATCAAAACCCTGCTACATAGTCTGGAACAAGCAGCTGCTCGCATAGGCTTCCATGTCAACACAGACAAGGCGGAATACATGTGCTTTAATCAAAGAGGCGACATCTCCACACTAAATGATAGTTCTCTGAAACTAGTGAACAAGTTCACCTGACTAGGAAGCAGTGTCTCATCAACTGAGAAAGACATCAACATGCGACTAGTAAAAGCATGGACAGCTATTGATTGGCTATTGATCATATGGAAGTCAGACCTGACTGATAAAATCAAACGCATTTTTTTTCCAAGCAGCGGTTGTGTCAATACTGCTATATAGATGCACTACACGGACACTTACTTAACGTATGAAAAAAAAATTTGACGCCAATTACACAAGAATGCTGCAAGCAATATTGAGCAAGTCCTGGAGGCAACACCCCATAACACAGCAGCTATACAGCCACTTACCAACCATCACGAAAACTATCCAAGTTAGACAAACTAGCTGGAGAAGTAAAGACGAACTCATAAGTAATATACTCCTGTGGACCCCATTACATGGATGAGCAAAGGCAGGATGACCAGCTAGAACCAATATACAACAGCTCTGTGCCGATACAGGATATAGCCTGGAAGACCTTCTTGGAGCGATGGATGATAGAGAGATGTATGACGAGGGCAGGTCAGGGAGATCCGTGCTGGCAGTGCTACATGATGATAATTGGTCAAATAGAACTTAACTGTGTACTTATGCTAAAATGAATTGTTTGAAAAAGAACTGTTTTGACATTTAAACTACATACTTTTGTTAAACTGAATAGTATGAAATAGAACTGTTTTTTGACATTGAAACTGTGTGCTTATGCTGAACTGAATTGTTTGAAATATAACAAAAAATATACTTGAATTAATTTGAATTGCTTGAAATAGAACTATTTATGCGTATAAAAATGGATTTGGCATTAATAACCTACGATGGTGGATGTAAATGGATGCTGTTTGATTGGGTAGGATGTCACACATGATTATAGCTCCTCAGTTGGCACATTAAATCAGACCCTTATTACTCTATTATTATTTACTAAGTTTAACTTAATCTGGTTCAAAAGTCTTAAGTAGCTTACTGTACCTGTTGTTAAGTGATCACTTATGTAAGCAGAGCAGGCTCATCAGTGTGGCTCTATAAGCTCTTGTGTCTCAGAACATTGTATACCTGGCACCACTTTCACCACTCTATTTGGGCAGTCATATCTTTGGTATTTTGTAGCTTGACATGTAGTCATCAGTTGATTTTTATCTGATTGGTACATGTTGACGCTTGACCGAGCTATCAATCAGATTTCTCTGCACAAGATGCACCTGTGTAAATAAGCAGAAACAGTTACATGGTTTAATGGAAATGTGTGGGCGTTATGAAATGATATATACAGCTGCCCCTGTGAGATACAGTCAGTCTTGAGTCAGTCTCAGGTTGCGAGCAGAAGAGATTCTGTTATTCATGAAGAGCAACCTCTAATTGAGTAAAAAAAAACCCAAAAAAAACCCCCCACCTCAGCTGAGAAGCAGAAGTAGTGTTAAGTGGGGCCTCGAAGATAACACATTGTGGTATGGCCGAGAGATAAAGAAATTATTGGTCATTGTGGCAGTCTCCATTCATCTCCGTCTATCTCTGTTTATCTCTCTCACACCACTGAAGTTTTGACCCCTTTTTAGAGAAATAAAGACGTATATATTTTTGTAAAAAGTAACTGTGATTCTTTCATTCCATTATGGTTACACAACATGATGTTTTCACTATATATTTTTAATCTTTATCATATATTGATAAAAATTTGGTTACATGTATTAACTAGGATAAAATAATATTATATATATATATATATATATATATATGATCATCATCATTTTGCACTGGCAGCACAGTTTCCTGATTTGTTCTCTCACCATCCATCCCCACCTTCCATTTTTTCTGGTTGGCCAACACTGGTGCATCCATTATCATGTATAAATATTTACACCTTCAATTAAAAAATTGAAGGTGTAAATATTAAATATTATTTAATTAATATTTAAATTAAATTTAAATTTGATTAATATTTAAATATTAAAAAAAATTAGTTACTAATATTTATAATTCAAATTTCAATAAATATTTAAATAATATAAATTTGTAAAAATTGATAAATAAAACCATGATTTTATTATTTCTGATCGAATATAATACAAAAAAACTGATATTAGGAATTCTTCATGGAAAACTATGACACTAAATAGTGTAATGAAATATATATGTATGTTTATGTGTAAACATAAGTGGTATACTTACATTTTCACTGTTACATACTTATATATTTATACAATCTAATTTTTTGAAATATTAGACATTTTGAAATATATATATTTTTATGTAAATGTATAGAGATGAATATTTTACCGGCTCATTGATCTAGTGGGTAGAGTGTTTGCCAATGGTCCGGGAGACCTCGGTTCAATCCCAGGTCGTGTCATACCAAAGACTTTAAAGATGATACTTGATACCTCCTTGCTTAACACTCAGCAATATAAGGTATGTATCAAGGGTAAAGTGGAGCAATCCAAGGAAAGTAGTAGCGTCCTCCCCTACACCTTTGTGTTGTAGCTATTGAAAAGGGAGCCTTCTGGTTGTCCTCAACTATGGTCGCCAACTTTTTTAAAAAAAATTCAATATCCATTAGTCGTGTTCTGCTTCAAATTTATGTGAAATAATTAGTATTCCAAGATCTTATAAAAAAATTCCTATCACATCATTCTATCTATCTATCTATCTATGTTGATATTTAAATTATATCATATTATCATATTTACGAACCCCTCCACTCGGGCAGGATATGACACAAGGTCAATTTTTTAAGCGGAGTTTAACAGGTTTGAATTCAGAGTTTTCCTTCTCTTAGACTAGTTGCCTCCCCAAAGCTGAAGAACCTAGTCTGCCCTACTATTTACCCATAGCTGGAGGGAGAATAATTGGATTCATACCTTTCCCAAGGGTATTAGTGCGATGTGAAATGCAATCAGTCTCGTTCAGGATTTGAACTCGTGTCACCGTGTTCATTTCCTGTGAATATAACCATTACACCACACGCACCTCCACTTATATCATATTATACATAAGTGTTAACCTTCTTCTTTCTATCTCTGTCTGTTTGATTTGATTATCTGTTTATCTTTCTAAATATATGTAAATGATGAAGCCAAATTATTTTAAATAAGGGATTTTGTTTCTTTTCAAAACCAATCTGATTAAATAAAGAATCAAATAGAAAAAACTTGGTCTCTGATTATATTGTGGTTTGAATTGATACTAGATTCAACAATTTTTTGGTATTTTTCATTATGTATGCAAACTAATCTTTCATCTCTATACATTTTCATACTGTCAAATTTATTTCCAATTTTCCCCCTTGATACATGACCCAATTTTTTCAAATTATTCCCTTATTTAGTTAAATTAGTGTTAAAAATTTTGAAATAGTTTGGTTTCATTGATTTTATATATTTATGTATTCATTTTTTTATTTTTTAAATTTTTTCAAAGGAAATAGAGAACATTTTAAAAATAAATTTCTCACACTTATTACATCACAGAATTCTGAAACAGAATGCTACTAACAGAAATAGAAAATTTAAAACTTTCTCATTATTTCATTTCATTTAAAAAATAAAAAATTTGATTGAAATAAAATTCAGAAGATACATCACATATTTAAATACCTTAATGAAGGTTTTATGTTAAAAACCAAACATTGGAAAATAATTCAACTATAAATAAAGTCATTCTCTGAATACCTTCTTTTTTTTTAAATATTTGTGCACACACAAGCACATAAGTTTTTTGCCTAAAACATTTTTGATGCTATCATGGCAGAACAGGTATAAAACCTAAAAAATAGTAGAATCATGGATACTAGAAGTTTCATGTGTTTTACATAATCTTCAAACTGAAATGGAGAAAAAAGAGACTAATCAGATGATGGAAATGGGGAAAAAATGGCTAATAAAGCATCTATATCTCACACTATATCGACACTAGATTTGTCACCTTTTTCTAATTTCCATTAGAAGTGTTTGTAAAACGCATCAGAGTTGAAGTAACATACTTATAGTGTCTTTAATTCTACTATATATATATATATATATACACACACACACACAGTGAGGTCCTCTGAGCACCTGACAATATCTTTAATAGAAAGAGAGAGAGGTAAATCTAATACTTAATTGCTCTTGTCAGGGTATTAAATTTCCTGACAGATATTTCTTTAATATTGTAATAATATCGGTTAAGTTAGAATATATCTGCCAAAATTATATATAAGGAATATTATTGCTTTGCTGCAATATATTTGTAATAAGAAATGATTCAAATTTTTTGGCTCCTGTGGATGTTTATTTGTCAGAAAGTTATATTCAAAACATATACAAATATCCACCCCCCCTTTTTTTTTCTGTTTTGTTATATTTATGTAAATGCAAGTTTTGGTCTTTTTATGAAACTATAAAGAATGCTCATTTATAGTCAGGAAAAAAAAATAATGGACTCCCCCTCCCCCCACGTCCACAACAAGTAAAAAAATAAATGAAGAAAAATGGCGGTGGAGTAGAAGATGAGTGTTTCACATGTAATTTTCCAATTTCTGAGTTTAAAGAATTTTCCAGTTTTGTGCTGTTTTGCATCTTCCTGTCTGAGATTCTGCTCAGCGACATTTACAGTTTGCGAGATACTTCTTCTTCTTCTATTGTTTTTTCTTTTTCTTTTTTTTATTTAAAAATTTTTTTTGCCCATTTATATCTGTCAGAGACGTGTCAGCTTTGCACGTGCAGAAATGCAGATTTCTGAACCTGAAGCTCTTGAGGTTACGTCTCTTTTACAAACACTCACACGCACACTATTCTATGTTACTTTATTCTTTAAGTGCATGCATATTTCAAGAAGTGCTTGCATGCATACACACATACGCTTTTTTTTATTCTGTTTCCTTCTTTAAACACATCTACCTACATATACTTCAATAACAGCTTATATATACTATCAAAATCATACACAGAAATTTAAAGTGTGCATCAGAGAATTTAGTGTGTATGTGTTTGCATGTGAGGTATTAGCCAGAAACCCAAGGAATTATGAATTTGGTGGGCGGGCAGGGTAAAACTCTTGATCCTTAACACCTAGTTGGGCATCTCATGTGTAATGGTTTACAAGCTTGATTAGGAGGCCATTCTTGTTCTCTACTAAGCTTTGTTTAGTCTAACTCATAGACTAATTATATCACCTGCTATTTCTAATTGGTCACTTATCTAAATATTGAACAGTTTCATAATGGCTTAACTTGCTTTTTTTTTATCTTGTAATTTACTTAGCTTTGCTTTGTCTGGCTTTCAGGTCTCAGATTGCTTTTAGTACCTGCTGTTTTTGAATAGTCACCCATTTAAGTAGTGAACAGGCTCATAACTGCTTAAGTTCTTTCTTTGTTTTACCTGTGATTTACTAAACTTTGCTTAGTCTGGCAAACAGGTTTCTGCTTGCTTTTAGTTCCTTCAGGTTCTTCTATATTATTCTGAGGACTCTAACAATCACTGGTATCACTTTCCCCTTTATATTTCATAACTTTTTCATCTCTCTGGCAATGTCCTGGTATTTGTCCAGTTTTTCAAATTTTTTTACTTTCACTTTCACTCTAATCTGCTGGAATGACAATATGTCAACTAGTTGACATGTTTTTTTTTTCTTTTTATTAACTAAAACTAGCTCTTGTATTTTGGTTGGATTGGCTGATCTGTTTTTATCTCAAAATCTCTGAGAAATTGGTATTTTATTTTTCAAGGCAGATTCTGATCTCAACATGTACCATTCATCTGTATGGTCAATGTATAGTTTGTACAATTCCCAGTGGATCACCTTTCTCATTTAGCCATGCCTGTTATTGTATTTCTTTTGTGCTAGTTAACTGCATTTGTGTATCATATGATTGATTTTCATTTCTCTCCACATAGCCTACATTTGCTGCTCTTATTATTATTATTATTATTAGTCTTTGGAAGTTTTTTATACCTGCATTATCTGATCATCTTTCACTGGAGTCTAAGTGACAACAAGTCTCAATTTTCCTGGACTCTTCTCACTGTTCTTGTTGACCTTAACAATCCTGTAGTTTGGATGATCTTGGCTCGTCCTCCAATTTCCAACTCTTCCAGCCCCCTAATGAAGCCTTTGGGGATTGTTCCAAGTGCACCAATTACAACTTCATGTTCCTTAGCTTTTTTAGTTCTCTGGCAAGGTCTAAATACTTGTCTCACTTTTCATTTTCTTTTATGTTCACTCTATGAATTATTATTATTATTTTACTTTTTGTGAGTTTTTAACACCAGTTTGAATTGATAGTTTTTCACTGAGTGACAGTAAGTCTCCTCTGGTCTCCAGGACTCTGCTTAGTATTCTAGCTGAAGTCAACATTGCTGTGGTTTGGATGGTTTCAATTCTACACCTTCTTGCCTTCCTTCACTTTCACTTCACATCTGGTCTGGCAAAATCTACAAGATAATGAGTTCTTTGCTTCTTGTTGATTAACATTAGGTCTTGACTTCTGGTCAAAATATGATGATCCATTTGTATTTCAGAGATTTTTAAATGTCACATTTTCTAGAACAGATTCTGGTTTGTGCATATACCATTTTTCAGCATGATCAAACTAATCTCTTGCACAATTCCCAGTGGGTCACCTTTCCCGCCCATTCATGCCTAGTCTTGTATTCCTTTTGTGCCAGTTTGTTGCATTTGCTTATGATGTAATTAACTATTTCATCTCTGTTACTACATAACATACACTTGCTCATCTTCTGTGTATTATTCAGTTTTTTAAACCCTTTTTTTTAAAAGTGGGGGATCCCTTTGCTGATGTGGTTATTGTGTTGGACTAACATCGTACTAAATGATTCTACCTTCAGTTATGCTATTCACTTTCAGACTAATACCCTGTGAAAAGGCATGAACCCCTTTATCCCTCCCCAGCTACTGTCCTCCAAAAATGACTTTAAAACACTTTTTTAAAAGTATTAGATAAAGTAACAAAATAAAAATTCTTTTTAAGTTCAGGTGAATCTTATGTCTTTTCGGTCCAGTTGGCTGGAGATCTAAAATATGCTGACTGCAGTCAGGATTGAACCTGCAAAAAAATCATAGAGATATAAGAACATTAAGTTTATAAGTCCCAAAAATTCACTCTGAACTGTCTAGCATGACTCATAGCATAATGGTTATAGGTGTTGGTTCCCTAAACTTTTTAGTGACTATCATCTGGAGGTTACAGGTTCAGTCCTGATTGCAGGCAAGTAACAATACAGAAATACTTGTACCCAGTTATGGTTAATGGAATCAGAGCAAGCAACCCCGGTGGATTAAATAAAGGACAGAGTTAGAAGTTCTGTGTTAGCTCCCGAGTTCAACAAGAAACACTTGTAGAAGTCTGAAGGACATATTGGCTGAAACATAATGAATATAACAATAAAGATGAAGACAACAATAGTACGAAAACCCTAAATGATAAAAATCATCAAGCTTTATGTCAGAAATTCAGCCAACTAATAGCAAGACCAGTGTGCCAAAAAAATTAGTTCTCATTTGAAAATGAAATTAACTCCAAACTATTCACGAAGAAATCATATGTATATCCATTTAAATGTAGGCAAAAAATGACTGATGTTAAATTTTTACTATTACATAGCAATACTTGAAACCATTTAACTTTGTGCGAACAAATGATTATTAATTAATAGAATTATTCATGTTAGATAAAAATACTTAAAAGCACTAAACCATATGCAAATAAAATGAACTGGGGCTTGTTTAAAAATGTTATCTACAAACTATGCATATACAAATCATATATTCAATATATTTGTATAAACAGGATTTGACATTAAATAACCTACAATGATTGAATTGCCATAAAACCCAAACAAACCAAACCTTCTATGTCTTATTTTCTTGGACAGCCTCTACACATGAGCAAGATATGATACAAGGTAAATTTTTTAAGTGAAGCTTAACTGGTTTGAATTCAGAGTTTTCCTTTGCCTAGCTGAGTAGCCATATGAAGGTTTAAGATTTATACCTTCCTCAAAGGTATCAATAAATATGTGAAATGGAAACAGCCTCATCCAAGATTTGGGTCACTGCATCCATTTTGTGCGATGATAGCCATGCATTACGAGTGCCTCTGGTTTATGCATATACCATTTGTCAGTATGTTGAAATTTTTATGATTATTATTGATGATTATAATATCAGTTTTTTTAAAAGTATTGGGGACTCTGCATAAAGTAAGAAAGCAAAACTTCTTGGGAGTTCCTCTGTGGAGGGGTGAAACCCTCATGATAACACCATCTTTTGATTGTGGGTGATGGCCTGAAATGCTTGAGGATGGGAGCCTGTTTGCTGAGCAGTCCATGACTTACAACACTCCACTTTAAGCCTTCAGTGTGGCTCAATTGGTTCAGTTGACTGGCCATGTCAAGT
>OY757934.1:44197256-44234756 GCA_963585895.1 Sepioteuthis lessoniana
GTGAAGAGTTTGAGGCAGTGGGTCCTCCTTGTTACTCTGCCAACTATAGATATACTTCATTTACTAATTATGCTAATTTTCATCAACCAATTATTAGCCTCATTAAGTAAATTAAATCACAAATTGATTGATATCTTTGCCTTATTGATTTAAACTCTATTTCTTGGATTGGAGGTGGATTTGGATTTGGTTATTTCAAAATGGAGAATCTAATAGAATTCTTGTTCATCCTTCAGTCATCACTCTCAGTTAGGAATACAAATAAGAGTGCTCAAGGTCTATGTACTCTGCAAAAGGCAGCAAAAGAACAATCTTGTTCAGATTTTTATGGTTTCTATTAGACCATGTATTTGTTATTTTAGATTGATTGAGGTGGAAAGACTCCATGGTGTTATGGCAGGGAGTCCGCATGGTACAGTGGCTAACCTACTTGACTGCTGCATTGTAGTAAGCAGGTTTGAACTCCAGTCACACTATTACGTTCACTTTCAGAGGATTACCCAGTCGGCTGGGGCTGTAGAATACACTGACTGCTTCTCTGCAGAGGGTTAAGACCCCCAATCCACCCAGCAAGTGGTCTAGATATGACACTAAACAATCTGATGGTGAGGCTCGAGTAATGCTGGAGCTTTGGGGAATGCGGAGTATCCCTTCATTGCCATTGCTCCCAGGTCCATTCTGGCTTGGAGTGGTAGCACCTGATAGGATCCTATTTATGGGTCAAAAAGAACTAAATTTATGCTAAACTGAATTTCTTGAAATTGAACTGTAAATGTATAAAAATAGATTTGGCATTAATGACCTATAATGGTTGACATGCTATAAAAGCAAAGCAAACCAAAAAAACAAACTTTGAGAAGAATACACTTGAGAACAGTATGAACCCCCTTATCTCCCAGCTATGAGTTAAATAGTATCACTTCTGTTCTTCTACAAGAATATCTTTGGCATTAAATAACCCCTGAAGGTTGATATGTCATTAAAACAAAGAAACCTAACCAAATCATGATTGATTGATTTTAACAGTATGTCAACCCATCTAGAGTTATTTTATACCCAGAGGTTAGGGAATTGTGTTCATTCTACTTTCATATTTACATTCTTTTGTGTAGTTGTTTAAGAGCTTTTTTTTTTCTCACATAAAAATAATTTTTAAACAGATCTGTTTTACCCATAGATGTGACCCTAACAGGTACTACCATTCTAGGACCTGGGAATAATGACAATGAAGGGGTACTCCACATTCCCCAGATCTCCAGAACCAGAGCTTTAGTGTTAGACACAGTTTAGTGTTATACCCAGGACACTGTAGACACTTGGTCAGTTTCTCACCTGTGTGATATAATCACAGATGAGAAACTGACTGTTACCAAGCACTGTTGTCTGTGTCTATACTACCCTCACTCAGATATGTATATGCTCTATCACTAATATTGAGCACTCTTTATTTATAAAAATAACAAGCTATTAATATTTCTTTCAAGCAGTGGTCATGTCGATACTGCTGTATGGATGCACTACATGGACATTAACTAGACATATGGAGAAAAAGCTTGACGGCAACTACACAAGAATGCTGTGAGCAATATTGAACAAGTTCTGGAGGCAGCACCACAGAAAGCAACAGCTGTACATTCACTTACCACCCATCACGAAAACTATCCAAGTTAGACGAACTAGACATGCAGGACACTGCTGGAGAAGTAGGGATGAAACTCGTAATTGAGATACTCCTAGCAAAAGTAGGACGACCAGCTCAAGCATACATACAGCAGCACTGTGCCGATACAGGATGTAACCCTGAAGACCTCCCAGGAGCAATGGACGATAGAGATGTATGGCAAGAAAGGGTCAGGGATATCTGTGCTGATGGTGCAAAATGATGATGATGATGATGATGATGAATATATATTTACACACACACACACACACACACATTTGTAAACAATTAGTGATGAAATCTACTATTTTGAATATGAAGAATAAACTATTTATTGCAGTGTAAATAGTAATCTAAAATCTGATTACAATGTTACTTTCTAGTGTGTATGTGCTTTAGTTTAATCCATAAAATATCACAGACCATATATATTTGGCAAGGAGCAGGTTAAAGCTATTAAAAGTGGACTCCCATCTGCCTGGGCCAAATTCAGAGTCAGCGGCTCAGCTGTTAATTGAAGGATATTTTGATATAACACTAAGCTTTGACTGCTTCCAGAAATAACTTTACCTGACCATTGCCTCTCAAGCATTTCTTTCTTTAATACCTTCCCCTAATTTATATCTGGCTATTTTCTATCATATCCTCTCACTTCTATTGCTACTCCCCCTACCACCTCTGGACATAATTTTTTCTCGCCTTCCTGTCATACAAGCACTTACAGATATGAGCCTTTACCAAATTTTCCCCTCTTCTCTGACAGTTTTCTATTTATCAAGCTGATGATTTTCTTAATTTCATTAATTTGTTCGAAATGTAATTTTTCTGTAGATTTTCTTCTTCACCAATGATTTTTCTCTAATGTAGATCCTTTTAAAAATAAGGAGGCCGTACTATTTAAGGCATTTCCATTCTCACTCCTACCCCATGCCCATTCTTACTCTGATCTACATTATTATTTTTATTTTTTTTTGTTTCTTCTCTCTTCCATCTTTGGATTGAACTGATTGGACAGGCTCCTCTGTGTTTTCATCATGATTGGGTTTTATTGCCTCGTCTAAGTAGGTTTTCTCTGGGATTATCTTCTGGAAATGGCATTTTTGCTTTAGAACTTAAGTCGTTTGTTTATTGCCACTTAAATTGGAAGAAGAAGAACTTGTCTTTCTGTTGTGTTTTCTATTTTGGCAAGTGACTAATGTTGTTATTATTTTCTAATTTACGGTTCACCTTTGATCAAGTGTTAAGCGGATACATCTTAGATTTTTTTTTTTTTTTAAATCTGTTTGACTTGTATTTGTTTGCTTAAAGTTAAGTGGGCAGAAAATGGCTGTCTATTCGAGGGAACATAAAAATGAAGTAAAAATAGATTTGATTCAGAATACATAGACTTGTATATATTCAAAAGTGTTTCTTTATGTAAGTATGTATGTATCTATCTCAGCCTATTCTTATCTATCTTATTTGGTTTGTACAAATTTACCATAGTCTGTTCATATCTATTTGTCTATATATTTTAGTTTGTTCATATCTATCTCAGACTATTTATTTTCTGTCTATCTGTCTGTTCATGTCTGTCTGTGTCCGTTCATATCTATCTGTCCCAGTCTGTTCATATTTATCCATCTGTCTATCCATATCTATCTATCTATGCCTGTTCATATTCATATTTATCAACCTGTCTGTCTATTCATATCTATCTATCTATGCCTATTCATATCTATCTGTTTATCTCAGACAAAATTGATAAATGTGAACAGACTATCTGAGTCTGTTCATATCTATCTATCCCAGTCATTTCTCTACTTGTCTGTCTATCCATATCCATCTATCTATCTAACTCTGACTTAGACCCAAGTATATATGAGATTTATCATAGGTTAATTATCAAATAAAGATATAGTAATCTTCAATAGTATTTTGTTAAAGTACATTTTAACTTTAATACTGTGTCTTTTTGTTACAAAAAAACCCAAAACAAACTTAGTTTCATTATAGTTAAGACATAAGAGGAATGTTTACACCCATTGTTTATTTGATTCTTTCATTATTAATTTCTGTAAAATTCCTGTAAATAATTATTATTACCCAAAAGTGGCATATAAAGATATACAAATGTCATTTCAGAACCAGTTATGTTGGTAATTAATCACTTGGAACTGAAATATCTTGCAGAAAAGTCTTTGAGTCTAAGATAATAAGAGTCATATATTATCATTATTTGATTTTGTTGTAACCTAACAAAAGGTTATTGTATGAGAAATAACCAAAACAGAGGTTGGAAATGAAATGGAAATCTTTATAGCATTAACAAAATACAATACTTGCCAGCAGCATAAAGAAGGCACCTGCTGCTCGTGTTGTCTACTTAGCCAGCATATTTTTACCCCTTCACAATAGTGTTCAACGTATTAATGAGGAATGGGACATACCCATTAATGTTCATGGGTAGGATATATAACAAATTTTCAGTTTTATTTTCAGTTTCTTGCAATCCTTCTGTGTCTTTACTGAAGACTTAGAGTGGGAGAACGTAGGGATTATATGTATTCTGTATATTAATGTTTTTTACTGCCTCTTTTGAGTAATATTTTTTTATCATATTGGTTGTACTCTCTAAAGCAGTTCTGCAAAGTGCTATTTTTTGTATTTTATATAGGCTGGTATGACCAGGTATCTTTTTAATGTGTTTATCTGTCCCTTTCTTTGATCTTACCCAGTGCTCCCACTATTACTGGCACAGTAGTAGTTTTAATGCTACCGGCTCATTGACCTTGTGGGTAGAGTGTTTGCCAATGGTCCGGGAGACCTGGGTTCAGTCCCAGGTCACGTCATACCAAAGACTTTAAAAATGGTACTTGATACCTCCTTGCTTAACACTCAGCAATATAAGGTACATATCAAGGGTAAAGTGGAGCAATCCAGGAAAAGGAGTCGCGCCCTCTCCTACACCTCGGTGTAGTAGCTATTGAAAAGGGAGCCTTCTGGTCACCCTCTTTACTTTACTTTTTTACTTAGTAGTTTTAAGATGCAACAATTTTTTTCAATTTCTTTTTCCAAGTCTTTGTATTTACTTATTTTATTATATTCTTTGACAGATATGTTATTATCTGTTGGTTCAGTAACATCAATTAGAAGGCATGTTTTTCTTTTATAGTTCTTAACCTTGAAATCTTGGCCCAGTCAGCTGGGGGTGCAGAATACACCAACTGCATCTCTGCAGAGGGGTGAGACTCCCCCAACGAATGTTATGGATATGACTATAAACTATCTGATGTTGAGGCTTCAGTAATGCTTGACTTTAGGGGAATGCAGAGTTCCCTTTCATAGCCATCCTCCCAGTTCCACTCTGGCCCTGGATGGTAGTACCTGAAAGGTTCCTATCTATGGGTCAAATAGAACTGTTTGACATTTAAACTGTGTATTTTTGCTAAACTGAATTGTTTGAATAGAACTGTTTTTCCATTTAAATGTGTGTTACGAAAAAATGACTGATGTTTAATTGAATTGTTAGTGATTCATAGCAATACTTGAAAATACTAAACAGTGTGCAAACAAATGATTAATTGTGAATAGAATTGTCCATATTTGATAGAAATAAGTGAAACCATTTAACTGTATGTATGTGTGTGTGTGTGTGTTTGGGGAGAAATAACTCAAGCACATTTAAAAATGTTATCTACAAAATGTGTTTAGAAATCATTTTTGAAATTTGGTCTATTTCTCTTTATCTTCCTATCAGTTTGGACAGCAAAGTCCTAGAGAATAGTAGTTTCTTTGGCTTCCATTATTGGTTCTGGTTGGCGTTTATACCATTTTTCACAATCCAATATTTCTTTTTCTTCTTCTTATAATTATTATTATTATTTGTGGTGGTAGTGGTATTTTATTTACACCAGTTTGAACAGGTTGTTTTCACTGAAGTCCAAATGACCAAGTGTCCTCAGGTTTCCAGGACTTTTCTAAATATTGTAACTGACCTTAACAGTGCTGTGATCTGAATTGTCTTAATACTTCCTCACATTTCCAGTTTCCCGTCTAAGCTTTTGGGAATTAGTTGTCTAAATCTGAGACGAAGCTTGATGATTTTTATCAGTAAGAGTTTTTGGACTATTGTCTTCGTCTTTATTGTTTTTTCACAATGTTTCGCTGCTGTATCCTCCAGCCTTCCCTAGGTATCCCCTGTTTGTCTGGGCATAGAAATGATTCAACCTGGGAAATCAGTCAAACTTTAAAAATGATTTCCCAGGTTGAATCATTTCTATGCCTAGATAAACAGGGGACACCTGAGGAAGGCCGGAGGATACAGTGGCCGAAATGTTGTGAAAAAAGCAATAAAGACAAAGATAATAATGCGAAAACTCTTACTGATAAAAATCTCTTGGGAATTGTTCCTAGGGCACCATTTACAATTCATATCACTGTCACCTTCATATTTCACTGCTTTTCCAGATTGCTGGCAAAGATCTAAGCATTTCTATCTCTTTTCATTTTCTTTTAGTTTCATTCTGTGATCTGTGGGAACAGCAAAATCTGCTAGATAACAAATCCTTTTTTCTTGTTAATTAATGCTAAGTCTGGTTGGGATTGGATGATCCATTTGTATCTTGAAGTTCTAGAGAATTTTATACATCTTATTTTCTCAGACAAATTCTTGTTTGTGCGTATATCATTTGTCAGTATGGTCAAATTTTAATCTCTTGCAAAATTCCCAGTAGATCGTTTTTCCCTTCTAGTTGTGTAGTCTTGAATTCCTTTTGTGCCTGTTAGCTATATTTGCTTAATTAATTAACTAGCAATATTCATATACTGTACACATTTGCATTTTCGTTTAGCTCAATCTGGCAAATACTTACTGAATCTCTATAAACCCATAAAATCCTGTTAAAACAATTTCCTTTCATATGATTTATGATTTATCTAAAAGCTTATCAAGGGCATTGGAATGTGTATTGTTTTTTTTTTAAATAACTTTTAATCAATGAAACAGGTTTTGGTTACTTAAGTGTTAAATGAAATGGTTTTGGTTATTTAACTGTTAAATGAAATGGTTTTGGTTATTTAACTGTTAAAGGAAATGGTTTTGGTTATTTAACTGTTAAATGAAATGGTTTTGGTTATTTAACTGTTAAAGGAAATGGTTTTGTTTACCTAACTGTTAAAAGAAATGGTTTTGGTTATTTAACTGTTAAATGAATTGGTTTTGGTTATTTAACTGTTAAAGGAAATTGTTTTGGTTACCTAACTGTTAAATGAATTGGTTTTGGTTATTTAACTGTTAATTGAATTGATTTTGGTTATTTAACTGTTAAATGAATTGGTTTTGGTTATTTAACTGTTAATTGAATTGATTTTGGTTATTTAACTGTTAAATGAATTGGTTTTGGTTATTTAAATGTTAAATGAAATGGTTTTGGTTATTTAACTGTTAAATGAAATTGTTTTGGTTATTTAACTGTTAAATGAAATGGCTTTGGTTATTTAACTGTTAAATGAAATGGTTTTGGTTATTTAACTGTTAAATGAAATGGTTTTGGTTATTTAACTGTTAAATGAAATGGTTTTGGTTATTTAACTGTTAAGTAACCGAAACAATTTACAAACAAAAACTCTAAATTTTCTTTAATTCAGGTTTTCCTGATATCTAATTCATTTTTGAAATTGTTAAATTTTTTTCTGACTTTTTAAAAACTGCAGGTTCATGAGGTTAAAATGTAAATGTAATTAAATATACACATTTAAATTATGTAACATTTTGATATAAAATCAAATAACATTTTTTTTGTTCATCAAAGTTTTTCAAGTGCATAGGGACTTTATAATATTAAAAATTCATTGAGTTATTACTTTAGAATTATAAAAATCAGTATTTCTTTCACAAAGTAAAAGATATGACCTTATATTTATAAGTTGGAAATATCTCCCTCATCCCAATGAAAATCTCACATTAATGCACATAGTGACTTGATAGAATGTTGCTGATTTTCAAGGTAAATTTGTGTAGATTATGGTGATTATGAACAAACTACTGGACATAAATTTAAAAAAAAAATGCATGAAAAATTAATAAAAGTCCATGCTTCTAATTTGTGATTAAGCAGAATTTTTACAATGGAAAGTTACTATGCTACAGAAGCTGAATTTTTAGAATGGCTTCTAATAAAAATAACAGACCAATCTAAACTGCTGATTGTCTGCCAAATTTGACCAGATTAACATTACTATGAGTTTTCATATGTAGCAAAGTATACTAACACTCTGTTCATGTGAGTGAATTTATTATATGTGAAAGAATGGGTGTTCAAATAATTATTTTCATTTATTTTTTCATTTATTTCATACTATGAGTTTTCATATGTAGCAAAGTATACTAACACTCTGTTCATGTGAGTGAATTTATTATATGAGAAAGAATGGGTGTTCAAATAATTTTTTCTCCTGTCTCATTGATAAAAAGTTATTAAAAAACTTCACATATAAACAACCTTGCTAAACTTGTTGATAAATCAATTTCCTTTCGTTTGATGCATGGGTTGACAGAATTTTATGGGTTTATAGCAATTTTATAAGCATTTTTCAGATGAAATCCACTGAAAATGTAAATGTTTACAGTGTTTTATGGTGCAGTAAACCATTGCTAAAGTGATGAGTTATATATCTTTTAATAATTCCTGAAAATTTTGCATATACATCCCTAGTTTCATTGCTCTATCTTGAATGGTTTTTGCTGTAAATGGGATTAGTCAATGAAAACATGTTGTCCAAAAATATTCAGAAAAATAGGGGCCTTTTTTGTCCATTTTTCCTACTTCAAGTACTAAGATTCCAAAAAGTTATTGATAGATTTTGATAATTTAAAACCCCAAAATCTTATGTCAATCTATATTTAATAAATAACCTCTTTGCTATAACAAAATCTGGTTTGAAATTTCTTTTTTAATCATTGCTGGATCAACCATTTCATCACTGTCACCACATAACCTACACAGCCCAGTCGGCTGAGGCTGCAGAATCAACTAACTGTGACTCTACAGAGTGGGGAGAACCTCTTCCCCACCTTAATGAATGTCCTGGTTATGACCCAAAACCATCTGATGGTGAGGCTCTTGTCCTGTAGCTTTGGGGAATATGAAGTAATCTTTCATTGCCATTGTTCCCAGGTCCACTCTGGCCTGGTTTGGTAGCAACTAATAGGGTCCTATCTATAGGTCAAATAGAACTGTTTGACATTTAAACTGTTCAAACGAATAGTTTATTCTAAATTGTTAGAAATAGAACTGTTTTTTGATTTAACTGTATGTAAACTAATGACTGATATTTAATTGAATTGTTAGTTATACATAGCAAACAAATGAATAGTGCTAAATGGCAATACTTGAAAGTGTTTAACTGTGTGCCTAAGTTGAATTATTGGTATTATTACATAGCAATACTTGGAACCATTTGACTGCATGCAAATGAATAAATAGGGCTGAAAAGAATTTTTTTGTGTTAAAAAGCAATACTTGTAACTGCTTCACTGTGTGCAAACAAATGACTGATGTTAAATTGTGACTGTTATACAAAAATACTTGAAACCATTTAACTGTATGCAAAAAAATGAGCTCAGGTTCATTTAAAAATATTACCTATGAAATATTTTACAAATATTTTTATGAATAAATGTATATGCATATAAATAGGATTCGGCATTAAATAAAATACAATGGTTGATATGCCATAAAGCACAACCAAACCAAATCCTATATATTTAATATATTTGTATAAAAAGGATTTGGCATTAAATAACCTACAATGGTTGATATGCCAGAAAATCCAACCAAACCAAATCCTATATATTTAATATGTATGTATAAAGAGGATTTGGCATTAAATAACCTACAATGATTGATATGCCATAAAACCCAACCAAACCAAATCCTATATATTTAATATATATGTATAAAGAGGAGTTGGCATTAAATAACCTACAATGGTTGATATGTCATAAAACCAAACCAAACTATAACTTACATTTTTTTTTTCTATATATTATCAATTTTTACTCTGATATAATTGGTTCTTATGGCATTATTTTGTGCTGTTATTAAAAGAGATTCAAATTCCCTCTTGAGGTTTTCCCTTTTTAGTCACTATCATTATTATAAGATAATTTTTGAGTGTATGTATAAATATATAAATAAAAAGGACAGCAGAGACACAGTCAATAGTATTTAATGATTCAGTTGCTTGCTTATGCTGTCATCCGACTTGATAGTCACTAAGTGCCATTGACTTTTTGTCAATACTATCCTAACTTTGATCTACATAAGCTCTACCATTAATATTGAGCACTATTTAGAATTATACCTAACTACATTATATATTTGCTCTGATGATTGCATAGGCAAAAAACTGACAGTCACCAATTGCCATTGAGTTTGTGTCAATACTATCCTAACTTTGATCTACATATGCTCTATCATTAATATTGAGTGCCTTCCTGGCGACAACACCCCACAAGGCACCAACTATACAGCCACCTGCCTCCAATCACGAAAACTATCCAAACTAGATGAACCAGACATGCAGGACACTGCTGGAGAAGCAAAGACGAGCTCATAAGTGATATACTCCTATGGACCCCTGCATATGGCCGGGCAAAAGCAGGACGACCAGCTAGAACATACATATAGCAGCTATGTGAGGATATGGGATGTAGCCCTGAAGACCTGCCAGATGCGATGAATGATAGGGAGAAGTAGCGAGAGAGGGTCAGGGATATCTGTGCTAGCGGCACGACATGATGATGATGATTTATAGATATAACAAACTATACACTCAGACACATGTACACAAGGTATTTTTAGTTGCTCTTTTCTTTGATTGATCACTTTCATTATAGGATAAGCAATCTTGTTGATTAAACTCTTTTATTTATACAACATCATATCTATATATATATATATATATATATATATATATATATATAAAATGTTAGGACAAAAGTAATAGAGCAATTAATAACAAGGATAAAGATTCATTTTGTATTATTATAAATCATCTTATTACTTCTGCCTCAACCTGTATCGATAGACATGTATATTTGAGGCAGATGATTACTATTAATCTTTACTTAAACATTGCTAAGTTGTAGTTGCTTGATATCTGTATTTGTCCAAATAAGCAAATTTTTTTTTTCTATCTTGCTGAAACTCTTACAGGAGGAGTGTCTTTGTTAATCCATTTTATTACAAATATTTTTCTCTTGTAAATAGAAAATTCTTAATCAATAAGTACTTTAGCTTTTGTAAAATTTATTCAGGTAAATCTAAAAAAAAATTAAAAAATTAATTTTTAATTTTTTTATTTTTTTATTATTTTAATTTAAAGTAGACAAATAAGTTTTGATGCTATTGGCACTAAAATGATAAATTTTCAAATTATTACCTCCCACACCTTTTTTGTTTTTATCAAATAAAAGGAGTTGGAAAAAGAAAAAAAATTAGGACTAAACAAAACAAAAATCGTTGATTGGAGAATATTATATATATTTATATATATATGTATGAGAAAAATAAGTGGAAAGGGGGATAAACCAAAATACTGACAATGGATTTAGCAATGATATTTTGTCTTCATTTTAGAAAGACTTCATCATAAATAATGAAATATCATTGCTAAATCTGTTGCCAGGGTTTTGGCTTATTCAGTTTTCCACTTATTTTCTCATTTTGTCAGATTTATCAAAATCTATCATCTCTCTCTCTCTCTATATATATATATATATATATATATATATATATATATATATATATATATTGTAGGGTGAGTGAAAGGTTTTGCAATATTTTGGAGTATACTAGGTTGCAATGTGTATATTGTGACTTAAGCAGTTAAAGCTGTGGAAAGAACCTGCTGGGGTTTGTAGTATTGTGGTAGTTAGTGTGCTGACACTTTGTGCAATGCTTCACTCCATGTTTGATTTGAAAACTGCACAGATGAACTTGTAATCTCGTCTAACTTGGGAACTTATGCTTTATGAATTCAAACTGGGTCATTATACTGTCAAAGCAACCAAAACGTTTGTTGGGCACATTACAAAGGCATGGTAGGTCTCTTTACAGTAACCAAATAGTTGAAGAAATTTCACTCAAGGTGCAAAAACTTTGATGATCAGGTAACATCAGGTAGGCCTAAAAGCATGGATTATGAGGCCATGCTATAAGCAATTGAGGCAAATCTGTTGCTGTAATGAAAATAATGACTTACCGCGGAATCCAAAATGGGCGAGAACGTGTTTTGCATACGAAGTGAGAAAATATTCCTGAGAGTGAGGATGCGATTTGTACAATGTAGAGACGCTCTCATGCAAATTTTGGTCCGTCAGGACAGAGATAAAAACAGCAGCGTTGACACAGCTGGTGCTCTTGTTGCAAGTTATAAGAGACGTACGGTCGAACTTTGCTTTCTCTTTTTGTTTCTTATGAAGGTTACCAATCGGGCTTGCAAGTGAGAGGAGAATTACGGTGGGACTTGTTTTTTTTTTAAGAGACTTACGGTCGGACTTTTTGTCAAAAAGACTATCAATCGAGCATGTGAGTGTGGAGAGACTTACGGTCGGACTTGTTTTATTTTCTTGTTGTTATTCAGTTGGCCAACACTTGATTTAAAAAAGAAAAAAAAATTCTGCTTCAGTTGCATAGTATTTGGAGAGTATCAGGCGAGTTCAGCATCTCACAGTTCATTTTGTTCATCTCCTTCATGACCTTGGCAAAAAGCATCTGAACAAAATATAACAAAACTTTTGACTCACCGTTGTATATTTATTTATTGAGACACTCTGGCATGAATGGGTTTGTGACTCAAGGTCAGTTTTTCAGTGGGGTACTACTGGTTTGAATGAGGTGTTTTCCTTTTCCTCGAATAGTTGTCTTACAAGGCTAAAGAACCCAGTTTGTCCTATTTGCTCGTAGCTGGAGGGAGAATAGTTGTATGCATGTCTTTATCAAGGTTATTTGTGCTATGTGAAATGAAAACAGCCTCATGCAGGCTTTGAACCTGAGCTACTGTGTCCATTTCCAATGACAATAACCATTACACCACCATCACCCTTGTGGGTGTGTTATATATATATAAAAAGTGTGTGTGTTTATGGTGTAATGATTACTGTTATAGAAAATGGATATGATTAGCTAAGTTTAAATCCTGGATTAGACTTTGTATTTCACATAGTGCTAATACCCTTTGGAAAGGTATGAATCCAATCATTCTCTCCAGCCATGGGTAAATAGATGGGCAAATTGGGGATGTCAACCAGTCAAGGAGAAGGAAAACTCTGAATTCAAACCTGTTAAACCCTGCTTAAAAATGACTTTGTATCACATCCTTCTCATGTGAAGGAGTGTGTGTGTATAAATAAATAAATATATATATATATATATATATATATATATATATATATATATATATATATCTTGGATGAATAGAAACCAGTTTTGTCTAGTTAATTTGTAGATTCTGAGATAAAATAAATTAAAAGCAAGATATGGTAAGATACTTAGCTATAAAGGTTATATAGTTATAAAATGACAGTAAAGTGGGATAAGGAGAAGAATTGATTTAATAAGTTTGTTGATGGAAAACTTAATTTGGTGCAATTTACTAAGGCGTTACAGTTATTAATGTAGCCATCTTGATGATCAGGTAGAAGGTAATCGTAGCCAGTTGGCAAATTGTGTGCCTAACTTAATAATATATATGTAATTAACAGGACATCATTTTTAAATTGTCCTACAGAGTTGAATCAAAAAGCAGTGGCATCTATAAAAACTGGGCCCTAGGCATTTCCTGAAATAAGTCTATATGGGGAAGGGGGAGGTCTCTTCTATAATTTGTTCCAAATTCCTGAGATTTAAAATACCATATATATTATTGAGATACAGAGTAAGTCTTTAGCATAATGATGGGAAAAAAAGTCATTTATTTTATATAAAAAAAAATCAATATGACTTCTGTCGTTAATGCACCTAATTTAGTTATGAATAGTAATGTGGGAACTCAGAAATACTGTGAAAACTATTTATCCAAAGACATGTGACTATCTATATATATATATATATATTGTGTGTGTGTATGTATGTATATCACTGTGTGAGTGTGTCTGTGTATACATAACTATGTATGTGTTGAAAATTATTTATCCAAAGACATATGTGATTGTTTTTATATATATATATATATACACACACACACACACACACACACACACACACACACACACACACACACACGTATGTGTCTCTCTCCTATGTTAGGTGTCAGTTTCATTTTTGTGAAATAAAATTTCATTTCTTATACTGCTATCTTAATGGCAAAACGAAATCTATGTTTTATTTTAAAATTTAGCTGTTACTTTCAAATTTTATTTATTTTTTGTCAGTGAGTAAAGCGGACTTCCCATAGCACAGTGGCTAGTGCTGGACTGTGACATTGTTGTAAGATGAGTTTGAAAACCAGCTGTGGGCTTAACAGTACCTCTAGCTTTGGCATTAAATTACCCACAAAGATTGATATGCTATTAAACAAAGAAACCAAAACCATAATTTGATATATGGTAAAAACCCAGAAGAAAATTGATTCTAGAGGACTAGTAGATCTAAATGCTTTCTATAATATTGTTACTATAAATTGTATTTGTTTTTATGTCTATTTAATTCCAGTAATAAAATCATTTGTATTTTAATAACACTAGATTTCTAGCAAAACATGTTTGGCTGAATTTTATTCTAAATTTAATTATCTATACTTCTAAATGAGTTTGTTTTCTAATCAGGACTTTAGCTCAGTCGGCTGGGGCTGTAAAATACACTGACTGCTTCTCTGCAGAGGGGTAAGACTCCTCGAATGAGTGTCCTGGATAAGACACTAAACAATCTGATAGTGAGGTTTCAATAATGCTGGAGCTTTGGGGAAATGCAGAGTACATCTTTATTGTCATCACTACCTGGTCCACTCTGGCCTAGAGTGGTAGCACTCGATAGCGTCCTATCTATGGGTCAAATAGAACTAAACTGTGTACTTATGCTAAACTGAATTGCTTGAAATAGAACTGTTTTGTCATGTAAACTGTGTACTTATCCTAAACTGAATTGTTTGAAATTGAACCGTTTTGACATTCAACTATGTGTAAACAAAAACTACACTTATACTAAAGTATGTGTTTTTGACAATTAAACGGTGTACTTATGGTAAACTAAATTGTTTGAAATAAAAGCGTTTATTTGTATACAAATGGATTAGCCATTAAATAACCTATAAAGGTTGATATGCCATAAAACCCAAACAAACAAACAAACAACAGGACCTATAATATGCTGAACGTATCCCTTGCTTTGAGGTATCCTCTCCCTAAAACCTCTTCAGTGGGTGTCTCTTTATGTTTCAGTGGGTGTGTATATATATATATATATATATATAGTCATCCACAGACAAACTATTTATCACAAGTCTTCAGTGTGGCTAGACATGGTAGATTCTTAAAGCTAGGATTGAAACTTGGCTAACTCAAACGCCAACCTGAGATTCTACCACACAGCCACGAGGAAACTAGTGTAAGCGAAGGAATCTTAAACGCTTATGTATCACATTTGTTTTGTTTACATATATCAGTGGAGGGAAATCAAGAAAAAAGAAATTTTAATTGTTAAGAATCAAGTCAAGCCATACTTACAAAATATAGCTTTTATATATATATATATATATATATATATATATATATATATATATATTCCTTGTACATGGTGTGACAGAAATACCTCCAAGATTTTAAACTGTCACCCGTGTGGTGCAAGTGGATTTAGGCAAGTGGTAATGGTAGCTTCCTCTAGCCTTGGACCAGTGTGCACAGAGCATTTGCTGTTGAAAAATCTTTTTAAGACTGGTGAATCAATAATTGCTATGCAGAGCTTTTCATGCTCATATTATATTACATTGAATTGATGTTAATTTGGATAGAAAATCAATACTGCTATTATTTGAAAATTTCAGAACCGCTGGTTCATCGATTAAAAGAAAGTTATCTGGAATAACTTAAGATTACTATTTGGCAAAAAGTGGCAGAAATACTACCAGACATGACTCCTGGTATATTTTGCCAACCTTTAAAAACATAACTGATCCAAACTATGATCATAAATAAATGTATGTGATAAATGGTAAGGCGTTGGCTAGATGGAGCTTCCATTGCCACTTGCCTAAGTTCATTATCACCTCACAGGTGACAGTTTAAAATTTGTCATACCCTCAATAATATAGATTGAATATCAAAACTTTTTTAAACAAATCTATTTATTGATACTCTCATGACTACTTACCTACCTTTGTTTATTGGATTTGGTATGTGTTACTGAAGAAAGTCAGTTCTCTAAAACAGGAATTACATCTCGTGCTAATACTCTTGAGAAAGGTATGAATCCAACTATTCTCACTCTCTCTAAATAGTAGAGCAGACTCTATTCTTTAAACTTGGTATGTCTTCTGGTCTTGGAGAATTCAAGCCCGCTGTACTTTATTTAAAAGTCATCCTTGTGTCGCATCTTACTTGTGACAGAGGGGTTGGGTAAATACATACATTTATGAAAAACTATAAAGTTTTTGATAAGTAAAATATTCTTTTGGGTGATATTAAATAGCAGGGGTGTGTCCCTCATACTGATCTTTTTTTTCCCTTGACCATTAATTATTATTTATTGTAATAATGTTTTGCATGTTGAATCACACGATGATGGGGGGGACAGAAACCCCCCCCCAGACATATTTGATATTTATTTCTTGTGGTTTCTCTGAGATTGAGAAGAAAAAGAAAAAAAAAAAAATTCCGGGCTTTATTGTAAAATTTATCAAAGCAAAGCAGTTAATGTGGAAAAAATGGTTGCAAAGCTTTGGCTTGTCAGTATTTGTTTTTGTCATGTCATATTGGGGTTTTAATTCTTTTCTTATTTTTTTTTATGTACATAAAGATGGTGAGAAAGAAAAGAGAATTTATTGGCAGGTACATTATGTTAGACTTGGCTAAGAACATTATGAGAATTTTGCAGTGTGCTATGTCTGAGATAACATACATAAAACACACACACACACACACACACACACACACACATATGTATATATATATAAATAATTTTTTTTCAATATAATCTTTCTTTTAATGGCAATTGATTCTCTGAGGAATATTAATCCCATGGATTGAATATCATACAGTGAAAATTTGACATCAATATCAAATATATATACACACACATATATCATTAGAGGAAGCACCTGGCATAATGGTTAACATCTTAGAAAATGGACATGAGTTCAAACCCTGGACATGGCTGTTTGCATTTCACAATTGTTTATATCCTTGGTAAAGGTATGTGTCCAGCTATTCTCCCTTCAGCCATGGGTAAATAGTTGTGCAAACTGAGTTCTTCAAACTCCATGTGGCTACCAATCTAGGAGAAGGAAAATCTTAATTCAAACCTGTTAAAAACTGCTGTAAAAATTGGTCTTGTATTGTATCCTGCTCATGGCAGAAAAAATGGATAAATATATATATATATATATATATATATATATATATATAGTACTTATAAGTTGTTGGCGACCATAGTCGAGGGTAACCCGAAGGCTCCCTTTTCGATAGCTACTACACCAAGGTGTAGGGGAGGGCGCTACTCCTTCCCTGGTTTGCTCTACTTTACCCTTGATCCGTACCTTATAATGCTGAGTGTTAAGCAAGGAGTCATCAAGTACCATTTTTTGAGTCTTTGGTATGACTCGACCTGGGATTGAACCCAGGTCTCCCGGGCCATTGGCGAACACTCTAACCGCTAGGCCAATGAAAACTAGAACACAATTGCTAACTGTTGCAAATGAAATAGTGCTCAATGTAAAAAATATCATAGAGCCAATAAAACGATATTAAAAAAAATTCCACAACTGTTTCATTATCTCTTGATCATTGTGTGTGTTATATATATATATATAAATTTGGCGACCTTAGTTGAGGGTGACCCGAAGGCTCCCTTTTCAATTGCTACTACACCGAGGTGTAGGGGAGGGTACAACTCCATTCCCTGAATTGCCCAACTTTACCCTTGATCCTTAGCTTATAATGCTGAGTGTTAAGCAAGGTGGCATCAAGTACCATTTTTTGAGTCTTTGGTATGAATTGACCTGGGATTGAACCACAGTCTCTCGAACCATTGGTGAACACTCTACTTATTAGGCCAATGGCCTGGTAGTTTGCTATATTCGTATGTAAAGGTTGCTCAGTCTCAGTGAGAGTATATGTACAGGTTGTGACGGATAAATTGATATTTAAATTACATAAAAATGAGAATAACACTGACATCTCACGTTATCTGGTATATTTAGCAAAATTGCTTGAAGTACTATTGATTATATTTATTCAAAGAAATTGTTATTGGTTTCAACCATAGCCACCTGACAACTTTGAAATCTTCAGCAAGCCTTTCCTATGGTCTCCTTGTTTAAATTGGTAAATGCTGTTGATATCCTTGCCTTCAATTCTCCTTCGGTGTTGCACAGTTTTGTTTGTCTCTCATTCATCTATGCTCAATACATAATGATGAAGGGGATTGTAAGGTGGCCAGATGTTAAGGTTGATGTAGTTTCAGAAATTTTCTGATCATCAACATTGGGTTCTCTTGCTTGTGTGGTATGGCACAGAGTCCTGCTGTCGGTCACAGGGTTTTCCAGCAGTCACCCTCTCAAACTAGGGCAGCACTACTTCCACCAGGCACTTGATGTAGGCCTCCGTGTTGAGTCTGAGGCCATGTGAGAGGATGACTTGGAGGCATTATATCATCATTGCTAGTGACCACCCCAAAACACCATGATGTAGACTGGGTGTTTGGTTTTCATCAATATGAATATGGACCCTTCCTCAAACACTCAAAAAACTTTTGTATTGGGGAATCTGGTGTGAATGCCCAGCAGTACTGCATGCTGTTTCTGAATTTCAGGAGGAGTGAATTGCATTATGGTGCTTCCTTTCTCATAAACAGTGCCCAACTGACTCTAGTTTGCTGCACAGTAGACAAAACCTGGAACAAATAAAGCATATGCATGAAATTTATTTAAAATCACAATTTATTTATTGCACCCTGTAGATCCAAGTCTGAATAGTGTCAACAGTAGTTGTTGACATTGTTTCTTGCCTACAGCGTACAGAAGTAAAATGTGGGATGATTTTTAAAACATTTTTTTTTTAGTTTGATTTGTCCAATTTTTGAAAAAAAAACATGATAAATCTAAATTTTCATGATTAGTTCTATTATTCAAGCACTTTTTCATTAAAATTCAGCCAAATATGAGTGAGCAAGAAAAGAAACGACAAAGAATATATGATTTGCTTAACGCCGAAACCAAGCCAAAAAAAATTTCCAAAATAATGTTTCTTTATGGCTTCCATCAAGCCCAGACCTTAAATCCCTTAATTACGCTATATGGGACATTTTAGAAAACAAAGAAATGCAACTTCTCATCCAAATATTAGTTCATTTAAGATGGCTATTGAGGAGGAATGAAATAAAAATTTATTTTGAAGGCATGCATATCGTTTTGAAGGTGTGTTGATACAATAATTGAAAAAAAAAAGCAGCTATATTGAGTAAAAATTGCTTTTTTGACTTTCTTATTTTATTGTTTATTTTTTAAAATTAAAATTGATCTTGTTTTGTAATAGTGTTGTTTATTATTATACTAGAATGTTCCAAGAGGCTTTCATGTGGTGGGTATCCCTTTATATATTGCTTTATGGGTCATGATGGGAAAGGCAATCTAGTATGTAGTACTGTGGCAGTCAAGGGATTAGTACATAGATTGTACCCACCCTGTGGGAACCTTATGATTCGATGATTGCTTAGGCAATCATCGAATCAAAAGCAATGCTGTATGTTTATCGTTTTCCTAACTGTTAACAAATTTTTTTTTTCTTTTACGACTTGGAGATAGTGCTGTTGTTTACTCAGAAAGTTTCCTGGTAAAAAAATTCCGAATTTGATTTCACTCTACCACCAAAAATATTTATTTAAGTTAGGGAGTTGTGGAGTATATTGAAATTCTCTCTTGATTGAGCCGATTTTCATGCAGTTTTCACTAAAATAGAATTGGAATTATTGTTGAATTTTTTTGTTACCAGAATTAGCTATGTTGTCATATGAGATTGAATGAATATTTTCATGCATTTAATAAATGCTACACTGATATCATGAAGTATTTAAACAGAAAAGACACACATAGTATCACCAATAAATAGGTATATCCCTACTATTTCTTGTTTTTATAAAAAGTTAATTTTCTTCTAAGTTAAATTTTTCTTGATTTTATGATTTCTAGTCGAACATTTACTGTCAAAATAGACTCTTAACAGTAGCTTTTAATGAATATGGGCCTTATATTTTGGCTATATTTGGTAATTAAAAATCTGTTTTAGAAATGGATGATTTTATATATGGACACACTAGTGTTGGCTGACTAGCAAAAACTTACATCCATCAGCTCTGTGCAAACACTGGATGCTGTCTAGAGAACTGACCAAAAACAATGACCCATAGTGACAGATGGTGAGAGAAAGTCAAGGGAATCTATGTTGTCAGCAAGTGATGATAAATTTAAAAAAAAATCCTAAATGACTTGATATTATTTCTAGATGAACATTTTACTGTCAAAATATACTCTTAAAAGCAGCTTTTATGAATTAGGCCATTATGTTCAGACTGTGTTTGGCAATTAAACCTTTTTATATGATTAGTATCAAGAGTAAACTTAGTATACAACATATTTAAAAGAAAAAATTCAAAGTAACATATTGATATAACATTTTCTTGCAAAACTCCTTGAAAATGGCTTATAGATTTGTTGAAAGTGCTTAAAAGGAACAATCTTTTGGATATTTCCAGTAGAGACTTTGTCTCAAAAGGTTTTTAGCTGTATATATTTAAAAAAAACTCTAAAAACCTAGTGAGATATTCCTTGTCAATCATCTTTAATGAAACATTAATCAAAGGATGATTATTGTCCAAGTACACAAATTATGTGTATGTGTTGAACATAAGGACAAACATATATTCTTGGTAAAAATTTTTATTTTATATATATATTTTAATCTTGACTAGTTTCAACCTTTTGGCCATCATTAGAGGATATTTATTTCATGACTGAGCAGCATATAAATGCCAAAGGATGGGTTTCACATATGAAGGAAACTTGAAGTTTAAAATTTAAAGATGTAAACATTCAACTTTTTAAGTCTTTATGAATAGTTTCTATTGTTTGTTTATTTTTCTCCAAGATTCATAACTTTTAGACTGAGCTTCCGGTTTAATGACGTGTGTGTGTGTATATATATATATATATAGTAGTTTGCTATGTCACCTTTGACTAAGGTTGCCAATTTTACTTTATAAATAGTGTTCAATATCAGTGATAGGATATATATATATATATATATATATATATATATAGTCATCCACAGACTGATCTGTTTCTTTCTATCAGAACTCATCAGTGTGGCTATATATATATATATATATATATATATATATATATATATATATATATAATATATATATATAATGTTAGGATAGCATAGATATAAAGTCAATGGCGTATGGTGAGTGTGTTTCTCACCTATGTGGTCATCAAACTATAGACGAGAAACTTACAGTCACCATGCACTGTTGACTCTGTCTACTCTAACTTAACTTAGATATAAGCTTACACAAACCTAAACTTCAAAGATTTTCGAACATGTAGACTCGATTCTGTTCCTTCTTTTTATTCCACCCACCAATTGTGTAATATACGTATGCACCCTCTTTATTTACCCTTAACATGTTTTTTTTTTTTTTTTTCAATTCAGCTGCCAATGTCTAGTTTGTATTCTTACATATGTGTATGTACATAACAAATATATGCATGCACACTTAAACATTTTCCATTTTCTTTTACGTGCTGTAAACAAAGCAGGTGAAACTAGAAGTGTCAGACCCAGGAGATAAAACCTGGGGAAATTTGGACAGAAAAGATAATAATACTCCCATCCACCTACACTTGGAACTAGAGGAAGAAATGTTTTACTGGGGAGTGGGGAGACAATGGCCAGAAAAGGTTAATAGGAATGGGTCTTACATTCTGTTTCACACCTACAGCCCTCCCCTCTTGTTCTTTACTTTGTTCCTTCTTTGATGACATTTCTTCTTTTTTTTTTCCTTCCCTCCTTAAGAGAAGGAGAGAGAAAAAGAAAATAGATCTCTTTCTGAAAACCAGGTTCCAATGTTTTATCTCAGGTTTTGCTGTCTCATCTGCTTTCTTTTCAGCTGAATGGTTATAAATTCCTCAGGTTTAGCCCTCAAGTTTAGTTTGGATTTTTTTTTTTATTCCATTTTTTTTTTTCTGCGAAGGAAGGAAAAAAAAATTATTATTCATTTTTTAAATTGTTTTTTGCTATGTATGCAGAAATTTGATTTGTAGAATTTTTTCTTCAAGTTTCTAAAACATTTTTTATTCTTTGTTCTTTTTTTTTTTTCTTTTTTAAAGACCAAAAAGGATTCAAGCTGAAAAGCTGCTTATAAACATGTCAAAAGATTCTTTCAGTTTAAACTACTACATATACGCCTTTGTATGTGCATGATATATAATATATGTATTTTTATGATATCTTTGTGTTTATATAATGTGTGTTTGATATATATGTCTATATATGTTTGCAATATCAATCTGTGTAGATAATATAAATATGTCTATATGTAATATATATGTGTATATAACACACACATGTGCTTGATATGAATATATATGTGTGCATTATATACATGTGTCTGCATGTGTCATGTCTATATAATGTACATATAAGTGTGTGTGTAATATACATGCCTGTATGTGTATTTAATATATATAATATATTAATGTCTGTATGTGATATAGATGAATGTGTTGATTTGTATTTAATATACATATGTCTATGTATGCATTATATAAAAATGTATATATGTTTGTGCTATATTTATATATCTATTCATTCTTGCTATATGTATATATCTATTTATTCTTGCATATACTATACATATCTGAATGTGTAATGTATGTATATCTATCTAGTATCTGATAAAGATGTTTGTATGTTTGTATAAAATTCATATATTTTTCTTTAACCTCACACTTTATACATACATACATACATACAAAATTCTGTTATATATATATATATATATATATATATATATATATAGGATGTATATTTGTTTTTGCACACACATACAACCATACATATATAGGTTTGGGTGGTGGTGCTAGGGGTTAATTTGGTTTGGATTTTAACCTCAAAGCTAGGTGGCACCAAGTGTATCAGGTTTCATCTGAGTTTTGACCAGATAAAGGGGGATTAATTTTAGTGAGAAAGAGGAAAATATGAGGGGGTAGATTTATATAGAGGAAAAAAAATTAAAGAGGAAATGAAATGGGGCAAAAGGTTCATGATTTGTGTGTGTGTTATATTGAAGCCATTGAATCTCAGAAATACTGGAAATAGGAAACAAAATATGACCTGAATACTTACAGCTTCGTCATCATTTAAGTTTGAAATGGTCAATTGCTTTTTTGTAATAATATTGTATCTATATTAATTATTCAGAAGAACTTGTTAGTCTGTCCTCCATACACTGTCAAAGTGATTGGTGTACAGCTACCAAATTTAGTATGTATTCTTATTAGAACCTGGGAAAGGTTTAGGTGTTTAACTCTTTTGCAAATTGAGAGACATTTTTGTTGTCAAAAATAAGTAAAATTGGCGCCCTTAGTTGAGGGTGACCCAAAAGCTCCCTTTTCGATAGCTACTATACCTAGGTGTTGAGGAGGGCGCTATGCTTTTCCCGGGATTGACCCACTACTCTTGATCTGTACTTTATAATGCTGAGTGTTAAGCAAGGAGGTATCAAGTACCATTTTAAAAGTCTTTGGTATAACTCGACCTGGGATTGAACCCAGGTCTCCCAGGCCATTGGTGAACACTCTAACCATTATGCCAATGTCAAAAGTACACCTTCAGAACAATATTTTTGTCATTTTGATAGCTCAGTATAAAGCCTTTTCTGTTGGCTGCTCATTGACCAATTCAGTGTTAATGTATAGAAACAACACACATGATTTTGGATCAAATTATCATGTTTTATTTGTTTTTCTTACATATGAATTATTAATTTCCTTGACCCTTTTGACTAGGCTACCCTCGGGTGGGCGAGCTGCACTTTTGTCTCCTTTGTAACCCATGTATGGCACTAGACCTCGCATCTAGTTTAAGCCGTAAACTGGCATATGTGCCCGGACCCACATTTGGGTTTGTGAAACTGCTTGCCTCATCAGGCTCACATTGCACTAAGTGAGCCTATCAGCAGCATAGACCAGCAGGGTTCAAGTCTCGGTTTGTTCCTGACCTCCCCTCACCTTATCCCCACTTTAATCGGCCTTCGGGCTTTTGACCTTGTGTTAAGTCGTGTCTGGTGGGAGGCAGCGACAAATAACACCCTTTATTTTGCAAATTTTCTGAAAATTATTTGCTCACTATTCACGGATTATAAAAATAATGTAAAAAAAAAAAATTCATGTTGGGAAAGTATGGCTTTCATCAAGAGGAGGGCGATAACATTAAACAATAAAAAAAACAAAACAAAACATTTTGCTTCAAAATGTGACTGATACAGAATTTAAATTTCTAAATATATCAGATACTAAGACCATCAATAGATCTAATGAAAGAAAATAGTTTCACATTAAAAAAAAAAACAACAATATTCCACATAATGTATTCTACAGCCCCACTCGACTGGGCTGACTGCATCTCTGCAGGGGTATAAGACCTTCCTAACAAGTGTTCTGGATATGACATTAAGTAATCTGATGGTGAGGCTCCAGTAATGCTGGAGCTTAGGGGAATGTGAAGTACCCCTTAATTGCGATTACTCCTAGGTCCACTCTGTCCTGGAGTGTTTGCACCTATTGGTCAAATAGAACTGTTTGACATTTAAACTGAGTCCAAACAAATGACTTATGCTAAATTGAATTTCTTGAAATTGAACTGTTTGATGATTTAATTGTGTGTAAACAAATGACTGATGTTTAATTGAGTTTTTAGTTATATATATATATATATATATATATATATATAGTAATACTTGGAACCAGTTAACTTTGTTGACTTATACTAAATTGAATTGTTAGAAATAGAAGAGTTTGATCATTTAACATTATGTATCTACAAAATGTGCTTACAAATCATACATATTTAATATATATGTAGAAATAGGCTTTGGGATTAAATAACCTACAATGGTTGATATGCCATAAAACCAAATCAAACAAGACATGAAAAAGTATAGATGAACTCATCCTATTTACCCAACCCCTCCGCTCAGGCAGGATATGACACAAGGTCAATTTTTAAGCGGAGTTTAACAGGTTTGAATTCTGAGTTATCCTTCTCCTAGACTAGTTGCCTCACCAAGGCTGAAGAACCTAGTCTGCCCTACTATTTACCCATAGCTGGAGGGAGAATAATTGGATTCATACTGTTCCCAAGGGTATTAGTGCTATGTGAAATGCAATCAGTCTCGTCCAGGATTTGAACTTGTGTCACCGTGTCCATTTCCTACGACGATAACCATTACACCATGGGCACCTCCAAGGGATAAGGCGGTTCATACCTTTTCCAAGGATATAGATGAACTCATGAGTGATGTTCTTTTATAGACTCCTACCCATGTTTAGGCTGGCCCAGTCAGCTGGGGCTGCAGAATATGCCGACTGCATCTCTGCAGAAGGTTAAGACTCTCAACAAATATCCTGGATATGACATTAAACAATCTGATGGTGAGGCTCCAGTAATTTAACTGGGTTTAAACAAATGACTTATGTTAAATTAAATTCTTAGCGTTACTTATTAATACTTGAAAGCATTTAACTGTGTGCAAAAGATGGTTTATATTAAATAGAATTATTTGTGTAAGATAGAAATACTTGAAACCATTTTACTGTGTTCAAAAAGATGAACTCTGGTTTGTTTAAAAATGTTATCTACAAAGTATTTGTTTACAAATCATATTTTTTATATATAAGTAAGTAAAGTTGATGACTGTAGTTGAGGGCGACCAGAAGGCTCCCTTTTCAATAGCTACTACACCAAGGTGTAGGGTAGGGTGCTACTCCTTTCCCTGGATTGCTCCACTTTACCCTTGATACGTACCTTATATTGCTGAGTGTTAAGCAAGGAGGTACCAAGTACCATTTTTAAAGTCTTTGGTATGACTCGACCTGTGATTGAATCCAGGTCTCCTGGACCACTGGGGAAACCTCTACCCACTAGGCCAATGACGTATAAACAGAAGAATATTTGGTTTATTGTCTTCATCTTCATTGTTATATTCACAACGTTTCAGTTGATACGCCCTTTAACCTTCTTTAGGTGTATTATGTTGAACTTGGGAGCCTACCCAAAACTTCGAACTGAACCTTTTATTTAATCTATGAGGGTAAGTAAAGTTGGTGACCTTAGTTTCAATAGGTACCACACTGAGGTGTAGGGGAGGGTGCTACTCAATTTCTTGGATTGCTCTACATAACCCTTGATTCTTACCTAATAATGTTAAGTGTTAAGCAAGGTGGCATCAAGTACCATTTTTTGAGTCTTTGGTATGACTCGACCTGGACCATTGGCGAACACTCAACTCACTAGGCCAATGGCCTGTAGGTACAAGTATTAAGCTATAGTAAACATTCTTTGTTATCTTACCTATTGGTAAGGTAACAAAGTACCCAGTCATAATTAACGGAAGCAGTGTCTCATCAACCGAAAAGGACATTGACACACAGCTAACGAAGGCATGGACAGCTATCGAAAGGCTATCGATCATATGGAAATCAGACCGGACCGATAAAATGAAACGCAGTTTCTTCCAGGCAGTGGTCGTATCAATACTGCTGTATGGATGCACTACTTGGACGCTAACAAAACGGCTAGAGAAGAAGCTTGACGGCAATTACACAAGAATGCTGCGAGCAATATTGAACAAGTCCTGGCGGCAACACCCCACAAGGCACCAACTATACGGCCACCTGCCTCCCATCACGAAAACTATCCGAGCTAGATGAACCAGACATGCAGGACACTGCTGGAGAAGCAGGGATGAGCTCATAAGTGATGTACTCCTATGGACCCCCACATATGGCCGGGCAAAAGCAGGACGACCAGCTCGAACATACATTCAGCAGCTATATGAGAATACGAGATGTAGCCTTGAAGACCTGGCTGAGGCAATGAATGATAGGGAGAAGTGGCGAGAGAGGGTCAGGGATATCCGTGCTAGCGGCACGACATGATGATGACCTCCCTGGATTAAGTAAAAGATTCAGTTTGTTGTTCTGTGTTGGCTCCAGAGTTTAACATAATACACATGAAGAAGGCTGAAGGGTGTATTGTCTGAAACATTGTGAGTATAACAATGAAGGTGAAGACAATAGTCTGAATATTCCAAGAGATAAAGATTATCAGCCTTCATCTCAGCAGTTTAGGCATGTATAAAAAGGATTTGGCATTAAATAAACTACAAGGGTTCATATGCTATAAAATTTATCATCAAAAGCTAATTACTGTAGAAGATCTAAACAAGCCATTTGGTTCTAATAAGAGATCCTAAATTTAAAATGTGTATTTCTTTAATTATACCTTACCGAAATGTCCTAATTTTAAGGATTTAGATATGATGTTTTGCTTACTATAAGTAATCAATATTACATAAATTTGAAATGTGTATTTCTTTAATTATACCTTACCGAAATGTCCTAATTTTAAGGATTTAGATATGATGTTTTGCTTACTATAAGTAATCAATATTACATAAATTTGAAATGTGTATTTCTTTAATTATACCTTACCGAAATGTCCTAATTTTAAGGATTTAGATATGATGTTTTGCTTACTATAAGTAATCAATATTACATAAATTTGAAATGTGTATTTCTTTAATTATACCTTACCGAAATGTCCTAATTTTAAGGATTTAGATATGATGTTTTGCTTACTATAAGTAATCAATATTACATAAATTTGAAATGTGTATTTCTTTAATTATACCTTACCGAAATGTCCTAATTTTAAGGATTTAGATATGATGTTTTGCTTACTATAAGTAATCAATATTACATAAATTTGAAATGTGTATTTCTTTAATTATACCTTACCGAAATGTCCTAATTTTAAGGATTTAGATATGATGTTTTGCTTACTATAAGTAATCAATATTACATAAATTTGAAATGTGTATTTCTTTAATTATACCTTACCGAAATGTCCTAATTTTAAGGATTTAGATATGATGTTTTGCTTACTATAATATTTTGTGAACTAGTCTAGCAGACCATTAGTAGTGGGTTTGATTCTCACTAGGTGCCGTATACTTCTGGCATTGTACCAAACTAAAGTTTAGTAAATGATTATTCTTACTATTACTCTGATGTTATTTTCTACCATTTCTGTTAGGGTATGGACTAAGGTGTATGAATTGTTAGATGTTGATTGATGTTTGTGAATAAGAAATGAAGGAAGCTAAAGTCTTCTTTGTGTTTATAATTATTCCAAATAAAAGGTAAAAAACAACCTATTTTTTTCTTTCTTTTTTGACAGTGAAGGTGAAGATTCTGGAAAACCAATTAAAGATACCGAATATAATCCTGCTGCCTCAAAATACCATCCAGTGGATTCGGCTTGTTGGAAAGTAAAAGCTAAGTAAGTATTTCTTGTATAATTATAGAAAAGAAAAAAAGAAAAATGGTTTTCTGGATATGACACTAAACTGTATCTGGTGATAAGGCTCCAGTTCTGAGGAGGGTGAACTACCTCTTCATTTCTCTTACTTACTGATTTACTGATAGAATCAAATAGATCTGTTTGAGATAATTCTAAAGATGATTTTTAACTTTATTAATTTCTTCCAAATTATTAATATTAGGAATATGTGAAACCATATAACTGTGTAATAATAATGAGAATTATTAAATAGTAATAGTTACCTGAAACTATATAATTAGTAGAAAAAGACTAATTTTTGTATTGAATAACATGACAAGAATTGATATGCAATAACACGAAACAAATAGTTCCCCACTGATTTTGGGCCATACCCAACTTTGGTATTTCTAAAATTGTGACACCCATTATATTTAATTCTTACACATCCGAAATTTTTCTGCAATTCATGTGAAGGAAGCTTGAAAGGCCATTAACTTGTTCTCTAAATAAACCCCCACCAAAATATTACCATGTCCCACCAGTGGGGCATTACTGCCCTAAACAGAATCTGATAGTGAGACTTCAGTTTTGGAACTCTGTGGAATATGGAATACCTCTTCACTACCATTACTTCCTGGTTCACTTTGACTCAGTTGGGTTGTATCTGTTAAGGTCCTGTCTATGAGTAAAATAGATCTTTTTAAAAATTATTGAAAAGGATTGTATATAACTCCCTCCCTTTCAAATTCTTAAGAAACCACACAAAAATGTATATACTAAATGTACAATAAACCTAATTTGCTAACTTCTAGGCATAAAATAACCCTAGGTTGGTTGGTCATGCCATTAAAATCAATCAGTCAATCAACCAACCAATTCACTCAGAGTATCTTATTGTCTGATTAAGTATTCCCATTTGAGAGTGTCTGCTCCTGTTTGCATTGAATGGTTCCCTCTTGATTAGGTTCGAGTTACATTGAAGTCAGGCCCTACACTAGGAAGTATGAAGCCTAATTAGAAAATTGTTAGTGGGGTCCTCTGCCTTACAAAATCATTTCAAAGTCAATGGTTTTTGTTCTGTCATTTTCTATTGATAGCACTGCATGCAATTTATTTAGTCTCTCTTGGGAAATTGTTGTCCATAGGTATGTTTAATCAATTTTAGTTTTGAAAAACTTCTTTCACATGTGCTGGGTCCAATTTGAACTAATCTGTCTCATTGGCTTAAGACTCACCCTGATTGAAGCCATGCTGTTGGTTCTTGAAATATTCAGAATGGTAAGATACTTTCTGGAAAGACCTTGGATATTTTTTCAAAGGATTTTAAAACTTCCAATATCATGTTGGAAGAACTCCTCCTGGTGGTGGTGATGCTGCTGCTACTATTCAGAAAATTTTACAAGACATTAAGTTCTGTTGAAGATCAAATCAACCCAAAGACAGATATCATTTTTAGAATGCAGGAAATTAATGATGTTCATTGACATACATTAATAAAATAGATTAAAAGACAAACTGCTGGTTTTCTTTGTTTTGGGGAGGATGAAGAAGAATATTATTTTTTTTTATAAAGCAGTAATTATCAAATTGTAGCTCCCACTTACCTATCTAACACTCTTTCTACAAGTACGACAAATACAGACTTTTTATTAGTATCAGTAGTCCATGTAGGCGTCCTATAAAATATATAAATCATAAAAGAATAGATTCTGTTGAAAAAGAGGAGACTCCTTGGTATAGTGGCTAAAGTACTGGAGTTCATCCTCAAAGTACATGAGTTCAAACTCCAGTTATGCTATTATGTTCACTTTTAGACTAATACCATCAGAAAAGGTATTGAACCCCCTTATCCATACAGCTATGAGTTAGATAGTACCACTACTGTTCTTCTACAAGAATGACTTTGGCATCAAATAACCCACGAAGGTTGATATGCCATTAAACAAACCAAACCTATTGAAAGAGCATGCATGTCTTGAAGTTCATATTTATACCACTTGAGTTCATACTTATATTTATATGCAACATCTTCTGTGTAATAATTTATGCTAGGGCCTTTTGAAGTGGTCCATATATAGAGCCCTAGGAGGGGGTGTCCTCGTGGTGTAATGGTTAAAGTGATGGACTGTGGAATCATAGTAAGTGAGTTTGTGTTCAACTCATGCTATTACGTTCACTTTCGAGCAAATACCCTTGGGAAAGGTATGAACACCCTTATCCTCCCAGCTATGGGTTAAATAGTACCACTACTGTTCTTCTATGAGAATAGCTTTGGCATTAAATAACCTACAAAGGTTTATATGCCATTAAACAAAGAAACCAAACCAAACCAAACCAGATCCCTAGGAGTGAAAAAAAAACTTTTGACAGGTTGAATAAAAGAATAGGGGTCCACAGGATGTGAATTTACTAGTTTTCATTTATAATTCCCTTCATAATTGGATAACAAAAATTACTGGGTCATGTTGATCATTCACCAGGTATTATATACCTAGTAGAATACCTGATTGGGTATGATGGCCACTCACTCACAACTAGTTCTTGCCCATTCATCTAGGGCTGTTGAATACACCGACTGCATCTCTGCAGAGAGGTAAAACCCCCTCCAACGAGTGTCTTGGATATGACACTAATCAATTTGATGGTTAGGTTCCAGTAATACTTGAGCTTTGAGGAATGTGGAGCACCCCTTCATTGCCATTGCTCTTAGTTCCACTCTGGCCTGGAGTAGTAGCACTTGATAGGGTCCTATCCATGGGTTGAATTATTAATTTCTTGAAACCATATAATTGTTTTCAATAAAGGATTACTATTAAATAGAAATCATCATCATCATGTTGTGCTGGTAGCACGGATATCCCTGATCCTCTCTCGCCACTTTTCCCTATTGTTCATCGCCTCAGGCAGGTCTTCTGGACAACATCCTGTATCCTCACATAGTTGCTGAATGTATGTTCGTGCTGGTTGTCCTGCTTTTGCACGGCCATGTGTGGGGGTCCATAAGAGTACATCACTTATGAGCTCGTCCCTGCTTCTCCAGCAGTGTCCTGCATGTCTGGTTTGTCTAACTTGAATAGTTTTCGTGATAGGAGGCAGGTGGCCGTACAGTTGGTGTCTTGTGGGGTGTTGCCGCCAGGACTTGTTCAAGATTGCTCGCAGCATTCTTGTGTAATTGCTGTCTAGCTTCTTCTCCAGCTGTTTTGTTAGAGTCCATGTAGTGCATCCATATAGATGGAAATAATTACTTGAAACTATAAAATTGTGTATATATTAGATAGGAATATTTGAAATCATGCAACTATGTGCAAATTATTTGTATTAAATGGAAATACTTGAAACTATATAACTGTATGCCCATTAAGTCTCTTTTATAGGAATACTTGATATCATGTAACTGTATGCAAAAACATTAAGAAACAACTACACAAAAAAAGTAAATATAAACATACAATGCCGACAATTCCCAAACTTCTTGGTCACCATAACCAGCAGAGGCTGTCAAATACACTGAGTGCATCTTTAGAAGTGTAAGACCCCCAAACAAGTGTCCCCTATATGACTCTAAACCTTCTGATAGTGAGGCTCCAGTCTTGGAGCTTCGAGGAATGCTAATACTCCCAGGTCCACTCTTACTTGGATTGGTAGTACTTGTTATAGTCCTATATATGGTTCAAATAGAAATATCTAATTCTCTCTTATATTTGAAACCATTTAACAGTGTTTACAGAAATAATTAATATTAAGTAAAATTATTAGTATTACAAAGCAATACTTGAAACCGTTTAACTGTGTGTAAACAGATGAGTTCTGGTTCATTTAAAAATAATGTTAGCCACAAACTATTCATTTAGAAATTGTGTGTGTATGTGTGGGTCTATATATATATATATATATATATATAAAAATTGATAACGAGGCAATTGAATCTTGTTAATCAATAGGACAGAATGGCAGTAAATAATGTCCTATTGACTAACAAGATTCAATTGCCTTGTTATCAATTTTTCTCTACATATTGTCGGATTATAATCCATTATTTACTTCCATTCTGTCCTATTGACTAACAAGATTCAATTGCCTTATCAGTTTTTCTCTACATACTGTCGGATTACAATCCATTATCAACTTCCATTCTGTCCTATTGACTAACAAAATTCGATTGCCTTGTTATCAATTTTTCTCTACATATTGTTGGAATACAATCCATTATTTACTTCCATATATATATATATATATATATATATATATGTAAGCAGGATTTGGCATTAACTCACCTACAAGGATTGATATGCTATGAAATACGATTAACCAAAAATTCTAGGCATAAAATAATCCGAGACAAGTTGACATGCCATTAAAATCAATCAATTGATCATTATAGTAGCCTTTGTTATGCTTTACTAGCAAACTCTACTATCTCATATTACCATTATCTGTCTTTACTTATTATGCTTGTTATTCCTTGGGCACAATTCTATTAACTTTTTAAACCATCTGTTATGCTCACTTCTAGCTGCATGTCTTGTCCACTTACATTTTTGTTGTTTAATAACTTCTATGAATAATGACCCTTATAATGGTTGTGATTTTATTGGTGCTGTGTTGCATGACTGTTCGCAATCATTTCCCTTCGTCCTCTGCGTAATGTCTGCAAACCAAAGACATTAATAGATATTCTTAACTTTTGGAAATCAATATCAGTTCCATTTTATTGCTCCAAATACTCTGCCATTTTCAATTTCAAAGGTGTATTGTCAGGACTGATCCTTTTAGAATTCAGGCCATTTATCTTAATTCCAGTGGCCCTCACCTCCCCTTTTCTTCTTCCTTTCTCTCCTCTTTTCTCATTCCTTCCTCTCCCCTTTTCTTCTTCCTTCCTCTCCTCTTTTCTCATTCCTTCGATCACTTACTTTTACTACTACTTTTTGTGTCTCTTCCTCCTACTATTTTTATGCATTATTTTTTTTGTGTGTCTATTCTCATTTCCCTCAATCTTATTTACATTTCCTACTCCTACTCCCATCATCTCTCTTCTTTTTTCACCCACCCTCTTCCTTTTTCTATTTTCTTCTGATCTCTCCCTACCCCTACGATTTTACATTGCTAAGCCTTTCTTCTATTTTTCTTCTCTGCCCCATTACCTTTTACTTTTTTTTTTTCCTCACTTTTTCTTTTTTTTCTTTCTTTTCCTTTCACACTCTTTTTGTCTTTCTTTCCCTTTCACTTTTCCTGTGTTCCCTTCTCTCTTTTTTCCATCTTCCTTTTCTTTTCTCTTTCTCTTCACCTCTTTCTTTTGCTCTTTCTCTTTTCCCTTCCACACTTCTCTTCTCTCTCCTTCTTCCTTTCACTATTTTCTTTTTCCCCTCTTCCTTTCACTATCTTCTTTTTCCCCTCTTCCTTTCACTATCTCTTTTCCCTTTTCTCTTCACTCTCTTCTTTTCACTCTCTTCTTTACCTTTTTCTCACTCATAATTCTTTCTGATTTTCTTCCATAATAAAAATCTCTAAAACTGTAACATACATTCCATCTAAGAAAGAAGGTTTCGTTGTTGGGAACATCTAATAAATGCAAGTTATGGCTTTTTGATCAGACCACAAGGGTGAAGATAATAGACTCCCTCTCCTCCTTAAACCCCCTCCCCCCCAACAATCCTGCATAGAAAATGCCAGTATCTGGTCTGGAAACTGATGAAACTGTTAATATGGAGTGTTTTGGTTTTTCCCATGATAATAAGAGCACATGGAACACATGGGATCTTCTAGTATACCAAGAAGATTTTAGTAGATTTTAAGCAACGCAACCTAGCATCCAATCTGAAAAATAAAGAAACTGTTTTAAAAGATTTTTTGACAGGTTGATGACCATATGAAAATCTCATCTGATAAAATAAACCAAAATAGGAATTCTTCCAAGCTGCAGTCATGTTAGTACTATTGTATGGCTGCATTACCTGGAGAAAAAATAATAGGATCGATACAAAGATGCTGCATGCTGTTATGAACAAATCCTGGAAGCAGCACCCTAAAAAACATCATCTGTACAGCCACTTACCTCCTATCATATAAACCATCCAAGTAAGATGAAGACATGGTGGTCACTATTGAAGAAATAAGAACAAACTTATGAACAACATTCTCCTATAGACACACCATTGTTAGCCCATCAACAGAAACTTTCACCCATCAGCTCTGTGTGGACACTGGATGCTGTCTAGATAACTTAAGAGTGATAGCTGATAGGGATTCATGGACAGATAAAATTACGGTAATACATGCTGTCAGCATGCCTTGATGATGATATATAGGTTGTTTTGTTTTTTACCACTTGGCATATATTTCTAATTTCACACATTTACCATGATTATTTTTGTATAACATATAATATGTAATACACACTTTTAACTTTAGATTATGAAATTCTGGAAAAAAGTTCTCACGTATATTAGGCATAAACATTTTAGAATTTATAATTAGCTAAATTTAACACTTGTTAAACTTATTATAGTTTCACATTGACTAAAGATTAAAGATAGTTTACGATAAAAACTAATATACGAGGATCATTAAATAAGTTTCCAGACTTTTTTCATATGGGCACTTTTATTGATAGTACACACATGAAACTCTAGTCTCCTTCGAAGTAATCTCCTCCAGCTGCAATGCACTTGTTGTACCGTTCCAACAACTTCTGGAAGGCCCCATGGAAGTCCTCTTGTGTGAGCGTGTCAATGACCTTCGTCACAGCCTCTTTTATCTCCTCAATTGTCTCATAACGACTGCCTCTGAGCTTAGGGAATAACCAAAAGTCATAGGGAGCAAGGTCTGGACTATAGGGAGGCTGAGGAACTGTTTTGATACCCATCTTGGTCAAATAGTGTGTGACAAGGATGGAGTTGTGGACTGGTGCATTGTCCTGTTGGAAATGCCACTGACCCGATTTGAAGAGTGCTGGCTTCTTCTGACGGAATCTCCTCCTGAACTCCCTTAAAACCTCAACATAGTAACCCTAACCGTTTGGCCAATCAACTCTGGTGTATTGACTTCCTTACTCCTCCCACACCTCTCATCATCCCTCACAGACTCCCTGCCTTTCTTGAATCTCTTATGCCACTCAAAAACTGATGCTCGATTCATGCAAGATGCTCCAAAAGCAGTCTGAAGCATTCCATACATTTCTGTGGCATTTTTTCCAAGTTTTCCAAAGCAGAATTTTATTGCATATCGTTCTTTTAAAGTGTCCAGATTGCATTTTTGAAATTCACCAGCTGTGACAATCAGGTTTTAGTAGGGTGTATTCCAATTGCTGCTGTAGCTGTTCATGTATCATATTCATATACATATCAACATTTTGTATATATGCATGTATATAAACATTTTGTGTGTGTGTGTGTGTGTGTATATATATATATATATATATATATAAACATTTTGTGTGCATATGTTAAATTCCCTAGTTTGCTTCTGGTCAGCTGCTGGCTGTGAGGTATATTATAGGTCTAACATAAAGTTAGGCTGGTCTTGATCCCAACATGAAATGTCTCACATGTTTAGCCACACTGAAGAGTTGCGATACAACAAAAACAGTGGATGAATATATGTAAAGTTGGCGGCTGTTGTCAAAGGCGACTTGAAGGCTCTCTTTTCAATAGCTACTACACCAAGGTGTAGGGGAGGACACTACTCCTTCCCCTTGAATGCTCCACTTTACCCTGGATATGTACCTTATAATGCTGAGTGTTAAGCAAAGAGGTATCATGTACCATTTTTAAAGTCTTTGGTATGACTCGATCTGGGATTGAACCCCAGTCTCCCAGTCTGGGAAAAAAAACACACACACAAAATATATATTTTGAAGTTTGTATATTTAGGCAGCAAGTTATTCAATAGCTGTGATGAATAAAGGACCTTAATGAAGGGGTGATGAGACCGTAAAACTTGGTTATAAAGACATAAGTATCTTTATTCTTTCTTAGAGTTGAAACTCGGTAAGTGTGAAAGGGAGATGAAGACAGATGGTGGCCTGCTACATTGACCCTTTCTTTATTGCCATGTTGTGCCATATTCAGGGCTCCACGTAGCACTTATACTTCTTGGCCAGGGTATGCTATGCGCCATTGCCCCTGCCTCCACTGGGTGCTCATTGGCTGTGACTACACATTTGACATAGGTACCTGTGTATATATGATTTACCAATGCACACACATTCCAGTAGTCAGCCCACATGATCCACCTCCTGGCTGTCAACCCATGTGAGTTGCTTACACCCAAGCATCATTGTCTTCCTGTTTACACTGCTGGAACATGACAGCTCTGTCAAAGGTCATTATGCTATATATGCACACAATATATATATATATAACCTGTTATATATAGTAAGTTAACCAACCAGAGTTGAGGGTGAACCAAAAGCTCCCTTTTCAAATGCTACTACACCAAAGTGTAAGGAAGAGTACTATTTCTTTCTCTGGATTGCTCCACTTACCTTTGATCCGTACCTTCTAATTCTGTGTGTTATACAAGATGGCATCAAGTACCATTTTTTAAAAATCTTTGTTATGACTCAACCTGGGATTGAACCCCAGACTCCTGAATCATTGGCAAACAGTCTAACCATTATGCCAATATATATATATATATATATATATATATATATATATATATAATTACATTTGGTGTTAGGATAAATATATATATATATATATATATATATATATATATATATATATATATATATATATATATATATATAATTACATTTGGTGTTAGGATAAATATATATATATATATATATATATATATATATATATATATATATAATTACATTTGGTATTAGAATAAATATTCTATATAGTTTCTGCTGTAAATCCACCTAAGAATTTTTTACCACATGATCACCCTGTCATGATGTAATTGTTGATAAGCCAGAGCAATATTATTGTGTAGTGAGGGATTTTTTTGACTTCCCAACAAATAAGATTTGACACAAGGTCATTTTATAGTGGGAGATAGGAGTAAT
>OY757934.1:44239756-44252256 GCA_963585895.1 Sepioteuthis lessoniana
TCTAATACCAATTATTATATAGTTCCAAGTAATTATTTCTTTTTGATAATAGTTATTTGTTTTCACACAGCTATATGGCTTCAAGTAACTAATAATTATCCTTAGTAAACAATTATAGCTTCAAGTAACTATTCTTAATACAAATAATTTATATGGCATCAAGAATTTCTGTTTAATACAAAAAAAATGTTAAAACATATTTACCCCATAGATTTGCCCCTCACAAGTTCTACAATTCAGGATCAGAGTGGGCCTGAGAGTAGTGGCAATGAAGGAGTCCTGCACACTCCCTAGAGCTCTAGAACTGTATCCTTACACTGGATGCTCTTTAATATCATACACAGGAGACTCCTTTTTTGAGTGTGTGTGGGGTCCTACTCTTCTGCAGAGACTACAGTCAGTCTATCTTAAACCTTGCTAATAGGGCAATTCAGTAGTTTTGGTTTCTGTAAATTGATAGATTTATTTGTATATATGAATAGATTCACATGTGGGTATCTATCTTTCCTTCCAAAATTCCTCTAAATCAGCAAAATTAGGTTCTGGTAGGCTGCATATGATAACATCATAAAAGGACTCCATAAAAAGGATCCTAATCTTTCATGGCATGAAACAATAGAGGTTGCTTCCTGGATGGAATGGTGATATAATGTCTATAAGACAACCTTTCTTTCTTAAACAAACAGCAGAGAAAGAACTGCAGATATTAGACAGCCAATTTCTTCCTTATACATATATATGAGAGCCGACAAAGTAGAAGAACAAAAATGATAAAAAGAGAAAAGATTAGAGTTACCGGGAGAGATTAGAGGAATTAGGATTAACTACTTTACTAGAAAAAAAGAATAAGAGGTGATCTAATTGAAATTTTCAAAATGATTATTGGAATTTCTAATTGTGGTAGACATTTTTTAATATTTCTCCTCAAACTGAAAATGTTCTGTCAAGACTCATTTCAAAAACTAAACCAATTGGATTTTTTTGTTAATTGGCTAATATATTTTTGGAACAAATTGCCAAATGAGATCAAAAACAGCCTTAGTGTAGAAAAATTTTAAGATTGTCCAAAAATTGAAAAAAACTAGAGGATGTTATAAGCAGAAACGATAGGCAGCTAGAAGTCATATTAGTTGACTGGTTCCCATACCAAGGTTAAAGAGCCCAACCTGCCTTACTATTTACCCATAGCTGAAAGGAGAAAAGTTACATTCATACCTTTCTCTAGAGTATTAGCACAATGTGGAATGTAAACGATCTTGTCCAGGATTGGAACTCTGATCACCATATCCATTTCCTATGATGATAACCATTACACCACCCAAGGTACCCATCACACTAGGTTATAGTAATTTACTAAGCTTTTGGCTTAGATGTGGCATAAGGCCATATGAATGGAGCAGCAAATGAGAATCAACCTCACTCGTGAAGGTTTTCTAGTTTGTTTTTTTAAACCATTACACCACCCCGCGACATAATGATGACACCACCCGAGGTGCCCATCACACTAGGTTATAGTAATTTACTAAGCTTTTGGCTTAGATGTGGCACAAGGCCATATGAATGGAGCAGCAAATGAGAATCAACCTCACTCGTGAAGGTTTTCTAGTTTTTTTTTTTTTAACCATTACACCACTCTGCGACATAATGATGACACCACCCGAGGTGCCCATCACACTAGGTTATAGTAATTTACTAAGCTTTTGGCTTAGATGTGGCACAAGGCCATATGAATGGAGCAGCAAATGAGAATCAACCTCACTCGTGAAGGTTTTCTAGTTTGTTTTTTTAAACCATTACACCACCCCGCGACATAATGATGACACCACCCGAGGTGCCCATCACACTAGGTTATAGTAATTTACTAAGCTTTTGGCTTAGATGTGGCACAAGGCCATATGAATGGAGCAGCAAATGAGAATCAACCTCACTCGTGAAGGTTTTCTAGTTTTTTTTTTTTTAACCATTACACCACTCTGCGACATAATGATGACACCACCCGAGGTGCCCATCACACTAGGTTATAGTAATTTACTAAGCTTTTGGCTTAGATGTGGCACAAGGCCATATGAATGGAGCAGCAAATGAGAATCAACCTCACTCGTGAAGGTTTGCTAGTTTATTTTTTTAACCATTACACCACCCCACGACATAATGATAACACCACCTGAGGTGCCCATCACACTAGGTTACATGTCATTATGAAATAAATGTATGAAATTTGTTTCTTTGAGTTTCTAAACAATAACCTTGTAAAATGAAAAATAAAAATTAATTTTTTTTTAAAACTTATTTGTTTTGGGATATTGATACATTCATATCTTTGTAGGTAGGGGTCTTATGATTAAGTATTGAAAAAAAACTTTAAGGTCTGTCTTTCTTTTTTTAAAAAAGTTTTTGTTTTTTTACCATTAAATTTGCCTTTTGAGTTGTCGACTTTTAAAAAAGTTGTCGGTTATATTCTGAAAATTGTTTTAGTTGCTTATTTGTATGAAAAGAAAATATCTAACAATTTATTTATATCTTTTTTTATATAGAGTTCCTTACTTGGCCCTTGCAAAAACTTTTGAAGCCATAGAAAATGTGTCTGCAAGGTAAGTAATACAGTTTTTATTTTTGTGTGTGTGTGTGTGTGTGTGTATATATATATATATATATATATATATATATATATATATATATATATATATATGGAAGTAAATAAGTAAAATTGGTGATTGTAGTCGAGGGTGACACAAAGGCTCCTTTTTCAATACCTACTACCCTGAGGTCTTAAGGTGGGCACTACTCCCTTTCTTGGATTGCTCTGCTTTACCCTTGATATGTATCTTATAGTGCTGAGTGTTAAGCGAGGAGGTATCAAGTACTATTTTTTGAGTCTTTACTATGTCTCAACCTGGGATTGAACCTCGGTCTCCCAGGCCTTTGGTGAACACTCTACCCACTAGGCCACTGGAAGTAAATAATGAAGTGTAATCTGACAACATTACACTTTCTTTTTCTTCCTCCTTTTGATTTGAAATCTTTCTTGATAAACAAATGGATCATAAATTTTATACAGTATTCCTAATTACTCAAATGATGTAATTTAAAAACAAACACTGATTTACTAACTAAACAGTCAACTCTTTCTTGATATTCAAATTTTCCCTAGGGTTTTGTATTTTGTATTCTTAAATATCCATTTTTTACTTAACATCACTAATATCATCCCTTACGGTCCTGATGATGGTTCATTAGAACCTAAATGCTGTAGTGTTGACTTTGCTTATTAATAAATCTCTCCTTCTATTTGAATTACCTTGTTTTCAATTTCTCTCTCTCTCAATATATATATATATATATATATATATATATATATATATATATATTTTGATTGATTGATAGTGTTTGTCAATTGCCTAGGAAACCGGGGGGTAAAACACTCTCCCTATTCAGTTTCTTTGATGCGACTCTAAACCATCTGATGGAGAAGTTCTAGGCTAAAATCTTTCGGGAATGTGGAGTACCCCTTTATTGCCATTACTCCCAGGTCCACCCTGACCCAGAGTGGTGGTACCTGGGAGTAATGGCAATAAAGGGGTACTTTATTTCACACAGACCAATCCATTATAAGTTCTAGGCTGTAACAGGAGTCTGACAATATGCTTTGTCACTATAAATAGTACCAACTGAGTAAATCCCCAACAGAGGATTGACTGGTCCATGTTGCTGAGTGGAATTAAAACATTTGTGTAAATGACTAAAAAGTTAATAACACTTTAAAGTGTTATTCTTAGCAAAACCAGTGGAAATGCCTCTAAAGAAGAAATGGAATTTGATTAAAACAGTCATCTGATTAGAGTGAAAATATACAAAAACCTAAAAACTTATTATCAATGTGTCAAGATTGACTTTTGATTCTAAATATTAAAAGCCAATAGAAGTGGATTTATAATCTGACAAGAAAAATATATTTTCTCAAACAAATAAACAATAAGTAAGCAGAACTTTATTTCTGAGGATTAACAGTGGTCATCAAAAAATTTACAAAAAATGTATTCCAAATGTTTTGGCTAGTTTATTGCTTGTAATTGATGACAGGTAATCAGTACAATAAATAATAGATGTATAATGATTTTATGTTGAAACTATTTAGAAATTTGAATTCCATGTTTGACAACTAATATTGATACAGATGACTATTCTTTACCTAGAAGACACATAGCTGCATTGAGAGGTTTGCCTCAGAATAACAATATTATCATCACTCCTTTTGATAAAGGTAGAGGTCTTGTTATTATGGACACTACATGTAACAAAATAATGAAATAAAGAGATGAGGTAAACACATATTAAAAAATTACACCACAAGCTATAACTGAAAATATAGATGTTTTCAGTAAGTCATAGGACATTAGTTACAAAAGAAAACAAATTCTGATCTTTGTTAATTGATTACCATCTTACAATCCCTAAAATTTATAGACGTTCTCAAATTCATAAATCTGAAATTTTTTTTATGACTTTTTCTGGGATTGGAACTGGCTTCCGTAAATTACAAAATTTTTAGCCAAATTGTTATCCCTCTCTTAGGCACAATTAGCAATTTGTACATTAAGAACTCTAGTAATTTACTCAACAAAAGAAATAAATGTTGTAGAGGATCACCTCCCCTATTGACATTAAAAGAATGGTTGCATCCATCTTAGCTGTCAGACAGACAGGGTTAGTATGTAGATGAATTCCTTATTGAATAAATACACTATTACCATGTATTTGACTTACCTCTTATTTGCTATTATTACATCTCTCCTACTTTCTTTCTTTGTTTAATGGCATATCAACCTTTGTATGTTATTTAATGCCAAAGCCATTCTCCAAGAAGAACAGTAGTGGTACTATTTAACCCATAGCTGGGAGGATAAGAGGGTTCATACCTTTCCCAAGGGTATTTGCCTGAAAGTGAACATAATAGCGTGACTGGAGTACGAACTAGCGTACTACGATTCTGCAATCCATCGCTTTACCCATTACACCACGAGGACACCCCCCTCTCCTACTTTCTCTTTGTGTGGATAATTAGTTAACATGGAAAATGATTAATAGCTAACCACTTTTGAAGTGATTCAGTCAGAGGAAATAGACAGAAATGACACCCCCGCCTGACCTTGCTGACAATTGAATTTTCCAGATGTTGAAGAATAATAAGAATGAAGTTTTTCACATACATAGATGGATAAAGAGATGGTTGAAGAAGACGAAGAAAGAAAAAAAAATATGTATTTTATTAGAGTATCGACACACGACTGACGAAAGCATGGACGGCTATAGATAGGCTCTCAATAATATGGAAATCAGACCTGACAGATGAAATGAAGCGCAGTTTCTTCTAGGCAGCGGTTGTATCGATACTGCTATATGGATGCACTACATGGACGCTAACCAAACGGCTGGAGAAGAAACTTGACGGCAACTACACAAGAATGTTGGGAGCAATATTGAACAAGTCCTGGCGACAACACCCCACGAGACTCCAACTGTACGGCCACCTGCCTCCCATCACGAAAACTATACAGGTCAGACACGCCGGACACTGCTGGAGAAGCAAAGACGAGCTCGTAAGTGACGTACTACTATGGACCCCCACATATGGCCAAGCAAAAGCAGGACGACCAGCCCGAACTTACATACAGCAGCTGTGTGAGGACACAGGATGTAACTCAGAAGACCTGCCGGAGGCGATGAACGATAGGGAAAAGTGGCGAGAGATGGTCAAGGATATCCGTGCTGGCGGCACGACATGATGATGATGATGATCTTAAGAGAGAGATCTATCAAATGATTTCACTTAGGATTTGCCCCATAATGGCTAGGAGAGAAGTTTGACCAGTGCGAATGCAAAGGTGCCAGGCATGAACTGAGCAGAAAAGTTCTGACCAATAGAAGCATATGAGTATCTACTCGTAGCAGTGGTGAAAGTTTTACTTTTTGAAACTTATTTGGATTTCGGTTGGTTGAATCTGGACAAAAATGACTTTCAAGAATTGTGCTGAGCCACTTTTGTGGTGTTTATCTTGTTTGAATGATGCTAAAAGTGTGGGTTGAATTTCCCTGGGGTCATAAAAAATAATTATTTTGTTAAAGGAAAGAATTTTTTTTTTCTTTTTGGTAAAAAGCAAAACTGCTGAGTTGGGCATGCTGTATATTATAGCATATCATGCAACTTTCTGAGATGTAAATTTTAACCTAATATTTGAGCAGGGGGAGGTCACACAATATATGAGATACAAATTTTGTGTGTGTAAATAGTTGGCCCAGGCTAGGCCTAGGCAAACTGGTATGCCTACAATTTCCAGATGCAAAAGTCTACAAATAGTCATGGATAGTACTGGTTGATACTCATGTATATATGGTATTGTTTGGGTTGAATCATAAATAATTTGCTTTGTAAAAACTAGTTGTAACTATGCATTTCAAACTTCCAATGTTTTAAATGCAACTGGAAATTACCTGATTAAAGATTGCCTCCATTGGTCATTCTTATTTCAGTGGTGAAAGAGTTTGTATCATAAATCAAGTTTTGATCATACGTCCCTAAAATGGAGGATTTGAAAGTGCATATTCAGCATGTAATGTTGATGCATCTCCACAGCCTATCCAATAGGTCAAGCTTGATGGAAGAAAAGTTATTCTGTATATATGGTGGGATCACTATAGTATTATTCATTTTGAGTTTTTGAACCAAAATCAGGCACTCTGTGCAGTGCATGAAAATCTTTTAAGGAAATGCAGCACACTCGTCAATAGGAGAAACAATGTTCTTCTTTTGATAATGCAAAGCAACATTCAGCAGGAATCAGGCTGGAAAAAAATATTGGATTTAGACTGATCTGTACTTAGCCCATCCACCATATTCACCAGACCTTGCACCAAGTGATTGCCATCTTTTCCATTCTCTCCAAAATGATCTTTATGACAAAAATTTCCTCACGATGATCAGGTGAAAACATCTATGGAAATTTTCTTGGGCTCAAAATTAGCTGAATTTTACTTGAGCAGAATCAGTATGCTACCTGATAAATGGCAAGAGGCAATTTAAAACAATGGCAGATATACCATTAATTAAAATTGAATCATTTATAAATAAATTATATTTTACTAAAAAAGAAATAATTTATGACTCAACCTAATATTTTCCCCCCAGAAAAAGTCTTAAGTATAATCATGTGCCAATTTGTTGCTTATGAAAAGAATCATCTTATCTTAATGGTATAACCCATGTATGGTCTTAACCTGACTACTGTACCAACCATACGTGCCTATAAAATTCCATATTGATTGAAGCACATGTATTGCCTCTCTGCAGGGTGAATCCTTTGTCACTGCTCTAAGGAGATATGAGCAGAATGTAGCTCAACAGGAAGTTGATCATTCAGCACAGCACCAAAATGTGTAATATCTTTTTTGACTGATTGGCTTTGTGTACTTGCTGACAAAATCTAAATGATTCAATTCCACAAGCCAATCTATTACTAATGAAAAGAACGGTATTGTCCCAATTGTTGGAAGCAGGAGCAGCATCTCTCAGAAATTCTTCTCAACATCTGTATAAATTTTCTAATTAGATTTGATCTGTATGATTTATTCAAACTGAATCAAGCATAAAGAAATCATTAAAACATGAAACTGAAAAGAATCTGCAGATGTCATCTTAAGCAGATTAAAAATTTTACAGGATTTGCGTGCATCCATTAAACTTATAGCAATGATTTTCAACTGGGGTCAGGGTTCCCAACTAACTTTTTTCACCACTGTCCTGAAACAATATCAAACTTAAACGAATTCAAAATCTTTTTTTTTTTTTTAAACTTTCTTATCATCCATAGTTGTTAGTAGAATAATAAAAAGTCTATTAAAATGTTTAGGAAATAATTATTTATTTTCGTTTATCTCGTCTTGAAATTGTTGTCTCTGTGTGTTTTTTTTTTGTTTTTTTTTTCTCAAGAGGGAAGGAAATACCACTTATATAAGGAAGATTTTTATTTCTGAAAGAAGAAAAAAAAAGACAATTTTTAGCTGGTGTGAAAAAAAATCAAATTTTCAAATCATGGAAGAAAGTCTTAAACAATATTTTTAATTGATAATACCAAAAGTACAGATCATAAGAAATGAAAGGAAACCTGATTTTTCTGGTTTTATATGGGTTCATGTCAAAAGTTCAGCAAGTCCAAAATGAAAATAAATGATGTAGTTTCTATTTCCTAACCTTTTGTAAAAAAATTTTTTTCACTGATTTGAATGAATTTAAAAAAGAAAAATTACCCCAAAATGATGTACAAATCAGTGAAAAATTTTCACTCTTTAATTGTTGATATTTATCCATGCCTCCCATCAGGCTGGGTCTTTTATATTGTGGCAATTTTAAGGAGGTCAAGCATGTGCTGAGACTTGTCCTGCTGGACTATGACCCTGCTGGACATGGACTAAGTGCAATGTGAATCCACAGGAGTAGTCTTCCAGCATGTATGCCTCCTCAGAGCTTGAATCAGACCTGAAGGTCTAGTGCTATGCTTTTCATTGAACTTTCATCCATCTGAAGGTGATCCGGTCGGAGCTGAGGGCCAAAAATGGCCGAGTCACTCTTTAATCATTGGTTATACTTATTTGAATTTTTTATAAAATTGATTGTGTCCCCAACAAATATTTTAATATTTCCATGACACAATTAATTTTGAGCCCTGACTGAGGTGTCACTACACTCTGGTATGTCACAGAAAGTAGTTAGGGTATCGAGAAAATTTTAGATCAAGATAACAAAATTTGCAAAATAAGACAAAACCCATATTCCAAAATTTCGATGAAATATCCTACAGTAATTTACAAACAGACCTCTCTAACTATAGATGAAACCCTAACAAGTCCTTTCACTCCTGGTCATAGTTGACCTGGTAGTAATGCCAACAAAGTGGTACTTTTCACTCCCCAAAGCACCAGAATTGAGAGCCTTACCACCTGATCCAGTTTAATGCTATACCCTAATTTTTAAAAGGTTGACAAGCTTATAAAAAATTTGATAATCACTAATCTCTAAGCTTATAATGAACTGTTTATTATCTTATTTGAACATGTTATTCTCTTTCTCACAAAAAATACATGCAGGATTTTTCTCTATATTTTGTTTATTGCATCATTATTATGCCCCTGATTTTCTATTAAGATTTTGAATGTTGTATCATTTCTTTTGAGTACAAAACTGTCGTATCGTGGTAAGGAAGAGATACACAGTGAAATAGAGTTAATTATTTATTAACTAAAGTGGTGCAGTCCGAAAAATATAAGTCTTGCGTTGTGGGTGTTACATCCGAAGTTGGTCTTACTACTGACTGAGATCTTTCAGTACCGATGGGCTTAAGAAACATGACGTCTTTTATACCTCCAAGATACTAGAAGTCATGTGGTATGAGCCACTATTCAACAAAAAACTTATTTCTGTCTTAACCTCTAAGTCACTGATAATGGCTAATCGTCAGTTGGCAAGGGAAAAAGTACAAGAACAGCCTGTCTTATCTGACTATATTTCTGAGATGTGGAGTGTTGTTATTCTCTATACATGGTAGACTGCTATACTCATAACGTTTTGGCCACTGTACTCTTGGGCCTTCTTCAGGTGCCTTTTGTCATACTTACTGATCTTTTGGGAATTTTGTACTTAACTCTTTATTTGCTGAGGCAAAATACTCCCAAGGCATAGACAGCGGAATAAGAACAGTCTATCTCCATGATTCAAATAAATGTTGTGAGTATAGCAACCAAGCTGAATACAGTAGTCCATGATATATAGAAAATAAGAATAATTAGTCATAAGCATTTGGACCTTGTTGCTTTTTTTTCTCCTTCTTCAATCTCTGAGGCTGTGGAAGCAGGAAGAAATGGATAATGAATACAATATGTTGACAATCTTTTTTTAGAAACTGGACTCTTCTCCTATTTTTGATTCTTTCTTCATTCTCTTGAATGTTTATCTCCTCTCAACCCATCCACCAAAAAATTAAGAGACAGAATCACAAAATCTGTCATCTTGTATTGGCATTCACAGAATATCCCACTCCCACTTTCACCTTGGGCAAGTGATATTGTCTGGCCAGTCCCAGTCACCACTTTGATGGCCATTGCTGGTGATCATGGCAACACCTGGTCCATTGGGCTAGATCAAACATATTTTGTTACACATAGCCCCCTGGAAGAGATTTTTAACTTTGTCAACTCTCCTTTCTTTCCACTGCTGGCTTTTTTAATAACTTATCTAAATGTTCTTGGGTACCATCTGCTTACAATGTTACCAGTAAGCTCAATCTTTTGGGCTAAGTATCGTTTTACTATATATAGTAAGCCCAGTATTTTGGATTTGGGAGATCATGTTAGATGCTACTAATAAAAAGACTAATGTAATTTCTTTTGTACTTATCAGAATAACTCATTCATGAATATTTACTTTGATGTTTTCAATGTACAAAAATTATATAAAAATGTGATATTTATATTTGCCAACTGGATATAAGTAAGTTTCAGTGATTTGCTTGATTTTTTTTTTTTATTGAATAATTAAATCTTAAATTATTCAGAAATGTAATGTTTACATCCACCATCCAAATAAGAGTAAATTCCAGGTTATTTTCTTCATTTTTCAACAGAATATTTAAGGCTACAAAATCACTAATTAGTTGCCGTGTGAGTTTATCTTTGGTAAAGCATTATTTATTTTTGACTAGATTTTCTTTCATTTAATTCTGTTGCATTAGTAATTAAGTAGATAAAATGTTGTTTACTATTAAGTTTTGATTGATTTGTTTGTTTTTGATGGCATATGAACCTTTTTAGGTTATTTAATGGCAAATACATCCTTCTAGAAAAACAGTAGTGGTACTATTTAACCCATAGCTGAGAAAATAAGGGGGTTCATACTTTTTCCGAGGGTAATTGTCTGAAAGTGAACGTAATAGTGTGACTGGAGTTTGAACTCACTTACTATGATTCTGCAGTCCATTGCTTTAACCATTACACCACGAGGACATATGATATTAAACTATTTGATGGCAAGGCTCCAGATCTGAAGATTTGGGGAATGTGGAGTACCCCTTCATTACCATTGTTCCCAGGTCCACTCTGACTCAGAGTGGTAGCACCTGATAGGGTCGAATACAACAAACTATGTGCAAACAAATGACTGATGTTTGATTACGACTTTTATATAGTAATACTTGAAACCATTTAACTGCAAAAAAAGAGCTCAGGCTTATTTAAGAATGTTATCTAAAAAATTTGTTTACAAATCATATATATATTGAATATATATATGTATAATGAGGATTTGGTATTAGATGACCCGCAATAGTTGATATGCCATAAAACCTAACGAAACGAAACCAAACCAATCAACTGAATAAAAATGGGAGATTAAATCAAGAATTAATAATAATTGACAATACAATGTCAAAAGAAAGATGGGCAGCTTATCCTAACAATATAAACCATTGTTGATTATTTTAAATGTTCTTGTTCCTTTAGAGATATTGTCTTGATAGAGATGCTACTAGACCTGATATTGCTTCATCCATGAGAATATCAGTCTGTGGCCAGCTTCATTATTTACCTACTGAACCTCATTATCTGCATATTTATTGAGGACAATGAGGGATAACTCCTACTGTTTCCATTTCAACTTGGGTTGTCCATGATGATATTGATGCTTTTATTTAAGTAAGAATGAAGTATTCTAATTAACATTTTATAGTTAACTCTATTATCTCAAGAATTTGGATAATTCAGTGTGAATGAAGATCTTAGAAAATTATCCTTCAGTTTCAAATTGCAAGTTGCTTTATTCTCTAAGAGCATTTTAAATGTATTGCTCTTAGAAAATTTTTGATATGTCATTTTTGCTGGACTATGGTTATATATTTACTGATATAATCTCTCTCTCTCTCTATATATATATATATATATATATATATAGCTCCTTGCAATTTTTTCACAACAGTTCTAGCTGGTGGTGTTTCACTGAAGTCTAAAGGACAGCAAGTCTCTTTAGGTCTCCAGGACCCTTCTAAGTATTCTTATTTTAACTGCGCTGTGGTTATTGATAGTTTTGGTTCTCCCTCTGATTTTCAGTTCGCCCAATCTCTTTTTCAGGTTTTATTATTATTAATGATAATAATAATAATAATAATAATATTGGTATTACTGTACTCCTTGCAAGTTTTTCACATTTCTAATTGGTTTTTAACTCAAGTCTGAGTGACAGCAAGTCTCCTGAGGTCTCCAGGACTATTCTAAATATTTTAGATGATTTTAACAGTAGTGTGTTATGGATGGTCTTGATTATTCTTCTGATCTTTAGTTTCCTGATCTATTTTCCCCGACTATGTGGAGACTACAATTTGTATCATCATCGCCTTTATTTTATACAGCTTTTCAACTCTCTGGCAAGATCCAGCGATTTGTCTATCTTTTTGTTTTCTTCT
>OY757934.1:44262256-44322256 GCA_963585895.1 Sepioteuthis lessoniana
AAACAATCTGATGGCGAGGTTCCAGCAGTGCTGGAGCTTTGGGGAATGTGGAGTACCCCTTTATTGCCATCACTCCCAGGTCTACTCTGGCCCGGAGTGGTAGCACCTGATAGGGCCCTATCTATGGGTTAAATAGAACTAACAGCATACTAATGCTAAACTGAATTGTTTGAATAAACTGAATAGCTTGAAATAAGATATTTTTGACAGTTAAACTGTACTTACATTTTTGTCACATATTTTGTTACATATTGTCACATATAACTGCTTGAATAGTTTGAAATGTTTTTGTCCATTAAACTGTGTACTTATGCTAAACTGAATTATTTTAAAAAGAACAGATTATTTACATAAAAAATGGATTTGGTATTAAATAACTTACGAAGGTTGATATGCCATTAAACCACCTAACCAACGTATGTATGTTTGCATGTGCGTATGCATATATATACTGGCAAAAGTACGGTCACTGTCAGTTAAAAAGTTAAAAGTTGGATTGCTGCCTATTATAATGGAAGTAAAATTATTTTTATATAATTAGAGTAACAATTAAGAGATGTATAGATTTAAAAATTTTCTTAAACTTTTATTTGTTATGAATAAGCTGTAATATTGGGTAATTATTTGAAGAATTACTAATATTTCTAATCAATAAAGTCTAATTAAATGTGAATAATATTCTGATAATAAAATTCAGTTTCTTTTTTTTTCCTCACATTTTGAAATTCATATTCTTTCTTCATTATATCCTGTTACAACATAAATTTTTATTGATTATTGTTTATTGCTAAAAACCTATTCTTGGTTATAGCTCTTCTTTCTGCATGAAAAAAAATCATTTTTATGATGTATATATTTACTCACCCACTCCCTGATGGGTAGGATGCGACACAAATTCAGTCTTCAAGCAGAGTAATACTGGCTTGAATTCAAAGTTTTCCTTCCCCTATGTTGGTTCCATTTCCCAAACATGCTAATTATGTGTGTTTTATTAGTAATACTTGATTCGCCTTGTCATCTAGGCTGTCGGCTGCAGTCTTGACAAGAAATCAGACTGGCAACTAAAATTCAGATATACTAAGCTCTTGTCCACTTCATCATCCTTTATAACTGTGGAACATGGTCTTTGAGGGCAGGGGACTTATGCAGACTTTAACATTTTTGACTATCATTATTTACACCACATTCTCCATGTTCACTAGCAACAATTCATTTTGAGCTTTGCAGTCTGTACGCAATGTAAAATCTTCTTCCTGCCAGCTCTTCTCATGAGACATCGTCACTGGCTTTGTCATGCTCTGCATCAACAGCCAGTTGACTTCATCCAAGAATCCACTGATTCAGTCTCCTCAACAAGACTAAAGGAAGGGTCATTGTGATCAACTTAAAATATGGCTCAAGACAGTGCAGCCAGATGCAGAATTGATCTTAGGCCAGTGCTATTACAGAGTTTGCTGTTGAAACCATGATTAGCTTGCATTCACTTTGTTGATAGCCTTGACTGTCATGCTTTGTTGGCCTTCATTTTGTCTGTGCTGAATTTATTGGATGTTGTCGGCTCAACTGACCTGGAGTGAATGCTGTCACATATATATATGAGAGGCTCCTTAAGAAAGGAATGTGAATTCAAATCTTGCCAAAGCATGTTCTTTATTTTTTTTATCTTTATTTATCTACTGGTTGTAGAATGTTAAAAGCATTTTCTGGTGATTAAAATGAAAGATAAATGAATTAATAATTATAAACAATGTTTCATCTTAGAAGTATGGATTTACCCAGCCATTAGTTGGATGCAACAAAAGATCAATTGTTAAACTGAATAAAACTGGTTTGAATTCAGTTTTGCTTCTAGATTGGTTGCTTTATTAAGGCGAAAGAACCCAATCTTCTTTTCTATTTACCTATAGCTGTAAGGAGAACAATTGGTTTGCATTCAGTTTGGCTCCTAGATTGGTTGCTTTATTAAGGCTAAAGAACCCAATTTTCTTTTCTGTTTACCTATAGCTGGAAGAACAGCTGGTTTGCATTCAGTTTTGCTCCTAGATTGGTTGCTTTCTTAAGGCTAAAGAACCCAATTTTCTTTTCTGTTTACCTATAGATGGAAGGAGAACAGCTGGTTTGCATTCAGTTTTGCTCCTAGATTGGTTGCTTTATTAAGGCTAAAGAACCCAATTTTCTTTTCTGTTTACCTATAGATGGAAGGAGAACAGCTGGTTTGCATTCAGTTTTGCTCCTCGATTGGTTGCTTTCTTAAGGCTAAAGAACCCAATTTTCTTTTCTGTTTACCTATAGATGGAAGGAGAACAGCTGGTTTGCATTCAGTTTTGCTCCTAGATTGGTTGCTTTCTTAAGGCTAAAGAACCCAATTTTCTTTTCTGTTTACCTATAGATGGAAGGAGAACAGCTGGTTTGCATTCAGTTTTGCTCCTAGATTGGTTGCTTTCTTAAGGCTAAAGAACCCAATTTTCTTTTCTGTTTACCTATAGATGGAAGGAGAACAGCTGGTTTGCATTCAGTTTTGCTCCTAGATTGGTTGCTTTCTTTAGGCTAAAGAACCCAATTTTCTTTTCTGTTTACCTATAGATGGAAGGAGAACAGCTGGTTTGCATTCAGTTTTGCTCCTAGATTGGTTGCTTTCTTTAGGCTAAAGAACCCAATCTTCTTTTCTATTTACCTATAGATGGAAGGAGAGCAAAGTGATGCATGCCAGGTTCCATGATGCATGCCAGGTTCATTCTGACCTGGTATTGTAGTATTTGTGAAGGTCCTATCTTTGGGTCAAATTGATTAAAAAATTATTTGTATTTAATTGGACTATATGCAAAAATTGTAAATAAATGTAAAGTGAATACAATTTTCTAATCTTGGCATAAAATAAGACCAGATGGGTTGACATGCCATTAAAATCACTTAGATCTATAGAGGACAGTTGGACAAATGCTATTTGATAATTGATATAGATTAATCTACTTGGATATATTATGAATATTCAATTAGGATGCTTATTTACATTATGTCAGATTCTTTTGAGCTTATTTCTGACAGGTTAGTTGGTTTGGTTTTATGGCATAACAACCTTTGTAGGTTATTTAATGCCAAATCCGTTTTTATACAAATAGTTCTGTTTAGCATGAGTACACAATTTAATTGCCAAAAACATTTCTATTTCAAGCTATCCAGTTTAGTCAAACAGTTCTAGTTCAGCCAATTCAGTTTAGTATAGGTATAGATTTTGTTTCAAAACAGTTCTATTTCAAACAATTCAGTTGAGTGCAAGAAGAGTTTCAATGTCAAAAAACAGTTCCATTTCAAACAATTCAGTTTAGGATAAGTATACAGTTTAGTTCTATTTAACCCATAGATTGGGCCCTATCAGGTGCTACCATTCTGGGCCAGAGTAGACCTGGGAACAATGGCAAGGAAGAGGTGCTCTGCATTCCTCAAAGCCTCAGCATCACAAGTGCCTCACCATGAGATTTTTAAGTGTTATATCCAGGACACTCATTGGAGGGATTTTACCCCTCTGCAGAGGTGCAGTCAGTGTTTTCTACAGGCTCAGCTGACTAGGCAATATTTCTGTCAGATCCATATATATATATATATATATATATATATATATATATATATATATATATATATATATATCTCATATTGAATTATATTTTCTTATATCTTACTGATGTTTTTGAGCATATTTCTGTCTGGTCTATATATATATATATATATAAATATGTTCTTATATCTTATCCATAAATACTCCTGAGTTTATTTCTGTTATAATGAGAAATTAGGTCAGAAACATTTTTGAGTAAGATTTAAGAACATATGATGTAAACATATATATATATATATATATATATATATATATAGGCCTGATAGAAATAAGCTGAGAAACATCTGACATTGTGTAAATAAGCATTCTAATTGAATATTCACTATGTATCCAATTAGCTAAAGTTTGTAACATTTAGGTACAAACAGGTAGTGTACACACAGACACACAAGATAAATAGACATCTATATCAATCATCAAATAGCATTTCTCCATCTGTCCTCTCTATTCTGATTGATTTTAATGGCATGTCAACTTATCTGTGGCTATTTCATGCCTAGAGGTTTGGAAATTGCATCCACTATTCATTATTATATACATTATTTTGTATTAAGATTTTTTTTGCCTACAGTTCTATCCAATACAAATAATTTTTAGACCTATTTGATCTATAAACAGGACCCTAACAGGTACTACTACTCCAGGTCAGAGTGGATCTGGGAGTAATGGTAATGAAGGTGCACTCCAGATCTCCAGAACCGGAGTTTCACTATCAGATGTTCTACGTAGATGTTTCTGAACTTGTTTCTGTCATTTGCATATAAGTATATATTTATTTATATTAACCATGAGGTTGTTTTCCAGTGTAGAAAATAAAGGTAACAAAATATTTTCTTCTTTCCTTTTTCTTTAGCATTGCAGCTATTATCATTATATTTTAATCTCTTTCTACTTTCCTCCCCACCTCTACATCCACTTTCCTCCCCCAATACCTTGCTGGAAATGACAGAAGTGTCTGTAGCTTCATTAGAATATTGATATTGCCATGATGCCATGAATTATAGCTACACCGATTTCTCTGCAAGTGGCAATTGTAAATATTGCTGCTGGCAATTCCTGTCTTACATGGCTCGTAGAACAGTGTGTTGTCATGTGACAGAATGTTTGCTATTGTCGTTTACTAAGTAATTAAAAAAAATGTTTAAAGCAATGATTATAAATAGTTTTTAGCTTTGTTTTATGAGTCATAAATAGGTGTTTATATATTATGGGGTTGCTGTATGCTCCTGGTGACAGTTGTTTTAAAAATATTTCTGTTCATTTTTGTCCAGAATAGCCCACTAGTAGATTTATGATATATCTATAGTTATGTACAAACAATCATGTAGAAATTTAATATCTGATATTTACCATCAAGATAAGAGTAAGTTTCTATCATTTGCTTCATAATTTTTTTGCTTAATAATTAGATCTTAAATTATATAAAAAAATGTAATACTTCCATTTACCACCCAAATAAGAGTAAGTTTCTATCATTTGCTTCATAATTTTTTTGCTTAATAATTAGATCCTAAATTATATAAAAAAATGTAATACTTCCATTTACCACCCAAATAAGAGTAAGTTTCTATCATTTGCTTCATAATTTTTTTGCTTAATAATCAGATCCTAAATTATATAAAAAAATGTAATACTTCCATTTACCACCCAAGTAAGAGTAAGTTTTTATCATTTGCTTCATATTTTATTGAACAGTTACAGTTAACTTCCAAAAATCACAAATCAACCACTGGCCAAACTTACTGGTAAGGGGGTGTCCTTGTGGTGTAGTGGTTAAAGTGGTGGACTGCGGAATCATAGTAAGTGAGTTCAAATTCCAGTCATGCTATTATGTTCACTTTCGGACAAATACCCTTAGGGAAAGGTATGAACCCCCTTATCCTCCCAGCTGTGGGTTAAATAGTATTACTACTATTTTTCTAGAAGGATGGATTTGCCCTTAAATAACCTACAAAGGTTGATATGCCATTAAACAAACTAAACCAAACCATCTTAGTGGTAAAAAGAGAAAATCTATTCAAATATGGCTGATGGTTTAATTGTAGCTTGTTGATATACTTTTTAAATGTAATTGTTTAGTAAGAAAAGAAAATGGCTGAAACTTACTTTGCCTATGATTATCATGATTAGCATTGTTGTAGGAAATGTAATAAAATGTGCAGAAAATAGGGCATCCTGTAAGGAAAAATATTCCCTGTAATTGTAAATTGTTCTTTCCAGGCAAGTTTGTTCATGAACAGCTGATGGCAAGCATTCAGTTAGCAAGACAGAATGTTGTTAATTATGTTGAAATTGGATATGTATTTACACCCGATTCAGAATATTTCTTTAGTTGATAAAAGACTAAAGTATATATTTAGGACAAGATGTAATGAGAAGTCAATTTTATTCTGTGTAATGGTCAGTGACACCAAAAATAGCTGTTTCATGAGCATTTCTACTTTGTGCCTCAGGTATCAGGGATTGACCCTGACTCATGCTCTATTATTGCAAAGGAACAGGTGTTGCCCGAAGGAACTGCCTACTGAAGCTGTCTAAGATGATTATTCTCAGTCATGGATAACCAGTCATCATAACTGTCTTTAAGTAAATCGAGCAAAAATACTTTTAACTTATGTAATTAGTATATTATTGACTATTATAACAATGTAAGCAAATGCCATTGTCTAAAAGAAAGATATATTGGCAAAGTTTTAGATCTCTTCCAATGGGTTGGATATAACTAGAGATGCTTGATCTTGCACTCTAGACAAGGTTGTGTCAAGGTACCTAGCGGCCAGTTAGCCTGATGATATCAGTCACTCTAGGTGGAAGTGGAAGTGGGGAGTTTCGTGAACCCCCAGAATGTGTATATATATATATATATATATATATATATATAAATAATCACAGATGGTGTCTGGGTTGGTTGGTTGGTTGGTTGCTTGTTTGTTTTGATTTACAGCTAACCCTTTTCCGGTCATTTAATGCTGAATTGAATTTCAAACAATTCAATTTAGTATAAGTACAGTTTTTATTTACAAACAGTTAAATGTGAAAACAATACTATTTCAAACAATTCAGTTAAGCATACAAAAACAGTTCCATTTCAAACATTAAATATGCAGTTTAAATGTCAAAACAGTTCTATTTCAAACAATGCAGTTTAGCATATGTACACAATTTAGTTCTATTTGATCCATATCAGATGCTACCACTGTGAACCTGGGATTGATGGCAATGAAGGGGTACTCTGCATTCCCTAAAGCTCTAGCATTATTGGAACCTCACCATCAGATTGTTTAGTCGTAACGTTACGCCCCTCTCCCCCACCACGCATTTATCCTCTTCTCGAACCTTTTCTTCTTGGCCGGCCGGTGATCAACTAGTGGCTGAGGGGGTAACGCACATTTCTTTACCGCTACAAGAATACGATCGGGGGGACAGGAGAAAAAAAAACAGACGAACAAACACGAACAATGCTTGGGGTTAAGTCAAGTGCAGAAGGAGAGTTATGCAACACTACATGCATGTGCGGACTATCGCTAGCGTAGGTTACTAGCGAAAATTCCACAAGCAACTCGAATGCAGACATCTTGAGACTTAATCTTCTTCGCTGGACCCTATCTTGTCTCCTCTACTGTCTCCAGAGTCTGGTGTTGACTGCCCCTGTCCGTGGTTCCACGCCAACTCTCTTTCGCGTCCCCTTACCACTTCTGGATACGGCGAGATTTCAGGTCCAAAAATCCTTTGTCTGGTTTCGTGCCAAAACAGACAAAGGAATCGTCTGTCTTGGCGGGAAACCCATATAGTGCTACATAGTGTCATATCAGGACACTCGTTGGGAGGGGGTCTTATTCCTCTGCAGAGAGGCAGTTGGTGTATTCTACAGCATTAGCTAACTGGGCAATGGTGTCTGGGTGGGAAAAGCCAGGTTTGCATGTGTTGAGAACGAGGAATGAACCAAAGACAGAAGAAAAGAACTCAGAAGCTAACCCTCACGTAATGTCTGTTATCTATTTCTTCCTGCTTCCATGGTCTCTGTGATTGAATGGAGAGAATAAAGTAACAAAGTCCGAACACTTAGACAAGTTATGGTTTTATGTTTTTTCTCTCACCATCTAATGGATAGTCATCACTGATATAGCAGTCATGGGTGACTATGCTACACTATTGTTAATGTTTTTAATCTTTTAGTGTTTCCTTCCTTTTTGTGTGGAACAAGATTTTCCTTTTATTGACTCTTTATTGTTTTCTTTCTTTTGTCAGATTAAAGATGATTGAAATTCTAAGCAATTTTTTTCGATCTGTAATTGCCCTGTCGCCAGATGATCTGCTTTGTTCTGTTTACTTATGTCTCAACAAACTGGCTCCTGCTTATGAAGGTATGGAACTTGGAATTGGAGAGACCGTCCTCATGAAAGCCATCGCCCAAGCAACAGGCAAGTTGGATGCTGTTCTTTATTATCTCTTATTTTTTTTTACTCCGATGATTATTTGTTTTCATATGTCCTAAATAAAGCATGGAGGCGTACTTAGCCTAATATTTATTATTGTAGGAAATTGAATCGTTTCCTTGACAGAGCATTTTCACCTTGTGCTAATGTCCTTAGAAAAGGCAAGAATCCCTCTATTCTCCCTCCAGCTATGGGTAAATAGTAGGGCAGACTAGGTTTTTTAACCTTAGTTACACAACCAGTCTAGGAGAAGGAAAACTCTAAATTCATTCCCCTTTAAGTGGGGCTTGGAATACACTGACTGTATCCCCTGTAGAGGAGTTAAATGCCCCGCACCTCCAAAAATGAGGAGTTCTAGGTATGACACTAAACTGCATTTGATGGTGAGGCTCCAGTTCTAGAGACCTGGGGAATATAGTATATGCATTCATTGCTATTACTCTACCAAACCAGGTTACGGGATAAGTCTTTTAAGTTAAAATTATAAATAAACTTTTAAATAAATAAATAAATAAACTTTTAAATAAATAATAAACAAATAAATAAACTTTTAAGTTAAATTTGGTATATGCATTCATTGCCATTACTCTACCAAACCAGGTTACGGGATAAGTCTTTTAAGTTTATTATCAACACATGGCTGAGACATTCTACTGCTTTGCATACTTAATTTTTATTTAATTCAAATATAATTCTGCCTCTCATTTCTAAAAGATGATAACTTCTGTTTTTCCGAACAGAAGGTATGCCTGAAGAAGGTCAGAAAAAGAATTAGACAAAATAGTGGGGTTTACAATATAGAGATTCAGTTACCTGGGGTGGGGGGAAGAATGTTAATAGGGTTTCTCAAAATTGGTCTGTTAGCAGGGCTTAGAACATACTGTCTGTATCATATCATATTTACCCACCCCTCTGCTTGGGCAGGATATGACACAAGGTCAAATTTTAAGCGGAGTTTAACAGGTTTGAATTCAGTTTTCCTTCTCCTAGACTAGTTGCCTCACCAAGGCTGAAGAACCTAGTCTGCCCTACTATTTATCCATAGCTGGGGGGAGAATAATTGGATTCATACCTTTCCCAAGGGTTGTAGTGCTATGTGAAATGCAATCAGTCTCGTCCAGGATATGAACTCGTGTCGCCGTGTCCATTTCCTACGACGATAACCATTACACAACGGGCGCCTTCAGAGAAGTAAAACCGCCCCTGTACCTCTCCCAAAAATGCTCTGTCCTTGGTATGAAACTTAACTTCATCTGATAGTGAGGCTCCAGTTCTGGAATGTATGGAGTACTCATTTCATTGTCCTTACTCCCAGGTCCACTTTGATCCGAAGTGGTAGTACCTGATAGGGTCCTATCTACGGGTCAAATAGATCTGTTTAAAAATAATTCATTTTTGATAGAACCATATACAAAAATAAACTCTAAAAACAAATGTATGTGGAATGAATGCAATTTTGTAACCTTTAGGCATGAAATAACCCTAAAGGGGTTGACATACAACTAAGGTCAATCAATCAACTGGAATTCAAACAAGCCTTGCTTAAAAATAAGTCATGTGTTGCATCCTGCTCATGGGGAAGTGGGTGGGTAAATCTATACTTATTAAGTATCATCATCATCATCATGTCGCGCCATCAGAACGGATATCCCTGACCCTTTCTCGCCACCCCTCTCTATTATCCATTGCTTCCTGCAGGTCTTCAGGGTTACATCCCACATCGCTGCAGAGCTGCTGTATGTAGGTTCGAGCTGGTCGTCCTGCCTTTGCTTGTTCATGTGAAGGGGTCCACAGGAGTACATCACTTATGAGCTCGTCCCTTATTCAGCAGTGTCCCGCATGTCTGGTTCATCTAATTTTGATAGTTTTCTTGATGGGTCGTAAGTGGCCGTACAGCTGCTGCTTTGTGGGGTGCTACTTCCTGGACTTGTTCAATATTGCTCGCAGCATTCTTGTGTAGTTGCTGTCAAGCTTTTTCTCCATCCGTTTAGTTAGCGTCCATGTAGTGCATCCATATAGCAATATCAACACAACCGCTGCTTGGAAGAAACTGCGTTTCATTTTATCGGTCAGGTCTGACTTCCATATGACCGATAGCCTATCAATAGCTGTCCATGCCCTTGCTAGCTGCATGTTGATGTTTGTCTTGGTTGATGAGATACTGCTTCCTAAGGAAGTGAACTTGTCAGAGAGATACTGTTTAGACATGGAGACCAATGCCTGCAGCAGCTCGTTCCAGACTATGTAGCAGGGATTTGGCTTAGGCGGGTGCATTTGCCGGAAGCGCTATGTCATCAGTGTTGTTGGTGTCGATAATTGTTTTTGCGGGGTCTAGATTACAAAACAATTATTAAGTGTAGCATTGTTTATTATTATTTTTTTATTTGTATTTTTTTATTTTTGTTATTTTTCATTTTAACTTCCAATGAGTGCTTTTATCATTCTCCAATTATTGAATAAACCGTGCATATAAAGAATATGCTTTCTTATCCCTAGGAGCTTCTCTTTCTATTTAAGTGCAGTAGTGATATGGCTATAAAGGCCCACCAGTAGAAATCCATTGAATTCAGCCATATAGCTATATTCTTTTATTGCCCAGTCGGCTGGGGCGGTAGAATACACTGACTGCTTCTCTCCAGAGGGGTAAGACCCCCCCCTAATGAGTGTCCTGATATGACACTAAACAATCTAATGGTGAGGTTCCAGCAATGCTGGAGCTTTGGGGAATGCGGAGTACCCCTTCATTGTCATCGCTCCCAGGTCCACTCTGGCCCGGAGTGGTAGCACCTGATAGGGCCCTATCTATGGGTTAAATAGAACTAACAGCATACTTATGCTAAAATGAATTGAGTGAACTGAATAGCTTGAAATAGAAACGTTTTTGACAATTAAACCGTACTTACACTTAAACTGCGTGCTTATGCTTAGCTGAATTATTTCAAATTGAACTGTTTTTCGACATTAAAACTGTATTTACACTTAACTGAATTATTACATATAACTGCTTAAATACTTTGAAATGGAAATGTTTTTGACAATTAAACTGTGTACTTATGCTAAACTGAACTGTTTTCACTAGAACTGATTATTTACATAAAAATTGATTTGGCATTAAATAACTTACAAAGGTTGATATGCCATAAAACCAAACCAAACCTATATTCTTTTATTTTTCTTAACACCATTCACTGCTATCTTATTAGGTTGCATATATTTTTACACCAATAGTATTAGATGTAATAGTACTTGAAGCAGTTTCAGTTATAAATTTTTCATAGCTTATTTCTTTCACCTTATTTTGTGGCTTTGTATCTCAATGTTGCATTCTCATATACATGTTCATGCCGAAATATACATATATATGCTGGATACATACCGACGCAATGAACAACAGATGCAGGAAGACTTCTTTAACAAAATATTTACCTCTCACTTTATTTGTAAGCGTACAAAAGGGTTACTCAAGGTTTGCGTGTGAGAGGGAGCTGGAGACCGAACATAAACTTAAATATTTTGACCTCCACTCTTATGGCCGTCAACGTTGTGTCTTTCTCGTTCTTCTGATGCTCAACCGGAGGCCCAGAGGCCACTCTGCTGGGTGATGGCTTTCTTTACGGCATCTTATCAGCATCTTCTCCAGACCTCAACTCATCAGGGCCCAAAGGCCCCTTCGGCCTGATGTAGCTTTCCCTACCACACCTCAGCTCCAACTGGAACTCGAACTCCACTGGCTGTCGAACTCAACTCAGTTATATAATCGTTCAACGCCCACTCAATCTTTGAAATCGAATGTTTAATCGTCATCAAGCGGAAATAATTGTCATGCAGTTCAGAGGTCACTCTCTTCCGGTGCATCAGTCTATGAGTGTACCATGGGAATTTTTTTAGCTCGTCCCATTTCATCAGCCAATTTCCACCCACGCAATTTCCTCTCATAAATGTATTCATCAGAAAGTGAACGTAATAATGTGATTGTAGTTTGAACTCATTCACTACAATGTCACAGTTCAATTCATTAACCACTATGCCATAAGGACTTCTCCTGACTATGTTGCCCTGTTGGCTGGGGCTGTAGAATACACCGACTGCACCTCTGCAGAGGGGTAGGATCCCCGCAATGAGTATACTGTGGCCCAGTCGGCTAGGGCTGTAGGATACACCAACTGCACCTCTGCAGAGGGGTAAGATTTCCCCCAGTGAGTGTCCTGATATGACACTAAACAATCTGATGATGAGGTTCCAGTGATACTCGAGCTTTTGGGAATGAAGAGCATCCCTTCATTGACATTGCTCCCAGGTCCACTCTGGCCCAGAATGGTAGCACCTGATAGGGTCCTATCTATGGGTTAAATAAAACTAACTGCATAATTATGCTAAACTGAATTGTTTGAATTAGAACTGTTTGAATTAACTGAATAGCTTGAAATAGAAATGTTTTTGACAATTAAACTGTGTACTCATGCTAAACTGAATTTTTTAAAGATAGAACTGATTATTTAGTGCAAAATGGATTTGGCATTGAATAACTTACTAAGGTTGATATATCATAAAACCCAACCAACCCTCTGACTATGCCATAAGGAATCCCCCAGTCTTATTTGCCATTCATATGAGTTATACATACAAACAAGCCAAATAATCATTTACTAGTTCATTGAAGAAGTTCTAAGACTAATCCAGGGTGATGATTGTTCAATATAAAGTATTGATTTGATTAACAGTCAATCGTTTGTGAAGGTATTGAATGACTGTTGCACGATGAATGTAAATATCATTGTTGAGAAGTTTGTTAAGTGTCTAATTTTGTTTATTGTTCTATTTTATGGTGGCTGTTTTTGCTTTTGAAGGGGAAAAAATGACAAATTGCCTTTTTTTTATTGGTTTTAATGAGAATTAACTGCACTTTTCATTTCCTTGTCAAATTCACTCATTTCTTATTACGGAGCAAATTATAGAACAGTCAAGATAAATGATATGTTGAGTTTTGGTCAACAAGTTGATTCCAATTTTGTTTGTTTTATCGATGAATGTTATTGATTTTTAAAGATGTTTATGATCATTGATAATGAGCAGTAAAAGTTATCAAGTCAGCTTTTAGTGTGTGTTGTTTTTTTATTATTTTTAAGGGTATTTTTTGTTTTCTTTTGTTTATTGGCCTTTTGCAAAATCTTGAGGTGGGAAGGGGGAAAAAACGAGTGCAAATTGTGTATAAGGAATAATAGAGGTGCTTGTTGGGTAATGGACATGGTGAACCAAGTTCAAATCCTACACAAGGTTGTTTATATGTCATATAGTGCTAATATGTTAGGGAAAGGTATGAATCCAACTATTTTCCTTCCAGCTTTGGGTGAATAGTAGGGATGGCAGTTGGTCTTGGAGAAGGAAAACTCTGAATTCAAACTTGTTAAATGCTGCTTAAAAATTGACCTTGTGTCACATCCTGTTCATGGTGGAGAGTTTGATAAATACCTACTCCTCTTGAAGATTGACCTTGTGTCACATTCTGCTTGTAGTGGAGGAGTTGGGTAAATAGATATACTAATAATAATAAGCAATATGACTTTTTCATTGTTTTTTCTTTTCTTTTCTTTATTTAATGACATATCCATTTTCATAAGTTATTCAATTCCAAAGCCATCTTGGTAGAATATACTGGGTGTCTCAAAATAGATGCAACCCATTAATAAGATTATGATTTATTACTGAGACAATTGCAATGGCAATCAAATGACTTGCGCTTGTCCTGTAAAAAATGCATCCTTTCAGCTAGAGGCATCCAATCAATTTTTTTTTTAATTGTTATTATATCATCTTCTAGGACATGCTATTCTTTTTTTGAGTTTCTTGTCTCAGTAATAAATCATTATCATATTTATAGGTTGCTTCTATTTTGAGACTGTTTTGAATGATTTTGTCTTCAAATAAGTAGTGATGCAAAATATATTTTCCTCTTTTGTCCAAGGAATTTGTGATCAAGGATTAATAGTTGTTATGGTATAATATTTTCAAATCTGAAACAAAAAAGAATAGAACATTAGAATTTGTAGAGTTATTAGCAATCACATGTCTTCCATGTATATTGAGACTATATAAAAAAAAAAGCTGGGTTGGGATAAGGGGTTTCATGCTTTTTGAGAGTGTCGCAGACCAGCACATTAGCCATTATGCCATGGGTATTCTGCCTTGTTTGTTTCTCTGTTCATAATAAAAGCAAACATATATATATAAGCAGCAAGTTATTATTCCAGCATATTTAAAACAAAATGCAGAAAACGTTCCCACTGACAACTTCAAAACAAAATGCTACAAATTATTAAAACAGTAAAAACTCAACAGTCAACTCAACACTACCCCAGATGACGACCAAAAGTATGGTCAAAAGTGCTTGGTTAGAAGATATAGGACAAATCTTTTATCATCTAGATCCTGACACTAGAAAAATAGGTGTCTTGAAAAAATAAAATTAAAAATAATAAACAGTGTTCTATTGTCTTTAACAAAACTTGCTTGATTATATATATATATATATATATATATATATATATATATATAATCACATATCCCCTAGTTGAGTTTGAGCAATATGATTCTTGCGTGAATCTAAATTTTGGCAATATTTTGGTATATGTTTGTTTTCAGTATGTATATAACATGACCAAAACGTTTGAAGTTGTAGTAGATAGTATTGTGGTTGTTGGTGTGATGACATGTTATGTATTGCTTCACTCTGTGTGTAATTTGAAAGCCATACAGATGAATGTGCAATATAGTCTTATCAGCCCAGTCAGCTGTAGAATACACTGACTCCATCTATGTAAAGCGGTTACACCCTCTCTCTGCAACATGTACTGGATATAACACTAAACAATCTCATGGTGAGGCTCCAATAATGTTGGAACTTTGGAGAATGTGGAGTACCCCTTTATTGCCATCGCTCCCTGGTCCACTCTAGCCCAGGGTAATAGCACCTGATAAAGTCTTATTTATGGGACAAAGAACTGTTTAACATTCAAACTGAGTGCAAACAAATTACTTATGTTACATTGAATTGTTTGAAATAGAACTATTTAATCATTTACCTGGGTGTAAACAAATGACTGGTGTTTAATTGAATTGTTAGTGATACATAGCAATATTTGGTACTATTTAACTTTGTTGGCTTATGCTTACATATCATATATATATATATATATATATATATATATATATATATGAATAAACAGGATTTGACTTTAAATAGCTTACAGTGTTTGATATGACATAAGACCAAACCAAGTATAGTCTAATTTGGGAAGTTATGCTTTATGAGTTATAAATGGACGGTGATTCTGTGGAAGCAACCCGAAACATTTGTTGTGCTAAAGGTGAAGGTGCAGATGGTACAATAAATTTTGTTCAGCTTTTAAGAACTTTAGGGAGTATCAGGCAAGCTTGGCATCACACAGTTAAGTGTGGTTTATCACTGTCACAGTTTTCACCCACCCTGTCGGCTAGGGCTGTAGAATATGTTGACTGCACCTCTGCAGAGGAGTAAGACCCCCCCCATGTCCTGGATATGACACTAAACAATCTGATGGTGAGGTTCCAGTAATGCTGAAGCTTTGGGGAATGCAGAGCACACCTTCATTACCATTGCCCCTGAGTCCACTCTGGCTCCGAGTGGGTGCACCTGATGGATCCCTATCTATGAGTTAAATAGAACTAACTTCATACTTATGCTAAACTGAATTGTTTGAAATAGAACTGTTTGCCTAACTGAATAGCTTAAAGATGTTTTTGACATTGAAACTGTACTTACATTTAAACTGCGTGCTTATGCTAAACTGATTTGTTTGAAATGGAACTGTTTTTGACATTGAAAGTGTACTTACACTAAACTGAATTGTATAATATAGAACTGTTCTGACATTTAACTGTGTGTAAATAAAATCTGTACTTATACTAAACTGAATTAGCTGAATTAGAACTGTTTTGACTGAGTACTCATGCTAAACTGAATTGTTTGAAATAGAGCTGACTATTTGCATAGAAATGGATTTGGCATTAAATAACCTACAAAGGTTGATATGCCATAAAACTCAACCAACCAACAGTTTTCATAAAAGTATCTGGAGCTATTGAATTGTGCCTCACATTCCCAAAATATTGCTAAAACTTTTGACTCTCTATATATTATTTGAAATTGAAAGTGTAATCTCTATATTGCTTTTTTTAAAAAAATTTTTTTAGGCCGAAGTATCGACAAAATCAAGCTTGATTCCCAAGAGAAAGGAGATTTAGGAATTGTTGCTGAGGTAAGTTAGATTGATTCTAAGTGCCCCACATTTGTTTTCTTGCATGGTTGTGTGCTTGGTTTCTTAATAATCTTTAAATAGAACAGAAAAAAAAACTGAATTTGTTGCTTTGTTAAGGAATATAAATGTCTGTATATCCTTTTTCTTAGGCTTTGGTTTGTGAAAGAATTCATGAGAGTTATGAAAAAGGTTTATTTATTTAATAGCATATGAATCCCTAATGGATTATTTTATGCCAAAATTGGATTCATTTGTAAATCTTTGTTTATAATCATAACTATTTATATTTTCAATATATGTTATCGTTTTTTTTTTTAATCAAACATTTTTGTCTATAATAATTATTTGTTTGGACAACTGTTTGGTTTCAAGTATTCTTCTTCAATGCTAATAATTTTCAAACACTCCTATTTGACTTGTATCAGCCTAGCCCATGTAAGAAAAACCTTCTATAGTGCAAACAATACGAAGGAACTGTTCCAAAACACTGAAATAAATAAATGTGATATTTCTAAAAACGGTGATACACAAAACAGTTATACACAAAAATCTAAATAAATTTACAGTAAGACCAAATTACTTCTATAGACCCTTTCTTTATTAGATATATTATAACAAACTGATCCCTTCCCCAACCTGTTTCACAGGGTTTTTTTTTTTTTTCTTATGATCACGATTCCCTACAAAAAAAATTCCTAATAAATAAATAACCAACTTATTATCTAAAGTTTATCATTAATTCCTAAGACGTCTCCTTTAAATTTCTTTTCAGACTTTTTTTTTTTTTTAACTTGATTCGGCATAAAATAACTGATGAGGTTGATATGCTGTAAAACAAACAAACAAACTAACAAACAAAGCTAAACTGAATTGTTTGAAATGGAACTGTTTTTGACATTTATCTGTGCGTAAACAAAATCTACACTTATTCTAAACTGAATTGTTTGAAATAGAACTGACTATTTGCATAAAAATGGATTTGACGTTAAATAACCTACAAAGGTTAATATGCCACAAAACCCAAACAACCAACTATTTGACTTATAGATGTAAACTTAACAGGTACTACCACTCCAAATCAGAGTGGATGTACGAGTAATAGCAATGAAGAGGTACACACATCATTTTGCTTTGGAGATGCTTTTACTATAATTATTATTGTCGTAGAAAATGGAAATGGCAATTCAATTTCAAATCCTGGACAGGGCTGTTCGCATTTCACTTTGTGTTAATGCTCTTAGGAAAGCCATTTCCTCACCCATTGCTCTGGGTAAATAGTAGTGCAGACTGGAGTTTTTAATCTTGATAAGGCAACCAGCCAAGAAAAAGGAAAATTTTGTATTTAAACCGGCTTTACTCTGCTTAAAAATTGATCTTGTCACATTCTGCTTATAGTGGAGGGATTTGGGTCAATATATGCTTTGCTTAAAAGTTGATCCGGTGTTACATTCTGCTTATAGTGGAGGAGTAGGGTAAATACATGCTCTCCTTAAAAATTGACCTTGTGACACATTTTGTTTGTAGTGAATTAGAACTGTTTGACTAAACTGAATAGCTTGAAATAGAAATGTTTTTATTATTAATCTGTGTACTTATGCTAAACTGAATTGTTTGAAATAGAACTGTTTATTTATATAAAAATTGATATGGTATTAAATAATCTACAAAAGTTGATATGCCATAAAACCTAAACAAAGAAACTAAACTGAATTGCTTAAAATAGAACTGATTTGACATTTAAACTGCATGCTTATGCTAGACTGAATTGCTCTAAATAGAACTATTTTGACATTTAAACTGTGTACCAATGCTACACTGAATTGTTTTAAATGGAACTATTTTTTGACCTTGAAACTATACTTTACACTAAACTAAATTGTTTGAAATAGAACTGTTGTGAAATTTAACTGTGTAAACCAAAACTATACTTATACTAAACTGAATTGTTTGAAATAGAACTGTTTGTTTGTATAAAAATGGATTTGGCATTAAATAACCTACAAACTAAACCATCAGATTGTTTAATGTAATATCTAGGACACTTGTTGGTGGGCGTCTTACCCCTTCAGAAATGCAGTCAGTGTATTCTACAGCATCAACCAACTGGTCTGGATGATATCAGAAATATAAAATGTATGTGGTGCATTCAATAAGTTTCCAGACTTTTTTGTACAGGCATTTAAAATTGTTGTAGACTCTTGAAAATTCAGTATGTTATTGCTATACATCTTATGAGATCACTGACCAATTTTTATGATTTCAGGTTCAAATAAACAGCTACAGTAGGAATTGGAATACACCCTACTAAAGCCTGATTGTCACAGCTGGTGAATTTCAAAAATGCAATTTGGACGTGAGGACACTTTAGAAGAACGATATGCAATAAATTTTTTTTTTTAAACTTGATAAAAATGCCATGTGATGAAAGCTGGATCTACTGCTATGACCCAGAGCCCAAGAGTTCCCAGTGGAAGCATGCTGGCTCTCCTAGACCCAAGAAGTCCAGACAGAGCAAATCCACCCACAAACTTTTGATGATCCCTTTTTTTGACAGCCCTGGCATGATCTACATGCACTGAGTTCCCACTGGACAGACAGTCAACAAGGAATACTATGTTGAGGTTTTAAGGGAGTTCAGGAGGAGATTCCTGGGGAAGAGGTCAGCACTCTTCAAATCGGCTCAGTGGCATTTCCACCAGGATAATACACCAGTCCGCAACTCCATCCTTGTCACAGACTATTTGACCAAGATGGGCATCAAGACAGTTCCTCAGCCTCTCAGACCTTGCTCCCTGTGACTTTTGGTTATTCCCTAAGTTCAGAGGCTGTCGTTATGAGACAATTGAGGAGATGAAAGAGGCTGTGATGAAGGTCATTGACACGCTCACACTAGAAGACTTCCATTGGGCCTTCGAGAAGTTGTTAGAACGGTACAACAAGTGCATTGCAGCCAGAGGAGATTACTTCGAAGGGAACTAGGGTTCCATGTGTGTACTATCAATAGAAGTGCCCATACGAAAAAAGTCTGGAAACTTATTTAATGATCCTCATAATTGTTTAAAGAAAAAAAACTTGGAGTAAAATCTCACTCAAATTCTTTTCATACATAAGACTAGTATGAGTCAAAAGTTTTGCAATATTTTGGTACTTGCTTGTTTGCAACATGTGTATATCATGTGACCAAAGCTGTAAAAGTACTTGCTGTGGTTTGTAGTATAGTGATAGTTGGTGTGTTGACATGTTGTGTATTGCTTCCCCTTGAGTATGATTTGAAAGCTGTACAGATGAACAGGGAATGTTGTCTAATTTGGTAACTTATGCTTTAAAAGTTCAAACTGTACCATCATGCTCCAGTTGCACTATTGTGTTCACTTTTAGACTAATACCCTTGGGAAAAATATGAACCCTCTTATCCTCCCAGCAATACTGTTCTTCTGCAAGGATGGATTTGGCATTAAATAACTCATGAAGATTGATACACCATTAAACAAAGAAACTGAACCAAACCTAGCAAAAGAACTAAAACATTTGTTGTGTGAAAGTTAAAGTTTTAAGACATTTTTCTTGGGTTGCAAGAACTTTGACAATCTGTTAAGATCAGGTAGATGTACCAGAGAGGAATTTAGCAGATTACCAATTTTATAGCTGCAGTGCTTGAAGCAAAGAGTTTGATTTGGTGATGAGAAAATCTATAGGGGGACAATAATTATATTCTTTGTCCCTTGGGAAAATGACTACTTAAAATGGATGAATATTAACTTTATTTCTTTTATTTTGTCTTGTTCAATTTCCTTTCATTTCCCAAGGATGATTTTAATTTTTATTTTTGATGTACCCCCTCCACTACCAACAACCCAATTTCATCTCCACTTCTGTCAGAGTTGGCCCTGTCTACTTCCATTGTTAATCAGATTTCTCTTATCTAATTTTGTTCTTCCTATTTCTTTCCTGGTAGTTTCATTTTGTTCTTATATTTAAAAAAAATGTTTAAATTAGTACAATTTTCTTTTTTCCTTCTGTTTTTTTTCCCCTTTTTTTTATTTTGGGCTTGGAGAATTATTTTCCTTATAGTGACTTTTTTTTTTTTTTTTTTTTTTTTATAGGTGTTTTGGTATGTCTTTAAGAATAGGCAATGTTTAAATGAAACACTTGAAAACAAAAGAGTCAATTATATATATATATATATATATATATATATATATATATATGGAAGTAAATAATGGATTGTAATCCGACAATTTGTTGAGAAAAATTGATAACAAGGCAATCCAAGTAGAAGGAGAGATTTATAGAGAAGTAAAGTTGACACTATAGCGTTTTGGTTCTATTGAATCATCATCAGGTCCATGAGGGATGATATTAGCAATGTTAAGTCAACGATGGATGTTTTAAAAATGCAAAATACAAAGACCTTGGGGAAAACTTGTATAACAAGAAAAAGTTGGCCATTTAACAAATGCTGATTCACTAATTAAACTAATTCACTAATTACTTCTCTATAAATCTTTCCTTCTACTTGAATTGCCTTGTTATCAATTTTTCTCTACATATATGTATGTATATAATTTTCTTTCTTTTTTTTGGACTGCAACTTTTTGTTTTTTAACATTACATTAGCAGGATCAATTTTCTGCAATTACTAAATTTTGAATCTGAAATGGAATTTTTTTTTTCTCTAATTTTCAATTATAAATAAATTATTTGATTTAAAAAAAAAAATTTTTTTAATTAAAAAAAATTCTTTTAGAATTGAAAAATTAACTGCTTCTGAGATTTTGTGGTTAGATTTTACTAAGTAAATATTGAATCATAAATAACATGATTATTTTCTTGAAATTTTTCTTTACAAATATTTATTTTATTTACAAATATTTCTTTACAAATATTATTTTATTATATTATTTTATTATATTTTTCTTTACAAATATTATTTTATTTACAAATATTTCTTTACAAATATCTATTTTTCCTTTTAAGATAGGAAAAAAAAAGTGGATTGTTGATTTTCTAAGAAAATGTTAGGTCATCTTTTCTGAAATATTTTTTTGATTTTCTAAGAAACTGTAGCACAACAGATGGTGTCAGGGACAGAGAAGGACTTTTGCTTCAATGGAAATGAAGGGATAGCTAAATAGGGTTGATGTAAAAATTAAAAGAGTGTGGGATATAGGAAGATCAGAGCAAAAGATTAACAAATAATAAAACAAAGTGAAACTAATGCATTGCCCTTTTAAAGAATTTCTTTTCAAAGTTTTATCATAAAATGAAAATGGTGGTTAGTAGAGTCTCACAATTAAGAAATAAAGAAAACAACTATTTTTTTCAATTAGTATTCACAAAACTACTCTGGCTTGTCTACTATGGAGTTAGTTTGTTTCCTTAGTTACCGACACCCAGGAATTCATAATTGCAACAGCTTCACTATTGTAAAACATTTAGAAGAAAAAATCCTTTAATGGCGTTAACTGTTGATATACTTAGAGTATATTTTTGTATTTTTAAGGGATTTTATTTCTTTTTTGCAAAGTTTAAATTAGTTGTATGAATTAGCAATGTACCGGGCTCATTGTCCGAGTGGGTAGAGTGTTCGCCAATGGTCTGGGAGACCGGGGTTATATCCCAGGTAGAGTCATACCAAAGAGTTTTAAAATATGGTACTTGATACCTCCTTGCTTTACACTCAGTATTATAAGGTATGTACCAACGGTAAAGTGGAGCAATCCAGGGTAAGGAGTAGTGTCCTCCCCTACACTTTGGTGTAGTAGCTATTGAAAAAGGAGCCTTCGGGTGACCCTCAACTACAGTCGCCAACTTTACTTACTTATGAATTAGCAGTAAATTGCCAAGATGGCCAAATCTAATCAATATAGTGAATTTTCCTGAACCTCAACCTTAAAATCTGAACTTACTCATCTAAAAAAAAAAAATGTCTCCAGTATCTAAAGTTTGTGCTTAAACTAGAGTTTCCTGATTTTTATACAGAAGAAAAATGTTTTATTTTTTAAATTCTCCCTCCATAATGTTGACATTTTTAGGGTTGATGCAATCAAAGATCACATTGAATCAAAAACCCATTTGGCAAGAAAGTCTTACAAGAATACATCTCAACTGAAACGGAAGATAATCATGACTTTGCTGGAGTTTAAAGAAGTACAGGATGATCTTGACCTTTATTTTTTGGAAATGTTCACTTAGTCATCTTCCTACATAAAATTGATAAAATAAGGTCATTCATATTAAAGCATTGCAAGAAAGGTGGTGCTATTCCAAGTGTCAATTGTGTTAGGCAACTTTTTCTGTCCAAATTGTTTACTTTTTTACTGCTCTAAAAACCAAGCCTGTGTATCAATCTGTCAGTATCATAGCAGATGAAACAACTGTCATGACCCCTGCATTTTGAATGTGAGGCAAACATTTGTGGGAGGTTATTTCTCATTGGTGTAGTAACCCTGATGATTACCAGACATTGGCATGATGGTTAGAGTGTTCGCCAATGGCCCAGGTCGAGTCATATCATAGACTCAAAAAATGGTACTTGATGCCTCCTTGCTTAACACTCAGTATTATAAGGTATGAATCAACGTTAAATTGGAGCAATCCAGGGAAAGGAGTTGTGCCCACCACTACACCTTAATGGGAGGTGCCCGTGGTGTAGTCATTATCGCCGTAGGAAATGAACACGGTGATACGAGTTCAAATCCTGGACGAGACTGATTGCATTTCACATAGCACTAATACCCTTGGGAAAGGTATGAATCCAATAATTCTCCCTCCAGCTATGGGTAAATAGTAGGACAGACTAGGTTCTTCAGCCATGGTTAGGCAACTAGTCTAGGAGAAGGAAAACTCTGAATTCAAACCTGTTAAACTCCGCTTAAAAATGGACCTTGTGTCATATCCTGCCCGAGCAGAGGGGTTGGTAAATAGTACCACTACACCTTAGTGTAGTAGCTATGGAAAATCGAGCCTTCGGTTTACCCTTGACTACAGTTGCCAACTTTACTTTTACTTGATCTCTCATTGGTGTAGTAACCTTAACATAATGCAATCATCAAACTGTCAGTATCATAGCAGAGGAAAAAACTATCATGACCCTACCATTTTGAACGTAATTACAAACATTTGTTGGGGGTTATTTCTCATTGGGGTTGTAACCCTGAGATAAGCCAATCATCAAACTGTAAGTCAGGCATGCATCAGAGCCAGAACTCACGTTGATATCACATTTCTAACAGATTTTGCAGCTTATTGTAAAAATGCTCATAGGGAAGTTTTATTTAAATTACTTTGTTTTTAATGGCATATCAAGCTTCCTGTATTTTTTCAATCCCAAAGCTATCATTCTAGAACAGCAGTGATACTATTTAACCCATAGCTGGGGACATAAGAAGGTTCATGCCTTTTCCAAAGGTATTAGTCTGAAAGTGAACGTAATAGTGTGACTAGAGAGTGAACTTGCTTACTTCAAAGGGAACTTTTATCAACACGTATTTAAGTTATCATGAGTAGTGCTTCACACATATTGTAAATCTTGTTGGTGAAGTATTTTCACATTGGCTAGCATTTAATAGAATTAACCAGCTCACTACTTTCATCAAGTCATTTTTTTTTGAAAAATCTTAGTTGAAAACAGCAATAATTAAAATGCCTTGAAGGCTTCCTGCCTAAGGAACAAGTGAAACTGCCACCTGTGTTGGTGGCAACCAGATGGAATTCCTGGTTTAATGTGGCCAAATATTACTCATTCTATGGACATTTTTATGAAGGATCTTTGAACAAGAATAGAGTCATGGCCTTGCAGTAAACAGGATTCTAGAATTAGTAGTGATGGTTGACAACATAATGCATCCTACCATGATTTGTGTTTGAATCTGCATCTTATAAATGAGAACTGCAGCTGTTTATAATAACAGCTTCTACAAGCTTAGAGGAGACCCAGTCTCCACTTGCATGTGTTGTATATAACATGATGGAGGATACGAAACAGTATTTTCATACTGGTACATCAAAATGAAATTGTCTTCTGTCTGAACTAGAGAAAGAGAGGATCATCTCAAATTTAGTTTTTTTAGTAGATCTTTTTCAAAACTGAATAAATACCTGGATGCCCATCTTATGTATAACTTTTACAAGACAATTCATTTTATTCAATCCTAGACTGCTACCCTGTATCAGTCTTGATATTAATAGTTTTACAGGTGTTAAGGATTTGCAAGAATAACCCAATATGAAAATTTTACCATTTAAAACACCAAGCAACTTAGAATGTGTTATATTACAATGGAGATTTAAAGAAATTTGAAAGATTGCTAATTTCTTGATTTAGGAAATATTCTTTCTTAACAAATTTGAGCAGTATTGATATTTCAACATGAGATAAGTTGTTTTATTTAAGGCAGTTTGAATTAATATATTTAATTTGTTTTTTAGTTTTTTAATTTTAATTTTTTTTATACAATGTTTCAGTTATTATAGTCTAGTTCCTGTTTTGTAAAATTTTTGTCAAAATATTATTGAGATTGAAGTTATTTGTTGTTGATTCGTTAAATTTGTGATATTTGTGTTGATTTTAATATTGTGAACCAATAATTATAAATCAATTGAATCTGAGTCCTTTTACTTTTTTAAAAAAAGTTATTTTTCTTATGCTTAACAATCTAGATATTTGTTCTTATAGAAGGAATCTCTGATTAATGATTCTACCTCAAAGATAATTATTCACTTCCACATTCCATTATTCGATTGTTGAGTCATGTTACATTTTTTATTTTTACATAAAATTTGTTTCTTGATTTAGATTTTAAAATTAAGAAAAAAAATTTGTGTTGAAGATATCTATTTCTTTAATGAAACTTTGAATTTTGTTTTTATTTTTATTTTTTCTGTTTCAATAATAATTATACTCTATTTTATTGCAATCTTCTCATGAAACGCTATAAAAATTGAAAAAAATAAAATTTCCCAAAAGTGAAAAATGGAAAAAGCAGTTTTCCAAAAATGGAAACAGAATCAAGGAAAATTTGAAATGAAAAGTTGGGTCACTTAAATATACCATTTCCAATGCATGTTTCACTTTGAAATACTTAAATACGAATATCACCTGGTATTATTGCAAAAGGGTTATTATTTACTGAAGATTAAAATTAACATCTATAGATCTTGGGATTTCTGTGAGTGAGAATTCACCAAATATCTTTATAAATTCTACATCTTATTTGCCATCAAATATGGTACAACTATTTTCATTTTGTCTCATTTGCATGTAGATAAATATGTTATTTACATTTTAGGTATTTTTTGCCAGTATATAATAAAGTTTTGAGAATTTTAACATTTTGATCAATCAGTTAATTTATTGATTTAGTATTTCCTGTTTTGTCAGATATTTTTACACATCTCTTAAAATCACTTCACCAGGAAATTAAGAATCTAATTTTTTATCAATTTGTTTCTTTCTTTAAGAGAAGCTTTTTCATACCTTAAGTTCCCGGAACATTAGGGTAGTACTTTATATATTATATGATCTATTATATATATATATATATATATATATATATATATACACACACACACACACACTACTACTAAACTTCTCATTGTTTGTGTGTGTGTGTGTGTATATATATATATATATATATATATATATATATATAAAAACCAATCAATCAAAGTATGGCAACAACACAGATTCCCTTGATTTCTTTCTCCCCTCCATCCCTATCAGTAAGTCCTCCAGAGGTCATCCAGTGTCTACACAGACCTGATTAATGTAAGTATATGCTGGAGGAACAAATGTGAAGGGGTCCATAAGAGAAAATCACTGATGAGTTCTTCTCTAGCACTGACTAACATGCCTTGCTATATATATATATATATATATATATATATATATATAGTGGCAACTCTCGATCAGCCTTGTAATCTTGTTATTTGGGCTCAGGTTTTTAACATAATTTAATACATGTATGATTTAGAATATAGAAGAATTTTAGCATCCAACAACATTTTTTTTAAGTATATTTAAAATTTAGGTTGTAGTCAGCATTTACATCTTAGACCCAGGTTAAGTTCCTGTTTCTGCAATGGAATCTTTGATGTCAACTTTTCAAGGTCCGAGTCGACAAAACAGATCAAAACCTACATATACACACAAGCTTGGCCAAAGTACAGATATATAGGACACACATTGAGAATCAAATTCATTTGCTATAGGCTGCTAACCTAGCTTCTAACCACAATATCATGTGTGATGCCCAATGTAACAGTGGGCTGAAAAGTTTATAAACTGATGTCATAATTGCTAATGAGGACTTTTTTCACTAATAGAATCCAAGCACTGCAACACTGATGGAAGAAGTGTGTGGACTGCAAGGAGAATTATGTTGAAAAATAAGCTTCTTTTAGTCACATTCCATGGGAGTATCTTGGTTAGCCCATGAACTTTTTAGATGACCCTCATATATTTGTAGTTGATAGAAGTGGAAATTAAGATTTTTGATGAACAAAGATGAGTGAATATATATATATATATATATATATATATATATATAAATAAAGAGAAAAAAAGAAAAAGTTATATTCATGACGGTTGATGCGACACTGCTTCCTAGGTAAGTGAATTTGTTATCGACACGAGGTTAACGAAAGCATGGACAGCTATCAATAGGCTATCGATTATATGGAAATCAGACCTAACTGATAAAATGAAACACAGTTTCTTCCAGGCAGCAGTCGCTTCGATACTGCTATATGGATGCACTACATGGACTCTAACAAAACTGCTGGAGAAGAAGCTTGACGGCAATTACAATCTTGAACAAGTCCTGGTGGCAACACCCCACAAGACACCAACTGTACGGCCACCTGCCTCCTATCACGAAAACTATTCAAGTTAGACAAACCAGACATGCAGGACACTGCTGGAGAAGCAGGGACGAACTCATAAGTGATGTACTCTTATGGACCCCCACACATGGCCGTGCAAAAGCAGGACGACCAGCACGAACATACATTCAGCAACTATGTGAGGATATGGGATATTGTCCAGAAGACCTGCCTGAGGCGATGAACGATAGGGAAAAGTGGTGAGAGAGGGTCAGGGATATCCGTGCTACCAGCACGACATGATGATGATGATGATATTCATGAGCAGAGGAATGAAGATGCTTTTTCTCTTGTGGTTTGTTGGTTGTAGGTGACCCCATTAGAAAACAGAATTTTTATTTTCGTGGTCTGTTATCGTATGTTCTTTATAATATATATTTTTGTCTTGTTTGAATTGTATATATGGTATTTTTAAAATTTTTTTTTATAAGTCTATTAGTTTTTCTCTTTCACTTCAATATCAAAATCTGGATTTCACATGGTTGAATTCTTTCTCCTTAGTCCTGTGCATTGATGAGGAAACCATCACTTTTACTTTTAAGCCTGTCAATGTCTGCTCACAAAATCAAATTAAACTGCCAACAAGAAGGTAAAAGAAGGAAAAAAAAAAAGAAGGAGGATAAATCTTATTGGTCTCTAATTTATTCATTCCATTCTTTAGTCTGATCACTTCCTGACAGATTCCAATCACTTTTAATTTAGCGTCTTTTGAAACTCTGAGGAATAAAATCTTCTGGCAGGTGTTAAGTGTATGTAAGTATAAAAGACAAGTACTTAAAGTACAAAGTTAAGCAACAATGAATTTACTCAATACTTAGTTGGGTGAATATTCAAGCTACAACACTTACGGGAAGCAATTTGAAACCTGACTTTGCAAAATCTAATAAATAACTTTAATGCTAATTAGAATCCTTCACTTTTCCTAATTAGAAGCATCTTTGTAATCTTAGACTGCTATTACAATGAAAACTCTTCTGATTCACAGATGTCAGACACACACATTTTGGCAGCATTTCTTCATTAATACATATTTCATTGAACATAAGTATGTACTTAAATGTCTTTAGCTACACACTATAACAGTACAGACCCTCTTCTTACAAAGTAGTAATGTATATGCAAAAGTTACATCACTTTTGTTATACATCCTCCTCTGATGATGACCCAAAGTCGGGCAGAAAGTACTTGGGAAATCAACAATTACGGAAGATTTATCAACCACCAAATATCATAAGATCAATATGGCAATTCGAAAAGATTAACAAAAAATATATATAAACAAAAAATGTCTATTATGTTCACTGAAATGTGTGTGTGTTTGTGTGTGTATATATATATATATATATATACACAAAATAATTAGCAAAGACACCATTGGTATTGACAGTAGGGGAACACAAATAAAATAATAAAACACATGAAGGCCTTTTCGTCTGCCACTTTTCAAGTTTTTATACACCAGAAAATTGGATAAAAACAAGGGTATATAATTTGGATTACCAGAATGGGGAAGAAAAAAAAACAAAAAACCTAAGTTACCCCAGTATCTAGTAGTTCCCCTAATATATTTAAAATATGATTGTTTAACTGCCTGCATAGAGAGGGGTGATTCATAGAAATATAAATCACCTCTAAAAATTTAAGATGGAATTTATCTCTAGCTCTATGCAGGACTGAGAAACGATCATCTTCATAACTAGTTCTGCAGCTATTTATAGTAAGCAAATGCTCACCAATAGCCGAATCCATTGCTTGAGAATGCCCAGATGTTAGTCAGCCTGACAATAGAGATCTGGGTATATGCTGTCTAACTCTCACTTCGAGGCATTGACAAGTCATACCTATATATGTTGAATTACATCGACAAGTAAATTTATATATTAAATTACTTTGTTTAAAGTTAGATAGCTTGTCCTTATTCGTAGAATTGAAGGCCGGCCTCGAAGTGAATATTGGTCTTAGGTTAACAGCATGATAACAACGATACACAGAAGAGGCAATCTTATCAGCAAAAGACTGGCTAGCAGAACCAACTCAGGGTATTCTGAAGTATACAGGACATTTTCGGAGGACCGAAAACTTTGTTCAGGTTTTTGAATGTTATATATATACATACACACACACACACACACACATTCAATTATGATTAAAATTTAAAAGTGTCTAATTAGTAAAATACAGTGCTCTGTGCACAAAATTGCAGAATGTTATCACATTTATAACTCTAAAATAAAAGAAAAACAAGGTGGAGTCCCTGTGATGTAGTGGCTAATGTGTTGAACTGTGACATCATAGTAAGCTAGTTCGAACTCCAGTCTTTCTATGATATTCACTTTTGAGCTAATGCCCTTGGGAAAGGTATGAACCCTCTTATTTTCTCCAGCTGTGGGTTAAATCGCATAATTACTGTTTTACATGGATGGCTTTGGTATTAAATACCTTATGAATGTTGATATGCCATTAAACAAAGAAACCAAATGAAAAACAGCTTAAAAAGTCATGAGCGAGTATCATGTTGCCAATCCTCAGGTGAGCTAGTATCTCTTCACATTGATATGTGTGGATTCTGGCTTTCCTGATGATCAGTCATATGAAACTTGGAGTTGTGTGTTTTCATCCTGTTTTAGAGTTGAAAATATTTGTGTATGTAATAGAAATAATGACTATACTACATAGCATTATCTATCTTATATAAGATTATTCCAGTGGTGAAGCATTAGATCTAGAGATTGTCATTACTCCCAGGTCCACTCTGACCTGAAGTGTTAGTAACTTATAAGCCCCATCTATGTATCAAATAGATCTGTTTAAATATTATTTGCCATCAACAAGAATACTTGATATCATATAACTATAAATTATTTGTATTAAGAATTGTTCTTTAAAGAAAGATTATTATTATTAGTTACTTGAAACCATATAAGTGTTTGCAAGCAAATGACTATTATCAAATAGAAATAAGTAATTGAAACCATATAATTATTTATATTAGATTAGAATACTTGAAACCATGAAACTGTGTGCAAAGAAATGTAAAGGTATTAATATGCTTAAATGAAAGAAAAACTTAATTTGGTTAGCTATCTCCCTAAAATAAATTTCTACTCTATTGATAGGGCTTAGAATCATCTGATAGTATCCCACTGCAGAGAAGTAAGACCCTGCCCTGTCAGATGGGGCTGTAGAATATACTGACTGCATGTCTGCATAGGGTAAAAACCCTCATCCTCACCCTCCAAATGCTGTTTTCAAGTATTACTATCTAATACTGATAGTTCTATTTGCACATAGTTGAATGGTTTCAAGTATTGCTATGTAATATTAATAATTTATGCACAATCAAATGGTTAAAAAGTTTTATTTGATCCATAAATGGGACCCTAATGGGTAATACCACTCTGGGAGTAATAGCAATGAAGTGGTACTCCATGTTCTTCAAAGCTCTAGGACTGATGCCTATCGGATGCAGTTTAGTATAATATCTAAGGCACTCGTTTGCGCAGTCGGCTCGGGCTGTAGAATACACTGACTGCACCTCTGCAGAGAGGTAAGACCGCCACCCAATGAGTGTCCTGGATATGACACTAAACAATCTGATGGTGAGGTTCCAGTGATGCTGAGGCTTTGGGGAATATGGAGTACTCCTCCATTGCCATTGCTCCCAGGTCCACTCTGGCCCAGAGTGGTAGCACCTGATAGGGCCCTATCTATGGGTTAAATAGAACTAATAGCATACTTATGCTATACTGACTTGTGGGACTAAACTGAATAGCTGGAAATAGAAATGTTTTTGACAATTAAACCGTACTTACATTTAAACTGTGTACTTATGCTAAACTGAATTATTTGAAATGGAACTGTTTTTTGACATTGAAACTGTACTTACATTAAATAATGCCTATATATATATATATATATATATATATATATATATATATATAAAACATGTTACTATAAACCAGCAAAAATGGTACATAATGACTTGTCTGCATAATAGTGTTTGAATGAGAGAATAAAGCAGTTTCCTATCCAATTTGAAAATTGATAATAGCGTAGTGTTCATATTTATCCTGTGTGGTGTAATGATTACCAAGCTAGACTAGCAAACCTTTATGAGTGAGTTTGAGTCTCATTGGTTGTCTCATTCAGATGGCCTTGTGCCACATCTAAGCAAAATGCTTTGTAAATTACTTATCCTGATTATTGAAATTTCTCAAGGTAGATAACTTAAATATTTGTCATAGGTTAAGTCCCACTATTCATTTAATATTCTGAGTATGACATTAAGCTGCATCAGGGGGTACTCGTGGTGTAATGGTTAAAGCGGTGGACTGCGGAATCGTAGTATGCAAGTTCATACTCCAGTCGCACTATTACATTCACTTTCGGGCAAATACCCTTGGGAAAGGTATGAACCCCCTTATCCTCCGAGCTATTGGTTAAATAGTACCACTACTGTTCTTCTAGGAGAATGGCTTTGGCATTAAATAACCTAAAAAGAGTTGATATACCATTAAACAAAGAAACCAAACCAAACTAAGCTGCATCTGATGGTGAGGCTCCAGTTTTCCAGCTATGGTGAGAGTGGAGTCGTCTCTTCGTTACCATTACTTGCAAGTCCTCACTGACCCCGAGTTTTTGTACTTGTTAGCGTCCCATCCACAGGTCAAATACATCTATTTGAAATAAAGAAGTATTTGTTTATGATTTTGAAGTTACATTTTTGTACTGTATATAATTGGAAATCACAATTGTTAAAATCACTTTGGCTTTAAGTAACTACCAAGAGTTGACAGGCAGTAAATTCAACAAGTCCATTTATGTTTCATTGCCATTACTCCCAAATTCACTCTGACTTGAACTGGTATTACTTGTTAAGAGTCCCATCTATGATTCAAATAGAATTGTTCAATCATTTACTTATTTGTGTATAAAAGAAATTGGTATCAAATAACCCTTAAGTGTTGATATGCCATGAAACCCTAACCAACCAACCAACCTACTTTTTATTTCCTCTCCTTGGTCTTATGATCACATAGATGAGAAACTGACAGTCATCAAGTGCTGTTTACTCTGTGTCTACACTATCCTAAATTTGATATATATGCTCTATCACTTCATGTACTGCTCTCTCTTGGGGGGGGGGATCCTCATGGTGTAATGGTTAAAACGATGGTCTGCGGAATTGTAGTGAGTGAGTTCGAATTCCAGTCGCACTAGTGCATTCACTTTCAGACAAATACCCTTGGGAAAGGTATGAACCCTCTTATCCTTCCAGCTATAGGTTAAATAGTACCACTACTGTTCTTCTAGGAGAATGGCTTTGGCATTAAATAACCTACAAAGGTTGATATGCTATTAAGCAAAGAAAATAAACAAACAGTAGTGGTACTGCTCTTGGAATAATAGTTATTGTCATATGCAATGGACGCTGCAACATGACTTCAAATCCTGAACAAGGCTGTGTGCATTTCACATAGTGCTAATACCCTTTGGAAAGGCATAAATTCAACTATTGTCCTTCTGGCTGTAGGTAAATAGTAGGGTAGACTAAACTAATCTTGGTATAGCAACTGGTCTTAGAGAACGAAAATTCTGAATTTAAACCTGTTAAACTTCATTTAAAGAATTGACCTTATGTCACAACCTGTTCATGTGAGAAGGGGTTGGTTAATATATATAAGCTCTACCATCAATATTGGGCACTCTAAATAGATATAACAAACTACATTTTATATATATATATATATATATATATATATATATATAGAGAGAGAGAGAGACAGAGAGAAAAATTGAAAAACATATTCTTCACTTTGGATTGCTCTGTTTTTCAATTTTCCTCCATATTGTCAGATTTTTTTCCATTATTTACTTCCAGATATATATATATCTGGAAGTAAATAATGGACAATATATATCCGACAATATGTACACACACACACCCACACACACATATATATATATATATATATATATATACACACATACACACACACAATTATACATACATGTAAACATCTACACACACTCATGCATATGTATTCATATAAATACAGCTATCAATATATAACTATTATCATTGATGTTCACGCCAGTTTAAAAAATACATTATTAATGTATATTACATGTGTATATGTACTGGACATTGACATGATGGTCAGAGTGTTTGCTAATGGCCTGAGAGACCTGGGTTCAATTCAGTCATACCAAAGGCTAAACAAATGGTACTTGGTGTCTCCTTGCTTATGAGGTACGGATCAAGGGTAAAGTGGATCAATCCTGAGAAAGGAGTAGCGCCCTTCCCTATGCCATGGCGTAGTATCTATTGAAAAGGGAACCTTCAGATCACCCTTGACTACGGTTGGCAACTTTACTTTTTTATATATATATATATATATGCACACACATTTATATGTACATGTAAACATCTACATGCATATACACACATGTATTTATACAAATACAATTATCAATATATTACTATGATCATTACTGTACATAATTGATATATATATACACACACACACACATACATGTAAACATCTCTACACACAGACATGTATTTATACAAATATATCACTATTGTCATTAATGTTCATGGCAATTTAAAACTATTCTTATACTTTATTGGTATATTTTTTTAACTCTCTGTTCATACCAAGATAGTTTTTTGACTTTAGTTTGATTGGTTGACTGTTCCTGCTGCTATCCAACCTTTCTTTTCTTTTTTTCTTTCTCTTATTAACACATACTACCCATCCAGTGCTTGTTCTTCACCCCCAGCCACTATTATATGCTCCCTACCCCAACAGTTTTTCTGATTGTCTTTGTCTCAGTTTCCTGTTGCCTAGAAATTGTAAATTTCAACTTAATTTCATTCAAATTTAGATGCTTTGTTTATTGTTAGATTTGGCCTGACTTTGATTTTTGATGGGATTTCTTTTTTTTTGCTCCCCCCTTTCTTTCTTTGTCTTTCCCCTTATTCATCTTTCTCTTTCCCTTGATTTGTTCTTCTCATGTTTTCTTTTCTGCTTCAAGTTCACAATTTGTTTCTTTCTTTTCATTTTTTTCCTTCTTTTTCATGTAGTCCTTTCTTATGTTTCCTTTTCATCCTGTTTTTTTTTCTTTTCTTTCCTTTTTTTCATTCTTCTATTTTTCTTCTCTCTCTCTCTCTATTTTTCTTTCCATCTTTTCTTTTATTTCCCCTCACTTTTCTTTCCTTTTTTCCTCTCTTTTATTTCTTCTCTCTTTTCTTTTATTTCTCTCTCACTCTCTCTTTTTTATTCCTTTCCATTCTCTTTTTCCTTTCTTTTCCTTCTCTTTCTCTTCCTTATGGACCATTACTTACTTCCCATTATGCCTCCTTTCTCTCTTCTCATTACCCTCTGCGACCCTCTCTCTCTTTCTTTTCCCATTCTATTTCTCTCTCTCTTTTTCTATTCTCTATTCTCTCTATCTCTTCATTTCCTATTATCTATCTTTTTCCATCCCATATTCTATTTCTTTCTGTTTTTTTATTCTCTATTTCCATCCCTTCTTCTTTCTCTCTGTCTTTTTATTCCCTATTCTTCCCCCCTCTCTCTCTCTCTTCATTCCCATTCTCTATTCTCTCTCTCTCCTTCCATTCCATTTTCTCTCTTCTCAAACTCACTTCTCTCCTGTCTGTCTCTTACTCTTTTTTTTCTGGTGATCCATTTGTCCATTCCTTTCTATCTGTTTTTGTCTCTCTTTTCTCTTTAGTGTCCCTCTGTCTCTGTATCCCTTCTTTTCTCTCTCTCTCCTTATCCCATATTCTCTCACTTCTTCCACTTCTCTTTCTATTTCAATCCACTTCTTTTCATATGAATGTCTGCCTTTATCTTTATCGTTGTCTTTCTCACCTCCTCCTTTTTTTTTTCTCCTCCAGCCAATCATCTTTTCTTTCTTTCCCTTTTCCATGTATTTGGTTTGCTATTAACATTTCAACCTTTATTCTTCCTTGCTCCTTCCTCATTTCCTCCCACTCCTCCCACATATTGATTTTCTTAACAGTGGCCAAAGAGACGTGTTTATGAATTATAAGTGTGGATTTCTTCTCAACTCCTGGCCTTGTAAAGCTCAAGTCAATTCATTGGCCTGTCACGAACTGACACTGTCATTGGACGGTCACTTTAATTCCTTATTCTCTTTAGCACATCAATACGTCTATCATTAGGGAATATTTTTGTTTTTTGCTCAAGAAGGAAACATCTGAACTTTTTTGCTCCCACTAAGACACCAGTGTCTCAGTCAAAATTTTGTCATTATTGTAAAAAGCTGTTTACTACTCATGGGACACTACTGTTCCAGATGATTTTTTGTAAAATATATGCAGTAAATTTTTTAAAGTTATATATATTATTTTTCATATTCTTTGAGATTAGACATTTTGTAATCCTTAGTCAGCCCTGTTTGTTAGAAAATCAAGTCTTGTTCACGGACAGACTGGCTAGAGTAACCAGAACTCTGAATTCTTGGTGTGACACTGATGTCGAATGATGAAGCCATGGAATAATTCTTTTTAAAATTCTCACCACCAGCAAGTTGGTTTGGTTTGTTTTTTTTTGTTTAATGGCATATCAACTCTTTTTAGGTTATTTAATGCCAAAGCCATTCTCCTAGAAGAACAGCAGTGGTACTATTTAACCCATAGCTGGGAGGATAAAGGCGCTCATACCTTTCCCAAGGGTATTTGCCCGAAAGTGAACGTAATAGCGCGACTGGAGTACGAACTCGCGTACTACGATTCTGCAGTCCAACGCTTTAACCATTACACCACGAGGACCCCCCCCCCCAGCAAGTTGGGTGGAATTCTGCCCACAGAGTAGAAGTCATTAAATTAGACATGAAAAGGTTACACATTGCTTAAGTTCTTCTGCAGCAATACTTTGTTTTTGTGATGGTGATATGTAGCTCTTTTCCTAATACTATCCTGGCTGACTCTGATGTCCCCTGACAGAAAGAGATCAAATCATGATTTCTGACAATGTCCACTCCCACTCAGAAGAAGTCTCTCCTACCTGGACCAATTAAAAGGCCGGTTTCTTCCCAGGAAAGAAGCTCCATCTATTTTGACCACCCATGAAGAAGATATTACTTCTTTGTAGTTTTATCTGATGCCAATTGTTCTTCAAATCTGGATATAAGTTTTCTAACCAGACAATTCGGTGCCAATCACTCTTTAAACTCAGGAGTATAGGATTTACACTCCTATATTTTAAAATGGCCGTGATACTATGTGTTCCCGAAACAAAGATGGTGCATGTTGGTAAACTAACCAGTCTCGAGAGCCTATTGGTCTCGAAAGTCCTGTGATTTGTGCTCACAACCAAGTCCACACCTTGTGATTTTATCCCGCGCATTTGAAGCCGACCACATGACAAGGATTTCCTATATATACTCTCGCCTTCATTTCGACTCCCAGAAACGGCTTGACCTTGCCACTTATTAAGACACAACTCAATATGCATAACATGGGTGCGTGTACATTCTGTGACCTTTTTCTTTCCTGTTCTGCCTTTTCGGCTAGACTTGTTCCAGTCTTGTGCATGGCCTCAGATATTTCGTCAGATCCCGAAAGAGACAAACAACCAACATGGGAGAAGACATGTTCCTCCTAGAATACATTGCTCCATTTCTGTATATTGATACCTCACATGAAATACTTAATCAACATACATTTTATCATATTTACCCCCCCCCGCTCAGGCAGGATATGACACAAGGTCAATTTTTTAAGCGGAGTTTAACAGGTTTGAATTCAGAGTTTTCCTTCTCCTAGACTAGTTGCCTCACCAAGGCTGAAGAGCCCAGTCTGCCCTACTATTTTACCCATAGCTGGAGGGAGAATAATTGGATTCATACCTTTCCCAAGGGTATTAGCGCTATGTGAAATGCAATCAGTCCCGTCCAAGATTTGAACTCGTGTCGCCGTGTTCAGTTCCTACGACAATAACCATTGCACCACAGGCACCTCCAACATACATTTTATAGTTTACAGGACATTTTTAATATTTAGTCTTTTTCCATAATATTCGTGTTAGTTACATACATACACACATGCACATGCACTGAGGAATATTTAACAGACTATATTAGAATATTCGTAATGTTTTATAAAGTTTCCTTTTCATGGATTTGTTGATATATAAATTTATTTTTTTTTGTACTGCTTTGTTTTGAATGTTTTTTTGTCGATGTTTACATCGTTTGCTATTCAATAATGAGCCACCATAAATTGTGGGAGCAAAATACACACCAAATGTACTCCACAGGACTTAAATTTTTTTCTGTTTTCATGCGTATGATTTTTTCCACCAAACTCAACTCAGATTTTTAAAAACATTACTTGATATAGATTCCCCATTTATGCGTAATATTACAGACGGGTGCCGTCATTAAATTGCGGCGGTCTCCGGGTTAAAGAACATTCGAGCACATTAGCTGTCATCAGTCATTGGGTACAAAGGTCCAACGATCAAAAATGTTGTGAACCTCGCTCGTGCAGGCAGAGTGACCTGTAGAGTTTAAGCGTGATTTTAATATAATCAAGCGTGAACTTTCACGTGTTGCATTACTGTTCCACTGGTGAGCATTGAACCTTCAAATTGATCCATCAAATTGCTATATAAGAAAATCATATAGTGAGATTTTGGCAGTTCAAGACAGGTTTCCAAACAAGTTTCAACAGGGGCGCACGCCGCCCGACTCATGTCATAACCCAGCCTGTCATAGTAATCCGACTGATATGATAAGTATCAACAGGCTGATGATAACAACGCTGCCATCATCACCAAGAAGAGGAAGGTGAACCTTTTCAACGTGCGCTAGCTGAAGTGCACAGAGGGAAAGAGTAATACAGAAAGAAGATGTTTTATAGCGACAAAAAAAAAAGAGAGGGTGAGGAAGAACGCGATTGAAAGAACTTTTTTAACAACAGTCTGCTGTAATCCCCAAGAATAAAGCGACTACTATTTTCTTCCTTGAGATTCAATTTTCAAGTGTTTCTTTTCTGCAAATTCATTTCTTTTTGTCAGACACAGCGTTTTAATTCTTTGGTCCTATACTACAAATGTACTGGCATCCAGTCACCTCTTCCCAATGTCACCATTTGATGTTTTCATTTTTCAAAACTTTAAAAAAAACATAGTGAAATGGTTAAAATATGTCAAGGCAAGTTTTTTAAAGATTAGCTGAAAATATAGCCTCTCTCTCCAAATGAAAAGAAGAGTTATATAGTGGTTTTGGATCACAAGGCCCCCCCCCAAAATGTAAGGGGTAGGGGAAAGGAGTGGTCATCATTTTTCTAAGGAGTCTGAGTTAGCTACAATTACTAACCCATTCATGCAATACAATTGTTTACTCATGCTTATCACTGGAATCACCAAAATACCAAACTCTCTGTGAAGACCTACTTAAAACCCTGATATGAGGTGTTTATTATGAATTTATATACAATGAGTGTGAATTTGAAAACCCCAAAATTAAAAAAATTGGCATTCCCAGTTAGTTTCATATAGTTAAGATGTAAATTTCTTAAGAAAGCACTAAAAATTGAAGTAAAATGTTCAAGAACTACATTAAGATTATTTAATATAGTATAATTGATTATTTAATATAATACCATATTTCCCGGCATATATGATAAATGGTTTACAAAGGTATTTGTGGGACTATCACTCACTGCAGTACTTCCAAGGTTCATTGCTGTTAATGAATAGAGAATCCTTTAGTTATAAAATCAATGAATGAGTTGCTGTGTGATATTGCCACAGGAAATATAAGTTAATCTGTAGGCTCTTTTTTTTTTTTACTTTTATTAGTTAAAATCTTACATTGTTATTGTCTTTGTGTGTGTGTGTACATATATATATATATATATATACACACAGTTATGAGCTCAATATCAGTGATAAAGCACATGTAGACCTAAATTAAGATGTATATATGTATATAATTTCTAGTTCCTTGGTTCCATTGGGGTGAGCAGAGTAAATCTTAAAGTGAGTCGGTTATTCACCCAGGTGGCTGCTGAAATTCACTACTGCTTTGTTCCTGTGGAAAGCGATCCTAAACCCCTTTGGCTATGGGTTAAATAATACCCCTACTGTTCTTCTGTAAGGATGGCTTTGGCATTGAATAACTCACAGTGGTTGATATGCCATTGAACAAAGTAACTAAACCAAATCAATAAGAAGAATAGTTTACAAAGGTATTATGGGGGCTCCATAGCTGTCAATCTCAAATTTCAGTAGATAACCCTCTCATTATTAACAAATGGAATCCTGAATAATATTGGCATAGTCATTTAATATTTAATGTACATCATGGAATGATAACATTTCATTGAAAAATTGTTGGCAAAATTAATATTGTTTCATTTATTTTTTTTATATCAATAAATAAGTTTGAAAATTTTTCTTTTCTGTAAAAATTTTTAAATGTCTTATTTGAAATATGAGATCAAGTAAAAATAATCTTTTCACTTTAAGCGATTTAATGGAAGAGGCAACATTTATTGGTATGAAATGCTAATTTTGGTTCTATATTTGGAACTTCTGAGATGAAAATGTTTGCATATTTTCATTCTATTTCAGATTTGCCTGACAATCAGTAATTTAGATTTCATTGAAATTCATTAAATGAAAAGATATTGTGGGCAGCAAGTGGCAAATATCTTTGGAGTTGGGGAGAAGAAAAAATAAAATTTTTTGATGGTGAAATTTTTTTGATGGGCAGTCAAATTATTAATTTTTTTATTTTGTCAATTTTTATTTATACCTACCTTTTGGGGACTTACCTTTGCATTGAAAGTGCTGGTTCCTGTCAGATAAGAGAAGTTAAATATTGGTTAGCCTGTTCAGTACTTAAATGGGTAACCAATAAATAGGTATTCTAAGCAATGTTAGACCTGTGTGCCAGACAAAGCAAAACTTGATAAATGGGGGTGTCCTCGAGGTGTAATGGTTAAAGTGATGGACTGCAGAATCGTAGTGAGTTCGAAATCTAGTTGTGCTATTACATTCACTTTTGGGCAAATACCCTTGGGAAAGGTATGAACCCCATTATCCTCCCAGCTATGGGTTAAATAGTACCACTACTGTTCTTCTAGGAGAATAGCTTTGGCATTAAATAACCTACAAAGGTTGATATGCCATTAAATTGAAGAAACCAAAACTTGATAAATGACAAGAAAAAGAAAAAAAATGAAGTAATGATATGTATGTTCAGTACTAAGATGGATGTTAGCTGTGTATATCTCAAGTGACTGAAGCAGTTGAAAATGTGGTAGGTTGTATTGTGGTTATTGGTGAACTGACACATTGTTCATTGCTTCACTTCATGTGTGATTTAAAAGTTGCATAGATGAATGTACACATAGTTTAATTCAGGAACGTTGGGCTTATCAATTCCAACTGGGCTGTAATGTTTCAGGGATGACCAAAAACGTTTGTTGTGAGAAAAATGAAGACGCAGTTGATCACATTACAGTGGCTAGATGGTTGAAGAAATTTTGCTCTTGTTGCAAGCACTTCAAAGATCATTGCCCAGTCAGCTGGGGCTGTAGGACACACCGACTGCTTCTCTGCAGAGGGGTAAGACGCTCCCCTCTTTGCCAACAAGTGTCCTGGATATGACACTAAACAATATGATGTTGAGGTTCCAGTGATGCAGGAACTTTGGGGAATGCAGAGCACCCCTTCATGGCCATTGCTCCCAGGTCCACTCTGGCCCGTAATGGTAGCACCAGATAGGGCCCTATCTATTGGTTAAATAGAATTAACTGCCTACTTATGCTAAACTGAATTGTTTGAATTAGAACTGTTTCACTAAACTGAACAGCTTAAATAGAAATGTTTTTGACAATTAAACTGTACTTACATTTAAACAACGTGCTTATGCCAAACTGAATTGTTTGAAATGGAACTGTTTTTGACACTGAAACTACTTACACTAAACTTAATTGTTTAATACAGAACTGTTTTGACATTTAACTGTGTGTAAACAAAATCTGTACTTATACTAAGCCGAATTAGAACTGTTTTGACAATTAAACTGTGTTCTCATGCTAAACTGAATTGTTAGAAATAGAGCTATTTGCATAAAAATGGATTTGGTGTGAAATAACCTACAAAGGTTGATATGTGTCACGTGATATTCCACTGGGAGGAGGAAGATAAAATTACTATCCTCCCGTTGAAATTAACAGTACCTAGCCGTCAAAAAAGTGACCGTTAAGGAGGAATGTAGGTCACAGAGGGGTATCAACAGGTGTTGGTACTTAGTAACCTCAGGTTGCTGGACACCGGAAGGGGAAAGAGAGAGAAGCCAAATGATTGGCTGGGACCCCAAAACGGAAGTGGGGCTCCCTTCCCCTCAGCGGAAGTAAAGGACAAGAAAATTAGTTTTGAGCAGGGTCCATAGCGGGCAGACGAACCATAGCCATTTTACTCCGGGTGGAAGACAAAAGAATTACTGAGACACGAAGGACCCCAGGTTCTTCAAGCCAGTGTAAAAAAATAGAACAGAGTCTATTAGCCCGTGAAAGAAGAAAGATTCTCCCGTGGAACCCTGTCGAAATATAAGATAAGTAACTTTTGGGCCATTTTCCTCTCTACCCAAATTTTGTGTACCACTCTCTCTCTCTCTCAATTTGAAGGAAAACAAAAGTCAAGAAAAGACATTTATATTCGTGGACTGTCCTATTATTATATGTTTTGACACTTTGAAAGTGTATATAACTGTAGTAAAGGAATTCATGTATTTTTATGTTACCATGTGGTCTATGTTGTTCTTTGCCGTTCTACTACGAATTTGTTGTTGTCACATTTCCTTTTTAGCTTCTATTCGCCTTATGTTATCTTGCTTAGAATTGTCCTATTAATTCCTTTAAAATATCACACGGAAAACCGGAGTTGCCGACTACTACAATATAATATTATTACGACTAAAACCTGTAGGCTCATTATCTTCCATTGTCGAGGGGAAGGAAGTTTAGCGGCCTGGTGGGTGTGTGATAGTGTGAAATTTGGAACCCCTTTGCCAGCGGCGGTCAGTCTGGCTCTAAATTGATCCCTCACGTAATATGCCAGTTCTTATATGCCCGAGAGAAAAACTCTGAACGAGGACTTATTCTGTAGGGGATCAAGTGCCAACCTGCTCCGTCTTCACATGTGCGAAAATAAAGTCCCGTTTTGGGATTTTAGTCAATTTGCCGTCACAATATGCCATAAAACCCAACCTACCGACTTCAAAGATCAGGTATAGTCAGGTAGGCCTAAAAGTGTGGATTCTGAGGCTCTACTCCAAGTGATAGAGGTAAATCCAGCTAGTAGCATTTGGAGAGTATCAGGTGAGTTTGGCATTTCACTGTCTACTGTTGTTCTTTCTCATCATAACCTTAGCAAGCGCATTTGAAGTTGTCGAATTGTTACCAAAATATTATAAAACTTTTGATTCCCTCGAGTATATTGGTTTTGTTTTATGCTGAATTCTTTCTGAAACTTTTGTCAAATTTGGTTCTCTAATTAAAATTTTTTTTACTTCTTTTTATAGTCAAGTCGGAGTAACCAACGAACAATGTTTGCCCCAGCAAAACTGACAGTGAATGGTGTTTTTACCAAATTGAAAGAAATAGCATTGATGACTGGGAATTCAGTAAGTTTTCTTTTATGTTCATTTATTTATAGAAAGTCCTTAACTCACGACCCATACAACTTATGGTGACCTACAATTGTGACCAAAAGACAAAAAAACAAAAATAGATAAGAAATTTCATCTGATATGCAACACAGTCGAGTGTTGGTCCCAAAATGCTATTCAAAATGATAAAAAGTGATTAAAAAAAAAAAAAGAAGATAATACTACCACACAAAAAGTAAAGAGATCATAAAATATATTGCACATGTATTATACTCTCACAATATAAAGATGATATTGAATATTAAAAATAATAATTAAAGAAAAAATATGTCCCATGAAGGGGCAACTAAGTATTGATTCTATTTTTTATTTTTATTTTTTTCTATGAATTCCATAATTTTTTCCTGAACATTAGGTTATTCCATTTATTTTCCTCAATATTCGGATATTCCATAATTTTTTCCTAAACATTGGGTTATTCTATTTATTTTGCTCAAAATTGGGATATTCCATAATTTTTTCCTTAACATGGGGTTATTCCATTTATTTTCCTCAGTACTGAGTTATTCCATTTATTTTCCTCAACATTGGGTTATTCCATAATTTTTTCCTCTACACTAGGTTATTCCATAATTTTTTCCTCTACACTAGGTTATTCCATAATTTTTTCCTCTACATTAGGTTATTCCATATTTTCTTCGATACAACTTTGAAAAAATTATACTATTCATTTAAATAATTTAATCTAGTTTTAGATATATTTTCTGTAGCCAGAATGTTCAGCTATTAAATTAAAAAAAATGTTTTACATCTATTTTTTATTAGTTTATTTACTACTAAATGAAAGACCTCTGTTACCATCTTCTTTCCACTTCCAAATGATCATTCTGCCAGACCCTGTATTAATGTGGGGGTGGGGAGTTGCAGTGGCTTGGTGGCTACTGTACTGGACTGCAACGTCATAGTAAGTAAGTTTGGACTCCAGTAATGTTATTAAATTCACTTTGGGACTAATAACCTTGAGAAAGGTATGAGCCCCCTTATCCCATCACTTATGGGTTAAATTGTACCAGCTCTTTGGCCTAGTGGTAGAGTGTTCGCCAATGGTCCGGGAGACCTGGGTTCAATCCTAGGTAGCGTCATACCAAAGACTTTAAAAATGGTACTTGATACTTCCTTGCTTAACACTCATATAAGGTACGTATCAAGGGTAAAGGGGAGCAATCCTAGGAAAGAAGTAGTGCCCTCCCCTACACCTCAGTTTAGCAGCTATTGAAAAGGGAGCCTTCTGGTCGCCCTCTTTACTCACTTTACTTTCTGTCCTTCTACAATGAGGGATTTGGCATTGAATAATTGTTATGTAAGAAGAATGTGCCAATACCGACCTGTGTGGTTGGACAAGGATCACCAGGCAACAAGCACAACAGTTGAAATAGATTGTGCACCTGGGGATCCCGTGACTAGGAATAATAAATATATAAATCATTCAAACAGAAGTTCAGAGTGTGATGTAGCATTCTATTAAGCACTAAGCTGTGAAGTATTGCGTATGCAGTTATTACTCGATTCAGTACTCGTCATTTTACAAAAAAATATAAACATAAAGAGTCGGCGAATATTACTCCAGAACAAAACTTTATAAAAAATAACCCATGAAGGTTGAGATGCCATTAATCAAAGAAACCAAGCCAAATCTGTGTTTTATCCAGTCACCGGGTACTGTAGAATACACCGACTGCACCTCTGCTGAGGGGTAAGATCCCACTCGCAACAAGTGTCCTGGATATGACACCAAACAATCTGATGGTGAGGTTCCAGTGATGCTGGATCTTCATGGAATGCGGAGTACCCCTTCATTGCTATCGCTCCCAGGTCCACTCTGGTTCAGAGTGGTAGCACCTGATAGGGCCCTATCTATGGGTTAAATAGAACTAAACTGCGTACTTATGCTAAACTGAATTGTTTGAAATAGAACTGTTTTGACATTTAACTGTGTGTAAACAGAATCTTTACTTATACTAAACATAGTTGTTTGAATCAGAATTGTTTGACTAAACTGAATAGCTTGAAATAGAAAAGTTTTTGACAATTTAACTGTGTACTCATGGCAAACTGAATTGTTTGAAATAGAACTGATTATTTGTATAAAAATGGATTTGGCATTAAATAACCTACAAAGGTGGATATGCCATAAAACCTAAACAACCAACCTAACCTGTATTCTGCTTCTCTGCAGAGGAGTCAAACCCCCCCCCCGCCTTAAGTCTCCAGGATATGACACAGAAGTCTAAAGGTGAGGTTCCAATAATGCTGGAGCTTTGGGGTATGCAGAATACCACTTCATTCCTATTGCTCCCTGGCCACTCTGGCTTGGAGTTGTAGCACTGGATAGGGTCCTATCTATGGATCAAATAGAACTGAATTGTTTGAAGTTGAACTGTTTCTTGACATTGAAACTGTGTGCTATAACCAAACGGGAGACATCTCCACTCTAGAAGGAACCCCTCTTAAACTAGTAGACAAATTCACTTACCGAGGAAGCAGCGTCGCATCAACCGAAAAGGACATCGACACGAGGTTAACGAAGGCATGGACAGCTATCAATAGGCTATCGATTATATGGAAATCAGACCTAACCGATAAAATGAAACGCAGTTTCTTCCAGGCAGCGGTCACATCGATACTGCTCTATGGATGCCCTACATGGACGCTAACAAAACGGCTGGAGAAGAAGCTAGACGGCAATTACACAAGAATGCTACGTGCAATCTTAAACAAGTCCTGGCAGCAACACCCCACAAGACACCAACTGTACGGCCACCTACCCCCTATCACGAAAACTATTTAAGTTAGACGAGCCAGACATGCAGGACACTGCTGGAGAAGCAGGGACGAACTCATAAGTGATGTACTCTTATGGACCCCCACACATGGCTGTGCAAAAGCAGGACGACCAGCACGAACATACATTCAGCAGCTATGTGAGGATACGGGATGTTGTCCTGAAGACCTACCTAGGGCGATGAACGATAGGGAGGAGTGGTGAGAGAGGGTCAGGGATATCCGTGCTATGATGATGACTTATGCTAAACTGAATTGTTTGAAATAGAACTGTTTTGACAATTACTGTGTGTAAACAAAAAACTATACTCATGCTAAACTGAATTGTTTGGAATAGAACTGTTTATATGTATAAAAATGGATTTGGCATCCGTAACCTACAATGGTTGATGTGCCATAAAAGCAAACCAAACCAGTGTTATAATACAAAGAAATAAACATGATGAAATATACTGTACATTACTGATATTAGATGATAATTAAAAAAATTATCAAATAGATTAATAAAATTATAAAGAAGTCATAACCATTAAAAAATTAACTAAAAAAGACGAAACAGTCCGGACTAGTAGCACAGAATTCGATAAATAAAAGAATAAACCTATTGTTATACAATACTGAGGCAGTGTAGAGTATATATTGCAGTCTGACTTATGACTAACTTAGCTAATGATCTTTGGTCAAACCTAATTTTAAGTCACCTACTATCTGAATATTCATTTTGTGTTATTAATATACAGCATCTCAGCTTGGGAATATAAATAAAGTAAATATAAATCTTATTGTAAATTTTATTTTCTTATAAGTACGGACATTATTTTGTATTTTCTTAGTGTCATCAATTTGTTTCAGTGATTTTTATCATTCTAACGCTTGCCACCACTAGTTATACAATTTTGAAGCTTTGCAGTGCTTGCCAAGTTATTGTTTCAAATATTGTTGTGACAAAATCTGCCTGGCAATTTGCATTTAAATGCTTTAATCTTTAGGGCCTGAAATTATAGATTCAATTATAATGAGCACTTTTTTCACTGCTGAAATAAAAATGACCAATGAAGGTACTCTTTGATCAGGTCATTCTGGTTGTATTTAAAACATTGGAAGCTTGAAATGCTTAAAAAAACCCAGAAATTATATATGACTCAACCTAATAATTCCTTCTAAAGGGATATGTTGAAAAATAAACCTCATTTGGTCACATTCCATGAGAGGATCTTGGTAAGCCTATGAACTTTTCAGCCAACCCTCGTAAGTCCAGTATTAATTTTTTTATCCCTTCTTCTATCAGTGTTACTGTGCTTGGATCTCATTGGTCAAAAAAGTCATCAGCAGGAGATATACCATCTTTATAGCCCACCCACATATGTTGTGTAACCCACATAAATGTTGATGTGCCAATTCTGTTTTTTAGTTTATGCATCAGTCTAGCTGCCTTAATATTCCTTGTGTGGATTATATTTATAATATCGTTGAGGTAGAATTGAGTGCAAAATAATAAATACTTTCAAATATATTGATTTTAATTTCTTTTTTCAGTCAGAAGTGAAAACTGCAAATGAATAAGACCCATCATTTTCCTTAATTTTCAACATCAATGCCCCAATTTTTTTCTTTTTTTGAATTTCTAATTTTCTTGTATTTTTGTTTAAATCTGCAAAAAAAAAAAAGTGTTTTTTCTCTTTCTGAACACTTTAGACACTTTTTATTATTTTTTAAATAATTTTTAATAGGAGCCAAAATGGTTTTAAAAGAAAAATACTCTTCAATAATGACCTTGTTCATGAAAACCTTCCAAATTTAAAAAAAATAATAAAAAAAAAAAAAAAAAAGAAACAAAACCATTCTCAACTTTCCCTCTTTTAAAACACAATAAAAATAATATTGAAAAGAATTATCTCGGTAATTTTCCTATCATTTAATCAGTACAGTACAAAAATATCTGATATTAACAATTCCACCAGTCATAATGGAAAATTCAAAACAAAATTCTATCTCTCAATGATTTTGAAAGTTTGTTTTTCTTTCCATTTTTGTACTCAAATGCCTCTTCTGGTGGCCAGTGAACTGTTGAGTCTTGTTCATTTTATAGAATATATAATTCATTGTAAATAAGTAAATATGATTAGTATTTAATAGTTATTTCCCTTGAGAAATTACAAGGATATTTTTTTTAAGAAAGCAAAATAAATTGGGCAATGTATGTGAAGGCTTTACAACACTCAGAAACCTAAAACAAGCAAAGAAGACTGATCCCCAGAGGTGACAAAAAAAAAGCATGCTCATCAAATTGTCATTTTTGCTTCATGGCTCCAGTAAACCCTTTCCTACTTTAGTCTAAAGACTGTGAAAAAGACTTAAGCTGGGTGGCATTTGATATGTTAATGTTCAATGGTCATTCAATAAATAAAGGGAAGTTTTTAGAAAAAAGTAAAATAAACATTTTTTTCTATCCCCCCCCCCAAAAATGTAAACTCGGCATTATTTGGTATTGGTTTATAGTAAAAATTAATTTAATCTTACAAAAGTATTTGTTTTGAGGATTTTTAAAATGGTGGCAAATCAGAGTGGTCAAGGCTTGAACAGAAGATTGTCATCAAATTTTTGATACCTGAAAATTGCAAACCATGCAAAATTTACATAAGAATAAATGCTGTATATGCGTTATATAATTGCGGAAGGATTTTTTTATACTATCATTTTTCGTTTTATATATCTTATCTTTTGGTTTAGTTAGGCTTAGAACCTTTCGGCTTAGTGCATAGGTAGGTGCAGACATTAACGCACGTACGGGGAGGATGTGACAATCACAGATGTCATAATAAAAACCCCAGATAGGAAATGTAACTGGGGATGTGAATAACATCATGCCCGGAAGCGATATGCTGGGATTCTTAGTGATTTTGAATAAAAGTGGTGAGTTGAGATTTGGACTTAAACGAAGCGAGTTGATTTTTCGGACCTGGGCAAAGCCAGTACAGTTTGTGGACTGTCGGGTGCACGTGCACGTTAGTTGGGTCAGTGAGTTGAGAGCTGACGATGGACAAACAGTCATCATAGAAAAATTGTGTGTCTCTCTCTCTCTCTCCTCGTGTCGAAAAACCTAAACTTAAAGAAGGTAATAAAAGTTTCGTACCTGAAGCAAGAGAGTCGTCAGTGTTTCATGTATTTCGGGATTCTTATGCATATGTATGTTACATATGGGGAACCATGTTTTAGTTTTAAAAGATCTTGAGAAATAGATTCAACATGAGTTTGCCATTCTGAACCTGGGTTGAAAGGACAGTCAATAGATTGGAAACATGCTGACTTTTTGGTAAGAACAAAGTTCTGGGCACAGTAGTCTGTATAAAAGGCTATGCTGAAAAGATCTATCACTATTGATTTCATTGAAAAAAGTAGAATTATAAACAGTGTTTCCTATTGCTAAATCCTTAGGCAAAATTCCCCTTATTTATTGAATAACCCTTGTGTGTGTGTGTGTGTGTGTGTGTGTGTGTATGTTTATATATATCATCATCATCATCTTGTCGTGCCATCAGCATGGATATCCCTAACCCTCTCTCGCCACCCCTCCCTATTGTTCATCACTTCCAGTAGGTCCCCAGGGCTACACCTTGTATCCCCACAGAGCTGCTGTATGTAGGTTTGAGCCGGTCGCCCTGCTTTTGCACGGCCATGTGAAGGGGTCCATAGGAGTACATCACTAGTCAATAAATAAGGTAAATTTTGCTTAGGAAGTTAGCAATAGGAAGCACTGTTTATAGTTGCACTTTTTTCAATGAAATATATATATTTAAATCTTTTTTTTTTATAATATCCAGTCAGCATCCGAAGACAGTGGGTGTGGATTATTCTTGTATAGAATATATGAGGAATATCATATAAATCTATGTGAGGGGTTGATATATGGCTATTGTTATATAACTTGTTCTCTTGCAGGCATATAACAAAATTCACATTCAAAGCGTACATAGTGTAATTAGATGGAAACTCAAACCTGGTTAATAATGACAACTTAACCAGGTTTGAGTTTCCATCTAATTACACATATATATATGATCCAAGGAGGAAATCCCAGGAGCAGGAGTATCCAATATGAGTACTCAATACTAACGGCTACTGAAGGAAGGTTTTTATAAAAAAACAACACTTAAAAGAACTTTAAGAGACTGAAATAAATTTATAATGATACCAAGAAAGTGAATTTTTTTTCTATTTGCCTTTATAGAAAAGATATATATAAGGTTTGCACACTATATTATATCCTGCAGAAACTATTAAAGATGTAGATTATTCAGTTAACATAGTGCTTCTTGTAAATACACCTACCCAAGCCGAATCCCTGCTACATTGCCTGGAGCAGACATCAGGAGGCATTGGCCTCGATGTGAATACGAACAAAACAGTGTACATATGTTTAAATCAAGAAAGACCCATCTCCAACCTAAATGGCAGTTTCATGAAATCAGTGGACACCTTCATGTACCTTGGGAGCTGTGTCTCATCTACTGAAAATGAGGTCAATATGCACTTAGTGAAGGCGTGGGCTGCTAACAACTGGCAATGGGTTATATGGAAGTCTGATCTATCAGATAAATTAAGATGGAATTTCTTCCAAGCAGTGGTTGTGTCAGTACTACTGTACGGATCCACATGGACGGTGACAAAACATATCGAGAAAAAGCTGAATGGGAACTGCACACAAATGCTATAAGCTATATTGAACAAATTCTGGAAGCAACACCCCACAAAACCACAGCTGTATGGCCACTTACCTTCCATCCCTAAAACCATCTAAATAAGACAAACAAGACATGCGGAACTCTGCTGGAGAAGGAAGGACAAACTCATAAGTGACATTCTCCTATGGACCCCTTCACATGGACGTGCCAGTGTTGGCTGACCAACAAGAACTTTTCTATAACAGCTTTGTGTGGACACAGGATGTAGTCTGGAGGACATGCTGGGAGTGATCGATGATCGGAACAAATGAAGAAAGAAAGTCAGGAAAATTTGTACTAGCAGTGCAACTTGATGATGATTATGATATATATTTAAATACATATAAAGTAAGTAAAGTTGGTGACCGTAGTCGAGGGTGACCAGAAGGCTCCCTTTTAATAGCTACTACACTGATGTGTAGGGGAGGGTGCTACTCCTTTACCTGGATTGCTCCACTTTACCCTCGATACGTACCTTATATTGCTGTGTTAAGCGAGGAGGTATCAAGTACCATTTTTAAAGTCTTTGGTATGACTCGACCTGGGATTGAACCCAGGTCTCCCGGACCATTGGCAAACACTCTACCTACTAAATACATATAATCCAAGGAAAAAATCCAAGGGGTAGGAATATCCAACTTGAGTGCTCAATGCCAGCGGCTATCAATTGTATAATTAATTTGGGATTAAAAATACATCAAAACTCGCGTGCCGAGCCAAAATATTTTTCATATAGAAATAAAAATTAAAAATTCAATTTTTTGGTGTAATTATGAATTTATTTCAGATCTATGATGACCCTCTTCAGATGGTAATTGTCGATGTTGTTAGGTATTTGAACATCATTTGAGTGTGTTTATATAATATAAACACACCCAAAGGATATTCAAATACTTAACAATATCTTCATTCATTACACTGGTTTACAAAGAAATTGAGGCAAGCACAAAAATACCTATTTTTACCTAATTTGAGGGTGCTGAATTCAAATCTGAAATCTGTTTTTACTCATCACCTCAAGTTTTTTTAGATATGCATAGTGTGCATTTTGTGCATATGCGGTACATAAAGGCGTATATGAATTCAGGGTTAATTCTAATATTGAGACTTATGGCTTATTTTTTAGTCACTATGCACTAAATGTATGTGACAGCATTACATTATATATATAGTTATATATCAAGACGGATTTTGACAGTTAAGGCAGCAGGTCTCAATCCACACTCTGGCAGTCATTGGAAGAGCTTGTCTCGCAGGCGGCGCAGGAGGTTGGTGTCCCTCAACTATCGTGTTACACATCTTTTGGGTTTCTAAATATTAGTATTACATTTTCAAATGCACATTTAGTTTTACTTTGTTATATTTTCAGAATCTCCAATGGCTTCAAGCACGTTAAAATGTCGAGGATGCCTAAACAAGGCCAATGCTTTCTGCTACGTGTGTGGGGACTTCACAACAGTTGCACAGCATCAAACCATCACTTCCCTCCTCAGAACCGCCTACTTTCACTATTTTAACTGTAAAATTGGTGATCAGGACAAGTCTTGGCCTCCACATATCTGTTGTAAACCCTGCTACAATGGACTAACTGCATGGTTTAATGGCAAGAAAGCGTCTTTCAACTTTGCTGTCCCATTGGTTTGGAGAGAGCTGCGAAACCACGCAGATGATAGTTATTTTTAACTTATATAACTGGTTTCAATGCATCTTCTAGGAAAAAGATCAAATATCCCAACCTTCGATCTGCCATGAGACCTGTTCCCCATTCAGATGATCTTCCTGTAGCCACACCTCCAGTAAATAAGGATCTTCTTTCCTCATCAGATGAAGAAATACCTTCAAGGGAGGATTCTGCTGAGTCAATATCTTTGGAAGATATTGAGTCTACATATTCAGGAACAAGTGGCAATGAACCACACTGGATCCCGCAAGAAGACTTGAATGATCTTGCTTGTGATTTGTATCTGTCAAAACAGCAGTCAGAGCCCTTGGCTTCTCGGCTTACAGTGGAACCTAGTCCAGGAAGATGTAAGGATCACCAGTTTCAGGAGTTGGAACAAATAAGGTCATTGGTCTTCTTATGGGTATGCAAGCGGGCTTCACAAAGTACTGTTGTTTTCTCTGTCTCTGGGATAGTCGAGCTGTATCCCAGCATTACAAGCAGAAAGACTGGGGGTCTAGAAGAACTTTTGTTCCTGGTGAACACAGCCTCAAGGAGAATCCTCTGGTGGACATGAATAAGGTGCTTCTTCCTCCTCTTCACATCAAGCTTGGTTTGATGAAGAATTTCGTGAAGGCGTTGCACAAAAATGGTGCTGCCTTCCAACACTTGTCTACTGTGTTCCCAGGTTTTAGTGCTGCTAAGCTCAAAGAGGGCATCTTTGTCAGACCTCAGATCCGAGAAGTGCTGAAGGATACTGATTTTGAGGAGCTTCTTAACTTGAAGGAACTGAGAGCATGGGAAGATTTTAAGTCAGTCTGTAGTGGCTTCCTTGGTAACACATGCGTACCAGATTACCAAGCCTGTATTTAGAAGTTGCTAAAATCTTACGAGGATATGGGGTGCCGAATGTCACTCAAGATTCATTTTCTCCATTTCCACCTTAACTTCTTCCCGCTAAACCTTGGAGCAGTGAGTGATGAGCATGGAGAAAGATTCCACCAAGACATTACGAAGATGGAGAGCAACTATCAAGGCAAATGGAACCCCGGCATGATGGGAGACTTCTGCTGGATGCTCTTGCGTGATATCCCAGAGGCAAAATACATCAGATCTTCTAAGAAAACACACTTTTGACTGTCAGCGGTACTATGAATTGTGTAATCCATGTATATTGATTCAATCAGTGTTCTTTATCTATCCTGTTTTATCTGTTATAAGCTGCTGCAACTCTTGAAATATGCACATATATTCTCTGTTTATACTAAAATGAGGCTATTTAAAAGCCAGAAAACTAGAGGTGATAGAGCAAAACTATTTATAAATTTGAATTCAGCACACCCAAATTAACAAAAAACACCTATCCCCATTCTTGCCTCAGATCAAAAATTTATTTTTGTAAACCAGTATTATCTAAAGAGGGTCATCATAGACCTGAAATGGATTTATAATGACGTCAAAGAATTGAATTTTTTATTTTTATATTTATAAGATATATTTTTATATTTTTTTATATTTATATAAAATATCTGGGGGAGTATGAATACAGATCCTATATTTTTACAGTTACCTCATTCTTCTTAACACGAATTCCTGTGTCATAATGGCTAACATGCTGATTTGTGAAATTGTTGTAAGTTTGAAATCCAGTTGTGCTATTACATTCTTTTTTAGACTAATGCCCTTGAGAAAGGTATGAACTCCCTACCATTCTTCTTTGGTATTCAATAACCCATGAATGTTGTGGAGGTGCCTGTGGTGTAATTGTTATCGTCGTAGGAAATGAACACGGCGACACGAGTTCAAATCCTGGACGAGACTGATTGCATTTCACATAGCACTAATACCCTTGGGAAAGGTATGAACCCAATTATTCTCCCTCCAGCTATGGGTAAATAGTAGGACAGACTAGGTTCTTCAGCCTTGGTTAGGCAACTAGTCTAGGAGAAGGAAAACTCTGAATCAAAACCTGTTAAACTCCGCTTAAAAATTGACATTGTGTCATATCCTGCCCGAGCGGAGGGGTTGGTAAATAGGATAACCCATGAATGTTAAAATGCTTTAAACAGAGAAACCCTTCTTTTTAACCACTACATTAAAATGAAAAATACATTTTTATATCGTATATAATTGGAGAACATAATTATCAAACTGACGAAAATTATCCAACAAAGGTTGATGTGCACAAATTTTTTTTTTTTTTGTGGGTGTAAGAAGAGCGCTGGGAACTTTTGCACACTTTTAGTAGGCTCTAGTCACCACTTAATAAGGTAAAGGTTAAAATATATAATTCTTTTGCTTAAAAGCTAAACAGTTACTAAACTGCTGATGCTGTTTATTTAAAAAGATTAATTGTAGCAATAGTTAAAATAGACAAATTCAAGTGCTGCTTTGCTAAAAGAGCATATAATTAGGTTATCATCATCATCTAGATATCCTAACAACATAGATTCCTTTGACTCTCTCTTGTCATCTGTCCCTATCGGCCATCGCTCTTTTGTAAGTCTTATAGATAGCATCCAGCATGTGGAAAGAGATGATGAATATAATTTTTTGCTACTTGGCCGACTCTGGTATGTCCATGCATGAAAGTACATTAGAGAATGGTGTTTATGAGTTCATTATTGCTTGTCCAACATGTCTTGCTCATGTTACTTGAATAGTTTGGGAGATGGGAGATAAGTAGCTGTACAACTGCTGTTTTGTGGGATGTTGCTTTTCAAGCAGTGCAGTTGTGCAGTTGTACTGACAGGGCTGATATTGACATTAGCATTGTCTGGCCTCTGTTGCATAGCACCTTGTAAGGGTGAAATGAAACAAAAATATCTTAGAGAAAACTTTTATGGTAGGTGTGTCATATATATTGGCAGTAACCATATATAGATGCCAACATATATATTTTTTGTTGATAGCTCTTTTTAATATATAACTATAAGAATATTGTAATGTAGAAATTCCCAATTCTGCAAAACCATTTGAAATGGAAAATTCTTTTTTCAAAAAAATTTGGTTTCTTTTCACAGCACAAAGTAGCCAAAAGGAAGATTTAAGATGCAGGGATTCCTTATTATAATAATCCAATTTCTCCAAGTCTGTCTATTTTTCACTGTAACACAGAAAAAAAAAACGGTATATTATAGCATTGGTTTTGTTAACAAAATATCATTTAAATGTTCTGTTCAGTCATAAATAATTTTTGATTGGGAATAAATTGACCCCTTCTTTCTTATAAAAAAAAAAAACAAAAAATCTTTCCAAGGAAGATGACTCCAGGTCCTTTAACTGCTAATTACCATGTAATAATGAATTACAGGTGAGTCCTGAGTTTTGCAATATTTTGGTAGTTAGTGCCAGTTTATGGTACGAATTTCATGTGACTGAATGAGTTCAAGCCATGTAAGGTACTCATTGTAATTGGTAGCATTGTGGGTGCAACATAGTCTAATTTGGGAACTTATGCTTTACAAGTTCAAACCAAGCTACAATGCTGTTATAATTGTAATGGTAACTGGCTATATATATATATATATATATATATATATATATATATATTTTTTTTTTTTTCATCATACAACGTGTGAAAGCACGTGAGATACCCTAGCCTCATCAGCTGCCAACCAGGGTGATAACACAGTTTCGGTAGCTCAAGGCGGTACTGCCACTCCTGGCGCTACCGAGCAGTTTTTGCCACCGGATAGGGTATTTAAAAGAAATATATATCTATGTATACACAAGATCAACTAAAAGCGGACATTACATTAGACGTTCGTTCATCTTCATTTTGGTGCAGTTTGTGATTTAAAAAAGCGTTTACTTACGGCCGTTAGATGTCATAGCAACCGTTTCTTGATTTTGCGTAATTACACGAGAATCGTGGTTACACGTGTATAACATTCGTGTTGAAATCTTTTCTATATATATATATATATATATATATATATATATATATAAAAGAACTTATTTTATTTGAAGAGACCAAATGTGGCTTGAAATGAATAGTGATTGATTTTAACAACATATCAACCTTTTGAGGGTTATTTGATTCCTTCTGGTTAGGGAATAGTTTTCATTGTATATTCATATTTACAATTTTTGTGTTGTTGTTTCTTAAAACTTTTTTTAAGCTCACGGTTCTATTGAATATGAATAATTTCTAAACAGATCTATTTGAACCACAGATGAAACCCTAACAAGTGCTACCACTCTGGGTTAGAGTGGATTTGGGAGTAATGGCAATAAAGGCATGTTTCAGCAATCACCAAAGCTCCAAAACTTAGGTCTCACCAATGGATGTAGTTTAGTGTCATACCAATTACACTCTTTTTGTGTGTGTGTGTGTTTTTGTGGGGGGGGGTTGTATTCCTCTTCAGTCTTATTGTAAGTAAAGTTAGTAAAGTCAGTGACCTTAGTCGAGGGTAACCTGAAGGCTCCCTTTTCGATAGCTACTGCACCGAGGTGTACGAGTGAGCGCTACTCTTTTCCCTGGATTGCTCCACTTTACCCTTGATCCCTACCTTATATTGCTGAGTGTTAAGTTAGGAGGCATCAAGTGCCATTTTTTGAGTCTTTGGTATGACTCAACCTGGGATTGAACCCAGGTCTCCCAGGCCATTGGCTAATACTCTAACCACCATGCCAAAACTTTGCTAATAGGGTGAGAAAAGAAAAAGAAAGAAATATGAAACACTGTGTTGTGGGGGGTACTTTTCACAGACGCCAGAAATACTAGATTTATTTGTGGTACAGTTGTTCTAAAATTGAAAATAAACTTGGCGAGGCAAGTTCAAACACTGGACAAAGCTTTATGTGCTTTTCTTTGCATTAATACCTTTAGGAAAGGCATGAACCCTTCTCTGGGTCAGAGTAGTGGACCTGAGAGTAAGGGTAATGAAGAGGTGACTCCCCACTCCCTAGATCTCCAGAACTGGAGCCTTACCATCAGATCCAGTTTATCATCATACTTGGAGCAGTTCTTATTTTGGGAGAGGAGGTCTTACTCCTTTGCAGAGTGGCTTGTCAGCATATTCTTAGCCCCACTCAAAGAGCATTAAAATGAATATTATGAAGTGAGATTTAAATGTTAACTGTGAATTGTTGTTTGTCCTGAACATAATTCAAATCTGCTGCAAGAATTTTGAATGTTTTGGCAACCAATTTTCATTCTTTAAAAGGTTGTCTGTAAATATGAGCATCTTTTTTTTTTAAAGCTGCTATCTGTTTAGGAAAGGATGATTAAAATCTAATGCATGTTCTTTTGTTATCTGGAAACTGGATATCTCTCCTGAGAAAATATACGACTTATATGTGGGGTGTGAAAAAGCTTAGCTCGGTGCAAGTAATAGCATTTTAAAATTTTCCTCTTCTCTCTTTTTATCATTCCCATTACTCAGTCTTCTTTTTTTTTAATTCGTTACTCACTTCTTTATATAGATGTGTCATTATTATCATTATATACTCCTTTAGAGTTTTTCACATCAGTGTTAGCTGATGGTTTTTCACTGGAGTTTGAGTGACAGCAAGTCTTCTCAAGTCTCCAGGACTCATCTCAGGATTCAGCAATGCTGTCATTTGGATTATCTCTACCCGTCCGTCAATTTCCAAGTCTTCCAGGCCTTCTAATAATCCTTTAGTTATTGTGCCAAAAGCACCTATCACGAGTGGTACAATCGTTACTTTCATATTATTATTATTATTCCTTCACATCATTAATATTCATTTTTTTTTAATTATTACTCTCACCTACACTTCATTGCCATGATTATTATTATTATTGTTACCTTCCTTCTTATATAATACAAGGGTCATTCGATAGTTTAGGTGAATTTTGCCTAAGGAGTTGGCAATAACCAGCACTGGTTACAGTTGTAATTTTTTTAATGAAATTGATAGTGATAACTCATTTCATGTCCCAGAATACTGTCAGCTTGACCTTCTTTACTGACTACTGCACCCAGAACTTTGTCTTTACTGGAGAGTCAGTATGTTTCCACTCTATAGACTATTAGGACTCATAGAGGCAAACCCATGTTTAACTCATTTGTAAACATTTTTTTCGCTAAAACATGCTTCTCCATACATTCTTCTGTAAATTTTGTGTGGTTTGCAATTCTCAGCCATCAAAAGTTTTATGACAATCCTCTGTTCAAGCCTGGAGCACTCTGTTTGATTTGCCACCATTTTGAATAGCTTCAAAACAAATAAAGTAAGTAAAGTTGGCGACCATAGTCGAGGGCGACCAGAAGGCTCCTTTTTCAATAGCTACTACACCAAGGTGTAATGGAGGACGCTACTCTTTCCCTGGATTGCCCCACTTTACCCTTGATACGTACCTTATTGCTGAGTGTTAAGCAAGGAGGTATCAAGTACTATTTTTAAAGCCTTTGGTGTGATGCAACCTGGGATTGAACCCAGTTCTCCCGGACCATTGGCAAACATTCTACTCACTAGGCCATTGCCAAATTAAATTAATTTTTGCTATAAACCAATTCCAAACAATGCAGAACTTACATTTATGGAGAAAAAAAATTCTGAAAAAAGTTTATTTTGCTTTTTTCAAAGATATTTCCCTTATTTATTGAATGACCTTAATAATGATAATAACAATAATAATAATAATAATTATGACATATGCACAAATCAGAAGCTGACCCTGAAAATGAAAGATAAAACTCTCTAGAACTTTGAGACACAAATGGACCATTGTACCAGTTGAATACTGAGTAGAAATGAAAGCAGGTGAAAAGCTCTAAAAATTCCTCTACCTTGCTGGAAAGCTGAAAAAAGTTGTGAAGCATGAAGGTGACAGTGATACCAATCATAGTTGGAGTACTTGAAACAATCCCTATGAACCTGGAAAAGAGACTTGATTGAACTGGAAGTTAAAGGGAAAAATAGAAACCATCCAAACCACAATACTACTAAAATCAGCTAGGATGCTTAGAGAAGTCCTGATGACCTGAAGGGATTTGCTGTCATTCAGGCTCCAGTGAAAAACCATCAGTTAAAATTAGTGTGAAAAACACAAGGAGTAAAATAATAATGATAATAATAATAATAATAGTATTTACTCAATGTGAGTTTTTCACTCCTATAGTTAATGGTTTGGTTTGGTTTGGTTTCTTTGTTTAATGGCATATCAACTCTTTTTAGGTTATTTAATGCCAAAGCCATTCTCCGAGAAGAACAGTAGTGGTTCTATTTAACCCATAGCTGGGAGGATAAGGGGGTTCATACCTTTCCCAAGGGTATTTGCCCGAAAGTAAATGTAATAGCGCGACTGGAGTACGAACTCGCGTACTACGATTCCGCAGTCCATCGCTTTAACCTTTACACCACGAGGACCCCCCCCTATAGTTAATGGTGGTTTTGCTGTGGTTTGAGTGACAAGTCTCCTTAGATTACCAAGACTCTTCTAAGTATTCTAGACAATTTTGAAAGTGCTGTGGTCTGGACAATCTCAATTCTACTTTATTATTTATCATGTTAATATTACAGTTATTCTTCTTGTGAGTTTTTTTTGACACCACTTTTGACTGAAGTTTAAGTGACCGTAAATCACCTCGGGTGTCCAGTATTCTTTTAAGTATTCTAGCTGATGTTAATGGTGATATATTCTGAATGGTTTTGATTCTTCCTTTGATCTTGAATTTTTCCAGATTTTTTTCCAAACTCTTGGGGACCAAGCAAAGTCGTTAGCAAAGGACTCATCACAAATTAAGATATCAAAGAAAAGAAAATGCTAAGAAATTTTCTACTTTTTGGTATTTCTGAGAATTTTAAAATTGTGACATTTTGCTAATACTAAGGGAGCTTTAATAACAATAATCAAGGAAAATAATCACTTCCTATGTGTGTCTAAGCCATTGAACTTTCATTAAAATTTGGGGCT
>OY757934.1:44327256-44437256 GCA_963585895.1 Sepioteuthis lessoniana
CAAAACTTCATCAAGCCACCTTTGTTTTAATGTTTGCACTTTTTTTTTTTTTTTTTTTCTTTTTTTTGAAAGAAAGCCTCGCCTTTCATGTACCAAATCTTCAGTTCAGCATTATGTCAAAAAAGTATCCTGCATGTCATGTTCATCTTATTTGGATGGTTTTTGTGATGGAAGGTTTGTGACTGTACAGCTGCTGTTTTGTGAAATGTTGTTTCCAAGATTTGTTCAATATAGCTTGTAGCATTCTTGTGCAATTCCCATCTAGCTTTTTCTCTATACACTTGTGATTTATTTTTTTCATTTAAGTCTGACTTCCTTATGATTGATTACCAATTGATAGCAGTCTCTGCCTTTGCTAGTCCCATATTAGAGTCAACTATGAAATAAATTTTAATTGAATGTAACTGGGGAACCAAAGACGCATATTGACTGGAATTAGAGAAGAGGAACATAAGAAATAATTAGTAGGAATTTAACTAAGTTAAAACTTAAGGAATATACCGGGGAATTTTTTAAAAACCCACAACTTAAGCCATGGGAAGCAGCATGGTGAATACTAAGTAAGGCAGATGAACCCAATATCGGATCAACAGTTTGCTTCCCCTGAAGCTGGGCAGAAGAACCTCACAGGTCAACAGCCAGGATCAAATACTTCAGTCAGGAAACTACTGCTACTCATTTATAAGGGTGGTGTCAATTAATGAAGTAAAAATACAGCCATTGAAAGATTACCATGACTCTCCCTCAAACTATGTCTATATATATATATATATATATATATATATGAATTGAAAATAAGTATTTACATGGAAAATATATATAATTATAAATGTATTTATCTGTATATGATGTATATACATGTGTATATATATATATATATATATATATATATATATATATATATATATATATATATTTTTTTTTTTTAGAGAGAAAGTATGAGAGAGAAATTTTAGCTATTCATAAATTTCAAAGGTCATTTATCTGAATAGATACTTTTTGTGTTTCTTATTTAAGAAAATATTTAATTATACAGTATCATTCATAAATAAAAAGACCCCAACAAATTTTTAAATAAAATACTAATTCAAGACCAAATATAAATGAATTTTATTATTTCCATTTGAACATCTAAACAGATATTATTAGATATCCTTTATTATTAAATGTTACAGCATTGAAACTGTATAGAAGAAAAAAGTCAAGTAACAGTGTACTTGGTTTTGGAGTGTTACATATTCATATTTTTGCTTGCTATGTTTCATTAGCCACACTGTTTAAAAAGTTTGTTTTTACCATTACTTTGGATATATATATATATATATATATATATATATATATATATATATAGTTTTCTAACTGATAATCATGTTCAAATGTATGAAACTTGGAGTAATGGAAAGGTTGATATGCCATTAAACAAAGAAACTAAACCTTGGAATTATGGGCAATTTTTAAAAACACCTCTGTTTTTTTATTAGCACTGTTTTATAAAAGCTGGATCCCCTATAGTAACCTGTTCTTATAAACCATTTGGCAATTTTTTTCCGAAAATTAACCCAACCCATCCACATGAGCAGGATATGACACAAGCTCAATTTTTAAGCAGAGTTTGTGTAGCACCCTCCCCTACACCTCGGTGTAGTAGCTATTGAAAAGGGAGCCTTCTGGTTGCCCTTGACTACAGTTGCCAACTTAACAGGTTTAAATTCAGAGTTTTCCTTCTCCTAAACCAGTTACCATGACAAGGTTAAGGAACCCAGTCTGCTTTACGATTTACTTATAGCTGGAGGGAGAATAGTTGGATTCATATCTTTCCTAAGAGTATTAGCGCTATGTGAAATTGTACACAACCTCATCCAGGATTTGAATTTGGGTCACTGTTTTCATTTTCTAAGATGGTTGCCATTACACCAGGAACACCTCCTCTCTCTCTCATATCTATCTATCTATCTGTTTTAAGCCCTTTAGTCAATGTTAAAAATGTGGTAAGGGTTACCTGTAGCCAAATCGTTTTAGATCTTTTTTTTCCAGTGCTGGCATCATTGAGGATCAAAAGTTTTTTACTGAAACTTTTCTTGTTTCTCACTGACACTGGCATTGGAAAAATTAGGTCTAAAAAAGTTTGGTTCCAGGTTACCTTTATCATGCTTTTAACATGGACTACTTACTCCCAATGGATTCCAAGCATTTTTTGTAATGGTCACACATAAGTTTTGATTTGTATGTGGTTCCTCATTATAAAATAATTCCACATCAAATCTGACTTGGTGGGGAGTTGGATAAATATCCTTACACTAATGGACTCAAAAACAAGTTAAAATCACCCAAAAAACATGGCATTTTAACCCTCAGATTCTTATTAAAACATTAAAAAAATAACCATTAGAAAATTGTGTATTATAGACTTATCTTCCAACTTAACATCTAAAATTTGATAATAATGTCTTTGAAAATAAAATTAAAACTATATTCGTAAGTGAAGCCAATTCCTTGGCATTCATAACACTTTCCGTCTTGATAAAAGAAACAACTTCTGATGATTGGTGAAATCAGACAGAATCAACAAATTTATTTAAAAAAAAGCAATTTTTTTATATCAACATTCATGTATCTTTTTGTTTATAATCTAAAATACATCGGTGAAACATCCTGAAACCTTCATATCCGTTTGAAAGAGCATAAAAGAGACATAAGAATTGGCAACTCAAACAACGTATTACTCCTAAACACTTCTCAACATAATCATAACATTGACTTCAACTCTGCTAAGATGCTTACTTACATCCATAATAAAAATCTTAGACGAATTTTCGAAGCCGCAGCTATCTCATTCCTCAGTTCCCTAAATACTCGTCCTGGCTTTTATAATATTTCTCCTTAAGCAAACACATTTTAAACAGCTACAATATATTCCATCCTTAGTTAATATTTTCCGTATATCTCATAATTTCCATGCTTTTTATTCTTCTTTTGTTCTTTCTTTCTTTCTTTTCTTCCTTCTGTCTCGTAATCTTTCTCGTTAAACAACGTACATAATTCTATACAATATTCCTAATAAGTCAAATGACGTAATTTAAACATCAAATGCTGATTTGCCAGTTAAATGGCTAACTTTTTCTTACTATACATATTTTCCCGTAGGTTTTTGTATTTCACATTTCTAATCATCCATTGTTAACTTAAAATTATTTATATCACCCCTCATGGTCCTGATGATGGTTCAGTAGAACCGAAACGCTATAGTGTTGACCCGTTAATAAATCATTCCTTCCACTTGGATCATTGTTATCAGTTTTCTACACATACATATATATATATATATATATATATATATATAGTCACTCCACATGACTGAGAGGGAGTGTGGGATATTCCATTACAATACACTATCAGAGAAGTGATTAAAAATGAACTGGTGACATACCATATCCATTCATTGATGAAAATTATTTTCTGTTTCCAGGTGTCTTTAACTGACCTTCATATGACCTCTGCAATTCTGGACACCTGACTCTGAGCTCTCCATTTGGGTGATATATGTTAAGCATGGGCTAGTTGTATTTAAAATTATCCTTAACTGCTTGGTTTGCTTATTTAGGTTTGTCATATGTGTCACTCCAAATTTGGCCATCCTATTTCAAAGCAGCGCCTTTAAGGACTGTTCAGAGTGATGTTAGTCATTTGGTACAAGTGTTTGGAGACACTTGATCCTTTTATCTTTGTGTATTTCTTTTATCACCTTGATATTATCCAATTCATTTTTTTCACCCAAGTCTTTCTATTCTGCTGCACTTTGTGTCACTGTTAAAAAAGTGACTGTTTGAGTGGAAATGTTGTTCTACAGATATTAGTTTGTTGTAATCCATAAATTTGTTTCTGTGTCTGTTGTTATTAAGTCTCAAGTAAAATAAACATTCTGACTTTGCTATTTATTGTTTTTTGCCAAGTGTGCCGTTCAGTAAATAAACTGCATATATATGTATATATATATACACACACACACACACACACACACACACACAATGACCACTTCAAAATAAGACCGCTACAAATAATCAAAGCAATAAAACTCAAACTAAACTGTCAACTAAAACTGATGACGACCAGAGTATGGTCAAAAGTGCTTGGGCATAAGATATGGGACAATTTCTTTGCCACCTGGATCCCAACACAAGAAAAATAAGAAAACTTGAAACATTACATTTAAAAATAATAAACAGTGTTCCATTATCTTTAATAAAACTTGCCTTAATAACAACTTGCTGCCTAAATATACACTCATAAAAAAATATATACATATATATATATAAAGTTAGGATAGCATAGACATAGTCACCAAGCATTAGTGGCTGAATTTCTTGCCTTTATGATCATTGGACCAAATAGTACCCACATGGTGGGTGTACTTTTATATGCTATTGAGTGGGGTGTTCTAGGTTATACAGAGTGGTTATTTACGTGGCTATATTATGTTAATTTTGTGATTTGCTTATTTCTATCTATTATATTAAATTTATTATTTTCCAATGTTCTTATTTATTCATTATTTTATTTCATTTTTATTTAGTTTTGTTTGTTTATTAATCATTTATTTTATCTTAATTTCTATTTCTTTGTTTTTACTTTTTTGGAGTTGTTAGATATATATACTTTATCACCAAAATTGAGCACTCTTTATTTATAGATATAGCAAACTATATCATTTATATATATATATATATATATATATATATATATAAGGCTTGGTCTGCATGGTTACAGGGAAAGTATAAGAGTAGAGAAGCCTAGATCATTATAAAATTTTGGAACTGTCATTAAAAATGATCTTACCTTCCTATTATATCTCTTGCTTTTTTTTTTTTTTTTTTGAATTGTAATTTCAGTTTAAAATGGTGTCATGCCCTTATGTTTTATTTTTCAGGCTATGTCTAAGAAAATTGACCGAATTAAAGGAATGTTTGTAGCTTGTCGTGCATGTGAGGCACGATTTTTGATAAGGTCTCTTGGAGGCAAACTACGTATTGGTCTTGCTGAACAGTCAGTTTTGGCTGCTCTTGGGAATGCAGTTTTCCTTACACCCCCAGGACAAGGTAAGTAGAACTTTATGATTGCTCCCAGGCCCACTCTGGCCCGGCGTGGTAGCACCTGATAGGGCCCTATCTATGGGTTAAATAGATCTAACTGTATACCTATGCTAAAGTGAAGTTTTTAATTAAACTGAATAGCTTAAATTAGAAATATTTTTGACAATTAAACCGTACTTACGTTAAACTGAATTATTTCAAATAGAATTGTTTTTGGACATTGAAACTGTATTTACACAAAACTGACTTATTTAACATAGAACTATTTTGACTTATAACTGTGTGTAAACAAAATCTGTACTTACGTTAAACTGAATTAGAACTGCTTGACTAAACTGAATAGCTCGAAATAGAAATGTTTTTCACAATTAAACTGTACTTATATTTAAACTGCGTGCTTATGCTTAACTGAATTATTTGAAATTGAACTGTTTTTGACATTGAAACTATACTTACACTAAACTGAATTGTTATATATAACTGTTTGAATAATTTGAAATGGAAATATTTTTGACAATTAAACTGTGTACTCATGCTAAACTGAATTGTTTGAAATAGAACTGATTATTTACATAAAAATGGATTTGGCGTTACATAACCTACAAAGGTTGATTGCCATAAAAACCAACAAACCAAACCAAACTAAACCCGACTAAAACTTTATGACATCAGATTTTCTTGATTCCTGGTTACATTCCGCTTCTCAAAGCCTACCACATTTTGAATTAACAGAGCTAAGAATTTGTTGACTGTATACCCTGCAAAGAGGTAAGACCCTCTCCACCCCCTAAAAAAAGTGTGTCCTTGGTATGACACTAAACTGTCTCCAGTGGTGAAACTCTACTTCTGGTTCTGTTGGGAGCATGGAGTCACTTCTTTGCCACGATACCTTGGTCCACTCTGACCCAGAGTAGTAGTATCTATTTAGGTTCCATCTCTGGGTCAAGTAGATCTTTTTGAAAATTATAAGATTGGAATACTTGGAACTATATAACTGAGTGTATACAAATTATTTGTATTAGATAAGAATACTTGATACGATATACGAGGATCATTAAATAAGTTTCCAGACTTTTTTCGTATGGGCACTTTTATTGATAGTACACACATGAAACCCTAGTTCCCTTCAAAGTAATCTCCTCTGGCTGCAATGCACTTGTTGTATCATTCCAACAACTTCTGGAAGGCCCCATGGAAGTCCTCTTGTGTGAGCGTGTTAATGACCTTTGTCACAGCCTCTTTCATCTCCTCAATTGTCTCATAATGACAGCCTCTGAGCTTACGGAATAACCAAAAGTCACAGGGAGCAAGGTCTGGGCTATAGGGAGGGTGAGGAACTGTCTTGATGCCCATCTTGGTCAAATAGTCTGTGACAAGGATGGAGTTGTGGACTGGTGCATTGTCCTGGTGGAAATGCCACTGAGCCAATTTGAAGAGTGCTGACCTCTTCTGATGGAATCTCTTCCTGAACTCCCTGAAAACCTCAACATAGTATTCCTTGTTGACTGTCTGTCTAGTAGGAACCCAGTGCATGTAGATCATGCCAGTGCTGTCAAAAAAAGGGATCATCAAAAGTTTGTGGGTGAATTTGCTCTGTCTAGCCTTCTTGGGTCTGGGAGAGCCAGTATGCTTCCACTGGGAACTCTATCTCTTGGGCTCTGGGTCATAGCAGTAGATCCAGCTTTCATCGCATGGCATTTTTCCCAAGTTTAAAACAGAATTTTATTGCATATCGTTCTTGTAAAGTGTCCTCATGTTCAGATTGCATTTTTGAAATTCACCAGCTGTGACAATCGGGCTTTAGTAGGGTGTATTCCAATTCCTGCTGTAGCTGTTTATTTGAACCTGAAATCATAAAAATTGGTCAGTGATCTCATAAGATGCATAACAATAACATACTGAATTTTCAAGAGTCTACAACAATTTTAAATGCCTGTTCAAATAAGTCTGGAAACTTATTGAATGCACCATGTAACTGCAAACAAATGATAATCATTGGAGAGGAATAGTCACTTGAAATTATGTAATTTTGTGCAAATTATTTGTATTGAATTTTAGCTTTAAATTACCCATAAATGGTTGATATAAAAAAGTTGCCATATGAGCTATGGTTAAAAAAGTGATGGAGATATTAGGTTTATAAGTCCTCAAAATTCACTCTGAACTGTCCGTCAAGGATGCATGGCGCAGTGGATAAGTCATTTTGTTGGGAGGTGCTTCTGAGTGAAATCATCTGCAGGTTGTAAGTTCAATCCCAACAACCAGTAATACTAACAAGTAATACTTACTATAACTTAACACTTGTACCCAGTCATGGTTAACAGAAGTGGAACAGTCTGTCCCTATTGTTCAAATAAAGGTTTCAGTTTGAGATTTTATGTGGACTCCCAAGTTCGACATGAAACATCTGAAGATGGCCGAAGGATATATCAGCTGAAACGTTGTGATTATAACCATAAAGATGAGGTCAATAGTCCAAATATTCTAAGTAATAATAATTATCAAGCTTCATCTGAAAAAACTAAGACAAAACATGTTCTATTGTAAATTGTTATTCTGTAATTTATTCACCATTATACTTATGGTATACATTTACTAAGCTTTTTGCTTAAATGTGGCACAAGGCCATACAAATGGGGGCACCTATTGAGACTTGAACTCACTCTTGTAGATTTGCTAGTCTAGCTTGCTAACCATTACATTACCTGAGATGCCCATACTTATGGTATACATATCACTCGCTAATTCCTTCTTTGAGAGCCAACTTGATTCACAATCATTTTAAACAGGTAAACTCATCATACTTAGTTATAATATTGATATTTACGAACTGATGGAGGTCCCCGTGGTGTAATGGTTATAGCCATAGGAAATGGACACGGCGACTCGTTCAAATCTTGGACGAGAATGATTGCATTTCACATAGCCCTAATACCCTTGGGAAAGTTATCATCATCATATCGCGCTGGTAGCACGGATATCGCTGACCCTCTCTCGCCACTCCTCCCTATCGTTCATCACCCTAGGTAGGTCTTCAGGACAACATCCCGTATCCTCACATAGCTGCTTATTCTCCCTCCAGCTATGGGTAAATAGTAGGACAGACTGAGTTCTTCAGCCTTGGTGAGGCAACTAGTCTAGAAGAAGGAAAACTCTGAATTCAAACCTGTTAAACTTCGCTTAAAAATTGACCTTGTGTCATATCCTGCCTGAGTGGAGGGGTTTGTAAATAGGATTAATATTTTAAGAACTAATGAATGAATATACTTGAAAAACATTTGAAATTTTTATCTCAAACATGGTACTCTAACAGGTACTATTACTCCAAGTGAATCTGAGAATAGTGGTAATAAATGCATGACTTCAAACTCTGTAGAATTCTTGAACTCGAGCCTCACCAGCTGATGCAGTTTAACATTTTACCTAGGACAGCTTAACGTATTGATATACAGACTAGATGTAAAGAAGCAATTCTTAAAAAATAAAAAAAAGATGAAAGAAAGAGAAATAAAAGGTTTAATGATAACTTTTATAATGCTTTGTGTCTGTTGCCTTTGATGTTCTGAAGAAAATGATGGAGAATTAGCAGTAATAGTTGTTTCTTTTCTTTCTTTGTCTATGTATGTGTCTTTTTTAATTTGTGGATTTCTTTTTCTTTCTTTCAGAATTTCCTCCCCAAATTGTTGATGCTGGAAAAGGAATGGGTGCTGATAGTTTGAAAAAGAAATTAGAAGAGACAACTCTCATCATCAAGACAACATATTGGTTTGTAAACAATTCTGTGTTGTATGATAATGAGTCTGTAATTATTCAATTATATATATATATATATATGTAATTGTGTGTGTGTGTATATATATATATATATATGTGTGTGTGTGTGTGTGAGTGTATATGTACACACACACACACACAAACTGAGACTTTGGACAGTTCTTGAATTGCCTACAACCATTGTTGTGACATATAGTTTGGCAAAAGAAAAGCAGAATAAAAAGCTAAACACTGAATCCTTGACTGACATTTTAATCAAAACATGTCTACAAAAGAATCTTTTTCCTAAATATACATCTTTATTTATTTATATGTATGTACACACATACATGTGCACTTATGAGGATATATGTGTTTGTAAGTATGTGTGTATTTATATATATATATATATATATGTGTGTGTGTGTGTGTGTGTATATATATATATACACACACACACACACAAATATAGTTTCATCAGATGGTCTTTCTTTTTAAAATAGAAACAGATTTTGTTGATATAATCATCGTGTGTGTGTGTGTGTGTATATATATATATATATATATATAGAGACACAGCTTCATCAGTTGGTTTGAAATTTTCTTTTTAAAGTTAAAACAAACACTCAACATAAGCTTTGAGGTTTGTAAAATTTAGAATAGTTTTAGGATTACTATTATTACAATAAAATATAATTAAACATTATAGAAGTAGAAAAATATTATAGTTACTCAGTTTTCTTTAATCAAATCTATTTCATTTCTGTTGATTAATATTCTATTTCATCTGGATATCAATTTTGGTTAAAATGGTTTAGAGATATATTAAAGAATTCTCATCATTTGATTGTTTGGTATTGTGAATTAAAACTTTGTGAATATTCATTGTTAATGCTCTGGTGACAGAAAGCACAAACCCACTTCAGTGGCGTTTCACTGTTGATTGAGTAACTTCACAGGAGAGTGTTTATTCTTCCCCTCTTAAGTCCCCTGTGAATGGTTGCCAGGTTGCATTAATGTCACATAATTAGTTTTTTAACCAATCGAAATGGTCAGATACATTCCAGATAGACTTAATGCTAATGAATATATTTTATGTATATTATACTCGTTTTATTCTCTTTTTGTCCTTTTTAGGAAACTTTGTTATATTTTGGTTGTTTGTCATTTTGTTTATTGTTATGTCCTTGAATAAGATTCTCTTGCTTTTTCAGTGAATGCCCCAATTATGATGCCATTGTCAAAGTTTTACTCAAAGATGGCATTGAAGAACTACCAAATAAGTGTAAATTGACCCCAGGTAAATAATTTATGAACCTATAGTATTTTTCTTGCTTGCTACCTATAGGAAAGAGATCCTTTTAACTTCTCGTTAGTAGCTGCCCCAAGGCTTTGAGTTATCCATGATATTGTTGACTCCATGATCAGGTACTTGGGACAATTATGGAAATTATTGATTCATTGATAAAATCAAGCAAATACGAGGGTAATTCAATTAGGTAAAACATTGCATAAGGAGTTAGCAATAGGAGGCACTGTTTACTGTTGCACTTCTTTCAAGGAATTCAATACTGATGAATCCTGTCAGCAGGACCTTCTTTACTGACAGCTGAATATTTTTTTACTGGAGAGTCAGTGTGTTTCTACTCAATTAACTGTCTTTTTAACTCTGGCTTATAGTGGCAAACCCATGTTTTAGCCCATTTGTAAACATTTTTTTGACTATTCAATTATATATATTCAACTAGGCCATTGGCCTAATGAGTAAAGTGTTTACCAATGGTCTGGGGGATCAGGGTTCAATCTTGGGTCGAGTCATACCAAAGACACAAAAGATAGTACTTGATGCTGCCTTGCTTAACACTCTGCATTAGGAAGTAAGGATCAAGGGTAAAGTGGAGCAATCTAGAGAAAGGAGTAGTGTCCTTCCCTACACCTCGGTGTAGTAGCTATTGAAAAGGGAGCCTTTGGGTCACCCCTGACTAAGATTGCCAACTTTAATATACTTATATATATTCCTTTATATATATTCTTCTGTAAATTTCACATGGTTTGCACTTCTCAGACAACAAAAAATTGATAATGGACCTCTGTTCAAAGCTGGAGCAGTCTTATTTGCTACTATTTTGAATAGTCTGAAAAATATTTTTGCGAGATTAAAATAATTTTGCTATCAACCAATTTGAAACAATGCAGAGTTGGAGGGTGGATAGTATGCCTTGTCAGTAACAGAAAGAGTCTCTCGTAACTGAACACGTGGAATCAATTTCATGTGCCGTTGCTGTGTTGTCTTCTTAATAGAAGGTGGACAGTCAAATTTCTACGCTAAAAATGACAGTTCTCATAGCTTCTTCCTATGTCTGCAACAATCTTCCTTAGCAGTCCTACACCCAAGCTCATCTCTTGTCGTGTGTCACCAAGTCTCAAAACGCCTCTCTCGCCCCGGTGCATTCAAGCAGGACTTGAATAATCATACCAAAATGCCACATCCGGGTCAATCGCACAATGTGATAATTTACATGTGCGCCAGCGTGTAGGTAGTTCTGACGTCAACCACGATTCCCGATCAGGAGGATATGAGTTCGATCTCCCCAATCGCCTGTTTCTCTCTCTCTGATCTCATTTTACACGCCAGGCATATTCGTGCACGCTTTGAGCTACCATGTGCCTGATTTCTCTCGCTAGACTTTTATTAAAAAAAAAATCATTTTGCTTTTTTTTTTTTTTTAATGTCTCATTATTTATTGAATGACCTTTGTACCACTCCAGGAAAAACTCTGTTTGCTTTCTCAAAGTCAGATAGAAGACCTAGTTGATTAGAGATAAGAGAGTGCTGTCTTTCCTCACCCCTAGATATACAATTGAGAGTGGATCTTGAGGAAACAGTTGAAATTTCCTGATTACATCATACAAACAGCACTCTGTTAAAACATAGTCATCTTCACAGATGCAACCAATCATGTGGGAATTAACTATTACTTGGGGGAAGAAACATCTGGAGGAATCTTTTCCAAATACCTGGAATTTATATGTATTTACACAACCCCTCTTCACAATCAGTATGCAATGCAAAGTCAGTTTTTGAACAATGTTTAACAGGTTTGAATTCAGCAAAATTAAAGAGTTCAGTCTGCCCTACTATTTACCCATAACTAGAGTGAGTATAATTGGATACATGGGTATCAACACTATATAAAATACTAACAGCCTCATCCAGGATTTGAACTTTGGCTGCCATGCCCATTTTCTATGACAATAACGGTTACGATACAAGTGCGATTAATTTTTAGAACTGTGAGCCAATAAAAGTCGGATATCAAAGATTTGTTGGGTTCTTTCTCTGTAGACTGTCAACTACAATTGGTATAACAGGATCTGCAAACAGTTGGGCTCCAATAGAACCATCACAAAATTTGTGGAAAAAGCCATTATGTGGCTTTTGTATAAAGGAAAAGAGCTCATAGATAGTTTCTTTTGGGAAGTGATCAAGCTGTGTTTCTGATGTTCGAAGACCCAAAAATCCCTGATGAACCCAGGGACATGATCAATGATACAGTTAAGTGCATTGATAAAATGTGTTTTCAAGAACACATACCTTCATATGATCTCAAGTCGGTTTATCATCTTGGGAACGAGCTATTATCCTGTCACTGTTGTTTTTTTCTTTACTTTTTTTTTTTTTTTGTTAACTTTTCAAATGGACAACTATTGTTCATAGTTAAAGTAATGATTTAATTTGTATAAGGGTCATTCAAAAAGTTCTAACCTCACCAAGAAAGAAGAACATGGTTGAAAATTTTCTTTGTGGCAACACACTCATCATCATCATCATGTCGTGCTGCCAGCATGGATATTCCTGATCCTCTCTCGCCACTTCTCCCTATCGTTCATCGCCTCTGGCAGGTCTTCAGAGCTACATCCTGTATCCTCACATAGCTGTTGTATGGATGTTCAAGCTGGTCGTCCTGCTTTTGCTCGGCCATATATGGGGGTCCATAGGAGTACATCACTTATAAGCTCGTCCCTGCTTCTCCAGCAGTGTCCTGCGTGTCTGGTTCATCTAACTTGGATAGTTTTTGTGATGGGAGGTAGGTGGCCGTATAGTTGGTGTCTTGTGGGGTGTTGCCTCCAGGACTTGTTCAATTATACTCGCAGCATTCTTGTGTAATTGCCGTCTAGCTTTTTATTCAGCCGTTTTGTTAGCATCCAAAAACTAGAAAAAACTACTTCAGATTTTTCTAGTTTTATTAGAAGTGGCAGTATGTTGCCACAAAGAAAATGTTCGACTATGATCTTCTTCTTTAGTGAGTCTTTGAACTGTTCAAATGACCCTCATATTTCAGCAAAGTAGATGTATGTGTGATAATAGTTATTGTAAGAAAATGGACTTGAAGAGCCATGTTGAAGTCCTAGGCTAGACTGTTTGAATTTCACTTCACTCTAAAAAGACATGAGTCCTTCACTTAAAAAGACATGAGTTCTTCTTTTCTTCCTTTAGTTATAGTTAAATAATAGGGCAGACTAGTTTGGTTTCTTTGTTTAGTGGCATAGCAACCTTTTTGGGTTATTTAATGCCATAGCCATTATTGTAGAAGAACAGTATATTTAATCTATAGCTCTGGGAATAAAGGAGCTCATACCTTTCTCAAGAGTTTTAGTCCAAAAGTGAACGTAATAGTGTGACTGGAGTTTGAACTCACTTACTATGATGTCACAGTCCAGCATGTTAACCACTATGCCATGGAGATTCTTCTCAGGACAGACTGAGTTTTCTTGGTATGGCAACAAGTCAAGGAGAAGGTAAAACTCTAAATTAAAAACCTGATAAGTCCTGGTTGGAAAATCAGTGATACAGTGTAGTACCATTCTTCTGTAATCAGCTCATTCAAATATATATATATGCAGGCCTTCAACCCTGCACTGTCTTGTAGTTGACTAAATTAATGGCTTGGTTTTAGGGTGTCTTTTCCTTCCAAGCAGCACCTGCTACCTAACCTAATGCTTTTATCTATTACATATTTGTTGGCAGGCATTTTACATCGAGTGCATAAAGAAAATTGATGTTTGCACTAAAGTTAACTTACCTAACATTTATATAGTAATTAAATATTATATTGATTTGTTCTAATTATATAGCAATTAATTATTATACTTATTTGTAGTTATCCCAGTTTGATAAAAAACTGCCAACAAAAAATCAAGATCAATATGACATTTTTGGTTTTGTTTCTATTTTTTTGTTTAATGGCATATCAACCTTTTTGGGTTACTTAATGCCAAATTCATTCTTGTAGAAAAACTCTAGTCCTACTATTTTAACCCCTAGCTGTGGGGGGATAAGAAGATTCATTTGTTTCCCAAGGGTATTTGTCTGAATGTGAATGTAATAGCTTGACTGGAGTTTGAATTCTTTTACTATGATGTTGCAGTTTAGCACGTTAGCCACTATATCATAGAGACTCCCACCTATGACATTTTTTGATGCTTTATTTACATATATATATATATAATATATATATATATATATATATCAGTGGCGACTCTAGCCTATTTTTGCTACTCGTGCCCCCCCCCGTCAACTTCAGTTCCCAACCTGTGGACCGTGGACCCAAAGTAAGTCATCATAGTTGCTATTGCGTGATTCTCCATTGTATAGCACAGATTGACAAACGTAACTTGCATGGTGTTTTTTTTGTAAACAATCAAGGTACTATATAATTTGTAGTCTTGTTAATACAGTAGATAAGATAATTTTTTTCCTTTCAAAAGTATAGAAGAAAAGAGAAGATGTTCATTACTATGACGAGAAAAATATGTTTATTAGAATAAAGAAACTGATGACAATATACACAGACACAGCTAGTAGTTTCAATTTCGCTTAAAATAAAGATTATTTGTTGAAAATGTATTCAAATAAACAAATTTTAGTTACAGAATGTAATATATGCAACATTCATTAAAGAAATAGAGATCTGTTAGTGAAAAAACAAATTAAAACACGCCATTTAACCAACATTTACCATAGCGATGATGATGACGTCGGGACGGCTATAATCTTCTATCCCCCCCCCCTCTCTCTTCCCAAGACAGCTGTCAGCAGTCAGAATGTGCTAAGATTTTTGAGCATGATGTTTGGGTTGCTCTTGCTATTGGCTACAGCCAAAAGCGGATTTCTCTAACATTACTGTTATTGTAAGGGTTTCGTGCTCGGCACGGATTTGCGCGTGTTCAACATTATAGCCGATTTTATGGGATGTTCAATGAATGTGACGGTGGCCGGACAAATGTAACACTATATTGGTGGCCCGCCAAGCAGACGATTCCTTTGTCTGTTTTGGCGCGAAACCAGACAAAGGGTTTTTGGACCTGAAATCTCGCTGTATCTGATGCAACACATAAACAACTGCTGAGATGGATGATGCTCACAATTGCAGGGAGCCCTCTGGGTATGAAGTATTGTTTGGAGTAGAACGCAAGATAGAGGTGTTTAAAAGTCCTCTGAGATAAAATGTAGCAGCAAGGTTGTGAGGGTCGGATATGTTTAGGTCCTGACATAGCATTTGGCTAACCACAGAGACCATAATGCCCGTGACCCGTAAAGAGAAATGGTTAGCAGTCCTTTTCGACCAATTGGTTGAGAGTGGGGGAGCGGAGGAGCAGGCCATCCCAGCACATTGCAGTTTGTGGTAATTTTGTGGAGTAACCTCTATTGTGTGTGTTTTTGTAAAAGAAGCAAGGTGGGGTCCGTTTGAATTGTGAAATTATGTTTGTATTATACCTTTATTTTGTTTTATTTCTGTGTTGTAATTTATTGTGAATAAATGACAAGGGTAAGAGGGGGTGTATGTAACACTATATAGGTGGCCCGTTAAACAGACGATTCCTTTGTCTGTTTTGGTGCGAAACCAGACAAAGGGTTTTTGGACCTGAAATCTCGCTGTATCCGGAAGTGGTAAGGGGACACGAAAGAGAGTTGGTTGGGAACAGGAGCTGACAAGCAGTTGGCGTGGAACCACGGACAGGGGCAGTTGACACCGGAGCGGTGAGACAGTAGCAGAGAAGATAGGGTCCAGCGAAAAAGATCGAGTCAAGATGAGTCGGCATTCCAGTTGCTTTGTGGAATTTTCGCTAGTAACCCACGCTAGCGTTCGTCCATATATGCTATCAGGAATGCAAAGTGTTGCATAACTCTCCTTCTGCTCTTGGTTAACCCCAAGCTTTGTTCGTGTTTGTTCGTTTGTCCTCCTATTTTCTCCGGCCCCCTCGATCGTATTCTTGTAGCGGTAAAGAAATTTGCATTACCCCCCTCGGAACCACTAGTTGATCACCGACCTGCCAAGAAGTGAACGGTTAGAAGAGGATGAATGTGTGTGGGGGTGAGGGCGGTAACGTTACACAAAGACAATCCGTTCAAAACAGCATCGTTGTATTATTCCCAGATATATTGAACTAGTCCTGGAGGCAACACCCCACAAAGCAGCAGCTATACGGCCACCTACCACCCATCACAAAAACTATCAAAATTAGACGAACCAGACATGTGGGACACTGCTGGAGAAGTAGGGATGAGCTCATAAGTGATGTACTCCTGTGGACCCCTTCACATGGATGAGCAAAGGCAGTGTGACCAGCTCGAACCTACATACAGCAGCTCTGTGTAGATATGGGATGTAGCCCTACTGGAAGCGATGAATGATAGGCATGGGTGGTAAGGGAGGGTCAGGGATATTTGTGCCTATGGCATGACATGATGATGATGATGATTTTTCTTGATTATCGTTGACTAAGTTCCCTTAGTTTTAGCAAAAAGTCTTGACTTTCGAAAGAGAAAATCCTTAGAAATACCCAAAAGAAGGAAATACCTTAGAATTTTCTTTTCCTTGATTTGATATTGTAATTTGTAATTAGTCCTTTGCTAATGGTGAATAAGCAGTTTTCTAAGTTTGTAAAAAGGTCAAATTGAAATTGACCTGATTTTAGATAAGTTAACTTTTGTGTACACATTAATTTTCTTTGTGCATTGATTGCAAAATGTATGTGTGTCTACAAATATATAGTATATAAGGACTTCAGGAGGGACAGCAGGTGCTACCTTGTTAAAAAAAGACCCCTGAAACTGAGCTATTAATTTTGTGAATGACAAGCTAATGTGATGGACTGTGACATTGTAGTAAAAAAATTCCAACTGCAGTTGTGCTATTACTTTGGAAAAGCATGAACCTTCTTATCCCTCCAACTATTGGTTAAATACTCTTCTTCTACAAGATGGATTTGGCATTAAAAAACCTATAAAGGTTGATATGCCATTAAACAGAGAAATCATACTAAACAAGCCTTGTCTGTCCTGGGGATTGTCCTTGTGGTGTAGTAAATAATGTGCTGGACTGCAACATCATAAGATTCAGATTAAAACCCTTGGGAAAGGTATGAGAGCCCCCTTAACCTTCATCACCATGGTTTAGATGGTACCATTACTGTTCTTCTATAAGAATGGATTTGGCATTAGATAACCCATGGAGGTTGATATGCCATTAAGTAAAAAAAAAACTAAACAAACTGAACCAGTCTGTCCTATTATTTACCTATAATTGGTGAAAAAGAGAAGGGTTCATGCCTTTTTCAGGTCCATTTGAGTGAAGTGAAATTCAATCTTGTTCAGGAACTTTTTTTCTTTTATGGAAAAATAAATTTGTTAAATTTATTTTTTTTCTTTGATAGGTATCCCCTTGAAACCGATGTTAGCTCACCCGACAAAAGGAGTCAGTGAAGTCTTGTCTCGGTTTGATGGAGCCCTCTTCACTTGTGAATATAAATATGATGGTGAACGTGCACAGGTACAAAAATATTAAATGAAAATGTTATTGAATTTCCAAATCATTACCCACATTGCCTTTAATTTCCCTCTCTCTGTCTCTCTCTCCAACTCTCTTCCTTTCTCTCTCTATAATTTCTGAGTCTATAATTTCCCTCTCTCTGTCTCTCTCTCCAACTCTCTTCCTTTCTCTCTCTATAATTTCTGAGTCTATAATTTCCCTCTCTCTGTCTCTCTCTCCAACTCTCTTCCTTTCTCTCTCTATAATTTCTGAGTCTATAATTTCTCTCTCTCTGTCTCTCTCTCCAACGCTCTCCCTTTCTCTCTCTATAATTTCTGAGTCTATAATTTCTCTCTCTCTGTCTCTCTCTCTCCAACTCTCTCCCTTTCTCTCTCTATAATTTCTGAGTCTATAATTTCCCTCTCTCTGTCTCTCTCTCCAACTCTCTCCCTTTCTCTCTCTATAATTTCTGAGTCTATAATTTCCCTCTCTCTGTCTCTCTCTCCAACTCTCTCCCTTTCTCTCTCTATAATTTCTGAGTCTATAATTTCCCACTCTCTGTCTCTCTCTCCAACTCTCTCCCTTTCTCTCTCTATAATTTCTGAGTCTATAATTTCCCTCTCTCTGTCTCTCTCTCCAACTCTCTCCCTTTCTCTCTCTATAATTTCTGAGTCTATAATTTCTCTCTCTCTGTCTCTCTCTCCAACTCTCTCCCTTTCTCTCTCTATAATTTCTGAGTCTATAATTTCCCTCTCTCTGTCTCTCTCTCCAACTCTCTTCCTTTCTCTCTCTATAATTTCTGAGTCTATAATTTCTCTCTCTGTGTCTCTCTCTCCAACTCTCTCCCTTTCTCTCTCTATAATTTCTGAGTCTATAATTTCCCTCTCTCTGTCTCTCTCTCCAACTCTCTTCCTTTCTCTCTCTATAATTTCTGAGTCTATAATTTCTCTCTCTGTCTCTCTCTCCAACTCTCTCCCTTTCTCTCTCTATAATTTCTGAGTCTATAATTTCCCTCTCTCTGTCTCTCTCTCCAACTCTCTTCCTTTCTCTCTCTATAATTTCTGAGTCTATAATTTCTCTCTCTGTGTCTCTCCAGCTCTCTCTCTCTATCCCTCTTTTTCTATCTCAATCCCTTTTTCTCCATCTCTATTGCCTCTCTCTCTCAATGTCATTTTCTAAAATATTTTTCTTTTTCTTTGTCATTTTGTCAGATTTCATCTCATTCATTAGATAATATTAAAATAGGTTATATATATATATAACCTATCTCTAAAATGTGAAATCTTTCAAGCTGTAGCTATGAGAGTACTACTGTATGGTTGCACCATTTGGATTTTAGGGAAATGCTTGGAGAAAAAATTAAATGGGAGCTTTACAATGATGATGATGCTGCTGCATGCTGTTTTGCACAAATCCTGGAAGCAGCACCTTACAAAATAGCTGCTGAACGGCCACTTACCTCCCATCACACAAACCATCCAAGTAAGATGAACAACAACATGCAGGGGACAGATGGAGAAGTAAGGATGAACTCATAAGTGATGTAGTTCAATGGACTCTTACACGTGTACACACCAGTGTCGACTGTCAGCAAAAAATTACTTTCATCAGCTTTGCAGATGTTGGATGAGGATTTGCCTAGAACGATGGCTGATAGGGATGGATGGTGAGAGAGAGTCAAGGGAATCCATCGAGTTGGCATGCCCCAATGATGATACAAAAACAATTTATTCCAGTAATGTATAGGAAAATATATATAAATAAATTGAATAATTATTGTCTTTTTATCATACACCATTCCTTTTTCCAGCATAAATAATTTGGGAAGGAAATTGTGTTATTTTTTTAGGCTTTTATATATGGCCTAGTGGGTAGAGTGTTTGCCAATGGTCTGGAAGACCTGGGTTCAAATCCAGGTCGCGTGATACCAAAGACTTTAAAAATGGTACTTGATACCTTCTTGCTTAACACTCAGCAATATAAGGTACGTATCAAGGGTAAAGTGGAGCAATCCAGGGAAAGGAGTAGCACCCTCCCCTACACCTTGGTGTTGTAGCTATTGAAAAGTGAGCCTTCTGGTCGCCCTCGACTACAGTTGCCAACTTTACTTTACATAATGATCCTTCTCTCAGGCTAGTCGTTTTTAGAAGCTCTTGAGGTTATAAGAGTGATGGTTTATATCATTTGTTTTAAATGGATATAACTGAAAATAAACTTTTGGGTTAACAAGACTCAAAACTGTTAAATTATACAATAATTTATTAAACTTCTGTTGTGAAATATAATAATCTAAAATTATTATTTTGGAGAATCTAAGGCAGATGGTTGACTTTAAGCTTTCTACTTTGTTCTACTGTATTCAAGTGGCATGTAGTTTCCCTGTCTGATTTGGAAATGGAACTAGTTTGTTACCGTGCAGCTGTTCCTGATTCTCAACATTGAATAGTTATCTCATTTCAATGATTTCTGTCACAAATGCAGACTTTATTTATTCTGTCTCTAATGCGGACTTTATTTATTCTGTCTCTAACATGGACTTTATTTATTCTGTCTCTAATCTGGGCTTTATTTATTCTGTCTCTAATCTGGACTTTATTTATTCTGTCTCTAATCTGGACTTTATTTATTCTGTCTCTAATGCGGACTTTATTTATTCTGTCTCTGATCTGGACTCTATTTATTCTGTCTCTAATCTGGACTCTATTTATTCTGTCTCTAACGCAGACTCTATTTATTCTGTCTCTAATGCGGAATTCATTTATTCAGATCCAAATAGGCTCTGAGTGTGATCAATTGCAATTATGAATGCAAAAAAATTAAAGACAGGCGACACTTTTAATCTGGAAAAAAATCTCAATGTAAAATAGGTTGGAAAAAAAATCAGAATTATTTGGATGAGTGTTAAAGGAATTCGCTTGGCATTTGATAGTGTGCCTTAAATTCTTTTCAGTGATGCATAAAATTTGATTTTCATTTTACAAGGTTAAAGGATTTATTGATTTGTTGACTTATTTTTGTTCAGATTCATGTGAAAGACGACGGGAAAATAGAAATCTACAGCCGGAACTCTGAAGACAACACCTCCAAGTATCCTGACATTATTGAACGTATAAATAAATCATTTAAAGAGAATGTCAAGTCATGTGTTCTCGATGCTGAAGCAGTGGCATATGACAAGGAGAAACAAACAATTCTACCCTTCCAGGTTCTCAGCACTCGAAAACGAAAGGTAAAATGTTTACTCTTTTAATCGTCTGTTGGTAATTCCTTCAATATTTTTGTATTTTCAATATTTGTTCCATTTTTGAACAATAACTTTCATGCATTACTGATTTTCTTTTTGCATTTAATAGCTGTTAAAACCTGGTTGACTCTGACCTGGAGTGGTAGTGCCTGTTAGGGTCCCATCTATTGGTCAAATAGAGCTGTTTAAAAATGATTTAGTATTTGATAGGACTGTGTGTGCAAAAAACCCAAATGCTTAACTATACAAAAAATGTAAATGTTCAATGAATGTGATCCCCAAACTTCTTGGCATGAAAAACCCTTGATGGGTTTACTTGTTAAGATTGTTCAATCATTTTCTGTTTTTTAATAACAAGAGGAATCATGAACCTGTCAGGTTTCTGTCGTAACAGCTGTCCATGATGATATTGATGCTTTTATTTAGGAAGGAGTGAAGGATTCTTATCAGCATCTCATGGTTAATAGCTGTCCATGATGATACTGATGCTTTTATTTAGGAAGGAGTGAAGGATTCTTATCAGCATCTCATGGTTAACAGCTGTCCATGATGATATTGATGCTTTTATTTAAGAAAGAGTGAAGGATTCTTATTAGCATCTTATAGTTAATAGCTATCCATGATTATATTGCGTTTTTTTAGGATAGAGGGTATTTGCATTTTATTGTTAATACCTATTATTTACAAATTACTGACCCTTTGGCCTTGTGAGTAGAGTGTTTACCAGTGGCCCAGGAATCATTTTTATTGTGTACCGACATTCATATATATATATATATATATATATATATATATATATATATACACACATAATCACATAGATATACTTGCTTCTTGATATGTACACCCGGGAACAGAAAATCTTATAGTGTCACAATATTTGTTATGAAACTGACACACTTTCTTGAATTACTTTTTTATTTTTGACCAAGAACTGTTTTGGCCCAGTCAGCCGGGTCTGTAGAATACACAGAATAAGACTCCTCCAACAAGTGTCCTGGATATAATACTAAACAATTTGATGGTGAGGCTCTAGTAATGCTAGAGCTTAGAAGAATGCAGAATACCCCTTCATTGCCATCGCTCCCTGGTCCACTTTGGCCTCTGAGTGGTAGCACTTGATAGGGTCCTTATCTATGGGTCAAATAGAACTGTTTCATATTTAAACTGTATGCAAATAAATGACTTGTGCTAAAATGAATTGGTAGAAATAGAACTGTTTGATCCTTTAACTGTGTGTTCCTACAAAATGTGTTTACAAATCATATATTTAATATATATGTAAAAACAGGATTTGGCAGTAAATAACCAACAATGGTTGATATGCCATAAAACCAGTCCAAACTGACAACTGTGTGGAAAAAGTTGGTAACAGTTGACACCAACTGTTACTAACATGGCCATTTTTTATGTGGGTGGGGGAGTGGTAAATTGGTACATAGTCACAGTAAAACATGATATAAAAAAATGTTAGAAAGCGCTGGTCTAAATAATGATTGATTTATTGATCTTTAAAATTTTTTCTTCTCTTCTAGGATGCATCAGCTGCAGATATCAAAGTTCAAGTTTGTGTTCATGCCTTTGACCTTTTGTACTTCAATGGGGAATCTCTTGTAAAGGAGCCACTCAGACGCAGACGTCAACTCTTGTGGGACAATTTTGTTGAAATTGAGGGTGAATTTGTATTTGCCAAATCTCTCACAACATCAAATACAGAAGAAATTGCAGAATTTTTAGAGGAATCTATCAAAGGTAAATTCGATGTCTTCAGAAGATATTACGTTTGGTTTGTTGGGTTTTATGGCATATCAACCTTTGTAGGTTATTTAATGCCAAATCCATTTTTATGTAAATAGTTTGTTTTATTTCAATCAATTCAGTTAAGCATAAGTTTAATTATCAAAAACATTTCCATTTCAAACTATTCAAGCAGTTATATGTAACAATTTAGTTAAGTGTAAATACAGTTTTAATGTCGAAAAACAGTTCTATTTGAAATAATTCAGTTAAGCATAAGCACGCAGTTTAAATGTAAGTACGGTTTAATTGTCAAAAACATTTCTATTTCAAGCTATTCAGTTTACTCAAACAATTCATTTTAGCATAAGTATACTGTTCTATTTAACCCATAGATAGGGCCCTATCAGGTGCTACCACTCGGGCCAGAGTGGACCTGGGAATAATGGCAATGAAAGGGTACTCCGCATTCCCCAAAGCTCCAGCACTGCTGGAACCTCACCATCAGATTGTTTAGTGTCAAATCAGGACACTCGTTAGGGGGTGGGGTCTTATCCAGTCAGTGTATTCTGCAGCCCCATCCGACTGGGCAAAGATATTACTATTGGAGTTTCACACACACACACACACACACACATATATATATACATATGCGTGTGTGTGTGTGTTTGATTGTATTGTGTTTGTGTGTCCAGATTTGCTCATAAGTAATTGAACGAGTGATTGGTTTTGAGTGTTAAAAGCAAGAACATTGTGTTAGAAAAACAAATTTGATTGCAGTTAACAAAATTTGGTTTTTAATCTAATTTATTGCTGAAAATGTTACATTTCTCTGGTTTTTTTGTGCATAGAACACTGTTTTAAGAATGCTTTAAGCATTAAATTTTAATCATAATATTATATATATATATATATATATATATATACACACACACACACACACACATTTAACCCTTCCACATGAGCCGGGTGAGATATGAGGTCATTTTTTTAAGCAGAGTTCAGCAGGTTTGAATTCAGTTTTCCATCTCGTAGACTGAGTGCTATACCAAGGTTAAAGAACCCTGTTTGCCTTTATATCCATGACTGGAGGGAAAATAATTGGATTCATGCCTTTCCCAAGGGTATTAGTGTCATATGAATTGCAAACGCCCTCAGCTAGGGTTTAAACTTGTGTCACCGTGTCCATTTCCTATGACAATAACTATTACATCATGGACACCTCCATATAAATATATATATATATATATATATATATACAAATTTTCCTATTGAGCTTAATGTATGAGAGCCTAACTGAACTGTTTGACTATCTACACAGATATGTTTATAGTGGTGAAGGCTTGTGTAGGAGTAGCCACCACATTTTTGCATGAGCTGAAAACAGAAGAATGGTGCACTAATATGCCACAGATTTTCCGAACAACATTCCTCAGGTTTTAAATTCATCAAAAATTGCACCTCATGGCAAAGTTTTTATTAAAGTATGTATTTATCCAACCCCTTCTATCATGAGCAGGATTTGATGCAAAGTCATTTGTTTTAGTGGAGTTCAACAATTTTGAATTCTGAGTTTTCCTTCTCCTAGACTGGTTACCCTACATAGGCTAGAGAATTCAGTCTGCCCTACTATTTTATCCATTGGGGAAGAAGAACATTAAGTCTTATTTACTATATATTTTACATTTTTTCTCAGCAATTTAATTGCATTTAGTTTTCTTGGTAACAACAGAAGTTAGATAATCTGGTGGAAAAGTACCTCTAGGTGGGTTGTTAGGGTATCAGCAGATTACTTGGCAGCCTATTTCCACTCCAATGATAGATTTTACTTGAAGAAAACAATTCCTGCCCTAAAGTATTGATAACCTGATCATCAAATATTTATGCTGTCATCATTATCAAATCGTGCTGACAGCATGGATTTTCTTAACTCCTTCTCTCCATCCATCCCTATCATCCATTGCTACTGGCAGGTCTTCCAAACTACATCCAGTGTCCACACAAAGCTGATGTAAATAAGTTCTCGCTGGTCAGCCAACACTGGCCTGTCCATGTGAAGGGGTCCATATAAGAATGTTACTTATGGGTTCATCCTTGCTTTTCCAGCAGTGTCCCAAATGTCTTGTTCGTCTTACTTGGATGCTTTTAGAGATGGGAAGTAAGTGGCCGTATAGCTGTTGCTTTTAGGGGTGTTGCTCCCAGAACTTGTTCTTGATATCTTGTAGTATTCTTGTGTAGTTCTCTATGCATTTTGTTAACGTCCATTTGGTTCATCCATGCTGTAGTACTGACACAACCACAGACAGGATTTATGGTATTGAAAGATTAATATATGTAGATAACTCTCAAATTGAATTTAAATATGAGTTACTTTAAAGCTGATAAAATATAGAAATGCTTTCAATCTGAAAAACGTTATTGTAGTTTTCTTAATCTAAATTCTAAGTACTATATGACAGATTATACTAGGTTATCATTTGTCTAGACTACGTACTTAGAACATCGATTGACAAAATCAGAGAGAATGGCTTCGAACTGACGAAGAAAAGAAGCAGAAGGTATCCCGCAACAACAATTACCGACGCTGACTACGCGGCGATACTGGCAAATACACCCGACCAAGCCGAAACACTACTGCATAGTTTGGAACGAGCAGCAGCAAGCATAGGCCTCTATGTTAATGCACACAAAACGGAATATATGTGCTATAATCAAACGGGGGACATCTCCACTCTAGAAGGAACCCCTCTTAAACTAGTAGACAAATTCACTTACCTAGGAAGCAGCGTCGAATCAACTGAAAAGGACATCGAAACGAGGTTAACGAAAGCATGGACAGCTATCAATAGGCTATCGATTATATGGAAATCAGACCTAACCGATAAAATGAAACGCAGTTTCTTCCAGGCAGTGGTCACATCGATACTGCTATATGGCTGCACTACATGGACACTAACAAAACGGCTGGAGAAGAAGCTAGACGGCAATTACACAAGAATGCTACGTGCAATCTTGAACAAGTCCTGGCGGCAAAACCCCACAAGACACCAACTGTACGGCCATCTGCCCCCTATCACGAAAACTATTCAAGTTAGACAAACCAGACATGCAGGACACTGCTGGAGAAGCAGGGACGAACTCATAAGTGATGTGCTCTTATGGACCCCCACACATGGCCGTGCAAAAGCAGGACGACCAGCATGAACATACATTCAGTAGCTATGTGAGGATACGGGATGTTATCTTGAAGACATACCTAGGGCGATGAACGATAGGGAGGAGTGGTGAGAGAGAGTCAGGGATATCCGTGCTACCAGCGCGATATGATGATGATGATATATGGTACTAACAACAACAAATTAAGAAAAAAGAAAACAATCCCTGCCCTAACCTATTCTACTCGATAACTCAGAAATTGAATTTAAATAAGTTACTTTAAAACTAATGAAATATAGAAATACTTTCAATCTGAAAAGTGTTGAGGACATGGAATTTAGACTTAAGAAAATTACAACAAAAAATGCCATTTTAATATAATTTGTGATCAAATCAACATCAGGAAAAAGAAAAAATTATTTTTTAAAAAGTTCCAAGACTTTTTACTTTAATTTCTGTTTTCTCTGCTACTAAATGTTTGATTAGAATACTGTCCTGTTCATCTTTTGATTTATTCTCGAAAGCTGATAGCTGAGTTGGCTCGGGCTTTAGAATAAATGGACTGCATCTCTGTTTAGGGGTAAGACACCTTCAATGCGTGTCCTGGATAAGACACTAAACAATCTGTTGGTGAGGTTCCAATAATGCTGGAGCTTTGTAAAATGTGGAGTGCACCCTTTCATTGCCATTGTTCCCAGGTCCACTCTAGCCTGGAGTGGTAGCACCTGATAGGGTCCTATCTATGGGTCTAATATAACTGTTTGGCATTTAAACTGTGCAAACAAATAACTTATGCTAAATTGAATTTTTAGACATACAACTGTTTGATCATTTAACTGTGTGTGAACAAATGACTGATGTTTAATTGAATTGTTAGTGATAAAGAGCAATACTTTGAACCATTTAACTGTGTGCAAATGAATGAGTAATGTTGAGTAAAATCATCATCATCATCATATCGCGCTGGTAGCACGGATATCCCTGACCCTCTCTCGCCACTCCTCCCTATCGTTTATCGCCCTAGGTAGGTCTTCAGGACAACATCCTGTATCCTCACATAGCTGCTGAATGTACGTTTGAGCTGGTCGTCCTGCTTTTGCACGGCCATGTGTGGGGATCCATAAGAGTACATCTCTTATGAGTTCATCTCTGCTTCTCCAGCAGTGTCCTGCATGTCTGGTTCGTCTAACTTGAATAGTTTTCGTGATAGGGGGTAGGTGGCCGTACAGTTGGTGTCTTGTGGGGTGTTGCCGCCAGGACTTGTTCAGGATTGCACGTAGCATTCTTGTGTAATTGCCATCTAGCTTCTTCTCCAGTCGTTTTGTTAGCGTCTATGTAGTGCATCCATATAGCAGTATCGATGTGACCGCTGCCTGGAAGAAACTGCGTTTCATTTTATCGGTTAGGTCTGATTTCCATATAATCGATAGCCTATTGATAGCTGTCCATGCTTTCGTTAACCTCGTTTCGATAGCAATACTTGTAACCATTTCACTGTGTGAAAACAAATGATTAATATTAAATATAATTATAAGTGTTAGATAGCAATAATTGAAATCATTTAACTGTGTAGAAACAATTGCAATACTTGTCTGTAAACGAATTAGTTTTAACTCATTTAAAAATGAAATTACTGACCAACTAATCTCTTACATATGTTGTGTATCTATGTAAATGTGTGCAAACAAATGATTGATGTTATATTGTTATTGTTACATAGCAATACTTGAAACCATTTGATTGTGTCCTAGCAAAGGATTAATTGTAAATTGAATTTGTATTAGATAGAAATACTTGAAACCATTTAACTACGTGCAAAAAAAATGAGCTTGGGTTCTTTTACAAATGCTATTTACAAAATGCATTTACAAATCCTATTTTTATTATATGTAAACAAGATTTGGCATTAAATAACCTACAATGGTTGATACACCATAAGACCAATCCAAACCAAACCTATCAAAAGCTGATTATATTATTTTAACAGTCATCATCATCATCATCATCATGTCGTGCCACTAGCACGGATATCCCTGACTCTCTCTCGCCCCTTTTCCCTATCGTTCATTGCCTCTGGCATGTCTTCAGGGCTACATCCTGTATCCTCACATAGCTGCTGAATGTATGTTAGTGCTGGTCGTCCTGCTTTTGCCCAGCCATATGTGGGGGTCCATAGGAGTACATCACTTATGAGCTCGTCCCTGCTTCTCCAGCAGTGTCCTGTATGTCTGGTTCGTCTAACTTGGATAGTTTTCATGATGGGAGGCAGGTGGCCGTATAGTTGGTGTCTTGTGGGGTGTTGCCGCCAGGACTTGTTCAAGATTGCTCGCAGCATTTTTGTGTAATTGCCGTGTAGCTTCTTCTCCAGCCGTTTTGTTAGCGTCCAAGTAGTGCATCCATACAGCACTATCGATATGACAACTGCCTGGAAGAAACTGCGTTTCATTTTACCGGTTAGTTCTGATTTCCATATGATATTTTAACAGTAAGTGGGGCTTAAAATATGCTATAAGCTCACTATTTCAGGTTGAGTGCTATTTCTATAGACGTTAAGCCTGATGTTTTAGTCTTGTCAAGTTCCTATTGGATTCAAATAATAAAAGATTCATTGTAATATAATAGCCGAGGGATTTCATTTTATGCCTTTGGATTTAGTTATGCTGAGAACCTTTCGGCTCAGTGCATGGGTTACTTAGGTGCAATATTAACGCAGGTGTTTATGAGCACGCGCATCACTCAGAGATGTCACAATGGCCCAGAAGGGAAACGGGGCAAGCAAGTGCGAATGATGTCACGCACCGGAAGCGCGCGGAGGATTTTGGGAATTTTTTTAAAAAGTCGTTAGTAGAGTTGAGACCTGCTTCGGGAGAAGACAGTTGGCTTTCGCTTGCTCGCGGAGACCTTTGTGGCGGGTGTCACACGTGTTGGAGGAGCAGATGAAAAAGCCAGGATAGAAAGAATGTGTATCTCTCTCCTTATGTCGATGAACCTTTAAACTCAAAGGTAATAAAAAGTTTTGAACTAAGAAGTCGTAAGTGTTTTTTGTGTTTCGAGATTCCTATGTTCTATGTTATATGTAAATGAACATCATATGTCCATTTCGCATATCCGTATATGGCTATGGTACATCAAGTTAGTGACCATTTACTGATATTCTCATAATGGAATGATGATGTAGTGAAATATGAATATTAGTGTGTTTCATCATGGCTTGTTCATAAATCAAATAACACAGCTTGTTTGTTCATAATCAATTGGACTTTGATGAGTTGTACTTAACTTTACTCAATTAATTCATGGCCCGGTCAGCCGGGGCTGTTGAATACATCGACTGCTTCTCTGCAGAGAGGTAAGGACCACCCCAAACGAGTGTCCTGGATATGACACTAAATAATCTGATGGTGAGGTTCCAGTAATACTGGAGCTTCGGGGAATGCAGAGTACCCCTTCATTGCCATCACTCTCAGGTCCACTCTGGCCCGGTGTGGTAGCACCTGATAAGGGTGCTATCTATGGGTTAAATAGAACTAAACTGTGGTTTCTTGAGTTTACTGTTCTTTGCATTTAAACTGCATACTTATGCTAAACTGAATTGCTTGAAATAGAACTTTTTTGACATCTGAACTGAAGTAGAACTGTTTGAATAAATTGAATAGCTCGAAATAGAATTGTTTTTGACTATTAAACTCTGTACTCATGGTAAACTGAATTGTTTGAAATAGAACTATTTGCATAAAAATGAATTTGGCATTAAATAACCTACAAAGGTTGATATGCCATTAAAACCCAAACAACCAACCATCAATTAATTCATCTCTTACAAAAACCTTTCTTCTTACTCCCTAAGAATTTTTCTAATCCAGTAATCATTTCTGTTTGTTTTTGTGAGCTCTTGTATAGGTTATTTGAGAGCCAAGTAGCTAAGCATTGTGACTTTCTTTTTTTTTATTTTGTGAATTCAGGTATAAGGTATTTGTGGGTCAAGCATTGTTTTCTTAATTTTGTGAATTCAGGTATAGGGTATTTGAAAGCCATGAGGCTAAGATTGTTTTTTTTTTTTTTTTCTTAGGTCAGGTATTGCACATCTGAGGGTTAAGGGCTTTGGGGTTTAATGAATTAAAATCTGATTCTTCAAGTTTTGTTTTCTTTGTCTTTCAGGCAACTGTGAGGGTTTGATGGTGAAATCTTTGGATGTTGATGCCACATATGAAATTGCCAAAAGATCGCACAATTGGCTTAAGGTAAAGAAAGAATTTTCTTTTTTCATCTAATATAAATTTTGGTCTGCTTGTCCTTTTTGCAAGTACTAACTGTTTGACTGATTTCTCCCAACTTTAGCCTGCTGTTATTTTGATTTTTTGACAAAAGAAAAAATTCAGTTTGGAATATATTCCACTAGAGAATTTTTCTGTTGAAATGTCATTTTTAACTCTTTCTCTGTTCAAAGTAAATTAGAGTTATCTACTCACACATTTTCACATTGGCTCTCAAAACAGTAAAAGGGTTAATAGTTATATGAGGAACATCAAAGGAAAAAGTATTTTTGTCTGTGAAAGCTTAAAGTTGTGTCTTGGGTATGATAATAAACTGCATCTGGTGGTGAGGCTCCAGTACTGGAGATCTGGGGAGTGTAGAGGATTACTTCCTGGTTCACTCTATCCCAGGGTGGTAGTATCTGTTTGGGTTCCAACTATGGGTCAAATAGATCTGTTTGAAAATTTTGTATTAAGCAGGAACACTTGATTTATTCAGCTCAGTTAGCTGGGATTGTAGAATACATATCGGGGGTGGTGGTGTTGGTGGTGGGAAGGACCCCTACCCTACAACGAGTGTCCCAGATATGACATTAAGCTATCTGATGGTGAGGCACTATCCTTGGAGATCTGGGGAATGTAGAGTGTACTCCTTCATTGCCATTGCTCCCAGGGTCACTTTCACCCATAGTGGTAGCACCTGATAGGGTCCTATCTATGGCTCAAAAAGAACTGTTTGATATTTAAACTGTGCAAACAAATGACTTATGCTAAATTGAATTGTTAGAAATAGAACTGTTAGATCATTTATCTGTGTGCAAACAAGTGACTGTTTAAGTGAATTATTAGTGACACATAGCAATACTTGAAATCATTTAAATATGTGCAAACAAATCATCATCATCATCATATCGTGCTGGCAGCACGGATATCCCTGACCCTCTCTCGCCACTCCTCCCTAGTGTTTAATACAATGATCAGTGTCAAATATTGATACTTGTAACCTCTTTACTGTGTGAAAACAAATGATTAACATTGAATAGAGTTATTAGTGTTTGTTAGTAATAATTGAACCTTTATAATTGAAAATCGTAAATAGAGCCATTTCTGTGGTCTTTTTTTTTATCGTGTGGATGTGCAGGTTAGCTGACGGGATGGGAGTTGGAGTAACATCAATGCCAACTGGGTCATTTGGGTGTGGGGGTCTGATGTTGCAAGACCCGAAACCCCTCATGATCCCAAAGGAAACATCACTGATGACCCATCCCGATGCATCAATGAAGATGTATGATATAAATAAAAGAACCCCTTGAAACAGTAGCAATACTCGTGTGCAAATAAATTACTTTTAACTCATTTAGAAATGAAATCACCCACAAACTATGTGTGCAAACAAATGACTGATGTTAAATTGTGACTTGTATAGCAAAACTTGAAACCATTTTACTGTGTACAAAAAATGGCTCAGATTTAAAAAAAAAATATTATCTACAAAATGTGTTTACGGATCACATTCAGGATATATGTATAAAGGAGATTTGGCATTAAATAACCTACAATGGTTTATGTGCCATCAAACAAATACTTTATGCTATGTACTTGTAGATCATTTTTATTAAAAATAGTTACTTGAAGCTATAATTGTTTACTAAGGATTATTATTATAAGTCACTTGAAACCATATAATTGTGTGAGAATATATGACTATTATTAAATAGAAATAATTTCTTGAAACCTAGTAATTATTGGTATTAGATTGGAATACTTGAAACCATATGACTGTGTGCAAATTATTTGCATTATTTAGGAATACTTGATATAAAACTTTGTGTAAAAAAAAAATGTGAATATAAATGTATAATGAATGCAATTCCCTTAAAATAACCCTAGATCGCTTGACATTCCATTAAATCCACTATACCTATTGTTTACAATACCAACTATTAGATTGATTAAATATCACACCTGTAGTTTTTATAATCCTTTTTTTATCTCAATGATTTTCTAATTGTTTCTGAGATTTTCAGTTTAAAATTCTTTTTTTCAATTTAGTTAAAGAAAGATTACTTGGATGCTGTTGGAGACACTTTGGACCTTGTTGTCATTGGTGGTTATTTAGGTACAGGCAAACGGACTGGACGTTATGGAGGATTTCTTTTAGCCTGTTATGATGAGGAGAATGAAGAATTTCAGAGTATTTGCAAGGTGAGCATCAAATAAGAAATCAGGGATTTTGTAGTAAGAAATTTCTTCTTTTTTTTCCCCAAGTAATTTTGGATTTTATTTATTCATCTTTGGCTGAAGATTAGTCAGTGCTTATTCTCCCTTTTAATTTCACACCTTATTGGTGCTGCTTAGAATATGCTGACAATATCCCTCTCTGTAGAGGGTAAGACTCACTAAAAAGGAATGTCCTGTGAATATCACTAAATTGATTTTGAGGTTCTGAAGTTCTGGAGACCTTGAGAGTGTGGAGTCTCCTTTCATGGCCATTACTTTCAGGTCCGCTGGCGTTTTAGTACCTGTTAGGTTCCCATCTTTGGGTCGAATAGATCTGTTTTAAAATTATTCATATTCGATTGGATAGTATGCCAAAAACATCAACAAAAAAAACAAACAAACTCATAACAAGCAACTACAAAAAATGTAAATATGAACATACAATGTGGGCAATTCCCTTCCCTCAAGTTATAAAATAACCCGAGAGAGGTTGACATCCCATTAAAATCAATCAGTCCTAGAACATTTCCATCTATTCTGTGGTAATGAACCAAAATTTAAAAAATATATACTTGCATTTACCTTCCTGATACAAAGTAAATTTCAGCCATTTCTTTTGTTCTTGAATTCCAAATTTACATCTTTAACTTCCTACAATTTTGTCCCTCAGCCATTTTTGTTTAGTCTTTTCATTTCTTATTCAGTAAAAAATCAAGCAAATGATTGAAACTTATATTTATCTTGATGATGAATGGAAATATTACATTTCTACATAATTTAGGATTTAATTATTCAGTATAAAAAAAGAAACAAATAATTGAAATTTACTCTTATTTTTATTTACTTTTTTTTTTATACTGAATAATTATTCATAATTATGTAAAAAAGTAATATTTACATTCACCATCCAGGCAAATGTTAATATTACTTTTTTTACATAATTATGGATTAATTATTCAGTCTAAAAAAAAAGAAACAAATGATTGAAACTTACTCCTATCTGGATGGTGGGGCACCTCGGATGGTGTAATGGTTAGCAAGGTAGACTAGCAAACCTACACGAGTGAGTTCGATTCTCATTGGGTGTCCAATTCATGCGGCCTTGTGCTACATCTAAGCAAAAAAGCTTAGTAAATTACCTCCTATCTGGATGGTGAATGTAAATATCACATTTCTACTTAATTTAGGATTTAATTATTTAGTTATTTATTATTAAAAAAAAAGAAGAAACAAATGATTAAAATTTACTCTTATCTGGATGATGAGTAAAAGTGTTTCAGTATGAACTTTTGTACATTCAGTTTCTTAAATTTGTTCGAACAATAGCCCAGATAAACCCTAATCTTCTGCTGATTGTCTTAAGATAGACATATCAATTCTCACTGATTATGAACATTTTGCTTTGGTAAGAACATGAAAAAGTTCCCAAAAATTAGGTTAAAAATTTTGGGCTTATTATTCACACAATAGAGGCAACCAGTTCTTATACCTATACTAAATTTTTAACGCTGTTGTAATATAAAATGTAAATATGGTAGTGGTGGGGTTCTTACATGTCATCAAATATGATATGTAATTTCGTTCTATCCCTTTTATCTTTTGGTTTTCTCCTGTTTTCAGATTGGCACTGGATTTAATGATGAAGATCTAGAGAAACACACAACATATTTCAAGGAACAAGTAATTAACAAACCTAAGCCTTACTATCAATGGGCTTCAAGTGTTGAACCTGACCATTGGTTTGAAGCGGTCCAAGTGTGGGAAGTCAAAGCAGCTGACTTGTCCATCTCTCCTGTCCACAAAGCGGCTGCTGGAAAAGTAAGAAGGAACAACATTCTTCTTTTTTTTATATATATATATATACATATATATATATATATACACACACACATACATACACACACACACATGTGGGCTGAAAAGTTCATAGTATGATGTCATATCTGGTATTGATAACATTTTTTTGTTCAATTGGATCCAAGCACTGCAACACCAATGAAAGGTGTGTGTAAACCACGAGAAAGACTGTTGGAAAATAAACCACATTTGGCCTAATTCTGTGATAGTATCTGGGTCAACCTATGAACTTATCAGCTGATCCGCTGTGTGTGTGAATTTCGTGTAATGAACAATTTTTTTACCTCAAAAACAAGAGGTTATTCATTACACAATTTATGTTTTTTAAACATTGAAACTTACCTTGTTTCAAAGCCTAACCTTACTGTAATTTTAATCCAAATTATTCTGCATAGCCTATACCTAAACAAAGTTTATTAGTTAAGATAATAAAGTTTTTACTTAGCCTTATTTACTATTTATAACACCTGTGTATATAATATTTTGGCGGCCATAGTCGAGGGTGACCCGAAGGCTACCGGTCCATTGGCCTAATTAGTAGAGTGTTCGCCAATGGTCTGGGAGACCAGGGTTCAATCCCAGGTTGAGTCATACCAAAGACTCAAAAAAATGTTACTTGATGCCGCCTTGCTTAACACTCAGCCTTATAAGGTAAGGATCAAGGTTAAAGTGGAGCAATCCAGGGAATAGAGTTGCACCCTCTCCTACACCTCAGTGTAGTAGCTATTGAAAAGGGAGCCTTCGGGTTGCCCTCGACTACAATCACCAATTTTACTTACTTATATAATATGTATAGATATTATAAATTGTAAATCGAGTTTTGCTTTCGTATGTTTGGAATGTTAAACAAGGTCAAGTCTGCATTGTTTATTTATAGCATGGCATTGATTTTTATTGTATTACAGTAGTTTTGAAAGTATAAATAAGTGTTTGAATACTTTCTCTTTGTTACATTGGATTTTGAATAATTTCTTTTTGTAGGTTAGCATAGCCAAAAGTTAGGAATTGTTCACTATATGCTGTATATGATAAAAATATCATTTCGTGGCTAAACATAAAGGTGTCATTCAATACACAAAATTGTTTATTATTTGAGTATCATCATAGGAAATGGACACGGCAACATGAGTTCAAATCCTGGATGAGACTGATAACATTTCACATAGCACTAATACCCTTGGGAAAGGTATGAATCCAATTATTTTCCCTCCAGCTATGGGTAAATAGTAGGGCAGACTAGGTTCTTCAGCCTTGGTGAGGCAACTTGTCTAGGAGAAGGAAAACTCTGAATTCAAACCTGTTAAACTCTGCTTAAAAATCGACCTTGTGTCATATCCTGCCCAAGCGGAGGGGTTGGTAAATATGATTTGAGTATCTATTGGTTATATGTAATAGCAAACAGTAACTGACAAATTGGTACTTTTGGTGACATGTATTCTGAAATTAATTGGGTTGAATTTCAAATTGGGATTACTGATATCATTTTGGGGGACTCTATGTGGTGTAGTTGCTCATGTGCTGAACTGCAACACCTGGTAACATGTAGTAAGTGAGTTTGAACTCTGGCCATATTATTGCATTCACATTTGTACTATTACTCTTAAGAGAGGCATGAACCTCTTTATCCCTCCCTGCCATGAGTTAAATAGTACCACTACTGTTCCTCAACAAATATGGCTTTGACCTTAAATAACCTATGAAAGTTGATATGTCATTAAACCAAGAAACCAAAACTGATATTATTTCTTAAGATCTTTATTAACCTATTTCATTTTTATGGCTGAACTTTGAATAGTTGTCAGTTAGAAATGCATAATTCAATGCAAATTATCAAAGGTTTTGTTTTTATTGCAATTGATGGCAACTCGGTTCTCTGTGTGACTCAAGACATCAAAAAGGCTCTCCCTTCTCTTAGCAGTTAATGTTCAGAAACTACTTAATTTATTATATCAATTTAAAGATATTTTTCTTTTCCCTCAAAATAGCAAATATATTAAAGCAAGCTTAAATTTCCCTCAAAATAGCAAATATATTAAAGCAAGCTTAAATTTATTGAAATAGTCAGATGTTTTATTTTCATTGTCAAAATGACTCTGAATATTTGATTCCTTTTCATTTTTCATGAGGCTCAATTCAGCAGCTCTATATGCTTTTGTCAAGGTTGTGAAAGTGACTAACCCCTTTGAACTGTGAGATGCCAAGCTCGCCTGATACTCTCCAAATGCTGCTCGCCAGATTTGCCTCTGATTTAGGATAGGGTCCTAAAATTTATGGTTCTAGGCCTACTTGATCTTTGCCTGATTGTCAAGGTTCTTGCAAGTAAAATTTCTTGAATCATTGGGTTAATGTATTTTGATCAGCTGCACCTTCATCTTTAGCACGGATAATGTTTTTGACAGGTTGACATGCCATTAAAATCAATCAATCAATCAATCACTCACAGTATTAAGTAAAATATGAATGAATGACAAAAATATGTTCTTGTATTTCAGTGATTTTTCTATTAAAATATTAAGTCTTAATTATTTAATTTTCAGAGAAATAAGCACTTTTATTTCATTTTCAACATAAACTATTTTAGGCTCCTTTTAACCCATTTGGGTGTGGCATATTTAGCAGCAAATTTTAATGGCTTGAATGCACTTTTAAACATAAAATAAAAACTTAGAAATAAAAACAATTTGTTGGTGTTTCACAATTACAAGGCGTTATTGATGTCAGTGGGGCATATTTCACAAAGATGTTTTTTTTTCACTGAATAAAGTATTTATTTATTTATTTTAATATTGGGTTTAGGGGTATATTGTACAATAAGCACATTTAGGTCAGATTGAGGGTATATTGCACAACATCCAAGATTTTTAAGTAATGTGGACTAGAGTTGTCTCTTGACCTCATGCACAAAGTGTATTTGGGTGACTCGAGTTGCTCTCCAGACTAAAAATGTTAAATTAAAAACAAACATTTTTTACTTATTTTTTAAAAGTCTATCTTAGTGAATTTCAATTATAATTTGGATCAACTGTTTAAATTTTTGATATCTGATTTCATTCTGACCGTTTGATTTTAGATTCAAAATAATGGCCACTTTAAATATTCAGTTATTTTTCTTTCATTTTTCAAAGGTGGACTCCGAAAAAGGAATTTCTCTCCGATTTCCCAGATTTTTACGGATACGAGACGATAAAAAACCAGAAGACGCCACTTCAGCTGCTCAGGTAACGAGCAAAGAAAAAATTTTTTCGACTTTAATTTATTTTGTAATGTAGGGGAAGTCACTCTTCTTTAATGACATCTTAGTAACTTCCCTTCTAATAATTTTCTCTCGTACTAATAAAATACAAGTCTTAATAGAGTTATCTACCTTTATCTTAAAAGCCTCAAATCGCAAAGATGGCAGTTAACTCTTTTTCAGGCAGATAATTTTTCGACTCCTTATTGCGTGTGCGAATTCAAGTGACGATATGTTAAAAAAAAAAAAATTTTTTTAAGTAGAATAGAATGAAACAAACAGAACATGATCATTTGATCAGCAATTATGTGTCATTATACAATAGAATGGAAACAATGAAGTACTCACTTTTAATTATGATATTTTGCAAAAACAATTTTTACACAATACTACACGACTGTGTAGCTTCTTAGCACTGTTTCTATACTTTAACATTGAATTGGTCAACAAGCAACCAATCCGGAAATGCCTTACATTGAGCTACTGTGTCAAAAATGTTACTCTGCCTGCAAAAGGGTTAATTATACTTTGAGCTAGAGTTTAAAATGTATAAGTGACAATAAAAGCAATTTCTAATGACAATTATCTGAATTCAAGTTTGATGTAAAAGAAATTAAAACAATTGTCATTAGGAATTGCTTTTTTCATGTACCTCCTATATATATATATATATATATATATATATATATATATATATATATATATATATATGTATATTTAGGTAGCATTTTTTTGTTAATGCAAATTTCATTAAACATAATAGACATTTTATGCCTACATATTTTCTTCTGGATCCGTTCGAATTCCCGTATTACTTTTATCGTATTCGGGGGGAATTGATTTAGGTATTGTCCATAGTTGTATATATCCCTAGTACTTTCTGCCCGACTTTGGGCCATCATCAGGGGAGAGTCGGGCAGAAAGTACTAGTGATACATACAACTATGGACAATACCTAAATCAATTCCCCCCCTGAATACGATAAAAGTAATACGGGAATTCGAACGGATCCAGAAGAAAATATGTAGGCATAAAATGTCTATTATGTTTAATGAAATTTGCATGCGTATATTTCCACCATGGATTGTGTTGTACAAGTCAACCTTTTCAGCTTGATAAAAATCTCTAAAAAAAAAAAAAATTAGGGATGTTTACTTTTACATTTGAGCTAGAATCCAAACCTTTACTACTGATGAGTCAACCATTAGAACTTTACTCCTAATGATTGATGTAAGCCACTTATTGTCACTCTATTGCCATTAACTTTTCCAACTTAAACTCATAACATATTTAACTTGTTAATACAGAAATTAATATAAAATGATAAAACTCTTATACAAATTAAATATGATATTAAAGCTATATCACATGCCATTTCCAGCAGCTTGATGCACTGACTGTAAACAATAATCTGAACATCACAGTAACATGTTGTATGTTTGGGAAGTTGATCAGTTTAAACCCAGAATTTTGAGCTAAAAATCTTTAGGTCAACTTCTATGTCACAATTTTCTGTGTGTGTGTGTGTGTGTGTGTGTGTGTGTGTGTGTGTGTGTGTGTGTGTGTGTGTTTGAAACAAGAGGAATATCTAGGATGGCAACAGCTGAGTTAATTAACAGACATATTAAGAATAAATGTAAATCATATATGAGATAGCCATTAGTTAAACGATCTTAGTCTGTTTAGAAAAGCACACCTGCCAAGTAGAAGAAACCACAAACGGAACACAAAATTAGAAGGGACTGACCAGTAGATTAATTCCACTCCTGTTTCTTAATCGTTTTAACATATAACATGTTAACACCCTCTGCTCTCACCTATGAGCGAAAGAATTTGTAACTTTGTAATTTGATTTCCACTTTGTTTTTTATTTTTATTTTTATCTTTATTTTCTGATTTTTAATTTATTTTTGTAATTACCTTTTTTATCTTCTGAATACGAACTGTAACTCCTCATTCGCATCTCTGTGACAAGACAGAGCATGTAAAAGAGTCATCTGACGAGACGGAGAATATACCAACAATATTCTCCGCCGAAATAAATTTATTATGACGGCTTAACCGAGTTTGAGTCTCCATTAAAGTGTACTATACATATATATATATATATATATATATATATATATATACATACATACATACATGTGTGTGTGTGTGCAATTGGGAAGCAGTCTTTCATTTAAGCATGTTTGATTAATAATGAAGACACATTTTCTCTATATAATGTTATGAAGATCCTTTCAAGTTTCCTGATTAGTGTCTTGGTTTCAGGTTGGAATTGGTGGATGAATTTACCGAAATTGTCCCGAGCGCTTTTGGACATTTTGTAGGCCATCATCAGGGGTTGCTTGCATGTGTAAAGAGTGTTCTGAAAGAGTTTTGAAAGTTTTTAGGGTTTTTTTTTTATAACATAACAAAATTACGTAAATACAGAGTTGGATAAAATTGAGATGCCAATGAATTTAAAAAATAACGCTATCAATGGAAATAGAATATTATCATGAAATATGGAATATTTAAAATATATATATATATATATATACACATACACACACACACACACACACACACACACACACATATATTATATATATATATATATATATATATATATATATATATATAGTAATAATGGAAAAGACTTGACAATATTGACACTAGATATCATTTTTTCTAAGTCCTGATGATAGTTTATTTAAACCAAAACATTATAGCATTGACTTTCTTTCACTATAAATTCTTCACTTTAGATTACTTTGTCTCTCAATTTTTCTCCATTAATATATATATATATATATATATATATATATATATATATATATATATAACCAATAAAAGGTATTTTACCCTAAACCACTTTGTTGGAGCAATGCTGATGAGCCGTTTGATGAAATCTAGGTAGACTTGGCCATGTAGGAATTATTTTTATTATATATAAAATGGTATAAAAATAAATACCAATTGTGTTCTCATTCAGGTCAGTGAAGTATATAATTTTCAAAATATACTACTTTTAAAATTTTGAAGATTGTACATTCTTTGAAATATTAGTAGGCACGTAGTATAATGGTTTTCTTTTGAGGAAAAGAACGTGAGGACCAGAGTTCAAATTCTGGGTGAAGCTCTTTGTATTTCACTTTACTCTAATGATCTTAAAGAAAGGCATTAATTAAAGGTTTTTTTTTCTCCCACAAGCTTTGGGTAAAATAGTTGACTAGACTGGGCTCTTTTGTGTTGTTATAGCAACTGGTCTACAAGTAGGGAACCTCTGTATTCAAAATAGCCCTGTGGGAAAGTCCCCGTTGCATGATACCCACATGCTGAATTGTGTTCATAAAGAAAGCAAATTTGTTCTATAGTTTCACTATTATGTTCACTTTTGGACTAATACTCTGCAATGGTGGCTTTGGCATTAGATAACCCACAAAGATTGGTATGCTGTTAAACAAAGAAAACAAAATCTACAAGCTGTAGAATACACAGACTGTATCTCTGACCTCAACAAGTGTCCTGAATATGACATTAAACAATCTTATGGTGAGGCTCCAGTAATGCTGGAGATTTGGGGAATACTTAGTAACCCCTTCATTGCCATCACTACCAGCTTCACTCTGACCTGGAGTGGTAGCACTTGACAGGGTCAAGTAGAACTTTTTGACATTTAAACTGAGTACTAACAAATGACTTATGCTAAATTGAATTATTTAAAATAGAACTGTTCGATGATTTAACTGTGTAAACAAATGAGCGATGTTTAATTGAATTGTTAGCGATTGATACCAATACTTGGAACCATCTAACTTTAGCATCAATAACTAACAATGTGCCATAAAACCAAATTAAACCAAAACCTAAGCATTAAGTATTATTTTCTTTTCTTTTTTTCCAGGTTGCTGAAATGTACTGTAGCCAAGAACAAGTTAAAAATACAACAGAAAAATCTGATGCAAACACTGCTGATGATGATTTTTATTAATGACATTTGCCGATGAAGAAAACACCTCAACTCATCACACATTGCAATGAAATGAAAATCTCTGCATTGAACGGATCCACAAGTCTATTATTGATTATCATTATTGATTATTTTCTTTCATCTTTTAATATTAGTTACTTTTTATCACATCTCACTCAGGTCATTATTTCTCCAACAATTGAGCTTGCCCAGTTGTCTAGGGCTGTAGAATACACCGACTGCTTCTCTGCAGAGGTGTAATAACCTCCCCCTTCAAAAAAAAACAACAAAAAACGAGTGTCCTGTGGCCCAGTTGGCTGTGTCTGTAGAATACAATAACTACTTCTCTGTGGAAGGGTAAGATTTCCCCACCCCACAACTAGCGTCCTGCGTATGACACTAAACAATCTGATGGTGAGGCTGCAGTAAGTGTGCTGAATATGATATTAAATAGAACTGTTTTTGACATTGAAACTGCATACTTATTCTAAACTGAACTGTTTGAAATAGAAGTAAACTGTGTTCTGCTGCTAAATTGAATTGTTTGAAATAGAACTGTTTTAACATTTAACTGTTTGTAAATAAAACCAATACTTATACTAAGCTGAATTGTTTAAAATTTGATTTGGTGTTAAATGACCCAAAAAGGGTTGATATGCCATAAAACAGTGTGGAAGATCTTGTAACCAAGACAAAATTAATGATCATCTATTATTGACGCTTGAATTCACATCCTCTTTAGTCTCAGGGAAACCTGGTAATCTTTACTGTGTTACCAAGTACACAATTGGTACCACATTATTCTGATTCACATCAATAAATCTCTCCTATTTGGTGGGAGAGAGGGGGGGACTTTTTAGTGGGTGGGCCGCATCGCAGGGTTATGAATCATCAAAGGCCACATCTTTTAAAATCAAAAGAATTTAGTCTCAATTCAAGTGCAAGTGTTTATTTTTCATTTTTAAAATTATTTTTTGAGGTTTCTCCGGACCACCCCTGCTAGCAAAGTGGCTGGTATGAATATCCAGGAAATGTGATTTTCAGCCTCATCATCATTTAGTCATGCTAACTGCTCAAGTTTCTTTGACTCTCTTTTGCCATTTGTCTCTATCAACCATCGCTTTTGGTAAGTCTTCTAGACGGCATCCAGTGTCTGCACAGAGCTGATGAATGTAAGTTTTTCTAGTTAGCCAACACTGGTGTGTCTGTGTGTTGAAGTCCATAAAAAAATGTTGGTTATGAGTTTGTCCTTACTTTCTCCAGCAGTGAATGATTTGTGAGATGGGAAGTAAGTGGCCGTACAGCTGCTGTTTGTTAAGGTACTGCTTTTAGAATTTGTTCAAAACGGCATGCAGCATCCTTGAATAGTTCCTACCTAGATTTTTTTTCCAGACATTTTTTAGAGTCCAAGTGGTGCAACCATACAATATTACTGACTCACTAGCAACTTATCCTTTATCAATGTGTTTAACATGTACTGTTCTATGTTTTTTTACAGGGCAGCCTGTTAACGACTAAAATATGAAAAAAAAAATTAATCATTTAGTCTTTTGAGTTATCTTGATGATGGCCCCTATTTTCATGGTTTCAAAGTTGCACCTAATTTGAGCACTTTGCTCAAGATTCCTATGGTTAATCCTCTTTTATCTGCATTAATATCATTCTTGATCTGTTGCAGTGTCTTAGATTTATTTACATACATATGCTCCTTTAAATAACCCCACAAAAATAAGTTAGGTAGACAAAGTGAGTGAATAGGGAAGCCATTTGAATTCTGAATTTATTCTGCTACCAAAAATTTCTTTTTGTTGAAATTATAAATCTCTCAATTGAATAGTAAAATTTGTTTGTTTTAATTCTTTCGCATGATAAGTTGACCTTTTCAATTTGCTTGGGTTACTTACTATATCTGAAAAATAATATAAAAATTAATTTGAATTAAAAACAAGAGATATGAATTTTTTTTATATGTCTGAGTATTTTGTAGGCTACCCTGTAGAGATAAAGACCTGAGTTAATTGAAATAAATAGCAACTAAATTTAAAATGGAAAGAAAATAGAATTAACAATGATAATGACTGACAAATCTTCATCTCAAAACAGAATAAGTAAGTTGACACACACATTTAGTTGACAAATAAAATAAAAAAAATATTGTCATTGTTTCATTTTTTACTCTTTGAATTTTTTCAACAAATTTTTTTGTTTCTGCTGTTTTTAATTTAAGTTGAGAAAATTAAAATGTTCACTTATTTCTTAAATTTGTTCGTTTTTTTTTTGTTTGTTTTTTATTTTTATTTTGCATTTTTGAGTTGTTTTTGTTTGTTTTTTTTATTACCAGATTTTATTTATAAAAATATAATCTTGCAACTAAACATAATGGGGTACTGTAAAGTTATTGGCCCAACCAACAAGTAAATGACTTTAAGAAAACTTTTTTTGTTTTTTTTTTTAATTTTTATTTTGCATTTTTGAGTTGTTTTGGGTTTTTTTTTTAATTACCAGATTTTATTTATAAAAATATAATCTTGCAACTAAGCATAATGGGGTACTGTAAAGTTATTGGCCCAACCAACAAGTAAATGACTTTAAAAAAAATTTTTTTTTTTTTTTTTTTTTTTTTTGAGATGTGAAAAAGATTATTTATCATCAGATTTTATTCATATGAATATAGCAATGGAGTGCTGAAAAGTTATTGGCCCAACAAAGAAGTAAATGGCTCTTTTTTATTTTCAAAAGAATTTTAAAAAGAAATTAGATAAATGACTTTCCAAGTTTATTGAACTTTGGTATGGATATATGGAATTGTAGAAATATTTCATGGCTCAAATTAATTCACGTCTTGGACAGCTTTTCAGCAGTCTCCTCATTCTCCATTTTTGTCCCCCACTGTATTGTGTTTATTATATTCACTACTCATTATATTCTCTGGGACAAAGGATTGTACCTGTTGCATAATACTTGTAAACAATATAACTTCATAAAAAAGTAAGGTTGGCCACCTTAGTTGAGGATGACCTGAAGGCTCCTTTTTCAATAGCTACTACACCGAGGTGTAGGGGAGGGTGCTACTCCATTCCTTGGATTGCTCCACTTTAACCTTGATCCTTACCTTATAATGCTGAGTGTTAAGCAAGGCCGCATTAAGTACAATTTTTTGAGTCTTTGGTTTCAATCCCAGGTCAGGTCATACCAAAGACTCAAAAAATGGTACTTGATCCCTCCTTGATTAACACTCGGCATTATAAGATATTGATCAAAGGTAAAGTGGAGCAATCCAGGGAAACACTCAGTATTATAAGGTAAAGATCAAGGGTAAAATGGAGCAATCTAAGGTATGGAGTAGTGTCTTTCCCTACACCATAGTGTTGTAGCTATAGAAAAGAGAGCATTCGGGTCACCATCGACTAAGGTCAATAATTGTTTTAAGTTGCTCCTTTTGGTCCAGTGAGTAGAGTGTTCGCCAATGGCCCGGTAGACCGAAGTCCAATCCCAGATTTAGTCATACCAAAGACACAAAAATTGGTACTTGATTCCTCAAAACTCAATATTATATGGTACGTATCAAGGGTAAAGTGGACCAATACAGGAAAGGAGTAGCACCATCTCCGTGTAGTAGCTAGGATCACCCTCGACTACTGTTGCCAATTTTACTTGAAACTTACGATAATTGTTTTCTAAGAATGATTGTATTTAGTTAATTGAAACCATACGTGTGTAAACAAATGATTATTTAATAGAAATAGTTACTTGAAACCATATAAATGTGTAAAAATTATTAGTATTTGATAGGAAATCATAGAACTGAGTGCAAAAAAAAAAAAGACGCTTAAGAAACGGCTACATATAAAAACGTAATTTATAAACTTGTAAAGAACACTATTTTCTAATGTGTAGGCATAAAATAATTCTAAACATTTTGATATGTCGTTAAAATCAATCAACAAAAAGCTTGATACGATAATAACAAAACAGTTATCTGACTTTGATGTTTAAAGATGAACCTGCAAATTAAGTTTGGCCATTGAGTAAGAACCGCTAAGTTGGCTATGACTTTTAACTATTTGATGGCGAGACTTCAGTCTTGGAGATTCGGGGAATGTGGAGTGACCCATCATTGCCATTGCTCCTCGGTTCACTCTGACCCTGAGTAGTCGCACCAGATAGGGTCAAATTGAACCAACTGTGTAAAAACAAATGACTGATGTTAAACTGTGACATGTAGCAATGCTTCAAACCATTTAACTGTGCAAAAAAGAATTTAGGCTCATTTAAGAATGTTATTTACAAAATATTGATAACAAGGTAATCTAAGTAAATGGGTTTGGATCTTGTTAGTCAGTAGGACAGAATGGAAGTAAGTAATGGAGTGTAATACGACAATATATAGAAAAAATTATTTACTTTCATTCTGTCCTATTGTCTAAGAAGATATAAACCTACTTCTACTTGGATTACTTGTTATCAATTTTTCTCTCTATATTTTTTATTATTTATTTCTTATTTTCAATTTTTCTCTCTATATTTTTTTATTATTTATTTCTTATTATTTTCAATTTTTCTCTCTATATTTTTTTATTTATTTCTTATTATTTTCAATTTTTCTCTCCATATTTTTTTATTATTTATTTCTTATTATTTTCAATTTTTCTCTCACTATATTTTCTTATTATTTATTTCTCATTTTCAATTTTTCTCTCTATATATTTTCTCTATATATTACACTCCATTTACTTCCATTCTGTCCTATTGACTAACAAGATCCAAACCCTTTTTTACTTGGATTAACTTATCAATTTTCTCCATATATTGTCGGATTATACTCCATTGTTTACTTCCATATATTTGATATATATGTATGAACAGGATTCAGAATTAAATAACCTACAATGGTTATTCCATCAAACCAAACCAATCCTTTTATTTCAAGATTATTATTCTATCCTCTTTCAAAAAAAAAATTCTTCTACCAATTGAGATAAAAATAGTATGAATGAGGCACTTGCCAATTCAAAACTTATTTGAATTTTGCTGCAGCCTAATCCACGTATTTCTGTGTTAAAGATATATATATATATATTTGTGTATAAGATGCACTATTTGTACAGGTTTTTCGACCCCAAAGTTAGGAATGCGTATTATAAACGAGAATTATATAATTAATTTTTCCCCTGAACATATGACTCACCATATTCGGGACGGAATGACTGATATTAAGTTATATCTCCAGTCCAGCTTCATGTGTTTTACGCCGTTACGGAAAAATTCTCGTATTTCTCTTGAATGTATGCTTGTTTATACTTCTGTTTTTCCTTATGTGAGCTTATTTTCACTCCAAACTTGTTATATTTTTATGGGAATATGTCCGTGTATTTGCCCCAAATACTGTAAATTTTGTTTTTTAGACATAATGTAAGCAATATAAATTCTTATTTTTAGTTTGCATGGACCAATAAAATGTTGAACTTTGGTCAAATTTTGCTGCTACAAATTCTAAAAAGTCGGCGTGTATTATACAAGATAATCCTTTCGCCAGAATTTGTTAGGTCAAAGTTAGAGGTGAGTGTTACAAGAATGTGTGTTGTGCACAACCAGTTATGACGCATGCGCATACACACACATATATAATATATATATATATATAATATGTATATTTTTTTATAATCTGGGGAGAAAATCCAAGGGGTAGGATTATCCAATTTGGGTGCTCAATGTCAACGGCTATCGACGTATAATTAATTTGTGATTAAAAATACATTAAAACTCAACATGCAGAGCCAAAAATTCTTTTTATATAAAAATAAAAGTATAAATAAAAATCTGACTTCTTTGGTGTCATTATAAATTTATTTCTGGTCGTGATGACCATCATCAGATGTTGCACGAAAGACAATTATTTTCTTTCATGGAAAATCTGATGATAGTCATCACGGCCAGAAATAAATTCATAATGACACCAAAGAAGTCAGATTTTTATTATATATATATAAAATCAAAGTAATTAATATCTCACCTCCACAGTATTGTTTCCTGTTTCATATGTCTTCTGTAGAACAGAAGACATAATTATCTGATCAAATTATAATTACCAGTCCCAACATAAGTTGCAGGATGCGATGTAAGGTCAATTTTTAAGTGGAACTTAACAGGTTTGAATTTAGTTTTCTTTCTCCTAGACTGGTTGCCATTCCAAGGCTAAAGAGCTCAACCTAGACTACTGTTTTACCCCATGGCTAGAGGTAGAGTAGTTGAATTCATGCCTTTCTTGAAGGTCTTAGCACTATGGGAAATGCAAACAGTTTCACCCAGTGTGCTAGTTTTCGACATGTATATAACCTAACCTAAGCAGTACAAGTCATGGGAGAAACCCACTATAGTAGGTAGTGTTGTGGCAGTTCGTACGCTCAAACATTGTGCATTGCTTCACTCTTTGCATGATTTGATAGCCATACAGATGAACGTGCAACTTAGTTTTATTCGAGGACTTTATGAGTTCAAACTAATCCATGACACTGCCGAAGCAACCAAAAACATTTGCAATGCAAAAGGTGAAGGCGCAGTAACCAGATTGTTGAAGATATTTTGCTCGGTCAAAGTCAGGTTGAGATAAAACTGTGGATTCAGAGGCCGTGCTCCAAGCCATAGAGGCAAATCTGGCGAGCTCGACATCTGGCTGTTCAGTGTAGTTTGTCAACTTGACGACCTCAGCAAAAAGTTGTGTAATTGTACTTCATGTTACTAAAATATTGCAAAACTTTTGACTCACCTAAGTAATCCAATGGTTGAATTTTTTCATTTTGGGTTTTATGTTATTGTTCCTGTGATCTCTTCATCAAAATGAATCAGCTGAATTTTGCCAAAGAGACGAGGAGACAGTCTTCATGTATTGTCATTCGCACATTTAGTTTGGTTTGGTTCTATGGCATATCAGCCATTGTTGGTTATTTAATGCTAAATCCCTTTTTATACATATAAACAGTTCTAGGCAGCAGTACGAGATGAGATTGAAAAGTCGGGTATGGCGGATCATATATGGAAGGAAAAGGGACACCATCTGCTCTTATGGAATAAAGTTGAAATAATTGATAGGATTAGACGCCTTAAGGAATCAGCACATATGTTGGGTTACAATGACCTGCTGAGTAAACCAAGTATAGAGTTGAATATAATATGGGAACCGATAATTAAGGCTAGATGAATTCTAGTCGGGTAGGAACATTATAAGTCCCAAAAATTTACTCTGGCATAACGGTTATAGGCGTTGGTTCCTTAAGCTTCTAAGGAGACAATCATCTGGAGGTTGCAGGTTCAATCTTGACTGCAGGCGGGTAACAATACAGGAATATTTAACACTTGTTCCCGGGTATGGCTAACGGAATCAGAACAGGCGACCCCTGTGGATTCAATAAAGGACGTACCTGAAGAAGGCTGGAGGACATATCGACCGAAATGTTGTGGAAATAACAATAAAGATGAAGACAATAGTCCGAAAACCCTTAATGATGAAAATCACCAAGCTTCGTCTCAGAAATTTAGACAACTAATAAACAGTTGTATTTCAAGTTATTCAGTTTAGTATAAGTACAGTTTTTTTTTGTTTACATACAGTTGAATGTCAAAAACAGTTCCATTTCAAACAATTCAGTTAAGCATATATACACAGTTTCAATGTCAAAAACAGTTCTATACAGTTTAGTTCTACTTGACCCATTGATAGGACCCTATCAGGTGCTATCACTCTGGGCAAGAGTGGACCTGGGAGCGACATCAGATCGTTTAATGTCATATTCAGGACACACGTTGGTGGGAGGGAGTCTTATCCCTCTGCAGAGATGCAGTCGGTTTATTCTACAGCCCCAGCCAACTGGGCAATTATTCGCCCATTATCAAATAGCTAAATTAATTTTTAGTGACATTATTTACATAAGCATTGTATATACTAATTCCTAAAAATTGCTGCGATGGTAATGTTCCTTGGCACTAATTTTAAGCTGGTGATGTAATTATTACCCCTCTTTGTTTTTTTTTTTCATATTATTATGCAAGTACTTTCTGTTAAGTTTGATATTGGGAGCGGACGACTTTTGCTACTTGCAGTGACTAATCTCAAAGGTTTATGTTTTCTTTATATATATATATATATATATATATATATATAGAGAGAGAGAGAGAGAGAGAGAGAGATCAGTTATCAGTTAAAGACAAGTTGACAATTGACGCTTGGCCCAGTTGTAGATTGGAAGCTGAGAATGTAACACCGATAACAGTTCAGATCTCAAGTGTTGATAATATTTATTCCAGGGTCATAATTAACCCTTTCGCGGGTAGAGCAATATTTTTCTTGCCAACAATACACAAACAGAGGGACATTTTGTAACCCAACGGTACACATGCTGAGTGACGTTTTTGTTGTAGCTCAATGTAAGACATTTTGCCTATTGGCTGCTCGTTGATCAATTCAGTGTTACTGTATAGAAACATCGCTAGGATATCCCACTGTTGTGTACGAGTGTAAAGATTGTTTTACATAATATCATAATTAAAAGTAACAGCTTTGTTGTTTTCATGTGATTGTAACTTTTCACGTATTGTGGGTATCAGAGCCTGGAAGATTTTTGAAAACGAGGAGATCACTTGATCTAGGTGATAAAATAACAAACACATTTTTATTAAAAACCACCCTGGTCTTTATTTCTTTTTTGACATCTTCAAATCGGTAAGAACAATATTAAAATACATCGAGTGGTTTTCTACATCAACTGAGTGGGGAGGGTCACTGTCCCCTAAAGTATTCGACTCCTTCGCTGTCCTAATCCTTTCGAATCTCAATAAAACTCACACTCATGTCTTCCATTCAACCTCCCCAAATAAATTAACTGAATATTTAATCAGAAAACATAACTAATTTATTAGTGTTTAATATAATTTACATTAAAGAATCAGTAAACTGTAAATGCAAACATACCTTTTGTTCTTGTGTTAATTTTTAATAGGTTTTAGTGGCCATTGAGGAGATCACAAATACTTGGTTGTAGGTTTGTAAATTTGGGCCTCAAATCACAATTTACTATGTTCAAAGTGTAACATATTCAAAATACGAATACGTAAAATATACGGATATATAAAACGTTCATATGCATAGGAATCCCGAAACACTGACGACTTTCTTTAGTTCAGGTACGAAACTTTTATTACCTTCTTGACTTTTAGATTTTTCGACACGAGGAGAGAGAGAGAGAGAGAGAGAGAGAGAGAGAGACACACACACACACACACACAATTTTTACTATGCTGACTATTCCATCTGACCCAACAACGCGCGGTGCATCACGTAGACCCAACTGACCTGGCCTCGCCGAGGCTCAAAAATCAACTCGCTTCGCCCAGGCTGGAATCTCAACTAACAGTTTTTTTTCAAAAATCACCCCAAATCCTCAGCCCATCGCTTCCGGGCATAATGTCATCCGTGGTGTAATGGTTATCGTCGCAGGAATTGGACATGGCGACACGAGTTCAAATCCTGGACTGATTGCATTTCACATAGCACTAATACCCTTGGGAAAGGTATGAATCCAATTATTCTCCCCCCAGCTATGGGTAAATAGTAGGGCAGACTAGGTTCTTCAGCCTTGGTGAGGCAACTAGTCTAGGAGAAGGAAAACTCTGAATTCAAACCTGTTAAACTCCACTTAAAAAATTGACCTTTTGTCATATCCTGCCCGAGCGGAGGGGTTGCGTGAATATGATAACGTCATTCACATCCCCAGTCACATTCCCTATCCGGGGTTCTTATTATTACATCTGTGATTGTTACATCCTCCCCGCGCGAGCGTGAACACCTGCGCTCTATGTGTGCCCCTACCCGTGCACTAAGCCGAATAGTTCTAAGCCTAACTAAACCGAAAGATAAGATATAACCAACGAAAAATGATAATATAAAAAAAACCCTTCTGCAATTATACAACAAAAGTACTTTTTTGTATGATGTACATGGGTAAATCTGGTTAGTTAGTTGTTTTGTTTTATAGTGTATCAACCTTTTTCGGCTTCCTTTACGCTAAACTAAGTCATTTTGGTTTGGTTTGGTTTGGTTTTATGGCATATTAACCATATGTTGGTTATTTAATGCCAAATTCATTTTTATACATGTAAACAGTTCTATTTTGAACATTTCAGTTTAACATAAGTACACAGTTTAAATGTCAAAAACAGTTCTATTCCAAACAATTTAGTTTAGCAGAAACACATGGTTTAGTTCTATTTGACCCATAGATAAGACCCTATCAGGTGCCACTACTTTGGGCCAAAGTGGACCTGGGAGCGATGGCAATAAAGGGATACTCTGCATTCTCCAACGCTCCGGTATTACTGGAACCTCACCATCAGATCAATTAGTGTCTTCCCCAGGACATTCTTTGGGGAAGTCTTACCTCTCTACATCGATGCTCTCGGTGTACTCTGCAGCCCCATCCGACTTGGTCTGGTTAAACCTGAATTTCAACATTACGAACACTTATAAATTGGGTTCAACGATTGCACAAAGCTTGAGAGATTTTACATTTTTTTTTCTTTCATCCGGTATTTTCATAAAATAATTTTTAAAAAATATGATTGGTTTTAAATGTTTTTGTTTCACGAAAATAGGATTATACATTATACACGTTAATGAAATTGAAAAGATTCGGATTTTTTCGGCCATTTAAATGAGACCAATGTTTTAAACAGGTCGTATGTGAACGAAGCATCGAGAATAGCCATCGTAGCCAATCAGGCTAGGCGGTACCTGTGGTGTAATGGCTATTGTCGTAGGAAATGGACACAGCGCACGAGTTCAAATCCTGGACAAGACTGATTGCATTTCACATAGCATTAATACCCTTGGGAAAGGTATGAATCCAATTATTCTCCCTACAGCTATGGGTAAATAGTAGGGCAGAATGTATCTTTAGCCTTGGTGAGGCAACTAGTCTAGCAGAAGAAAATTTCTGAATTCAAACTTGTTAAACTCGGCTTAAAAAGTTACCTTGTGTCATATCCAACCCGAGCAGAGGGGTTGGGTAAATATGCACCGTAGCCAATCAGGCATTCTGCTCGGTGTACAATATATTGCAACTAGTCTTCATGATCCATGAATTTTCTTTTATAAAAAGTCTGCAGAGGAGGGACTAAAGTCAGCATATTCTAAGTCTTACCAACAGGGAACTTTTAATTTTGGGATTTTATATCTATTATTAGACGTAATAAATGTAAGTTAGATTCGTCCGCTCGTCTGGGGGTCAGAATACGCTAACTTGTAGCAGAAAGAAACTTGTATTTTTGTTTGGCGTGTAATTTAATTTGACCGTTAGAGTCACCGAACATTTTCACCCAATCAGGATGACCTGTACTATTCAGTCCGAACCATATTTCCTAGCAGCACCAAAAACCGAAGAAAGCCTGCGAAACTCTCTCCCTCAAAAATCCTCAATGGGAACGGACATCTTATTGTCTGCTCCTGAATAGCAGTAGCAGCATAATACACTATGAGGAGGGCCATCTAGTTTATGGGCCCCTTGGGTCTATTCTTCTAGACCAAGGGATTCTAGTTAAAAACAAATTAGATGATACACTCTAACAACTTCCTACCTTCTTTCCTTACTACGAGACTCTCAGCATACCAGCGTGAACCCCTTACTTCATGCTGCCATGAAAACCTTGATACAAAACCTAACGACGTCTTCGTTCTTCTCCACCACCTTTATTTTCCATCAACATTTAGCAAGGGGATAACAACCCACGAAATACCAACGTAATACCAACGCAACCAACGTAAAAACCAACCTTAAACCAAAAACCTAATAATAATAATAATAATAATAATATCGCTATAAACTGAAGAAAGATAAGACCTTCCCAAAGGGATGTCCTGGCTATGATACTAAATTGCATTTGATCGGTAATATTCCAGTTTGGAAAATCTGGAGAGTGTAGAGTACGCCTTCATTGCCATTACTCCTAGGTCCACTTTGATTCGGATTGGTAGTATCTGTTAGCATTCCATCTATGAGTCAAATAGTTCTGTTTGCAAATTATTTGTATTCAATTGGATTGTGTGTAAACATTATCAAAGACCAACAATTTTTCTCGGCGTTCAGAAGTCTCTCCATTGGCAGACATGTTTGTCTTGACGGAAAATTTCTTTGGATTGTCGTCTTAGTATAAGCCATAAACAACTTTCTGTCTGAAATTACTACATATAAAAAAGTCCGACTCATGTAAACCGTTTAATACGACGTCTCCTGTAAAGAAGAAACAGCTTTCCGAATCTGAATCCAATATTGAACTGGATTGACGCGTGACTTGATTCTAATCATTTGTGAATTGACTGGAACTAAAACTTTTTTTTTTTGCAATTTTTTTCCTTTGTATTGCCGTTTTATATGTCACACCTTCCAACAAATTTGTCCTCCCAAACTGATTTTTTTTCTGTGTGTAAGCTGATAACATGTCCAAACCAAACGTTTTGACACAAAAGGCCGAGATGAGACAGAGAGAGAGAGAGAGAGAGAGAGAGAGAGAGAGAGAGAGAGTTATATTTTCTCATTGGCTGTAACAAAACTCCTACTACAATCTTTAACAAATTCTCTGATCAAAATCGTATACTTTGGCTTCTACACACGATTCACTATCGTCTCAAGGTCCAATACGATTTTGCTATCTTTTCCCATATTTCATGTCTCGCCTTAAAATGATTTATTGTATGGAAATATGAATTTTATCCTCATCTCTCTTAAATCGGCTTGGTATAAACATTGTTGAGGATTTGATTGCCAAGATAAATGACGTATTTGGCTGCCTATCACTGCAATTCGATATTTCCCTGATTTTACGATTAGTCATAAACAATGGTCACTCAACGCGTTTGTCTCACTTCTTTCCAAGCCATCAAATATGGAATTAGAAATTTTTTGACATTTTCATTTTCTTTTTTTTTTCAGAAATCCGAATGTACATTTAAATAAGCAATGGTTTGCTTATCTTATTTTCCCTTAGGATCAGGTTATTCCCCAAACCACAAAGTTCCTCCCATAGGCCTTCATCTGTCATAAAAGAGGATGGATATAGCAACCTCTTTACTCGTTACATATTTTGTATTAAAATATATAAAAAAATATTTTGCTTATTACAGACTTTAGCTCAAAAAGCTTTAATTCATGTGCACATCAAAAATTATATGTTACTCCTTGAAAGTTTTTCATATCAGCATTAGCTGATGGTCTTTCACTGAAATTTGAATAATGGCAAGTCTCCAGGACCCTTCCCACTATTCTGGCCAATCTTAAGATTGCAGTAGTTAGGATGGTCTCCACTCGTCCTGTTATTTCCAAGTCCTCCAGTTTCTTTATAAATCCTTCGGTGACTGTTCCAAGAGCACCAATTATGATTGATATAAACGTCACTTTCATGTTCCACAGTTTTTCAATCCCCTAGCAAGGTCGGGGTACTTATCCTTCTTTTCACTTTCTTTCAATTTTACTCTGTGGTCAGCCGGGACAGCAAAGTCAATAATTCTGCAAGTTCTCTTTTTTTGTTGTTGTTGATTATTATAAGGTCTGGTCGTCTGGCCGAGATTAGGTGATCAGATTGTATGTCAAAATCCCATATTGCCCAGTCGGTTGGGGCTGTAGAATTCACCGACTGTATCACTGCAAAGGCCTAAGACCCCCCACCACCACAATGAGTGCCCTGTACATGACACTAAACAATCTGATGGTGAGATTCTAGTAATGAAAGTAGTAGTAAATTATGAAAATCAGATCTATGAAAGATAAGGCATAAAGACAATTAAATTTAAGATATGAGAAATTTCAATTCATTTTATATATATATATATAAGCATTTATGGTAAATTTTAAATTTTATTTTGACATAAATGTAAGACTACCAATAAAAACTAAAGAAAAAAGGACTTAATTTGATTGAAAAACTTATAATATATAAGGTAAGTAAAGTTGGCGACCATTGTCGAGGACGACTCGAAGATTCCCTTTTCAATAGCTACTATACCGAAGTATAGGGGAGGAGCTACTCCTTTTCCTGAATTCCTCCACTTTACCCTTGATATGTACCTTATAATGCTGAGTGTTGCGCAAGGCTGCATCAAGTACCATTTTTTAAGTCTTTGGTATGACTAGACCTGGGATTAGAACCTCGGTCCACCAGGCCATTGGCGAACACTCTAACCACTAGGCCGAGTATAATATAAAAATCTATTAAGATTGTAATACTTAAAATACTAAAAACATAAATGGCTAAAGGAAGTAAATTATCTGAATTTGAGAAAGGTGAGATTACAGCATTGAAAAGAGTCGGAAAATTTCAGGAATTTCGAAGGCCGTTGGACGCAGTAAAACCATTATCTGCAATTACTTGAAAAATCCAAATAAGTATGGAACTAGAAAACCGACTGGCAGGCCAGAAAAAAAAATCTCCACAATTCAAGAGAAGAATTATTCGCGAAATAAAAAAGAAAACTTCGTCAACATCAAAAATATTGAAATCTCTAGTGGATGCTCCTTGCAGTACTAGAACAATTAGAAGGCATTTAAACATTAAAAAAATTAAGCATAAGAAAAGAATTCATCGTCCAAGGTTAACTATGAAGCACAAAGAGAAACGACTGAAACAAGTTCCTCAATATCAAAACATGAGTGCTAAAGAATGGCGAAAAGTTGTTTTCTCAGACGAAAAGAAATTAAATTTAGACGGTCCAGATGGCTTTCAGAAGTACTGGCGTGCGAAATTTTTTCCAGAAGAGAATTACTCCTTAACAAAGCATAGTGGAGGAGGATCTTTTATGATCTGGGGGTCCTTCTCATCTCCAGGAAAACGTAAACTATAATTTGTCTGTGGTCGACAAAGAGCAGCAGATTATGTAAAGATGCAAAATGATTTAGCCTTCGCACATAAAGGGCGTCGTCTATGTGGAGAAGAATGGATTTTTCAGCAAGAAAATGCTGCTATCCACAATACATCAATATCAAAGAACAAAAAATAAGACTTCTGGACGACCCAGTGTTCTCTTCAGACTTCAATCCTATGGACATTTGTGTAGAATGATTGTTGCAAAAGTTTATGAAGGAGGTCGACAAAAATGAGCAATTTCAGAGGTCAAAAACGCAATCTTTGAGGCATGTGAAAAAATACCTTTGTTTCAACTTCAGAAACTAGTTGATAGTATTCCTAACCGAATTTTTGAGGTTATTAAAGCTAATGGCTGATCTACAAAATATCAAATTAAAAAATTGCCTTTATATTCTATAGCTTAGTTCATTGGTCTTATATTTGTGTAAAATTTTTTTTTAATATTAAGCATAAATATTAATATACATATAAGAAATAAATTGAAATTTCTTCATATTCTAAATTTAATTGTCTTTATGCTTTATCTTTCATATATCTGATTTTCATAAAAAAAATTGTAAACCATGTCTTTTTCTTCATTTTTGAGGGTGCTCTTATATTTTTGTCAAGGGGTGTATATATAGTATGGAGAAGTGAATTGCGTAACGGTTATCGTAAAAAACGACACTCTTTTGTTAAACAAACACCAATTCTATTTGTTTTCTGAACGATGAATCATGTTTTATTAATTTTCTTCCAAAAAAACCCAAGCCACTCCATAAGTAGATGGACACTTTTTAGTTCCTGAATAATTTAAACCTTCGCGATCAATTTTAAGCTAAAAGTTCCGAGCATTTCCAGGTTGCCAGCCTTTCTCCCACCCGAAACGAATAAATCCTATTAAAACCTTCCTTGACATGAAAGGAGAACACATGCCATCAAGACTAACTTATTAGCCCATAGGTAAAGCTGACGAAGAAAATTATATATATATATATATATATATATATATATATATATATATAAGCTTGTTATAAAGCACGAAGCCACTGATTTATCATGTCGGTGATGGAGCAGTGATTTCAGAAGCAAATGGCTTTTATAGGGCAGTGTTATAAACCCCACTATCATCTAATTTTAATCCAGAGTCAATTTTCTAGTTGGCAACTAAAACCTTGAGTGCTCAGTCAGTTTTGTTATTTTATCTATACATGAGGAGGTAGCGAGATGAGATGGATTCACAAGGGCATTTGTGCAAAAGCGCGAGTGGCGTAAAGTTTATCAGTGGATAAAATGAATTCGGCAAGCGAGTATTATTCCTCCTTTTCTTGACACATAGAGTCCGCATATGTCATCTCTCGGATTTAAGGCGTTGTACATCGTTATCAGCTATCTTGTCCTTTGGTCCATTTTTTAAAAAGTTTTCTTCTCCATTTCAAACATGGTCCCTAGTATCTTACTAGAGTAACAGCTCAGGTGTTTATCCCTTTGATGAGAGTTCAGCTACTGTGCTTGGTTTCGAGAAGTTTACTCGTTCGCCAGAGGTAATCTTTTCTTATTTTTTCATCTCCTCTAGTTTGATAATGTCCACTTTCAACATTCCCAAATACTTGTAATTTTCCTTTTCTCCAAGCATTCTGATTCTTTATTGTTGATTTGGCAGTTCTATTCCGTCCGATATTTCTCTTTTTCCACTTTTCTTTCTTAAGTGCCTTCGATTCTCACTTAGTGACCCATGCTTCTAGCCTTATTCCACGTCTTAACTAAGCTAAGTAAATAATCATAAAGAACCAAACAGGCCTATATATATATATATATATATAATCTCCCTCCTTTCACTAGATTGCCCAGTCAGTTGGGGCTGCAGAATACACCGACTACATCTCTGCAGAGAGGTAAGACTCCCCTAACGAGTGTCCTAAATATGACTTTAAACAATCTGAAGATGAGGCTGCAGTGATGCTGGAGTTTTGGAGAATGTGAAGTACCCCTTTACTGCCATTGCTCCCATGTCCCCACTGGCCCGGAGTTGTAGCACCTGATAGAGTCAAATAGAACTGCACAGTATATATATACTAAACTGAACTGGTTGAATAGAATTGTTTTAAAATTTAACTGTGTGTAAACAAAATACTACTTAAACTAAATTGTTTGAAATAGAACTGTTTGAAATAGAACTGTTTTTTGCCATTTAATCTGTGAATTTATACTAATCTGAATTGTTTGAAATAGAATTGTTTAAATGGATTTGGTATTAGATAAACTACCATGGTTGACAACCAGGCCATTGGCCTAATGAGTAGAGTGTTTGCCGGAAGACCGGGGTTCAATCCCTGGTCGAGTTCATATCTAAGAATCAAATAATGGTACTTGATGTCGACTTGCTTAGGACTCGGCGCTATAAGTTGAGGATCAAGGGTAATGTGGAGCAATCCTGGGAATGGAGTAGCGCCCTCCCCTACACCTTGGTCTAGTAGCTATTGAAAAGGGAGCCTTCGGGTTGCCCTCAACTAAGATCGCCAACTTTACTTACCATAGTTGATATGCCATAAAACTAAATCAAACCAAAATGACAATTCGGCGTTAAATGACCCGAAAAGGTTTGATACGCCATAAAATAAAACAGTCAACCAACCAACGTTTTTTCTTGAAAGAAGGAACATGAACAAGAGTTATCTGTTCTTTGTTTTGATTTTCTCTAAGATGATGCTGTCTATAACATAAATATGATGGTTTTAATGATGTCAGCATAATTTCAAAGAAAAATCAAAATACAAGGCAGATAACTCGTCTATGGTAGGCACCATTTTGCCATTGTATTTTTGTAATCAATAAAAATCAATTAATTTAAAATTCTCCTGAGTTGACAGATTTCTTTTGAATGAAATGCAATCAAAATTATTCATGATAAAAAAAATCTTTGCGAGCAGGATTTTATCTATGTAGAAGCATGTGCTATTCAAACAGAAGTTGTTAGATAATCTAAAATGATGGTTGGTTGATTAATGTTGACGGTATGTCAACCCGTTCGGAGTTATTTTGTGCCTTTAGGCTAGAGATCAACGTAGGTTGAACGAAAAAAAGGGTTAGGTGTTTATTTACCACGAGAGCAATTTGAAGAATACGGTCGTAACTTAATCATATTGATACTAGAGCTTCAGATGACTAGTGGATTGATCGGTTTCGGCCTCTCCATTGGCCAGTCTAGCCCAAGTAAGAGCCGAAATGGAATGTTGCAGATAACATGACCACTAGACAATTACGCCACGGAACGCTCAGTCACCAGGGCCCCGTCCTTAGACATTACAAGTCGCCACCCACGGCCAACAGATGACCCATATTGGAGTATGTGGAAGAGTTCTACCATTCTGTAGAGTTACAATCGGCGTATTTTACAGTCGCAGCCAACAGGGCGAGTTTAAAATGAGGAGACATGTCATTGCCTCCCTCCATTTTACGATTTACACTTTTTTTTTTTTTTAGAAAAAGAGGCTACTATAGAATATTGTTTTGTTGCACTATCGTGTACAACAATAATTGGGAAATATGGACTTTCATCACGTGGGAATATAAAACAAAACCTGCAGGCAGTTCACACTGTTATGCCCTCCTTTTTGACTTAATGGGCTAAAGAGTTCATAAAGTTATTTAATATGAATACCGAACGGTTTGAACTTGGGAGAAGTAAACTTATATAATAGCTGATAAATAAACTTTATTCCAGCCAAGTAAAAGACACGTGACCTGTTTCTGTTGTAAATGAAACGCTTCTAATATAAACCAGTTTTAAGACTTATTGCTTGTAGCGTTATACAAAAGAAAATGTATGAAAGAAAAGTTGTAATTGTTATCCAGAAAATAAATAACAAAGACCAAAGAATAAAAAAAAAGTCTTGTATATTTATACATTTCTGTGTTGTCTATGTAAAAATCATAAAGTATTGTTACTCTGACAGATCTGATATTGAACGAAGACTAAGGTTTTTATCAGTAAAAATCAAGTAACAAATGGTAACATGAATTTTATGAAACAGAATCCAGAAAACAAACAATATATTAAAAAAGCTGTTAGTAAAATCTTTCTTTATAAAAACCAATATCTTTTGAACCTCAGAAAACATGTGACGCTATTATCTTGAATTCTATTTTCATTAGACGAAGCATTGTTAACCATTATCAATTTTTCTTTAATATTTCTTCTTCTTCTTCTTCTTCTTCTTCTTCTTCTTCTTCTTCTTCTTCTTCTTATTATTATTATTATTATTATTATTATTATTTACTCCTCTAGAGTTTTTCATATCAGTATTAGCTGATGGTTTTTCACTTGAGTTTGAGTGACAGCAAGTCTCCTCAAGTCTCCAGGACTCGTCTCAGTATTCTGGCCGTCCTCAGCAATGCTGTCGTTTGGATAGTCTCTACCCGTCCGCTAACTTCCAAGTCCTCCAGGCCCTTTAATAATCCTTTAGTTACTGTGCCTAACGCACCAATCACAATTGGCACAATCGTTACTTTCATGTTCCACAGTTTTTTTTCAATTCTCTAGCAAGGTCGTAGTACTTATCCTTCTTTTCACTTTTCTTCAGATTTATTCTGTGGTCCGCCGGGACCGCAAAGTCAACAATTTTGCAGATTTTCTTTTTTTTATTGTTGATTATTATAAGGTCTGGTCTTCTGGCCGCTGAGATTAGGTGATCCGTTTGTATGTCAAAGTCCCATAGGAGTTGGTCTGTGTCATTTTCTAGGACAGCTGCTGGGTTGTGCATAAACCATTTGTTGGCATGGTCAAATTCATTATTATTATTATTATTATTATTATTATTATTATTATTATTTTACTCTTTTGAGAGTTTTTCACACCAGCGTTTGTTGATGGTTTCTCACTGGAGTTTGAGTGACAGCGAGTCTCCTCAAGTCACCGGGACTCTTCTCAATATTTTGGCAGATCTTAATAATGCTGTAGTTTGGATGGTCTTCTCTCGCCCTTTTATTTCCAAGTTCTCCAGTCCTTGTAGCAATCTTTTGGTGACTGTATCGGGCCCACCAATTATAATTGGTATCTGTTCTCTTGCAAAGTCTAGGTACTCATCTCTCTTTTCGTTTTCCTTCAGTTTTACCATGTGCTCTGCCGGTTCTCTCTTTTTTTATTTTTTGTTGTTGACTATCACTAGGTCTGGTTGTCTGGCCGAGATTAGATGATCCGTTTGTATCTTAAAATCGCAGAGAAGTTTGTGCGTCTCATTTTCTAGGACGGATTCTGGGTTGTGTATATACCACTTGTTCGTATGATCAAATTTCAATTTCTTACACAATTCCTAGTAGTAATTTCCTAAGCGTTTTGCTTAGATGTAGCACAGGAACGAATGACAGTTCCTAGTAAATCACCTTCCCCACCCAGTTGTATCTAGTTTATACTCGTTTTGGGCTAATTAACTGCATTCCCTTATTATGTGATTGATCGTTTCGTCTCAACATCTGCTACTGTGTTGCGTCTTGTCTATTTTTGCATTAACATAGTTAGTCCCTATGGTATTATTCAGTGCTGCCATCAGAAGAGATTCAGTTTCTCTCTAAAGGTTTCCCTTTATTAGCAATGTTCATGTCTTCTTGAGTGAGATATCGCTTGTTTGTCGCTTGAAATGATCAAACAGTTAGTTTTCTTCCCATCTTTATTTTCTGGTTATTTTTGTTCTGTTAATGCTTGTGTTGCTTGTATTGTTTCTAGTCGCTTTAATCATCTTACTCCGACCTTTTTTTTAATGTAGTCTTCGAGTCTTGGTATTATTATTATTATTATTGTCATCTCATTAGAGCTTTTCACATCAACGTTAGCCGATGGTTTTTCACTGGAGTCTGAGTGACAGCAAGTCTCCTCAAGTCTCCAGGACTCTTCTTAGTATTCTGGCCGTTCTCAACAATGCTGTCGTTTGGATGGTCTCCACTCGTCCACCAACTTCCAAGTCCTCCAGTCCCTTTAGTAATCCTTTAGTTACTGTTCCAAACGCACCAATTACAATTGGTATAATTGTTATCTGCATGTTCCACAGTTTTTTCAATTCCCTAGCAAGGTCGAGGTACTTATCCTTCTTTTCACATTCTTTCAGTTTTATTCTGTGGTCAGCCGGGACAGCAAAGTCGACTATTTTGCAAGTTCTCTTTTTTTTTGTTGATTAAGTCTGGTCTTCTGGCCGGGATTAGGTGATCTGTGTGTATGTTAAAGTCCCATAGGAGTTTATGCGTGGCATTTTCTAGGACAGGTGCTGGGTTCACATCAGTGTTAGCTGATGCTTTTTCACTTTTGAAAAGTTTGAGTTTTTGTTTGAATGATAGCAAATCTCAGGTCTCCAAAACTCTGCTCAGTATTCTGGACGATTTCTACAATGCTGTAGTTGGGATGATCTTGATTAACCATCCAATTTCCAGTCTTTCAATCTCCTTTTCAAACATTTCGGGACCTTTCCAGGTATGTCAAATACAATTGTTTTTCGTTTTGCTTTCTTTGATTTTCACTGTGGTCTGTTAGTACGGTAAAATCCGCTATGCGGCAAGTTCTCTTTTTTGTTGTTGATTAGCACCTGTTCTGGTCTTCTGGCCGGATATTAGGAAATTTCTTTGTGTCTTATAATCCTCCTTGTGAGTTTTTCAAACCAGTGTTAGCTTGTGGTCTTTCAATAGAGTCTGAGTGACTGTAAGTCAATTGGGATTTCGGGAACTCTCCTCAGTATTCTGGTCTTTCTCAACAATGCTGTAGTCTGGATGGTCTCCATTCATTCTCTGATTTCCAGCTCTTCCAGTCCCCTTTCCAATCCTTTAGGGACTGTTCCTAGTACACCAACTACTATAATTATCAATGTCACTCGCATGATTATTTAGTTCTCGGGCAAGGTCCAAGTACTTGTCTACCTTTTCATTTTCTTCTGTTTTCACCCTATGGTCCGCCGGGATGTCAAAGATCATAAGATAAAAACCTTTCGTCTTTTGTTAATTATCACTCGGTCTGGTCTTCTGGCCAGGATTGGGTGATCCGTTTATATCTCAAAATCCCAGAGAATTTCCTAGCTCTTACTCTCTAAGACTGATTCTGTTTTGTGAATATAATATTTGTCAGTAAGATCAAATTTCAGTTTCTTGCACAATTTCCAGTGGATCACTTTACCCACCCAGCCGTGTCTAGTCGAGTAGTTTTTTGTACTCATCATCATCATGTCGTGCCAAAGGCACAGATATGCCTGACCCTCTCTCGCCATTTCTCCTTATCGTTCATCGCCTCTGTTAGGTCTTCAGGGCCACATCCCGTATCCTCACATAGCTGCTGAATGTATGTTCGAGCTGGTCGTCCTGCTTTTGCTCGGCCATATGTGGGGGTCCATAGGAGTACATCACTTATGAGATCGTCCCTGCTTCTCCAGCAGTGACCTGCATGTCTGGTTTGTCTAACTTGGATAGTTTTCGTGATGGGAGGTAGGTGGCCGTGTGGGGTGTGGGGTGTTGGTTCCTTGTGGGGTGTTGCCGCCAGGACTTGTTCAATATTGCTCGCAACATTCTTGTGTAATTGCCGTCTAGCTTCTTCTCCAGCCGTTTAGTTAGCGTCCAAGTAGTGCACCCATACCCATTTTTGCTTCAACATAATTGGTTCTTATGGCGTTGTTTTTTTGCTGCTACTAGAGGAGATTCAATTTCTCTCTTTATATTTCCCTTTCATTGCCTTATCCCTGTCTTCTCAGGTGCAATATCGCCAGTTTGTCGCTTGAAGTGTCCATACGGTAATTTTTCTTCCTATTTCTGTTTCCTCGTTCTGTGGTAAGGATTAGGGTTAATCTTTCTTTGTTCTTTTTAATGTAATCCTAGAAATCTTGAGTTGATGAATCAACGCAATCTTCAATGCTGGCATGTACTCTTCCTCCTTATTTTCTTGATATATACAGTTTATCTATGTCATCTCTTGGATGTAAGGCTTTGTGGATCGTCATTAACTTTGTTTTTCTTTGTTCCTTTTTTCTGGGTTCTACTTGTGTCCATTTTATGAGTGGTTCCAAGTATCTTACAAGAGGGACAACCCAGGTGTTTATATCCCTTTGATGAGATTTCTGCCACAGAGTTTTGTTTCGAGAAGTTTTCTCGTTCGTCTGATAAACTCTCTTCTTATTTTTTTTTCTTTTATTTTTTTACTCGTTTGATAGAGTCCGCTCCTAATATTCTCTAGTATTTGTAATTATCCTTTATTTTTAACTCGTTTGATAGTGTCCGCTCCTAATATTCTCTAGTATTTGTAATTTTCTTTTATTTTTTAGTCGTTTGATAGTGTCCGCTCCTAATATTCTCTAGTATTTGTAATTTTCCTTTATTTTTTAGTCGTTTGATAGTGTCCGCTCCTAATATTCTCTAGTATTTGTAATTATCCTTTATTTTTTACTCGTTTGATAGAGTCCGCTCCTAATATTCTCTAGTATTTGTAATTTTCCTTTATTTTTTATTCATTTGATAGTGTCCGCTCCTAAAATTCTCTAGTATTTGTAATTTTCCTTTATTTTTTATTCGTTTGATAGTGTCCGCTCCTAATATTCTCTAGTATTTGTAATTTTCATTTATTTTCTATTCGTTTGATAGTGTCCGCTCCTAATATTCTCTAGTATTTGTAATTATCCTTTATTTTTTATTCGTTTGATAGTGTCCACTCCTAATATTCTCTAGTATTTGTAATTTTCCTTTATTTTTTAGTCGTTTGATAGTGTCCACTCCTAATATTCTCTAGTATTTGAAATTTCCTTTATTTTTTATTCGTTTGATAGTGTCCGCTCCTAATATTCTCTAGTATTTGTAATTTTCGTTTATTTTTTATTCGTTTGATAGTGTCCGCTCCTAAAATTCTCAAGTATTTGTAATTTTCCTTTATTTTTTATTCGTTTGATAGTGTCCACTCCTAATATTCACTAGCATTTGTAATTTTCGTTTATTTTTTATTCGTTTGATAGTGTCCGCTCCTAATATTCTCTAGTATTTGTAATGTTCCTTTATTTTTTATTCGTTTGATAGTGTCCGCTCCTAATATTCACTAGCATTTGTAATTTTCGTTTATTTTTTACTCGTTTGATAGTGTTCGCTCCTAATATTCTGTAGTATTTGTAATTTTCCTTTATTTTTAACACGTTTGATAGTGTCCGCGCCTAATATTCTGTAGTATTTGTAATTTTCGTTTATTTTTTATTCGTTTGATAGTGTCCGCTCCTAATATTCTCTAGTATTTGTAATTTTCGTTTATTTTTTACTCGTTTGATAGTGTCCGCTCCTAATATTCTGTAGTATTTGTAATTTTCGTTTATTTTTTATTCGTTTGATAGTGTCCTCTCCTAATATTCTCTAGTATTTGTAATTTTCCTTTATTTTTTATTCGTTTGATAGTGTCCGCTCCTAATATTCTCTAGTATTTGTAATTTTCCTTTATTTTTTACTCGTTTGATAGTGTCCGCTCCTAATATTCTCTAGTATTTGTAATTTTCCTTTATTTTTTATTCGTTTGATAGTGTCCTCTCCTAATATTCTCTAGTATTTGTAATTTTCCTTTATTTTTTACTCGTTTGATAGTGTCCGCTCCTAATATTCTCTAGTATTTGTAATTTTCGTTTATTTTTTATTCGTTTGATAGTGTCCGCTCCTAATATTCTCTAGTATTTGTAATTTTCGTTTATTTTTTATTCGTTTGATAGTGTCCGCTCCTAATATTCTCTAGTATTTGTTTTTTTCGTTTATTTTTTATTCGTTTGATAGTGAGCGCTCCTAATATTCTCTAGTATTTGTAATTTTCATTTATTTTTTATTCGTTTGATAGTGTCCGCTCCTAATATTCTCTAGTATTTGTAATTATCCTTTATTTTTTATTCGTTTGATAGTGTCCACTCCTAATATTCTCTAGTATTTGTAATTTTCCTTTATTTTTTAGTCGTTTGATAGTGTCCACTCCTAATATTCTCTAGTATTTGAAATTTCCTTTATTTTTTATTCGTTTGATAGTGTCCGCTCCTAATATTCTCTAGTATTTGTAATTTTCGTTTATTTTTTATTCGTTTGATAGTGTCCGCTCCTAATATTCTCTAGTATTTGTAATTTTCGTTTATTTTTTATTCGTTTGATAGTGTCCGCTCCTAATATTCTCTAGTATTTGTAATTTTCGTTTATTTTTTATTCGTTTGATAGTGTCCGCTCCTAATATTCTCTAGCATTTGTAATTTTCGTTTATTTTTTATTCGTTTGATAGTGTCCGCTCCTAATATTCTCAAGTATTTGTAATTTTCATTTATTTTTTATTCGTTTGATAGTGTCCGCTCCTAATATTCTCTAGTATTTGTAATTTTCGTTTATTTTTTATTCGTTTGATAGTGTCCGCTCCTAATATTCTCTAGTATTTGTTTTTTTCGTTTATTTTTTATTCGTTTGATAGTGTCCGCTCCTAATATTCTCTAGTATTTGTAATTTTCCTTTATTTTTTACTCGTTTGATAGTACCGCTCCTAATATTCTCTAGTATTTTAATTTTCCTTTATTTTTTAGTCGTTTGATAGTGTCCGCTCCTAATATTCTCAAGTATTTGTAATTTTTGTTTATTTTTTATACGTTTGATAGTGTCCGCTCCTTACATTCTCTAGTATTTGTAATTATCCTCTATTTTTGACTCGTTTGATATTGTCCGCTCCTAATATTCTCTAGTATTTGTAATTATCCTTTATTTTTTAGTCGTTTGATAGTGTCCGCTCCTAATATTCTCAAGTATTTGTAATTTTCCTTTATTTTTAACTCGTTTGATAGTGTCCGCTCCTAACATTCTCAAGTATTCGTAATTTGCCTGGATTTTTTACTCGTTTGATATTGTCCGCTCCTAATATTCTCTAGTATTTGTAATTTTCCTTTATTTTTTAGTCGTTTGATAGTATCTGCTCCTAATATTCTCAAGTATATGTAATTTTCCTTTTTTTTTTAGTCGTTTGATAGTGTCCGCTCCTAATATTCTCTAGTATTTGTAATTTTCCTTTATTTTTTAGTCGTTCGAGAGTGTCCGCTCCTAACATTCTCAAGTATTTGTAATTTTCCTGGATTTTTTACTCGTTTGATAGTGTCCGCTCCTAACATTCTCAAGTATTTGTAATTTTCCATTATTTTTTAGTCGTTTGATAGTGTCCGCTCCTAATATTCTCAAGTATATGTAATTTTCCTTTATTTTTTATCGTTTGATAGTGTCCGCTCCTAATATTCTCAAGTATATGTAATTTTCCTTTATTTTTTAGTCGTTTGATAGTGTCCGCTCCTAACATTCTCAAGTATTTGTAATTTTCCTGGATTTTTTACTCGTTTGATAGTGTCCGCTCCTAACATTCTCAAGTATTTGTAATTTTCCATTATTTTTTAGTCGTTTGATAGTGTCCGCTCCTAATATTCTCAAGTATATGTAATTTTCCTTTATTTTTTATCGTTTGATAGTGTCCGCTCCTAATATTCTCAAGTATATGTAATTTTCCTTTATTTTTTAGTCGTTTGAGAGTGTCCGCTCCTAACATTCTCAAGTATTTGTAATTTTCCTGGATTTTTTACTCGTTTGATAGTGTCCGCTCCTAATATTCTCAAGTATTTGTAAATTTCCTTTATTTTTTACTCGTTTGATAGTGTCCACTCCTAACATTCTCAAGTATTTGTAATTTTCCTGGATTTTTTACTCTTTTGATATTGTCCGCTCCTAATATTCTCAAGTATTTGTAATTTTCCTTTATTTTTTAGTCGTTTGATAGAGTCCGCTCCTAATATTCTCTAATATTTGTAATTTTCATTTTTTTTAAAGTGGTTTGATAGTGTCCGCTCCTAATATTCTCTAGTATTTGTAATTTTCCTTTATTTTTTACTCGTTTGATAGTGTCCACTCCTAATATTCTCTAGTATTTGTAATTTTCCTTTATTTTTCACTCGTTTGATAGTGTCCGCTCCTAATATTCTCTAGTATTTGTAATTTTCCTTTATTTTTTAGTCGTTTGATAGTGTCCGCTCCTAATATTCTCTAGTATTTGTAATTTTCCTTTATTTTTTAGTCGTTTGATAGTGTCCGCTCCTAATATTCTCTAGTATTTGTAATTATCCTTTATTTTTTACTCGTTTGATAGTGTCCGCTCCTAATATTCTCTAGTATTTGTAATTTTCGTTTATTTTTTATTCATTTGATAGTGTCCGCTCCTAAAATTCTCTAGTATTTGTAATTTTCCTTTATTTTTTAGTCGTTTGATAGTGTCCGCTCCTAATATTCTCTAGTATTTGTAATTTTCATTTATTTTTTATTCGTTTGATAGTGTCCGCTCCTAATATTCTCTAGTATTTGTAATTATCCTTTATTTTTTATTCGTTTGATAGTGTCCACTCCTAATATTCTCTAGTATTTGTAATTTTCCTTTATTTTTTAGTCGTTTGATAGTGTCCACTCCTAATATTCTCTAGTATTTGAAATTTCCTTTATTTTTTATTCGTTTGATAGTGTCCGCTCCTAATATTCTCTAGTATTTGTAATTTTCGTTTATTTTTTTTTCGTTTGATAGTGTCCGCTCCTAAAATTCTCAAGTATTTGTAATTTTCCTTTATTTTTTATTCGTTTGATAGTGTCCGCTCCTAATATTCACTAGCATTTGTAATTTTCGTTTATTTTTTATTCGTTTGATAGTGTCCGCTCCTAATATTCTCTAGTATTTGTAATGTTCCTTTATTTTTTATTCGTTTGATAGTGTCCGCTCCTAATATTCACTAGCATTTGTAATTTTCGTTTATTTTTTACTCGTTTGATAGTGTTCGCTCCTAATATTCTGTAGTATTTGTAATTTTCCTTTATTTTTAACACGTTTGATAGTGTCCGCGCCTAATATTCTGTAGTATTTGTAATTTTCCTTTATTTTTTATTCGTTTGATAGTGTCCGCTCCTAATATTCTCTAGTATTTGTGATTTTCGTTTATTTTTAACTCGTTTGATAGTGTCCGCTCCTAATATTCTCTAGTATTTGTAATTTTCGTTTATTTTTTATTCGTTTGATAGTGTCCGCTCCTAATATTCTCTAGTATTTGTAATTTTCCTTCATTTTTTAGTCGTTTGATAGTGTCCGCTCCTAATATTCTGTAGTATTTGTAATTTTCGTTTATTTTTTATTCGTTTGATAGTGTCCTCTCCTAATATTCTCTAGTATTTGTAATTTTCCTTTATTTTTTATTCGTTTGATAGTGTCCGCTCCTAATATTCTCTAGTATTTGTAATTTTCCTTTATTTTTTACTCGTTTGATAGTGTCCGCTCCTAATATTCTCTAGTATTTGTAATTTTCCTTTATTTTTTATTCGTTTGATAGTGTCCTCTCCTAATATTCTCTAGTATTTGTAATTTTCCTTTATTTTTTACTCGTTTGATAGTGTCCGCTCCTAATATTCTCTAGTATTTGTAATTTTCGTTTATTTTTTATTCGTTTGATAGTGTCTGCTCCTAATATTCTCTAGTATTTGTAATTTTCATTTATTTTTTATTCGTTTGATAGTGTCCGCTCCTAATATTCTCTAGTATTTGTTTTTTTCGTTTATTTTTTATTCGTTTGATAGTGAGCGCTCCTAATATTCTCTAGTATTTGTAATTTTCCTTTATTTTTTAGTCGTTTGATAGTGTCCACTCCTAATATTCTCTAGTATTTGAAATTTCCTTTATTTTTTATTCGTTTGATAGTGTCCGCTCCTAATATTCTCAAGTATTTGTAATTTTTCTTTATTGTTAACTTGTTTGATCGTGTCCGCTCCCAACATTCTCAAGTATTTGTAATTTTCCTTTATTTTTAACTCGTTTGATAGTGTCCACTCCTAACATTCTCAAGTATTCGTAATTTGCCTGGATTTTTTACTCGTTTGATATTGTCCGCTCCTAATATTCTCTAGTATTTGTAATTTTCCTTTATTTTTTACTCGTTTGATAGTATCTGCTCCTAATATTCTCAAGTATATGTAATTTTCCTTTTTTTTTTAGTCGTTTGATAGTGTCCGCTCCTAATATTCTCTAGTATTTGTAATTTTCCTTTATTTTTTATCGTTTGATAGTGTCCGCTCCTAATATTCTCAAGTATATGTAATTTTCCTTTATTTTTTAGTCGTTTGATAGTGTCCGCTCCTAACATTCTCAAGTATTTGTAATTTTCCTGGATTTTTTACTCGTTTGATAGTATCCGCTCCTAACATTCTCAAGTATTTGTAATTTTCCATTATTTTTTAATCGTTTGATAGTGTCCGCTCCTAATATTCTCAAGTATATGTAATTTTCCTTTATTTTTTATCGTTTGATAGTGTCCGCTCCTAATATTCTCAAGTATATGTAATTTTCCTTTATTTTTTAGTCGTTTGAGAGTGTCCGCTCCTAACATTCTCAAGTATTTGTAATTTTCCTGGATTTTTTACTTGTTTGATAGTGTCCGCTCCTAATATTCTCAAGTATTTGTAAATTTCCTTTATTTTTTACTCGTTTGATAGTGTCCGCTCCTAACATTCTCAAGTATTTGTAATTTTCCTGGATTTTTTACTCTTTTGATATTGTCCGCTCCTAATATTCTCAAGTATTTGTAATTTTCCTTTATTTTTTAGTCGTTTGATAGAGTCCGCTCCTAATATTCTCTAATATTTGTAATTTTCATTTTTTTTAAGTCGTTTGATAGTGTCCGCTCCTAATATTCTCTAGTATTTTAATTTTCCTTTATTTTTTACTCGTTTGATAGTGTCCACTCCTAATATTCTCTAGTATTTGTAATTTTCCTTTATTTTTCACTCGTTTGATAGTGTCCGCTCCTAATATTCTCTAGTATTTGTAATTTTCCTTTATTTTTTAGTCGTTTGATAGTGTCCGCTCCTAATATTCTCTAGTATTTGTAATTATCCTTTATTTTTTACTCGTTTGATAGAGTCCGCTCCTAATATTCTCTAGTATTTGTAATTTTCCTTTATTTTTTATTCATTTGATAGTGTCCGCTCCTAAAATTCTCTAGTATTTGTAATTTTCCTTTATTTTTTATTCGTTTGATAGTGTCCGCTCCTAATATTCTCTAGTATTTGTAATTTTCATTTATTTTTTATTCGTTTGATAGTGTCCGCTCCTAATATTCTCTAGTATTTGTAATTATCCTTTATTTTTTATTCGTTTGATAGTGTCCACTCCTAATATTCTCTAGTATTTGTAATTTTCCTTTATTTTTTAGTCGTTTGATAGTGTCCACTCCTAATATTCTCTAGTATTTGAAATTTCCTTTATTTTTTATTCGTTTGATAGTGTCGGCTCCTAATATTCTCTAGTATTTGTAATTTTCGTTTATTTTTTATTCGTTTGATAGTGTCCGCTCCTAAAATTCTCAAGTATTTGTAATTTTCCTTTATTTTTTATTCGTTTGATAGTGTCCGCTCCTAATATTCACTAGCATTTGTAATTTTCGTTTATTTTTTATTCGTTTGATAGTGTCCGCTCCTAATATTCTCTAGTATTTGTAATGTTCCTTTATTTTTTATTCGTTTGATAGTGTCCGCTCCTAATATTCACTAGCATTTGTAATTTTCGTTTATTTTTTACTCGTTTGATAGTGTTCGCTCCTAATATTCTGTAGTATTTGTAATTTTCCTTTATTTTTAACACGTTTGATAGTGTCCGCGCCTAATATTCTGTAGTATTTGTAATTTTCCTTTATTTTTTATTCGTTTGATAGTGTCCGCTCCTAATATTCTCTAGTATTTGTGATTTTCGTTTATTTTTAACTCGTTTGATAGTGTCCGCTCCTAATATTCTCTAGTATTTGTAATTTTCGTTTATTTTTTATTCGTTTGATAGTGTCCGCTCCTAATATTCTCTAGTATTTGTAATTTTCGTTTATTTTTTACTCGTTTGATAGTGTCCGCTCCTAATATTCTGTAGTATTTGTAATTTTCGTTTATTTTTTATTCGTTTGATAGTGTCCTCTCCTAATATTCTCTAGTATTTGTAATTTTCCTTTATTTTTTATTCGTTTGATAGTGTCCGCTCCTAATATTCTCTAGTATTTGTAATTTTCCTTTATTTTTTACTCGTTTGATAGTGTCCGCTCCTAATATTCTCTAGTATTTGTAATTTTCCTTTATTTTTTATTCGTTTGATAGTGTCCTCTCCTAATATTCTCTAGTATTTGTAATTTTCCTTTATTTTTTACTCGTTTGATAGTGTCCGCTCCTAATATTCTCTAGTATTTGTAATTTTCGTTTATTTTTTATTCGTTTGATAGTGTCCGCTCCTAATATTCTCTAGTATTTGTAATTTTCATTTATTTTTTATTCGTTTGATAGTGTCCGCTCCTAATATTCTCTAGTATTTGTTTTTTTCGTTTATTTTTTATTCGTTTGATAGTGAGCGCTCCTAATATTCTCTAGTATTTGTAATTTTCATTTATTTTTTATTCGTTTGATAGTGTCCGCTCCTAATATTCTCTAGTATTTGTAATTATCCTTTATTTTTTATTCGTTTGATAGTGTCCACTCCTAATATTCCCTAGTATTTGTAATTTTCCTTTATTTTTTAGTCGTTTGATAGTGTCCACTCCTAATATTCTCTAGTATTTGAAATTTCCTTTATTTTTTATTCGTTTGATAGTGTCCGCTCCTAATATTCTCAAGTATTTGTAATTTTTCTTTATTGTTAACTTGTTTGATCGTGTCCGCTCCTAACATTCTCAAGTATTTGTAATTTTCCTTTATTTTTAACTCGTTTGATAGTGTCCACTCCTAACATTCTCAAGTATTCGTAATTTGCCTGGATTTTTTACTCGTTTGATATTGTCCGCTCCTAATATTCTCTAGTATTTGTAATTTTCCTTTATTTTTTACTCGTTTGATAGTATCTGCTCCTAATATTCTCAAGTATATGTAATTTTCCTTTTTTTTTTAGTCGTTTGATAGTGTCCGCTCCTAATATTCTCTAGTATTTGTAATTTTCCTTTATTTTTTATCGTTTGATAGTGTCCGCTCCTAATATTCTCAAGTATATGTAATTTTCCTTTATTTTTTAGTCGTTTGATAGTGTCCGCTCCTAACATTCTCAAGTATTTGTAATTTTCCTGGATTTTTTACTCGTTTGATAGTATCCGCTCCTAACATTCTCAAGTATTTGTAATTTTCCATTATTTTTTAGTCGTTTGATAGTGTCCGCTCCTAATATTCTCAAGTATATGTAATTTTCCTTTATTTTTTATCGTTTGATAGTGTCCGCTCCTAATATTCTCAAGTATATGTAATTTTCCTTTATTTTTTAGTCTTTTGAGAGTGTCCGCTCCTAACATTCTCAAGTATTTGTAATTTTCCTGGATTTTTTACTTGTTTGATAGTGTCCGCTCCTAATATTCTCAAGTATTTGTAAATTTCCTTTTTTTTTTACTCGTTTGATAGTGTCCGCTCCTAACATTCTCAAGTATTTGTAATTTTCCTGGATTTTTTACTCTTTTGATATTGTCCGCTCCTAATATTCTCAAGTATTTGTAATTTTCCTTTATTTTTTAGTCGTTTGATAGAGTCCGCTCCTAATATTCTCTAATATTTGTAATTTTCATTTTTTTTTAAGTCGTTTGATAGTGTCCGCTCCTAATATTCTCTAGTATTTTAATTTTCCTTTATTTTTCACTCGTTTGATAGTGTCCGCTCCTAATATTCTCTAGTATTTGTAATTTTCCTTTATTTTTTAGTCGTTTGATAGTGTCCGCTCCTAATATTCTCTAGTATTTGTAATTTTCCTTTATTTTTTACTCGTTTGATAGTGTCTGCTCCTAACATTCTCAAGTATTTGTAATTTTACTGGATTTTTTACTCGTTTGATAGTGTCCGCTCCTAATATTCTCTAGTATTATTAATTTTCCTTTATTTTTTACTCGTTTGATAGTGTCCGCTCCTAACATTCTCTAGTATTTGTAATTTTCCTTTATTTTTTACTCGTTTGATAGTGTCCGCTCCTAACATTTGTATTATCCTTTATTTTTTAGTCGTTTGATAGTGTCCGCTCCTAATATTCTTAAGTATTTGTATTTATCCTTTATTTTTTAGTCGTTTGATAGTGTCCGCTCCTAACATTCTCTAGTATTTGTAATTATCCTTTATTTTTTACTCGTTTGATAGAGTCCGCTCCTAATATTCTCTAGTATTTGTAATTTTCCTTTATTTTTTATTCATTTGATAGTGTCCGCACCTAAAATTCTCTAGTATTTGTAATTTTCCTTTATTTTTTATTCGTTTGATAGTGTCCGCTCCTAATATTCTCTAGTATTTGTAATTATCCTTTATTTTTTAGTCGTTTGATAGTGTCCGCTCCTAATATTCTCTAGTATTTGTAATTTTCCTTTGGTTTTTAGTCGTTTGATATTGTCTGCTCCTAATATTCTCAAGTATTTGTAATTTTCCTTGATTTTTTAATCGTTTGATAGTGTCCGCTCCTACCATTCTCTAGTATTTGTAATTTTCCTGGATTTTTTACTCGTTCGATATTGTCCTCTCCTAATATTCTCTAGTATTTGTAATTATCCTTTATTTTTTAGTCGTTTGATAGTGTCCTCTCCTAATATTCTCTAGTATTTGTAATTTTCCTTTATTTTTTAGTCGTTTGATAGTGTCCGCTCCTAATATTCTCTAGTATTTGTAATTATCCTTTATTTTTTAGTCGTTCGATAGTGTCCGCTCCCAATATTCTCAAGTATTTGTAATTTTCCTTTATTTTTACTCGTTTGATAGTGTCCGCTCCTAATATTCTCAAGTATTTGTAATTTTCCTTGATTGTTAACTCGTTTGATAGTGTCCGCTCCTAACATTCTCTAGTATTTGTAATTTTCCTGGATTTTTTACTCGTTCGATATTGTCCTCTCCTAATATTCTCTAGTATTTGTAATTTTCCTTTATTTTTTAGTCGTTTGATAGTGTCCGCTCCTAATATTCTCTAGTATTTTTTAATTATCCTTTATTTTTTAGTCGTTTGATAGTGTCCGCTCCAAATTTTCTCTAGTATTTGTAATTTTCCTTCATTTTTTAGTCGTTTGATAGTGTCCGCTCCTAATATTCTCTAGTATTTGTAATTTTCCTTTATTTTTAACTCGTTTGATTGTGTCAACTCCTAAAATTCTCTGGTATTTGTAATTTTCCTGGATTTTTTACTCGTTTGATAGAGTCCGCTCCTAATATTCTCTAGTATTTGTAATTATCCTTTATTTTTTTGTCGTTTGATAGTGTCCGCTCCTAATATTCTCTAATATTTGTAATTTTCGTTTATTTTTTAGTCGTTTGATAGTGTCCGTTCCTAATATTCTCTAATATTTGTAATTTTCCTTTATTTTTTAGTCGTTTGATAGTGTCCGCTCCTAATATTCTCTAGTATTTGTAATTTTCCTTTATTTTTAACTCGTTTGATAGTGTCCGCTCCTAATATTCTCTAGTATTTGTAATTATCCTTTATTTTTTACTCGTTTGATAGAGTCCGCTCCTAATATTCTCTAGTATTTGTAATTATCCTTTATTTTTTACTCGTTTGATAGTGTCCGCTCCTAATATTCTCTAGTATTTGTAATTTTCCTTTATTTTTTAGTCGTTTGATAGTGTCCGCTCCTAATATTCTCTAGTATTTGTAATTTTCCTTTATTTTTTACTCGTTTGATAGTGTCTGCTCCTAACATTCTCAAGTATTTGTAATTTTACTGGATTTTTTACTCGTTTGATAGTGTCCGCTCCTAATATTCTCTAGTATTTGTAATTTTCCTTTATTTTTTAGTCGTTTGATAGTGTCCGCTCCTAATATTCTCTAGTATTTGTAATTATCCTTTATTTTTTAGTCGGTTGATAGTGTCTGCTCCTAATATTCTCTAATATTTGTAATTTTCGTTTATTTTTTAGTCGTTTGATAGTGTCCGCTCCTAATATTCTCTAATATTTGTAATTTTCGTTTATTTTTTAGTCGTTTGATAGTGTCCGCTCCTAATATTCTCTAATATTTGTAATTTTCGTTTATTTTTTCGTCGTTTGATAGTGTCCGCTCCTAACATTCTCATGTATTTGTAATTTTCCTTGATTTTTCACTCGTTTGATAGAGTCCGCTCCTAAAATTCTCTAGTATTTGTAATTTTCCTTTATTTTAAACTCGTTTGATAGTGTCCGCTCGTAATATTGTCTAGTATTTGTAATTTTCCTTTATTTTTTAGTCGTTTGGTAGTGTCCGCTCCTAATATTCTCAAGTATTTGTAATTATCCTTTATTTTTTACTCGATTGATAGTGTCCGCTTCTAATATTCTCTAGTATTTGTAATTTTCCCTTATTTTTTACTCGTTTGATAGGTCCGCTCCTAATATTCTCTAGTATTTGTAATTATCCTTTATTTTTTAGTCGTTTGATAGTGTCCGCTCCTAATATTCTCAAGTATTTGTAATTTTTCTTTATTTTTAACTTGTTTGATCGTGTCTGCTCCTAACATTCTCAAGTATTTGTAATTTTCCTTTATTTTTAACTCGTTTGATAGTGTCCGCTCCTAACATTCTCAAGTATTTGTAATTTTCTTTTATTTTTTACTCGTTTGATAGTGTGTGCTCCTAATATTCTCTAGTATTTGTAATTTTCCTTTATTTTTTACTCGTTTGATATTGTCCGCTCCTAATATTCTCTAGTATTTGTAATTTTCCTTTATTTTTTACTCGTTTGATAGTGTCCGCTCCTAATATTCTCTAGTATTTGTAATTTTCCTTTATTTTTTTTCTCGTTTGGTAGTGTCCGCTCCTAATATTCTCTAGTATTTGTAATTTTCCTTTATTTTTTACTCGTTTGATAGTGTCCGCTCCTAATATTCTCTAGTATTTGTAATTATCCTTTATTTTTTAGTCGTTTGATAGTGTCCGCTCCTAATATTCTCAAGTATTTGTAATTTTTCTTTATTTTTTACTTGTTTGATCGTGTCTGCTCCTAACATTCTCAAGTATTTGTAATTTTCCTTTATTTTTTACTCGTTTGATAGTGTCCGCTCCTAATATTCTCTAGTATTTGTAATTTTTTTTTATTTTTAACTTGCTTGATCGTGTCTGCTCCTAACATTCTCAAGTATTTGTAATTTTCCTTTATTTTTTACTCGTTTGATAGTGTGTGCTCCTAATATTCTCTAGTATTTGTAATTTTCCTTTATTTTTTACTCGTTTGATAGTGTCCGCTCCTAATATTCTCTAGTATTTGTAATTTTCCTTTATTTTTTACTCGTTTGATAGTGTCCGCTCCTAATATTCTCTAGTATTTGTAATTTTCCTTTATTTTTTACTCGTTTGATAGTGTCCGCTCCTAATATTCTCTAATATTTGTAGTTTTCGTTTATTTTTTAGTCGTTTGATATTGTCTGCTCCTAATATTCTCTAATATTTGTAATTTTCATTTATTTTTTAGTCGTTTGATAGTGTCCGCTCCTAATATTCTCTGGTATTTGTAATTCTCCTTTATTTTTTACTCGTTTGATAGTGTCCGCTCCTAATATTCTCTAGTATTTGTAATTTTTGTTTATTTTTAACTCGTTTGATAGTGTCCGCTCCTAATATTCTCTAGTATTTGTAATTATACTTTATTTTTTTCTCGTTTGATAGAGTCTGCTCCTAATATTCTCTAGTATTTGTAATTTTCCTTTATTTTTTACTCGTTTGATAGTGTCCGCTCCTAATATTCTCTAGTATTTGTAATTATCCTTTATTTTTTACTCGTTTGATAGTGTCCGCTCCTAATATTCTCTAGTATTTGTAATTATCCTTTATTTTTTACTCGTTTGATAGTGTCCGCTCCTAATATTCTCTAGTATTTATAATTATCCTTTATTTTTTACTCGTTTGATAGTGTCTGCTCCTAATATTCTCTAGTATTTGTAATTTTCCTTTATTTTTAACTCGTTTGATAGTGTCCGCTCCTAACATTCTCAAGTATTTGTAATTTTCCTTTATTTTTTACTTGTTTGATATTGTGTGCTCCTAATATTCTCTAGTATTTGTAATTTTCCTCTATTTTTTAGGCTTTTGATAGTGTCCGCTCCTAATATTCTCAAGTATTTGTAATTTTCCTTTATTTTTTAGTCGTTTGATAGTGTCCGCTCCTAACATTCTCATGTATTTGTAATTTTCCTTGATTTTTCACTCGTTTGATAGAGTCCGCTCCTAAAATTCTCTAGTATTTGTAATTTTCCTTTATTTTTTAGTCGTTTGATAGTGTCCGCTCGTAATATTGTCTAGTATTTGCAATTTTCCTTTATTTTTAACTCGTTTGATAGTGTCCGCTCCTAATATTCTCTAGTATTTGTAATTATCCTTTATTTTTTAGTCGTTTGATAGTGTCCGCTCCTAACATTCTCAAGTATTTGTAATTTTCCTTTATTTTTAACTCGTTTGATAGTGTCCGCTCCTAACATTCTCAAGTATTTGTAATTTTCCTTTATTTTTTAGTTGTTTGATAGTGTGTGCTCCTAATATTCTCTAGTATTTGTAATTTTCCTTTTTTTTTTTTCTCGTTTGGTAGTGTCCGCTCCTAATATTCTCTAGTATTTGTAATTTTCCTTTATTTTTTACTCGTTTGATAGTGTCCGCTCCTAACATTCTCTAGTATTTGTAATTTGCCTTTATTTTTTACTCGTTTGATAGTGTCCGCTCCTAACATTCTCTAATATTTGTAATTTTCCTGGATTTTTTACTCGTTTGATATTGTCCGCTCCTAATATTCTCTAGTATTTGTAATTTTCCTTTATTTTTTAGTCGTTTGATAGTGTCCGCTCCTAATATTCTCTAGTATTTGTAATTTTCCTTTATTTTTTCGTCGTTTGATAGTGTCCGCTCCTAACATTCTCAAGTATTTGTAATTTTCCTTTATTTTTTACTTGTTTGATAGTGTGTGCTCCTAATATTCTCTAGTATTTGTAATTTTCCTCTATTTTTTAGGCTTTTGATAGTGTCCGCTCCTAATATTCTCAAGTATTTGTAATTTTCCTTTATTTTTTAGTCGTTTGATAGTGTCTGCTCCTAACATTCTCATGTATTTGTAATTTTCCTTGATTTTTCACTCGTTTGATAGAGTCCGCTCCTAAAATTCTCTAGTATTTGTAATTTTCCTTTATTTTTAACTCGATTGATAGTGTCCGCTCGTAATATTGTCTAGTATTTGTAATTTTCCTTTATTTTTAACTCGTTTGATAGTGTCCGCTCCTAATATTCTCTAGTATTTGTAATTATCCTTTATTTTTTAGTCGTTTGATAGTGTCCGCTCCTAACATTTTCAAGTATTTGTAATTTTCCTTTATTTTTAACTCGTTTGATAGTGTCCGCTCCTAACATTCTCAAGTATTTGTAATTTTCCTTTATTTTTTAGTTGTTTGATAGTGTGTGCTCCTAATATTCTCTAGTATTTGTAATTTTCCTTTATTTTTTTTCTCGTTTGGTAGTGTCCGCTCCTAATATTCTCTAGTATTTGTAATTTTCCTTTATTTTTTACTCGTTTGATAGTGTCCGCTCCTAACATTCTCTAGTATTTGTAATTTGCCTTTATTTTTTACTCGTTTGATAGTGTCCGCTCCTAACATTCTCTAATATTTGTAATTTTCCTGGATTTTTTACTCGTTTGATATTGTCCGCTCCTAATATTCTCTAGTATTTGTAATTTTCCTTTATTTTTTAGTCGTTTGATAGTGTACGCTCCTAATATTCTCTAGTATTTGTAATTTTCCTTTATTTTTTAGTCGTTTGATAGTGTCCGCTCCTAATATTCTCAAGTATTTGTAATTTTCCTTGATTTTTTACTCGTTTGATATTGTCCGCTCCTAATATTCTCTAGTATTTGTAATTTTCCTTTATTTTTTAGTCGTTTGATAGTGTCCGCTCCTAATATTGTCAAGTATTTGTAATTTTCCTTGATTTTTTACTCGTTTGATATTGTCAGCTCCTAATATTCTCTAGTATTTGTAATTTTCCTTTATTTTTTAGTCGTTTGATAGTGTCCGCTCCTAATATTCTCTAGTATTTGTAATTTTCCTTTATTTTTTAGTTGTTTGATAGTGTCCGCTCCTAATATTCTCAAGTATTTGTAATTTTCCTTGATTTTTTACTCATTTGATATTGTCCGCTCCTAACATTCACAAGTATTTATAATTTTCCTTGATTTTTTACTCGTTTGATAGTGTTCGCTCCTAATATTCTCTAGTATTTGTAATTTTCCTTTATTTTTTACTCGTTTGATAGTGTCTGCTCCTAACATTCTCAAGTATGTGTAATTTTCCTTTATTTTTCAGTCGTTTGATATTGTCACCTCCTAATATTCTCTAGTATTTGTAATTTTCCTGGATTTTTTACTCTTTTGATATTGTCCGCTCCTAATATTCTCTAGTATTTGTAATTTTCCTTTATTTTTTACTCGTTTGATAGTGTCCGCTCCTAACATTCTCAAGTATTTGTAATTTTCCTTTATTTTTTAGTCGTTTGATATTGTCCGCTCCTAATATTCTCAAGTATTTGTAATTTTCCTTTATTTTTTAGTCGTTTGATATTGTCCGCTCCTAATATTCTCAAGTATTTGTAATTTTCCTGGATTTTTTACTCGTTTGATATTGTCCGCTCCTAATATTCGCTAGTATTTGTAATTTTCCTTTATTTTTTACTCGTTTGGTAGTGTCCGCTCCTAATATTCTGTAGTATTTGTAATTTTCCTTTATTTTTTAGTCGTTTGATATTGTCCGCTCCTAATATTCTCAAGTATTTGTAATTTTCCTTTATTTTTTAGTCGTTTGATAGTGTCCGCTCCTAATATTCTCTAGTATTTGTAATTTTCCTTTATTTTTTTCTCGTTTGGTAGTGTCCGCTCCTAATATTCGCTAGTATTTGTAATTTTCCTTTATTTTTTACTCGTTTGATAGTGTCCGCTCCTAATATTCTCTAGTATTTGTAATTTTCCTTTATTTTTTTACTCGTTTGGTAGTGTCCGCTCCTAATATTCTCTAGTATTTGTACTTTTCCTTTATTTTTTACTCGTTTGATAGTGTCCGCTCCTAATATTCTCTAGTATTTGTAATTTTCCTTTATTTTTTTTCACGTTTGTTAGTGTCCGCTCCTAATTTTCTCTAGTATTTGTAATTTTCCTTTATTTTTTAGTCGTTTGATAGTGTCCGCTCCTAATATTCTCAAGTATTTGTAATTTTCCTTTATTTTTTACTGTTTGATAGTGTCCGCTCCTAATATTCTCTAATATTTGTAATTTTCCTTGATTTTTTACTCGTTTGAGAGAGTCCCCTCCTAAAATTCTCTAGTATTTGTAATTTTCCTTTATTTTTTAGTCGTTTGATAGTGTTCGCTCCTAACATTCTCTAGTATTTGTAATTTTCCTTTATTTTTTTTCACGTTTGGTAGTGTCCGCTCCTCATATTCTCTAGTATTTGTAATTTTCTTTTATTTTTTTTCTAGTTTGGTAGTGTCCGCTCCTAATATTCTCTAGTATTTGTAATTTTCCTTTATTTTTTACTCGTTTGATAGTGTCCGCTCCTAATATTCTCAAGTATTTTTAATTTTACTTTATTTTTTACTCGTTTGATAGTGTCCGCTCCTAATATTCCCTAGTATTTGTAATTTTCCTTGATTTTTTACTCGTTTGAGAGAGTCCCCTCCTAAAATTCTCTAGTATTTGTAATTTTCCTTTATTTTTAACTCGTCTGATAGTGTCTGCTCCTAATATTCTCTAGTATTTGTAATTTTCCTTTATTTTTTAGTCGTTTGATAGTGTCCGCTCCTAATATTCTCTAGTATTTGTAATTATCCTATATTTTTTAGTCGTTTGATAGTGTCCGCTCCTAACATTCTCAAGTATTTGTAAATTTTTATTATTTTTAACTTGTTTGATCGTGTCCGCTCCTAACAATCTCAAGTATTTGTAATTTTCCGTTATTTTTAAGTCCTTTGATAGAGTCCGCTCCTAACAATCTCAAGTATTTGTAATTTTCCTTTATTTTTAACTCGTTTGATAGTGTCCGCTCCTAATATTCTCTAGTATTTGTAATTATCCTTTATTTTTTAGTCGTTTGATAGTGTCCGCTCCTAACATTCTCAAGTATTTGTAAATTTTTATTATTTTTAACTTGTTTGATCGTGTCCGCTCCTAACAATCTCAAGTATTTGTAATTTTCCGTTATTTTTAAGTCGTTTGATAGAGTCCGCTCCTAACAATCTCAAGTATTTGTAATTTTCCTTTATTTTTGACTCGTTTAATAGTGTCCGCTCCTAATATTCTCTAGTATTTGTAATTTTCCTTTATTTTTTACTCGTTTGATAGTGTCCGCTCCTAATATTCTCAAGTATTTTTAATTTTACTTTATTTTTTACTCGTTTGATAGTGTCCGCTCCTAATATTCCCTAGTATTTGTAATTTTCCTTGATTTTTTACTCGTTTGAGAGAGTCCCCTCCTAAAATTCTCTAGTATTTGTAATTTTCCTTTATTTTTAACTCGTCTGATAGTGTCTGCTCCTAATATTCTCTAGTATTTGTAATTTTCCTTTATTTTTTAGTCGTTTGATAGTGTCCGCTCCTAATATTCTCTAGTATTTGTAATTATCCTATATTTTTTAGTCGTTTGATAGTGTCCGCTCCTAACATTCTCAAGTATTTGTAAATTTTTATTATTTTTAACTTGTTTGATCGTGTCCGCTCCTAACAATCTCAAGTATTTGTAATTTTCCGTTATTTTAAGTCGTTTGATAGAGTCCGCTCCTAACAATCTCAAGTATTTGTAATTTTCCTTTATTTTTAACTCGGTTGATAGTGTCAGCTCCTAATATTCTCTAGTATTTGTAATTATCCTTTATTTTTTAGTCGTTTGATAGTGTCCGCTCCTAACATTCTCAAGTATTTGTAAATTTTTATTATTTTTAACTTGTTTGATCGTGTCCGCTCCTAACAATCTCAAGTATTTGTAATTTTCCGTTATTTTTAAGTCGTTTGATAGAGTCCGCTCATAACAATCTCAAGTATTTGTAATTTTCCTTTATTTTTTGACTCGTTTAATAGTGTCCGCTCCTAATATTCTCTAGTATTTGTAATTATCCTTTATTTTTTAGTCGTTTGATAGTGTCCGCTCCTAATATTCTCAAGTATTTGTAAATTTTTATTATTTTTAACTTGTTTGATCGTGTCCGCTCCTAACAATCTCAAGTATTTGTAATTTTCCGTTATTTTTAAGTCGTTTGATAGAGTCCGCTCCTAACAATCTCAAGTATTTGTAATTTTCCTTTATTTTTAACTCGTTTGATAGTGTCCGCTCCTAATATTCTCTAGTATTTGCAATTTTCCTTTATTTTTAACTCGTTTGATAGTGTTCGCTCCTAATATTCTCTAGTATTTGTAATTTTCCTTTATTTTTTACTCGTTTATAGTGTCTGCTCCTAATATTCTCTAGTATTTGTAATTTTCCTTTATTTTTCACTCGTTTGATAGTGTTCGCTCCTAATATTCTCTAGTATTTGTAATTTTCCTTTATTTTTTACTCGTTTGATAGTGTCTGCTCCTAATATTCTCTAGTATTTGTAATTTTCCTTTATTTTTAACTCGTTTGATAGTGTTCGCTCCTAATATTCTCTAGTATTTGTAATTTTCCTTTATTTTTTAGTCGTTTGATAGTGTCTGCTCCTAATATTCTCTAGTATTTGTAATTTTCCTTTATTTTTAACTCGTTTGATAGTGTCCGCTCCTAATATTCTCTAGTATTTGTAATTTTCCTTTATTTTTAACTCGTTTGATAGTGTCCGCTCCTAATATTCTCTAGTATGTGTAATTTTCCTTTATTTTTTACTCGTTTGATAGTGTCCGTTCCTAACATTCTCTAGTATTTGTAATTTGCCTTTATTTTTTACTCCTTTGATATTGTCCGCTCCTAACATTCTCTAATATTTGTAATTTTCCTGGATTTTTTACTCGTTTGATAGTGTCCGCTCCTAATATTCCCTAGTATTTGTAATTTTCCTGGATTTTTTACTCGTTTGATATTGTCCACTCCTAATATTCTCTAGTATTTGTAATTTTCCTTTATTTTTTAGTCGTTTGATAGTGTCCGCTCCTAATATTCTCAAGTATTTGTAATTTTCCTTGATTTTTTACTCGTTTGATAGTGTCCGCACCTAACATTCTCTAGTATTTGTAACTTTCCTGGATTTTTTACTCGTTCGATATTGTCCTCTCCTAATATTCTCTAGTATTTGTAATTATCCTTTATTTTTTAGTTGTTTGATAGTGTCTGCTCCTAATATTCTCTAGTATTTGTAATTTTCTTTTATTTTTTAGTTGTTTGATAGTGTCTGCTCCTAATATTCTCAAGTATTTGTAATTTTCCTTTATTTTTAACTCGTTTGATAGTGTTCGCTCCTAATATTCTCTAGTATTTGTAATTTTCCTTTATTTTTTACTCGTTTGATAGTGTCCGCTCCTAACATTCTCAAGTATTTGTAAATTTTTATTATTTTTAACTTTTTTGATCGTGTCCGCTCCTAACAATCTCAAGTATTTGTAATTTTCCGTTATTTTTAAGTCCTTTGATAGAGTCCGCTCCTAACAATCTCAAGTATTTGTAATTTTCCTTTATTTTTAACTCGTTTGATAGTGTCCGCTCCTTATATTCTCTAGTATTTGTAATTATCCTTTATTTTTTAGTCGTTTGATAGTGTCCGCTCCTAACATTCTCAAGTATTTGTAAATTTTTATTATTTTTAACTTGTTTGATCGTGTCCGCTCCTAACAATCTCAAGTATTTGTAATTTTCCGTTATTTTTAAGTCGTTTGATAGAGTCCGCTCCTAACAATCTCAAGTATTTGTAATTTTCCTTTATTTTTGACTCGTTTAATAGTGTCCGCTCCTAATATTCTCTAGTATTTGTAATTTTCCTTTATTTTTTACTCGTTTGATAGTGTCCGCTCCTAATATTCTCAAGTATTTTTAATTTTACTTTATTTTTTACTCGTTTGATAGTGTCCGCTCCTAATATTCCCTAGTATTTGTAATTTTCCTTGATTTTTTACTCGTTTGAGAGAGTCCCCTCCTAAAATTCTCTAGTATTTGTAATTTTCCTTTATTTTTAACTCGTCTGATAGTGTCTGCTCCTAATATTCTCTAGTATTTGTAATTTTCCTTTATTTTTTAGTCGTTTGATAGTGTCCGCTCCTAATATTCTCTAGTATTTGTAATTATCCTATATTTTTTAGTCGTTTGATAGTGTCCGCTCCTAACATTCTCAAGTATTTGTAAATTTTTATTATTTTTAACTTGTTTGATCGTGTCCGCTCCTAACAATCTCAAGTATTTGTAATTTTCCGTTATTTTTAAGTCGTTTGATAGAGTCCGCTCCTAACAATCTCAAGTATTTGTAATTTTCCTTTATTTTTTACTCGTTTGATAGTGTCCGCTCCTAATATTCTCTAGTATGTGTAATTTTCCTTTATTTTTTACTCGTTTGATAGTGTCCGTTCCTAACATTCTCTAGTATTTGTAATTTGCCTTTATTTTTTACTCCTTTGATATTGTCCGCTCCTAACATTCTCTAATATTTGTAATTTTCCTGGATTTTTTACTCGTTTGATAGTGTCCGCTCCTAATATTCCCTAGTATTTGTAATTTTCCTGGATTTTTTACTCGTTTGATATTGTCCACTCCTAATATTCTCTAGTATTTGTAATTTTCCTTTATTTTTTAGTCGTTTGATAGTGTCCGCTCCTAATATTCTCAAGTATTTGTAATTTTCCTTGATTTTTTACTCGTTTGATAGTGTCCGCACCTAACATTCTCTAGTATTTGTAACTTTCCTGGATTTTTTACTCGTTCGATATTGTCCTCTCCTAATATTCTCTAGTATTTGTAATTATCCTTTATTTTTTAGTTGTTTGATAGTGTCTGCTCCTAATATTCTCTAGTATTTGTAATTTTCTTTTATTTTTTAGTTGTTTGATAGTGTCTGCTCCTAATATTCTCAAGTATTTGTAATTTTCCTTTATTTTTAACTCGTTTGATAGTGTTCGCTCCTAATATTCTCTAGTATTTGTAATTTTCCTTTATTTTTTACTCGTTTGATAGTGTCCGCTCCTAACATTCTCAAGTATTTGTAAATTTTTATTATTTTTAACTTTTTTGATCGTGTCCGCTCCTAACAATCTCAAGTATTTGTAATTTTCCGTTATTTTTAAGTCCTTTGATAGAGTCCGCTCCTAACAATCTCAAGTATTTGTAATTTTCCTTTATTTTTAACTCGTTTGATAGTGTCCGCTCCTTATATTCTCTAGTATTTGTAATTATCCTTTATTTTTTAGTCGTTTGATAGTGTCCGCTCCTAACATTCTCAAGTATTTGTAAATTTTTATTATTTTTAACTTGTTTGATCGTGTCCGCTCCTAACAATCTCAAGTATTTGTAATTTTCCGTTATTTTTAAGTCGTTTGATAGAGTCCGCTCCTAACAATCTCAAGTATTTGTAATTTTCCTTTATTTTTGACTCGTTTAATAGTGTCCGCTCCTAATATTCTCTAGTATTTGTAATTTTCCTTTATTTTTTACTCGTTTGATAGTGTCCGCTCCTAATATTCTCAAGTATTTTTAATTTTACTTTATTTTTTACTCGTTTGATAGTGTCCGCTCCTAATATTCCCTAGTATTTGTAATTTTCCTTGATTTTTTACTCGTTTGAGAGAGTCCCCTCCTAAAATTCTCTAGTATTTGTAATTTTCCTTTATTTTTAACTCGTCTGATAGTGTCTGCTCCTAATATTCTCTAGTATTTGTAATTTTCCTTTATTTTTTAGTCGTTTGATAGTGTCCGCTCCTAATATTCTCTAGTATTTGTAATTATCCTATATTTTTTAGTCGTTTGATAGTGTCCGCTCCTAACATTCTCAAGTATTTGTAAATTTTTATTATTTTTAACTTGTTTGATCGTGTCCGCTCCTAACAATCTCAAGTATTTGTAATTTTCCGTTATTTTTAAGTCGTTTGATAGAGTCCGCTCCTAACAATCTCAAGTATTTGTAATTTTCCTTTATTTTTAACTCGGTTGATAGTGTCAGCTCCTAATATTCTCTAGTATTTGTAATTATCCTTTATTTTTTAGTCGTTTGATAGTGTCCGCTCCTAACATTCTCAAGTATTTGTAAATTTTTATTATTTTTAACTTGTTTGATCGTGTCCGCTCCTAACAATCTCAAGTATTTGTAATTTTCCGTTATTTTTAAGTCGTTTGATAGAGTCCGCTCATAACAATCTCAAGTATTTGTAATTTTCCTTTATTTTTGACTCGTTTAATAGTGTCCGCTCCTAATATTCTCTAGTATTTGTAATTATCCTTTATTTTTTAGTCGTTTGATAGTGTCCGCTCCTAATATTCTCAAGTATTTGTAAATTTTTATTATTTTTAACTTGTTTGATCGTGTCCGCTCCTAACAATCTCAAGTATTTGTAATTTTCCGTTATTTTTAAGTCGTTTGATAGAGTCCGCTCCTAACAATCTCAAGTATTTGTAATTTTCCTTTATTTTTAACTCGTTTGATAGTGTCCGCTCCTAATATTCTCTAGTATTTGCAATTTTCCTTTATTTTTAACTCGTTTGATAGTGTTCGCTCCTAATATTCTCTAGTATTTGTAATTTTCCTTTTTTTTTTACTCGTTTATAGTGTCTGCTCCTAATATTCTCTAGTATTTGTAATTTTCCTTTATTTTTCACTCGTTTGATAGTGTTCGCTCCTAATATTCTCTAGTATTTGTAATTTTCCTTTATTTTTTACTCGTTTGATAGTGTCTGCTCCTAATATTCTCTAGTATTTGTAATTTTCCTTTATTTTTAACTCGTTTGATAGTGTTCGCTCCTAATATTCTCTAGTATTTGTAATTTTCCTTTATTTTTTAGTCGTTTGATAGTGTCTGCTCCTAATATTCTCTAGTATTTGTAATTTTCCTTTATTTTTAACTCGTTTGATAGTGTCCGCTCCTAATATTCTCTAGTATTTGTAATTTTCCTTTATTTTTAACTCGTTTGATAGTGTCCGCTCCTAATATTCTCTAGTATGTGTAATTTTCCTTTATTTTTTACTCGTTTGATAGTGTCCGTTCCTAACATTCTCTAGTATTTGTAATTTGCCTTTATTTTTTACTCCTTTGATATTGTCCGCTCCTAACATTCTCTAATATTTGTAATTTTCCTGGATTTTTTACTCGTTTGATAGTGTCCGCTCCTAATATTCCCTAGTATTTGTAATTTTCCTGGATTTTTTACTCGTTTGATATTGTCCACTCCTAATATTCTCTAGTATTTGTAATTTTCCTTTATTTTTTAGTCGTTTGATAGTGTCCGCTCCTAATATTCTCAAGTATTTGTAATTTTCCTTGATTTTTTACTCGTTTGATAGTGTCCGCACCTAACATTCTCTAGTATTTGTAACTTTCCTGGATTTTTTACTCGTTCGATATTGTCCTCTCCTAATATTCTCTAGTATTTGTAATTATCCTTTATTTTTTAGTTGTTTGATAGTGTCTGCTCCTAATATTCTCTAGTATTTGTAATTTTCTTTTATTTTTTAGTTGTTTGATAGTGTCTGCTCCTAATATTCTCAAGTATTTGTAATTTTCCTTTATTTTTTACTCGTTTGATAGTGTTCGCTCCTAATATTCTCTAGTATTTGTAATTTTCCTTTATTTTTTACTCGTTTGATAGTGTTCGCTCCTAACATTCTCAAGTATTTGTAATTTTCCTTTATTTTTTAGACGTTTGATAGTGTTCGCTCCTAATATTCTCATGTATTTGTAATTTTCCTGGATTTTTTACTCGTTTGATATTGTCCGCTGCTAATATTCTCTAGTATTTGTAATTTTCCTTTATTTTTTAGTCGTTTGATAGTGTCCGCTCCTAATATTCTCAAGTATTTGTAATTTTCCTTTATTTTTTACTCGTTTGATAGTGTTTGCTCCTAATATTCTCAAGTATTTGTAATTTTCCTTTATTTTTTAGTCGTTTGATAGTGTCCGCTCCTAACATTCTCAAGTATTTGTAATTTTCCTTTATTTTTTAGTCGTTTGATATTGTCCGCTCCTAATATTCTCAAGTATTTGTAATTTTCCTTTATTTTTTACTCGTTTGATATTGTCCGCTCCTAATATTCTCAAGTATTTGTAATTTTCCTTTATTTTTTACTCGTTTGATAGTGTCCGCTCCTAATATTCTCAAGTATTTGTAATTTTCCTTTATTTTTTACTCGTTTGATATTGTCCGCTCCTAATATTCTCTAGTATTTGTAATTTTCCTTTATTTTTTACTCGTTTGATATTGTCCGCTCCTAATATTCTCAAGTATTTGTAATTTTCCTTTATTTTTTACTCGTTTGATATTTTCCGCTCCTTATATTCTCAAGTATTTGTAATTTTCCTTAATTTTTTACTCGTTTGATAGTGTCCGCTCCTAATATTCTCAAGTATTTGTAATTTTCCTTTATTTTTTACTCGTTTGATAGTGTCCGCTCCTAATATTCTCAAGTATTTGTAATTTTCCTTTATTTTTTACTCGTTTGATATTGTCCGCTCCTAATATTCTCAAGTATTTGTAATTTTCCTTTATTTTTTACTCGTTTGATATTGTCCGCTCCTAATATTCTCAAGTATTTGTAATTTTCCTTTATTTTTTAGTCGTTTGATAGTGTCCGCTCCTAATATTCTCTAGTATTTGTAATTTTCCTTTATTTTTTACTCGTTTGATAGTGTCCGCTCCTAATATTCTCAAGTATTTGTAATTTTCCTTTATTTTTTAGTCGTTTGATATTGTTCGCTCCTAATATTCTCAAGTATTTGTAATTTTCCTTTATTTTTTAGTCGTTTGATAGTGTCCGCTCCTAATATTCTCTAGTATTTGTAATTTTCCTTTATTTTTTAGTCGTTTGATATTGTCCGCTCCTAATATTCTCAAGTATTTGTAATTTTCCTTTATTTTTTAGTCGTTTGATATTGTTCGCTCCTGATATTCTCTAGTATTTGTAATTTTCCTTTATTTTTTATTCGTTTGATATTGTCCGCTCCTAATATTCTCTAGTATTTGTAATTTTCCTTTATTTTTTAGTCGTTTGATAGTGTCCGCTCCTAATATTCTCAAGTATTTGTAATTTTCCTTGATTTTTTAGTCGTTTGATATTGTCCGCTCCTAATATTCTCTAGTATTTGTAATTTTCCTTTATTTTTTAGTCGTTTGATATTGTCCGCTCCTATTATTCTCAAGTATTTGTAATTTTCCTTTATTTTTTAGTCGTTTGATAGTGTCCGCTCCTAATATTCTCTAGTATTTGTAATTTTCCTTTATTTTTTAGTCGTTTGATAGTGTCCGCTCCTAATATTCTCAAGTATTTGTAATTTTCCTTTATTTTTTACTCGTTTGATATTGTCCGCTCCTTATATTCTCAAGTATTTGTAATTTTCCTTAATTTTTTACTCGTTTGATAGTGTCCGCTCCTAATATTCTCAAGTATTTGTAATTTTCCTTTATTTTTTACTCGTTTGATAGTGTCCGCTCCTAATATTCTCAAGTATTTGTAATTTTCCTTTATTTTTTACTCGTTTGATATTGTCCGCTCCTAATATTCTCAAGTATTTGTAATTTTCCTTTATTTTTTACTCGTTTGATATTGTCCGCTCCTAACATTCTCAAGTATTTGTAGTTTTCCTTTATTTTTTACTCGTTTGATAGTGTTCGCTCCTAATATTCTCTAGTATTTGTAATTTTCCTTTATTTTTTACTCGTTTGATAGTGTTCGCTCCTAATATTCTCTAGTATTTGTAATTTTCCTTTATTTTTTACTCGTTTGATAGTGTTTGCTCCTAATATTCTCAAGTATTTGTAATTTTCCTTTATTTTTTACTCGTTTGATATTGTCCGCTCCTAATATTCTCAAGTATTTGTAATTTTCCTTTATTTTTTACTCGTTTGATATTGTCCGCTCCGAACATTCTCAAGTATTTGTAATTTTCCTTTATTTTTTACTCGTTTGATAGTGTTCGCTCCTAATATTCTCTAGTATTTGTAATTTTCCCTTATTTTTTATTCGTTTGATAGTGTTCGCTCCTAATATTCTCAAGTATTTGTAATTTTCCTTTATTTTTTACTCGTTTGATAGTGTCCGCTCCTAACATTCTCAAGTATTTGTAATTTTCCTTTATTTTTTAGTCGTTTGATAGTGTCCGCTCCTAATATTCTCTAGTATTTGTAATTTTCCTTTATTTTTTACTCGTTTGATAGTGTTCGCTCCTAATATTCTCTAGTATTTGTAATTTTCCTTTATTTTTTACTCGTTTGATAGTGTCCGCTCCTAATATTCTCAAGTATTTGTAATTTTCCTTTATTTTTTATTCGTTTGATAGTGTTCGCTCCTAATATTCTCAAGTATTTGTAATTTTCCTTTATTTTTTACTCGTTTGATATTGTCCGCTCCTAATATTCTCAAGTATTTGTAATTTTCCTTTATTTTTTACTCGTTTGATAGTGTTCGCTCCTAATATTCTCAAGTATTTGTAATTTTCCTTTATTTTTTACTCGTTTGATATTGTCCGCTCCTAATATTCTCAAGTATTTGTAATTTTCCTTTATTTTTTACTCGTTTGATATTGTCCGCTCCTAATATTCTCAAGTATTTGTAATTTTCCTTTATTTTTTAGTCGTTTGATAGTGTCCGCTCCTAATATTCTCTAGTATTTGTAATTTTCCTTTATTTTTTACTCGTTTGATAGTGTCCGCTCCTAATATTCTCAAGTATTTGTAATTTTCCTTTATTTTTTAGTCGTTTGATATTGTTCGCTCCTAATATTCTCAAGTATTTGTAATTTTCCTTTATTTTTTAGTCGTTTGATAGTGTCCGCTCCTAATATTCTCTAGTATTTGTAATTTTCCTTTATTTTTTAGTCGTTTGATATTGTCCGCTCCTAATATTCTCAAGTATTTGTAATTTTCCTTTATTTTTTAGTCGTTTGATATTGTTCGCTCCTGATATTCTCTAGTATTTGTAATTTTCCTTTATTTTTTATTCGTTTGATATTGTCCGCTCCTAATATTCTCTAGTATTTGTAATTTTCCTTTATTTTTTAGTCGTTTGATAGTGTCCGCTCCTAATATTCTCAAGTATTTGTAATTTTCCTTGATTTTTTAGTCGTTTGATATTGTCCGCTCCTAATATTCTCTAGTATTTGTAATTTTCCTTTATTTTTTAGTCGTTTGATATTGTCCGCTCCTATTATTCTCAAGTATTTGTAATTTTCCTTTATTTTTTAGTCGTTTGATAGTGTCCGCTCCTAATATTCTCTAGTATTTGTAATTTTCCTTTATTTTTTAGTCGTTTGATAGTGTCCGCTCCTAATATTCTCAAGTATTTGTAATTTTCCTTTATTTTTTACTCGTTTGATATTGTCCGCTCCTTATATTCTCAAGTATTTGTAATTTTCCTTAATTTTTTACTCGTTTGATAGTGTCCGCTCCTAATATTCTCAAGTATTTGTAATTTTCCTTTATTTTTTACTCGTTTGATAGTGTCCGCTCCTAATATTCTCAAGTATTTGTAATTTTCCTTTATTTTTTACTCGTTTGATATTGTCCGCTCCTAATATTCTCAAGTATTTGTAATTTTCCTTTATTTTTTACTCGTTTGATATTGTCCGCTCCTAACATTCTCAAGTATTTGTAGTTTTCCTTTATTTTTTACTCGTTTGATAGTGTTCGCTCCTAATATTCTCTAGTATTTGTAATTTTCCTTTATTTTTTACTCGTTTGATAGTGTTCGCTCCTAATATTCTCTAGTATTTGTAATTTTCCTTTATTTTTTACTCGTTTGATAGTGTTTGCTCCTAATATTCTCAAGTATTTGTAATTTTCCTTTATTTTTTACTCGTTTGATATTGTCCGCTCCTAATATTCTCAAGTATTTGTAATTTTCCTTTATTTTTTACTCGTTTGATATTGTCCGCTCCGAACATTCTCAAGTATTTGTAATTTTCCTTTATTTTTTACTCGTTTGATAGTGTTCGCTCCTAATATTCTCTAGTATTTGTAATTTTCCCTTATTTTTTATTCGTTTGATAGTGTTCGCTCCTAATATTCTCAAGTATTTGTAATTTTCCTTTATTTTTTACTCGTTTGATAGTGTCCGCTCCTAACATTCTCAAGTATTTGTAATTTTCCTTTATTTTTTAGTCGTTTGATAGTGTCCGCTCCTAATATTCTCTAGTATTTGTAATTTTCCTTTATTTTTTACTCGTTTGATAGTGTTCGCTCCTAATATTCTCTAGTATTTGTAATTTTCCTTTATTTTTTACTCGTTTGATAGTGTCCGCTCCTAATATTCTCAAGTATTTGTAATTTTCCTTTATTTTTTATTCGTTTGATAGTGTTCGCTCCTAATATTCTCAAGTATTTGTAATTTTCCTTTATTTTTTACTCGTTTGATATTGTCCGCTCCTAATATTCTCAAGTATTTGTAATTTTCCTTTATTTTTTACTCGTTTGATAGTGTTCGCTCCTAATATTCTCAAGTATTTGTAATTTTCCTTTATTTTTTACTCGTTTGATAGTGTCCGCTCCTAATATTCTCTAGTATTTGTAATTTTCCTTGATTTTTTACTCGTTTGATAGTGTCCGCTCCTAACATTCTCATGTATTTGTAATTTTCCTGGATTTTTTACTCGTTTGATATTGTCCGCTCCTAATATTCTCAAGTATTTGTAATTTTCCTTTATTTTTTAGTCGTTTGATAGTGTCCGCTCCTAATATTCTCTAGTATTTGTAATTTTCCTTTATTTTTTACTCGTTTGATAGTGTCCGCTCCTAACATTCTCAAGTATTTGTAATTTTCCTGGATTTTTTACTCGTTGGTTATTGTCCGCTCCTAATATTCTCTAGTATTTTTAATTTTCTTCTATTTTTTAGTCGTTTGATAGTGTCTGCTCCTAATATTTTCAAGTATTTGTAATTTTCCTTTATTTTTTAGTCGTTTGATAGTGTTTGCTCCTAATATTCTCAAGTATTTGTAATTTACCTTTATTTTTTAGTCGTTTAATAGTGTTTGCTCCTAATATTCTCAAGTATTTGTAATTTTCCTTGATTTTTTAGTCGTTTGATATTGTCCGCTCCTAATATTCTCAAGTATTTGTAATTTTCCTTTATTTTTTAGTCGTTTGATATTGTCCGCTCCTAATATTCTCAAGTATTTGTAATTTTCCTTTATTTTTTAGTCGTTTGATAGTGTCCGCTCCTAATATTCTCTAGTATTTGTAATTTTCCTTTATTTTTTACTCGTTTGATAGTGTCCGCTCCTAATATTCTCAAGTATTTGTAATTTTCCTTTATTTTTTAGTCGTTTGATATTGTTCGCTCCTAATATTCTCAAGTATTTGTAATTTTCCTTTATTTTTTAGTCGTTTGATAGTGTCCGCTCCTAATATTCTCTAGTATTTGTAATTTTCCTTTATTTTTTAGTCGTTTGATATTGTCCGCTCCTAATATTCTCAAGTATTTGTAATTTTCCTTTATTTTTTAGTCGTTTGATATTGTTTGCTCCTAATATTCTCTAGTATTTGTAATTTTCCTTTATTTTTTATTCGTTTGATATTGTCCGCTCCTAATATTCTCTAGTATTTGTAATTTTCCTTTATTTTTTAGTCGTTTGATAGTGTCCGCTCCTAATATTCTCAAGTATTTGTAATTTTCCTTGATTTTTTAGTTGTTTGATATTGTCCGCTCCTAATATTCTCTAGTATTTGTAATTTTCCTTTATTTTTTAGTCGTTTGATATTGTCCGCTCCTAATATTCTCAAGTATTTGTAATTTTCCTTTATTTTTTAGTCGTTTGATAGTGTCCGCTCCTAATATTCTCTAGTATTTGTAATTTTCCTTTATTTTTTAGTCGTTTGATAGTGTCCGCTCCTAATATTCTCAAGTATTTGTAATTTTCCTTTATTTTTTACTCGTTTGATAGTGTCCGCTCCTAATATTCTCAAGTATTTGTAATTTTCCTTTATTTTTTACTCGTTTGATATTGTCCGCTCCTAATATTCTCAAGTATTTGTAATTTTCCTTTATTTTTTACTCGTTTGATATTGTCCGCTCCTAACATTCTCAAGTATTTGTAGTTTTCCTTTATTTTTTACTCGTTTGATAGTGTTCGCTCCTAATATTCTCTAGTATTTGTAATTTTCCTTTATTTTTTACTCGTTTGATAGTGTTCGCTCCTAATATTCTCTAGTATTTGTAATTTTCCTTTATTTTTTACTCGTTTGATAGTGTTTGCTCCTAATATTCTCAAGTATTTGTAATTTTCCTTTATTTTTTACTCGTTTGATATTGTCCGCTCCTAATATTCTCAAGTATTTGTAATTTTCCTTTATTTTTTACTCGTTTGATATTGTCCGCTCCTAACATTCTCAAGTATTTGTAATTTTCCTTTATTTTTTACTCGTTTGATAGTGTTCGCTCCTAATATTCTCTAGTATTTGTAATTTTCCCTTATTTTTTACTCGTTTGATAGTGTTCGCTCCTAATATTCTCAAGTATTTGTAATTTTCCTTTATTTTTTACTCGTTTGATAGTGTCCGCTCCTAACATTCTCAAGTATTTGTAATTTTCCTTTATTTTTTAGTCGTTTGATAGTGTCCGCTCCTAATATTCTCTAGTATTTGTAATTTTCCTTTATTTTTTACTCGTTTGATAGTGTTCGCTCCTAATATTCTCTAGTATTTGTAATTTTCCTTTATTTTTTACTCGTTTGATAGTGTCCGCTCCTAATATTCTCAAGTATTTGTAATTTTCCTTTATTTTTTATTCGTTTGATAGTGTTTGCTCCTAATATTCTCAAGTATTTGTAATTTTCCTTTATTTTTTACTCGTTTGATATTGTCCGCTCCTAATATTCTCAAGTATTTGTAATTTTCCTTTATTTTTTACTCGTTTGATAGTGTTCGCTCCTAATATTCTCAAGTATTTGTAATTTTCCTTTATTTTTTACTCGTTTGATAGTGTCCGCTCCTAATATTCTCTAGTATTTGTAATTTTCCTTGATTTTTTACTCGTTTGATAGTGTCCGCTCCTAACATTCTCATGTATTTGTAATTTTCCTGGATTTTTTACTCGTTTGATATTGTCCGCTCCTACTATTCTCAAGTATTTGTAATTTTCCTTTATTTTTTAGTCGTTTGATAGTGTCCGCTCCTAATATTCTCTAGTATTTGTAATTTTCCTTTATTTTTTACTCGTTTGATAGTGTCCGCTCCTAACATTCTCAAGTATTTGTAATTTTCCTGGATTTTTTACTCGTTGGTTATTGTCCGCTCCTAATATTCTCTAGTATTTTTAATTTTCTTCTATTTTTTAGTCGTTTGATAGTGTCTGCTCCTAATATTTTCAAGTATTTGTAATTTTCCTTTATTTTTTAGTCGTTTGATAGTGTTTGCTCCTAATATTCTCAAGTATTTGTAATTTACCTTTATTTTTTAGTCGTTTGATAGTGTTTGCTCCTAATATTCTCAAGTATTTGTAATTTTCCTTGATTTTTTAGTCGTTTGATATTGTCCGCTCCTAATATTCTCAAGTATTTGTAATTTTCCTTTATTTTTTAGTCGTTTGATATTGTCCGCTCCTAATATTCTCAAGTATTTGTAATTTTCCTTTATTTTTTAGTCGTTTGATAGTGTCCGCTCCTAATATTCTCTAGTATTTGTAATTTTCCTTTATTTTTTACTCGTTTGATAGTGTCCGCTCCTAATATTCTCAAGTATTTGTAATTTTCCTTTATTTTTTAGTCGTTTGATATTGTTCGCTCCTAATATTCTCAAGTATTTGTAATTTTCCTTTATTTTTTAGTCGTTTGATAGTGTCCGCTCCTAATATTCTCTAGTATTTGTAATTTTCCTTTATTTTTTAGTCCTTTGATATTGTCCGCTCCTAATATTCTCAAGTATTTGTAATTTTCCTTTATTTTTTAGTCGTTTGATATTGTTCGCTCCTAATATTCTTTAGTATTTGTAATTTTCCTTTATTTTTTATTCGTTTGATATTGTCCGCTCCTAATATTCTCTAGTATTTGTAATTTTCCTTTATTTTTTAGTCGTTTGATAGTGTCCGCTCCTAATATTCTCAAGTATTTGTAATTTTCCTTGATTTTTTAGTTGTTTGATATTGTCCGCTCCTAATATTCTCTAGTATTTGTAATTTTCCTTTATTTTTTAGTCGTTTGATATTGTCCGCTCCTAATATTCTCAAGTATTTGTAATTTTCCTTTATTTTTTAGTCGTTTGATAGTGTCCGCTCCTAATATTCTCTAGTATTTGTAATTTTCCTTTATTTTTTAGTCGTTTGATAGTGTCCGCTCCTAATATTCTCAAGTATTTGTAATTTTCCTGGATTTTTTACTCGTTTGATATTGTCCGCTTCTAATATTCTGTAGTATTTGTAATTATCCTTTATTTTTTAGTCGTTTGATAGTGTCCGCTCCTAATATTCTCTAGTATTTGTAATTTTCCTTTATTTTTTAGTCTTTTGATAGTGTCCGCTCCTAAAATTCTCTAGTATTTGTAATTTTCCTTTTACAAGCTTTTTTGATTTGGCACTTCATTTCCTTCCATTGTTTTTCTTTTTTCACTCTTCTTTATGGGTATTTAACATTTTTTCGGCTAAATTCTGTTTTTATATCCTGGCTGTATATTGATATTGTATCAATTGTGTATACGTTCTGTACAAAGAATCTTTTTTTAAAAAGTTGATGAGAGAAGATTGTAAAAGGAGAGGTACTCAAGAAGGCATATCAAACAAATAATAACGATGAAAAAGGTTGTTTGTTTGTTTTAGTTTTATGGCATATCAACCTTTGTGGGTTATTTAATGCTAAATTCATTTTTGTTCATTAATCAGTTTTATTTCTAAAAATTCGGTTTAGCATAAGTAAACAGTTTAATTGTCAAAAACATTTCTATTTTAAGCTGTTTAGTTTACTCAAACAGTTCTAATGCAACCAATTTAGTTTAGTATAAATATAGTTTTTGTTTACTCACAGTTAAATTTCAAAACAGTTCTATTTCAAACAATTCAGTTCAGCGTAAGTACAGTTTCAGAGTCAAAAACAGTTCTATTTCAAGCAATTCAGTTTAGCAAAAGTACGCAGTTTGAATATCAGAACAGTTCTATTTCAAGTAATTTAGTTTAGCATAAGTACGCAGATTAGTTCTATTTAACTCATAGATAGGGGCTACCACTCCAAGCCAGAGTGGATCTGGGAGCGATAGCAATGAAAGGATGCTACACATTCTACAAAGCTCCAGCATCAGTAGAACCTCACGATGAGATTGTTTAGTGTCATATATAGGACACTTTTTGACGGGCGTCTTACCCCTCAGCAGAGGTGTTGTCGGTGTATTCTACAGCTCCAGCCGACTGGGCAAAATGAGGAAAAAATCACTGGAATAAGTGTATTAAACACCTAGAGGGCAACTTTTTAAAATGAAAATTAACGTTTTATTCATCGTTCCTCTCTGTCGGGGCAAATAAAGTCTTGATATATTTTGAACACACCTCGTATATAGAGGGTGTTTAAGAAAAATTGCTATCATTTTGTAATCTTGTAACTCAACCAATTCTTGCTTAAACGATCTCATATTTTAACAGTCCAGTCGGCTGAGGCTGTAAAATACACCGACTGCATTTCTACAGAGGAGTAAAACTTCCCCAGCGAGTGTCCTCAATATGACGCTAAACAATCTGATGGTTAGGCTCTATAAATGCTTGAGCTTTGGGGACTCTAGGTTACACCTTCATTACCATCGCTTCCAGGTCCACTCTGGCCTGGAGTGGTACCCCTTGATAGCTTCCGATTTATGGGTCAAATAGAATTGTTTGACATTTAAACTGAGTGCAAACAAATGATTTATGCTAAACTGAATTGCTTGAAATAGAACTGTTAGACATTTAATTGTGTGAACAAATAACTGATGTTAATTGAATTGTTAGTGATACATAGCAATACATGGAACCATTTAACTTTGTTGACTTCAGCTAAATTGAATCTTTAGAAATAGACCCGTTTGATCATTTAACTGTCTGTATCTAAAAATGTGTTTATAAATTATATATTTAGTACATATGTAAAAGCAGGATTTGGCATTAAATAACCAACAATGGTTGATATGCCAGAAAACTAAACCATCAAATTTTAATGTGTTCAAACAACTAAAAATTCCAAGTTGAATATTTAATGTGTAAACGCCTATTGTTTTCCAGTGAATAGCATTTCTATACATGAAAAGAAAAAAAACAAAAACATTGAATATAAAATTTTGAGTTGTTTCTACATGTGCTATTAAAATTTGAGGTCATTTGAACGAGAGTTGGTCAGATTATTTGATTACCAAACGATATCAATTTTTCTGAAACAGTCTGCACACACACACACACACGTTGACATTATCAGAGCAGTTAATATGTAATGTATCTTCTGAATTATGGTTTAATGTAAAAACCGAAACGTTGAACGTTGGTTAATAATTGAATTATTAATAAAATCATCCTCTGAATACCTTGATATATATATATACTGTTGAATATGTTTCGATTTTCACTGATATCTATAGTGTGGTACAAAAATGATATCTTTATCAATAATAACATTTTCTAATTAAGTACAATAATGATTTTTCGAATTTGATAAATTGTTATTTACCATCCTACACATCACCATTAATACGCCTGTAAAAAAAATCTGTCAACTATAGTATAATGATGTTTTCTATTGTGAAATATTGAATACCATATTACTTCTGATTCTCTCTCTCTCTCTCTCTCTCTCTCTCTCTCTCTCTCTCTCTCTCTCTCTCTTATATATATATATATATATATGAGAGGAAATGAAATCACTTCTTCAGAAAGGGAGAAGAATTAAAGAATTAAAAAAATGACATGCGTAGTAAGATTTCCATTTACAACCGACCTTCCGAGCAATGTTTTAAAAACAGCTTCTGTTTTTTGAAAAAGATTTCTTTTTAACATTTTGCAGAAATTTCAAACAAAAATTTGTTTCATCCTCTTCCAAAATGATGAATAGAAGATGTTCACGCATGCGCAAGTGTTTTTCCCGGTTATTATGTCTTGGCGGGAAAAACATCGACAATGATTGTCGGAGAAGGCTAGTCTTTCGAGAGAGAGAGAAAGAGTTGTCATGGTAACCATTTGCGATGACAATTCATGTGGGCGGTGGCTTTCAGTTGCTTGTCTTCGGGAATTTATGAAGCGTTGATAACACTGGACATAAATGATTAGACGTTGTTGTACTCGACTTAATACAGAGTACACAACCCACACAAGCACGTTTACGATGCACACAGACGAGAAACCATCCCTATTGTTAGGGCTTAGAATACGCTGACTGTATCCTCTGCAAAAGGGGCAAGACACTTTCACCCCTAGAAAGGGGTATGCTGGGTGTAACTCAAAACTGAATCTGATAGTGAGGCTCCATTTCTGGAGATCTGGGTAGTATGGGATATCTCTTCATTGACATTACTTCTAGTTCTATTCTTAGGGTCCCATTTATGGATCAAATAGATCTGTTTAAAAATTATTCGTATTCGATAGGATCGTAAGCAAAAAAATGAAAGAAAAACCTCTTGAGAAACGAGGCAAATATGTAAATATAAATATATAATGAATGCGATTCCCTAACTTCTATCACCTTACATATATATTATACACATGAGATGAAAGTGAATAGTTTATTTTTGATTCGTTTGCACACAGTTAAATTGTTTCAAGTATATCAAATTATTCAATAGTTTTATTTAACCAATAGATGGGGACCTCACTGGTACTAACCCTTCGGATCAGAGTGGACCTGGTAGTACTGAAAATGAAAGGGTACTTCACATTGCCCAAAGCTTCGGCACTAGAGCCTCACCATCAGATGCAATTTAGTGTCATATCCAGGACAATTTTGGGGAGGGGATCTTACTCATCGGCAGAGATGCAGTCGGCGTATTCTACGGCCGTAGCCAATTGGTTTGACGCATTCCTGAAATTGAAGAGATAAATCTCATGCTGTACTCGTCTGACTGGTCGGCTGTGTGCTGTGGTGTTTCGGTTAGTGTTTACAGTTAGTACATCAACTGTTGGAAAAAACGTCTAGTGTCACGTTAATACAATAATCTCTGTGTTGATTTGTTAAATATGCTCACCAAACATGAGTTTAATTTGGAAATGTTTGTGACAGTCTGCTGAGGTAACAGTGAGTGGTATATATTCTTGTTAGAAGTGCCGTTATTCTGGCTGACCACTCTGCGGTAAATATTTGGATTTTAGACCTCCTACCTAGGAAGCAGCGTCTCATCAACCGAAAAAGACATCGACACACGGCTAACGAAAGCATGGACAGCTATCGATAGGCTCTCGTTCATATGGAAATCAGACCTGACCGATAAACTGAAACGCAATTTCTCCCAGGCAGTGGTCGTATAGATACTGCTATATGGATGCACTACTTGGACGCTAACTAAACGGCTGAAGAAGAAGCTAGACGGCAATTACACAAGAATGCTGCGAGCAATATTGAACAAGTCCTGGTGGCAACACCCCACAAGGCCTCAACTATATGGCCACCTACCTCCCGTCACGAAAACTATACAAGTTAGACGAACCAGACATGCAGGTCACTGCTGGAGAAGCTGGGACGAACTCATCAGTGATGTACTCCTATGGACCCCTGCATATGGCCAAGCAAAAGCAGGACGACCAGCTCGAACTTACATACAGCAGCTATGTGAGGATACGGGAAGTAGCCCTGAAGACCTGCCAGAAGCGATGAATGATTGGGAGAAGTGGTGAGAGAGGGTCAGGGATATCCGTGCTAGCGGCACAACATCATGATGATGATAAGTCGCTCCTAGTTTTGTTGAGATTTTTTCAGGCTTTGAAAGGTCGGCATGTACGCCGCAATTTACAGTATATAAAGATATCAATTAGTATATAAAAGCCTACATTCCCGCTCAGGTACTTCCAATTCACCAATCTGTACATATGGACAGACTCCAACCAAAATAAGATAAAAACGCCTTGTTCCTTGTTTGTGATTTCTCTAAATTTTTCTTTTACTGAATTTTAAAATCGTTTTAATTCAAAACATGTTCACAGCCGATATACTTATAAAATAAAGTGATGATGTGAAGACGCTTAGATGACTAACTACGTCTAGACTGCTGTCCAGCCGTCTAGACTTCGTCAGTACTGTCTAACCAACAATCTCCACACATTTTGATATTAAGAGTTGGACAAAAAATAAAATTGTGAAAGGGCAACACTTTTTATATTCTTTAGACCGAGCTCCTTGGGATTTTTTCATTTTTCCTTAACTATAAAATCACCTTAAGAATTAAGCTCGTGGAGGATAGTAAAAGAAAGACGGTGACATAAATATACAATGTCAAAAGAGGTGTTTTAAACGTACTTCGACCAATGGAAAACTCACTGGAATAAATGTGCTAAATGCCAAAAGATTTATTTTGAATAAATTGACATCTTGTCTATTATGAATATCTGCCTTAGTAAAAACTGATTTAGTGTTGATACATTTTAAATATAACTTGTGTATGTGTGTGTATGTACGCGCGTGTGTGTGTGTGTGTGTGCGTATATATATATATATATATATATATATATATACTTCAAGTTGTCTTTATTTTTAATCATTAAGTGAATCTATTTTGTTAAAGTAACTTCATCCAACTAATCTCAGTTAAGATCAGTTTTACTGAAAGAGGAAACACGTCACAGTTGTTAGATAATATATATATATATATATATATATATATATATGTATATATATTATCTAACAACTATGACGTGTTTATATATATATATATATATATATATTGGAGCACATACACACACACGCGTGCACGCGCACACACTGGCCTAGTCAGGTGGGGCTTCAGAATACACCGATTGCATCTCTGCAGAGTGGTAAGACCCCACCCCTAACGAGTGTCCTAAATAAGACATTAAACAATTTGATGGTGAGGCTCCACTAAACAATTTGATGGTGAGGCTCCATAATGCTGAATTGTTTGAAATAGAACTGTTTTGACATTTAAACTGTGTACTTATGCTAAACTGAATTGTTTTAAATAGGACTTTTTTTACATTTAAGTACGTGTAAACAAAAAAAAAAAAAAACTGTATGTATGCGAAACTGAATTGTTTGAAATAGAATTGTTTATGCGTTTCGAAATGGATTTGGCACTAAAAATCCTACAATGGTTGATATACTGTAATATAATGGCCGTGGGATTTCGGCGCATGTGTTAGGTGCAACACGAGCGCAGGTGTTCACGCGCCCGCGCGGGGAGGATGTGTCATTCAGAGATGTCAAAATAAAAATCCCAGATTTGACCAGGAGATGTGAATGACGTCATGCACCGGAAGAGCGCGCGGAGGATTTTGGGGATTTTGAAAAAAGTCAGTTGAGTCCTGCCTCGAAAGAAAACGGTTGACTTTCGCTTGCTCACCGAAGCCAGGCCAGTGGCCTTGTGGCAGGTGCTACACGTGTTTGGGGGGGGGGTTCAGATGGAAAAGCCAACATAGAAAGATTGTACCTCTCTCCTTATGTCGAAAAACCTTAAACTCAAAGGTAATAAAAAGCTTCGTACCTGAACTAAGAAGTCGTAAGTGTTTTTCGTGTTTCGGGATTCCTATGTTCTATGTATATATGTTATGAACATTCTATGTACGTTTCACATATTCATGTATGGGTATGTTACAATACCATAAAATCAAACTAAACCAAACAAATGTCTTATGCTTAACTGAATTGCTTGAAATAGAACTGTTTGATCATTTAACTGTGTGTAAAAAACAAAAACAAACAAAAACTGATGTTTAATTGAATTTTTAATTTATGTTTAATTGAATGGTAATACTTAAAAACATTTAACTGTGTGCAAAAAATGAGTTCAGTTTTGTTTAAAAATGTTATCTACATCATGTGTTTAGAAATAATATCTAACATATATGTATTACAAGAATTTGGCAGTAAATATACCTATAATGGTTAATATGTCATAAAACCAAGCCAAACCAAGTACACACTCACGAGAGTTATTCAATAAGCCTGGCACAGATTTTTGTATGAAAATTCTTCTGGAAATCAGACCTGACTGATAAAATGAAACGCAGTTTCTTCCAAGCAGCGGTCGTGTCGATACTGCTATATGGATGCACTTCATGGATGCTAACTAAACGTTTGGAGAAAAAGCTTGACGGCAACTACACAAGAATGCTGCGATCAATATTGAACAAGTCCTGGAGGCAGCACCCCACAAAGCAGCAGCTATACGGTCATTTACCACCCATCACGAAAACTATCCAAGTTAGACGAACCAGACTTGCAGGACACTGCTGGATAAGTAGGGACGAGCTCATAAGTGATGTACTCCTGTGGATCCCTTCACGTTTGACCCATAGATAGGACCGTAAATGATGCTAGGGTTTGACATGATTTGATCAGGCTTCTCCGACGGCCCGTTTAGTCCAGTAAGGAATAAAAGGGAGCCTTGCAAGTCATTTGACCCTTTCAATTTCCGGTTCAAGTGCTGCTCGGCCACTAGGATTCCATTCTCAAGCATTATTGGTCGTCACTCACGGCCAACAGGTAGCCTCGATGTGAGGGAGGTCTTACTCCTCTTTAAATGAACAGTCACCGTATTCTACAGCCCTATCCCACAAGGCGGTAAATAAGAAAGAAAATGCTCATCAACATTAATAATAACAATGATATCCTCATGAACAATACATTTATATTCATTTTCTCTTTCTCCTTTTTTGTTTTTTTCCCCAAAATATTTTATCTTTGTTTTTATCATCTACCGTTATATCACTTAGAAATCCAATAAATTTTAAACATCATTCCACGTGCCAACTGCGTGATATTTTTAAAAAATAAGAACGCTGAATTTACTGTTATGAATCTTTCTTTACATACACTTTATTTTCATCAAACATCCACCGCTATTTTAACAATACTTCTTACGAATTTAAAGCCCTAAAGAAGGTTATTATAACTGAAACGTTTAACGTCGACTTTCATAATAAATTCATCAAATTTGGATTACTTTTTTTTTTTTCTACTTTTCTTCATACTGTCGGAATCAATTTCCTTATTTACTTCCATAATGGACAGTGTAAAATAATAGATAAATGTAGCGCTAACATAATATTGCAAAACTTTTGACTCACCTCACACACACACACACACACACACACACACACACATATATATATTTATGAAAAGATGAAAGAAAATGTTAATCAAAGCAATTAATAAAGATCTAATGTTGCTTGTTTCTTTTATCTTAATATTAAGAATCTGAAACTTTTATTCTTTTTCTTTCTTTTCAACAATTAATGTTGTATAATATACACCTGTTAACATTGCTGAGGAGAACTCGGAAAAATCCGTTAAATAAGTAAATGATATTTTCTTATATAATCATATCTTATTTAAAAAAAGCATTCCTTTGAAAATCATAAGTAAAACAACGTGACTGAATAAAACTTTTACGAGGGTGGATTTAGAGGTTCATATAATGACGTCATGTCTGCTGGTGATAACTTTTTTGACCAGTGGAATTCAAGCACTGCAACAGCAATGGAAGAAGTACGAGGACCACAAGGGGAGTATATGTTGAAAAATAAACCTCATTTTGTCATATGAGAGGATCTTGGTCAGCCTATGAACTTTTCAACCAATCCTCATAATCAAACGAATGTATCTGTAACTCGTTTAAATAGTACCTCTACTGCTCTTAAACAAGGATGGCTTTGACATTAAATAACCTGCGAAGTTTGATATACTATTAAACTACTGCTTCTAAGATTTGTTCAAAACAGCACGCAGATCATCTAGTTTTTTCTCTCATCTTTTCGATCAAGTCCAAGTGGTGTTGTCATACAGTAGTACTGACAAAGGAGGCGTTCGTTATGGATACTGTTGATGAAAATGGACGAGGTCATACGATTTCAACTCCTGGGCGAGACTTTGCTTTTTACATAGCGCTAATACTCTTGGGAAAAGTATGAATCCAATTATTCTCCTTCCAGCTATTGGTAAACAGTAGGGCAGACAGGGCTCTTTAACCTTGGTATGGCAATTGGTTCTAACCTATTAAACTTTGCTAAAATATTGACCTAGTACTGCATCCTGCTTGTGTATAGGGGTAGGTATATATATACAGTAGTACTGACACAGCTATACCTTGGAAGAATTTCCGTTTTATTTACCAGAGAGATCAGATTTCCATATAGATAATAAGTTGACAATAGCACATCATGCTTTACCTATGTGTATGTTGACATCGCTTTCCGTAGATTAGATAATGCTGCCAAAGTATGTAAAATGGTTTACTAATTTTAGAGGTTTGCGCCCTTTATATCGCCAACAATGGGTTTAATAGCAACACTGCTGTTCTTTTATAAGGATGATTGAGTCACTAAATAACCTACGTAGGTAGATATACAATCAAAGAGAGAAACCAAACTAAACGAAATCAGAGGTTTGCTATTTAATGAAGAGATGTTACTGTCTTGATTAAAACACATGAATGCTATTTCATCTGAGTTCTTGTAGAGACCAAGGTCTCTTGCTTCTCGCTTCAAGATGCATAGTAGAGATTCGGCTTGAGCAGATGTCTTCATAAGAAGAGTTCTATCATTTGCGTTGTATGGATCAGTTTCTGCGGGATGTCGTCTGCTTCTTGCCTTTTACTTTCTTTCATTAGATCAATTGACGCTTGTTTTGGTGGGTTGTGTTTTATGGTATATCAACCCTTGTAGATTATTTAATGCCAAATCCTTTACACACACACACACACACACACACATATATATATATATATATGTATTATGAATGCAGCGAGCAATATTGAACAAATCCTGGCGGCAATAATAAACTCCCACAAGAAAAACGTCTCAGTAATAAATAATTATCATATTAATGGGTTGCATCTATTTTGAGAAACCTTGTATTATCATATTTACCCAACCCCTCCACTCGGGCAGGATATGACACAAAGTCGATTTTTAAGCGGAGTTTAACAGGTTTGAATTCAGAGTTTTCCTTCTCCTAGATTAGTTGATTCACCAAGGCTGAAGAATTCAGTCTGTCCTACTATTTACCCATAGCTGGGTAAATAGGGCACCTTGTATTATGGGGTATCAGCCTTCTTCCTCACTCCACTATTGATCTCTAGCCTTCTTCCAGGTTTGTAAAACATGGAGAGGAATTGGCCTTACTCTGTCGTACCGAACCATTGAGAGTTGACAAATAAGATAGGTTCAACTTGATCGTCTCTTCGACTGAGGCATGAGAGAATGCCCTTCAATTTTACCCAGGAGTAAACGACTGTTTACTTTCCGAACAAACCTCATAACAACTCTCAAAGATGCAAGTGACGACGTTGTAATAATATCTCGTCGTAAACATAAATGCTGGACTTGTAATTATTGCCATCGTAGCACAGGTAGTATCGACTCAACCACAGACAATGAAGATTCATCAATAAATGGTTCGTTAGGTAAGCCCGTAAACCTGCAGTGAAATCAATCCTTACCGCGTATCCTAAATATTCATTACGAAGATTTCAATCATACATCTTAGATGCATCAGGGAGGTCTTCAGTGATGCGCTGTCTTCATTGCCGATTTCGGGTTATTTCTGCATCATATCAGCTCCGACAGTAACCCCGGCTTGACTCTAAAAGAGCCAAGCCGCCTCCGTGATCGCGACGTGCTACGCTCGTGCCTCTACCAAAGCAAAGAAAAAATAAATAAAAAGCCGGACTTCGGCCGTTCTTATAGACATCTGTCTTTTAGTAAACAGCCAATGAAAACAGGGCATTCCACACTACTCTGCTATATAGTACCATCTTTACCTCATCCGGTTTCTCCCTGCTACTTCCGGAATCGGTACCGAGGTAAGATGTTATTTTAATACTAAGATAAGATAATCTAGCAAGTATTAATATATTTACATTTAATGGGGTGCCTTTCTTTTGAATAGTGCTTAGCAAGTTTCGTAAATCATTACTTGTGCAATGAATTTGGTTTGGTTTGGTTTTATGGCACATCAACCATTGTAGGTTATTTAATGCCAAATCCATTTTTATACCTATAAACAGTTCTATTTAAAAAAAAAACCCAGCATAATATAAGAATAGTTTTTTATTCACACACGGTTAAATATCAAAATAGTTCAATTTCAAACAATTCAATTTAGAATACAAAAACAGTCCCATTTCAAATAATTCACTTTAGTATAAATACGCAGTTTAAATGTCAAAACACTTATATTTTAAGCAATTCAGTTTAGCATAAGTACACAGCTTAGTTCTATTTGACCCATAGATAGGACTCTATCAGGTGCTACCACTCTGGGTCAGAGTAGATCTGGGAGCGATGGCAATGAAGGGGTACTCCGCATCCTCTAAAGCTCCAACATTACTGGAACCTCACCATCAGATTGTTTACTGTCATATCTAGGACAATCGTTGGAGAAGGGTTTACCTCTGTGCAGAGATGCAGTCAGTATATTTTACAGCTCCAGCAGACTGAGCAACTTGTGCAATGAGATGGATCCTTACAGAATGTTCAAAATTCGTGACCTAAACTAATCATATTTACCAACCCCTCCGCTCGGGCTGGATGTGACACAAGGTCAATTTCTAAGCGAAGTTTAACGGGTTTGAATTCAGAGTTTTCCTTCTCCTAGACTAAATGCCTCACCAAAGCTGAAGAACCTAGTCTGTCCTACTATTTACCCATAGCTGGAGGGAGAATAATTGGATTCATACCTTTCCCAAGGGTATTAGTGCTATGTGAAATGCAATTAGTCTCGTCCAGGATTTAAACTCGTGTTGCCGTGTCCATTTCCTACGACGGTAACCATTACACTACGGGCACCTCCTAAACAAATAGTCTCCAACATCTTTTCGTAATACAAACCCTAGATATTACTTGAAAACTTTATGGCTCCGTGCAGATACTAGATGCCATCTAGAGGACTTACAAAGAGCGATGGCTGATAGAGTCGGATGGTGAGAGAGTCAAGGGAATCTGAGTTGCTAGTACGTCTTCATTACAATGATAATATACACCTATTGGGTTTCTTTGTGCTAAGGAAGATATTTAGTTGAATTCTCTCTCGCTAAGGACAAATATTAGAATTATATATGCGTGAGATACTTACAATAAACTCAACAGAAGGAAAGACGAGATACGCATTTGTACATACAAGAAAGTTAACTTTTTCTATACTTAATATACCTACCAGTGGTACAAAAAAGAAAGTCTACACAAAAGTGTCCCAACAGCTAGAAATAGACACATATTGTGAAGGAAATCATGAACCAGCAGTATGTAGAGTGGGTACAAAAATAGAAAAAGACTTACTTGACAAGTGTGGTTAATATCGGTATGTGACTCCAGTGCTTTCTGGTAGGATAAGAGACAACATCTACATTGTTTGAAGAACAGAGTACAACAGAGATTGAGAAAGGGTTTCTGAATGTCATGTGACACTTCACAAGGAACTAACGAACAAGCCCATTCTCTTAGAGAGAGATAATTATTTATTATCTCCCTACAAAACTTTAAATTTTCCTTTATTAGACATTATACCATTTCATAAAAGAATAACAAAATTAAAGTGGAATCCCAGAGAATTTCATGAAAAATCTGATATTGGAT
>OY757934.1:44442256-44464756 GCA_963585895.1 Sepioteuthis lessoniana
TTTCCGAAGGGCATTAGCACGAAATGAAACGCAAACAGCTTGTTTACGATTTGAACTCGGTTCGCTGAGTTCATTACTTACTGCATCTTTTCTGGAATTGCCCGTCGCTTGATTATAAAATTTTCTGATGCCAAACAGAAATAGATACTGGTGTTGTATTCAACTTGATAAGTAAAAGTAAAGTTGGCGACCGTAGTCGAGGGTGACCAGAAAGCTCCCTTTTCAATAGCTACTACACCGTGGTGTAGGGGAGGGTGCTACTCCTTTCCCTGGATTGCTCCACTTTACTCTTGATACGTACCTTATATCGCTGAGTGTTAAGCAAGGAGTCATTAAGTACCATTTTTGAAGTCTGTGGTATGACGCAACCTGGGATTGCACCCAGGTCTCCCGGACCATTAGTGAACACTCACTCATTAGGCCACCTGACCGATAAAATGAAACGCAATTTCTTCCAGGCAGCGGTCGTATCGATACTGCTATATGGATGCACTACTTGGACGCTAACTAAACCGCTGGCGAAGAACTCGACAGCAATTACACAAGAATGTTGCGAGCAATATTGAACAAGTCCAGGCAGCAACACCCCACAAGGCACCAACTATATGGCCACCTGCCTCCCATCACGAAAACTATTCACATTAGACGAACCAGACATGCAGGACACTGCTGGAGAAGCAAGGACGACCTCATAAGAGATGTACTCCTATGGACCCCTGCATATGGCCAAGCAAAAGCAGGACGACCAGCTCGAACATACATACAGCAGCTATGTGAGGATACGGGATGTTACCTGAAGGCCTGCCAGAGGCGATGAACGATAGGGAGAAATGGCGAGAGAGGGTCAGGGATATCCGTGCTAGCGGCACGACAAGATGATGATGATGATGATGGATTGTTCCAGTGACATATTAGTAATAGAATTTTTGTTTATTCATTTTAAACATGAACAAGTGAATGCAAGTGTTTATTTAAGCCCTAAATTATTTTTGCAGATAAATAATCTTATCTGAATAACCATCTTATTGTCTTGCAATATGATAGTTCTTGATATACGTACGATCTGATTAAATATCATTTGGTAATACTTATTTCCTAATACCACATCATTGGAATTCTGTAACTAAAATTAGAATTGCTCTTTCTCTCTCTCTCTCTCTCTCTCTCTCTCCTACACACACACACATGCACAAACTAACACACACACATATACACACACAAATATGCGTTTGGTATTACCAAATAGTATATACATGTATATATATATATATATATATATATATACGCACAGACACACACACACATATATATATCAGTAAATGATGGAAAAGAATCCAGTTGTATGTAGAAAAATTGACCGAGTAGTCCGTAAGTGATGAATTTTTTATGCGGGAAAGTCGACGCGATGACGTGTTGAAAGAATAACGATGGATGTTCTTTCTTTGTTTACATATTTCCTCCATTATTTCCTGTATTTTATTAAACATCCATCATTATTCCTTCAACACTTGATGTCCCCTTTAAAGTCCTGATGATGGTATATTAATATCGAAAAGTTATAGCGTCTACTTTCCTTTTTAATAAATTCATCACTTTTGGACTAATCTGTCAATTTTTCTCCACACACACACACACACACATATATATATATATATAATTTGGTAATATACAAACAATTAATAATGAGGTTTCCTATATTTATAAATAACGAGTATTCATTATCTGTGTTTGAGCATATATATAAGGACAGCGAATTCAGAGTCAGCAGTGCTTTGTTACGGTCATTATCTTTCCTCTGCTGCTTTGATGATCACGTAGGCGAGAAAACGACAGTTATCAAGCGCTGTTGACTATGTCTAAATATCTTAAAGCGCGCACACACACACACACACTTAAAAACGCACACAGACACCCCTATACATACGCACACATAACTGATATATATATATATATATATATATATATATATATAGTAGAGTTTTATGGTTCTCACTAACTTGGGGAGTTAATGGAGGACCAAAAAGAGTAAGTAAAGTTGGTGACCGTAGTCGAGGGTTACCTGAAGGCTCCCTTTTCAATAGCTACCAAATGGAGGTGAAGGAGAGGGCGCTGCTCATTTCCCTGAATTGCTACACTTTACCCTAAGTACGTACCTTAGAATGCTTAGTGTTAAGCAAGGAAGTATTTAGTACCATTTTTTGAGTCTTTAGTATGACTCGACCAGGGATTGAACCCAAGTCTCTCGTTTCAATACTACCCACAAGACCTATATACGTATATTACATGGTAGTGTCTGTGTCACAGATACTACTATGTAATATATATATATATATATATATATATATATTAAACTGGTATATATCTATATTGTTGGTTACAGAGTGTCGATTCTATAGAGGTTGATAATACGGCCACCTGCCTCCTATCACGAAAACGATTCAAGTTAGACGAACCAGACATGCAGGACACTGCTGGAGAAGCAGGGACGAACTCATAAGAGATGTACTCTTATGGACCCCCACACATGGCCGTACGAAGGCAGGACGACCAGCACGAACATACATTAAGCAGCTATGTGAGGATTCGGGATGTAGTCCTGAAGACCTGCCTAGGGCGATGAACGATTGGGAGGAGTGGTGAGAGAGAGCCAGAGATATCCGTGCTACCAGTACGAGATGATGATGATGATGATGAAATAATACCCATTTTGATTGTATAATGTTCAACGCACTCTACTAAAATCCCGTTATGTTTTGTTTTGAAGAAAACCTTTTTTAGAAATTTGTTCGGAGTGGGCGATACTATAGTGGAGCGTAAGGGTTGTATGAATTTATTCTTTTTTATGGATATAAGAATGAAATGAACTGAAGAGATCTCGGTTATTCTACTTGGGTAAGAGCCATTGTACCAAGTCACATCTTACCATAAAATTATCAACCAATGTAGGTATTTACCCGATCCTTCTGTCACGGGCCGGATGCTACATAACGTTAATTTCTTAGCGGTGTACTTCTGGGTTGGAATTGAGACTTTCTTTTCTCCTCATCTGGTTGTTTTAGCTGGAGAACCCAGTTTGTTGGGTGTAGAGGATGGGACTCGTCAATTTTCAACAGACATAAGCGCCAAGTGAAAAGCAAACTGCTTCAGTCAGAATTTGAACTCCGATCGCCGATTCCGTTTCCTACGACGATAACCGTTACTCTAAGCACATCTCCAATTATAAAACAATGGAAGGGAAAGAAAACTGCTGATATATTTGAATCGTCTTAATCGCTGTGATGACCTATAATCTGATTGGGTTTATCGATATCAAATAAGAATGGATTAATTTCTCCGTCTCTGTGGTAGTTTTTGAGTCAAATGATATTGTGACTGATAAGTCATTGAACGATTCCTACCGTAGAGTCTGCCTTGTGGTTGTGACGATAACCCATCATATTCAAAGGTCGGTCTACCCCAGAGGAGGTGCTTAGAATACGCTACCTATATCCCTTGCATAGGGGTAAGATCCCCTAAATAGATTTTACGGTGAAGCTCCAGTTCTGGAAATCTGAGTACCTTTTCATTTCTATTACCCCTAGCTCCACTCTGCCCGGAGTGGTAGTACCTGTTAGACTGCTATCGATGGGTCAAATATATCTGTTTGAAAACCATTCTTATTCATAAGAATACTTGATTTGAAGCTATAATTGTTTACTAAGGATTATTATTATTAGTTACTTGAAACCATATAAGTGTGTGCAAATTATTTGTATTAGATAGGAATACTTGAAATCATAACTGTGTGCAAATTATTTGTATTTGATAGGAATACTTGAAACCATATAACTGTTTGCAAATTATTTGTATTAGATAGGAATACTTGAAATCATATAACTGTGCAAATTATTTGTATTAGATAGGAATACTTAAAATCATATAACTATGAGCGATAACCTTTTAAGAAACAAGTACACACAAAAAATGAAAATGTAAGTGTACAACAAAAAATATTCTCTAATATCTAGTGATGAAATAACCCTAATCGTGTTGATATGCCATTAAAATCAATCAATCTCATTAGGGGGGGTCATATTTAGAATGTTACCGGGAGGAAGATTTCCAACCATTTGGAATATTGGCGAAACACTATCTTTTTATCTTACAACACAGATTACGTATCATACTCGAGCTAGCTTAAGATTTATCGTTTGGCCTGGTGGTTAGAGTATTCGCTAATCGTCCGGGAGACCCGGGTTCTGTCCCAGGTCACGTATTACCAAAGACTTTAAAAATGGTACTTGATACCTCCTTGCTTAATTCTCAGCAATATAAGGAACGTATCAAGGGTAAAGTAGAGCAACCCAGGGAAAGGAGTTGCTCTCTCCCCTACATCTCAGTGTAGTAGCTATTGAAAAGGGAGCCTTCTGGTAGCCCTCGACTAAACGGAGACAACTTTACTTTACTATACTTTATATTTTCAACGTTCCATTGTTTATAATAATCATTTATTTTCACACAATTAAATAGTTTCAAGTCTTCCTATCAAATACAAATAAATTACACACAGTTGTACAGTATAAAGTATTCCACTAAAATACAAATAATTTGCTCATTGTCATATGGTATCATGTATTCCTATCAAATACAAATAATTTGTTCACACTCGTGTGGTATCAAGGATTCCTATCAAATAGATAATTACTTCACAGTTGGATGGTATCAAGTATTCTTATCTAATACAAATAAATTGCACAGTTAAATATCAAGTATTTCTAACACAAGAAATTTGCACTGTTATCTGGTTTCAAGTATTTCTATCTTATACTAATAATTTATGCACAGTTATATGGTTTCAAGTAATTATTCTCATTTAATAAAAAATAATTATTTGTTTACACACAATTAAACGGTTTCAAGAGTTCCTCTGTAATACTAATTATTTTCCAGCAGATTTATTTGACCCATTGATGGAACCCTAAAAGTTACAACCACTCTGAGTCAGAGTGGACCTGGGAGTAATGCCAATCAATGACTGACCCCACACTCTCCAGATATCTAGAACTGAAGCCTCACCATCAGATAAAGTTTAATGCCATAACCAGGACTGTAGAAGTGACAAATTAAGAAAAAAAAAACTAATCTGAGATATCCTTTAACTATAGACAAAAGTATAAAAACAACTTCTTTTAGTATTAAATAAGAGGATCCGTTCGAAAAATCCAATTGAATAAGAAAAAAGATATTGTAGAAGCAAAATTTCCATCAATTAAATCAACTTGTTTTCTATCTATTTAATATCATAATTGATTTTACAATTATTTTTGCCATGTCAGCATCATCTGCAGGGTGTATATGTATGTGTTGTGTGTGTGTGTGTGTGGGGGGGGTTTAGACCCCCATCCAAAGGAGTATGACATCAAACTTCATCGAAAGTGAGTTTAACAATAATTATCTCCAATTATATATCCTTGGCCTAGTTAGTATAGTGTTCCCCAATGGCTCGGTAGATCGTAGTTCAATCCCCGGTCCAGTCATACCAAAGACCCCAAAAATGGTACTTGATACCGTCTTGCATAACACTCAGCATTATTAGGTAGGGATCAAGGGTAAAGTGGAGTAATCCAGGGAAAGGATTAGTGTCCTCCCCTGCACCTCGGTGTAGTAGCTAATGAAAAGGCAACCTTCGAGTCGCCCTCTACTACGGTCGCCAACTTTAATTTTATTTTATTTTATATATCCTTTATTCAGTTATTTTTAGCATGATTTCATAGGTTGGAATCTAACAAGTACTACAACTTCGATTCAGAGTGGACTTGGAAGTAATGACAACGAAGAAGTGACTGTATTCTCTTCAGAACCCTAGAACTGGAGCCTCACCATCGGATGCAGTTTTGCATAATAAATACCAGAATACACAATTAAGTATGCTTTTGAAGATGTCAATTAGTAAAATATCGAAACGTGGTTATTAAAAGTGATATTTTCTACAATGCAAGCCGAAGATTTAGGCCAAAGTTTATATGAGTCAACTTGTGTAATCAAATAATCGATTGGTTTCCATTAGAAAAAATAACCTATATTTGATATCTAAAGTAAATATTGCCTTTACGGATCGATGTTTAAATCAACTGCTGCGGCTTAATATTTCGTGCTAATACAAATAGATGTCCGTTACTTTGCCTTTATCATATTGTAGACATGACTAAAATACATACTACATACCATTTGCTAGGTTGGTGAGGCTCGTTAACGTCTGAAATTTTCATCCAAATAAAGAAATCTGATTTAAATACAAACATACTTGATTTGTAAAATCGTTAATCGGTAAGAGTAATTATGTAATAACGAAATCCAAAGATATATATATATATATATATATATATATATATATATATGTGTGTGTGTGCTTTTCATTCTAGAGGCGCCTTTGTGGAATGGTTTTCGTCGTTGGGAAATAGACACGGGGACCTAAGTTCAAATCCGAGACAAGGCCGTTTGCCTTTCGCAAAGCCCTGATACTCTTGGCAAAGATTTTCCACTATTCGTATGGGCGAACAATAGGGCCGACTGGGCTCTTTAACCTTGTGGCAATAAATCTAGGAGAAGGAAAACTCTGAATTCAATCTTGTTAAATTCCACATAAACAGACATTGTGTCGTGTGGTGGGGTTGTTAAATACATAAACACACACTCATATCTCTTTCTCTCTCTATATATACTTACGCCTTTAAATTTACTTTTTACATAGAATAGATCAAATTCGGTTTCTTTGTTTAATAGCATATCAACCTTTGTAGGTTATTTAATGCCAAAGCTATTCTCCTTGAAGAACAGTAGTGGTACTATTTAACCCATAGCTGGGAGGATAAGGGGGTTCATAGCTTTCCCGAGGGAATTTGCCCGTAAGTGAACGTAATAGCGCGACTGGAGTACGAACTCGCTTATTACGATTCCGCAGTCCATCGCTTTAACCATTACACCACGTGGACACCCCCCAGAATAGATCAGAGTGTTCCCCTTTTTATTTTAATCAGTGTTTGTGAGGTTTAATCTTGCATCTTTATGTCTGCTTCTTCTTTTTTTTACTGATTTCTTATTGTTATAAATCTTTAGATACTTTTGACACAATACATATGTCACTAAATATGAAAGTAGACGCACAATATTAAATATCGGTGAACTTTCAAATACAAAAACAACCTCAGCAAAACAACAAAATTGACTATGAAAACAAATTTGAGATAAAAACCTTGACCTTCCAATAATCCACAAATCCATCGAAATCAAGACACACACAAATTAAAAATCATAACAATACTTAGATAAAATTAACTCGACTCATTGATCTAAAACTGCGACCAATAGTAGTCATGTACTAAGCATTTGGGTTAGATGTGGCACAATGGGGCACGCAATGAGACTCGAACTTACTCTTACAGGTTCGCTAGATAAGCTTGCTAACCATTACATTACCTGTAGCCGACCCATCCAGTGGGACACAATCACTAAGCAACCAACTTGACATCATTGAAAAATCACATTGTGAAAAGATCTACAACTTTTTAATTGACGATATGGATTGCTTAAATTTCATTACAGAAAATAACCCAACAGAAATTTTATTAGTCCAGTTTGACGTCACAAGCCTTTATACTGATATTCCGGATGATTAAGAAATTGAGGTAATTTATTTCTGGTTACAAAAACATGCAAACGAAGCACCATATAGATTCTCAAGAAAATTCAGTATTGATAGTTTAGAAATGTTTACATAAAACAGACATATTTTTTACAATGAATATTACAAATGAATGGTACCTGCAACGAAGAAGTAGGTGGCTCCTAGTTATGTAACTCCAGTTATGGGATTTTTAGGAAAAAAATTCTGGAGACTGAAGTAATAATGTCTGAGAGAATTGAAAAAGATATTTCGATGACTGTTTTATACTCTGTCCAGAAAATAAAATATCTAGAAACTTATAAACAACCCTCACAAATCAATAAACTTTTTCATGGAAATAAACGAAAATCCTCTCTTTCGAGGTTATCCTTATCACGAAAGAGGATACCAAATACTTATTTGATAAAAAAACAGATACTTACCAGTATGTGAACTTCACGTCATGTCATCCCTCTCATACAAAGCAGGAGGTTGGTTCCTGTGGTGTTGTGGCTAGCATGCTACACTGTGACATTGTAGTAAGCGAGTTCGAACTCCAGTCACGTTATTACTTTCGCTTTTGGACTTAATAAAGTTATGTACCCCCTTATCCGCTGAGCTGTTGGTTAAACAGCGCCACTACTGTTCTTCTGCAATGATAACTTTGGCATTAAATAACCCATGAAGGTTGATATTCTATCAAATAAAGAAATCAACATCAACTAAATAAAAAATCCCATTCAATATAGCATGATCTACCTACACAACATTAAAAGCTGAGAAACGTCGAGAAAAAAGACTCCAGGAATCGTCGAAGGGGAAAATTATATGTTGTCGCCCTATATATATATATATAAAATCAAAACATTGAGACTTTAATTCTATTATTCTGTGTTTCACGTGGTTTCACGTATGATCTTCAGACGAATATTGAGTTAAATGTGTGCATACCTTTTGTAATGTTTTTCATTAAATCTATTGACGTTCGAAGTACGTAAATTTGGCAGATGATGAACTGGTATGGGGATAGTGTATCACCTTGCAGAACTCCTGCAACAATGTCAAGTCTGTGTCAGCGTTCGGTGAGCGAACTTTTACTTTCGTATTTTTGTAGAGAATCATTATGCCTGCGACGGTTTCTTTGGGGAGACCATATTTGCTCTGTCTTCCCTCTGTGTATGGAGTCAAATGCCTTCTTTTGGGAGACCAAGTATTTGGTCCATCTTCCCTCTGTGGATGGAGTCAAATGCCTTAGAGAAGTCTACAAATAAGAGTGTGACCTCAAGTTTTTTTTGCCCGAACTCCTTCTTAAATTCGACGGATCATGAGAATTTGTGATGTGGATCGATTTCTCCGAAAACCATTTTGGTTTTTTCTAAGAACTTTCTCAAATCCAGGTTCAATGTAGTTGAGTAGCAGAACCTTTTAGATCTTTGCTGCTATAGAAATAAGGGTTATACCACGGTAGTTCTTGAATGGCTTCACTCTGGAAAAGACAAAAAGCAGACAATACCCCGTACAAACTATACCTTTTCCAGTTCAAAATGGGAGTAGTTCAGTTCAAAATGGGAATAGATCAGTTCAATATATATATATATATATATATATACACGCGTAAATTTATGCATATATAAGTATTATAAAACGTTAACAATTTTATTGCTAAAATAATTTATGAAATATTTTTTATATTTATACTTATAAAAATTTTTCCATTTTGAACTGAACTATTCCCATTTTGAAATGAACTATTCCCATTTTGAACTAAACTACTCCCATTTTGAACTGGAAAAGGTATATAACGGCTGCAGACTATGCTTATGACATTGTGACAAATACGCCCACCCATGCCGAATCCCAACAGCATAGTCTGGAACAGGCAGCAGGTAGCATTGGCCTCAATGTCAATGCAGACGAAACAGAGTACATGTGTTTTTTTTTTCAAAATCAAAAAGGAGACATCTCTACACTTAATGTTGGTTCCCAGAAACTAGTGGATAAATTCATCTACATCAGAAGCAGCTTTTCATCTACGGAAAATCAATACGTGACTAGCCAAGGCATGGTCTGCTATTAATAGGCTATCGGTCATATGGAAATCAGACCTATCTGATAAAATAAAATGCAACTTTTTCAGAGCAACAGTCATGTCTATACTACAATATAAATGCACCACATGGACGCTGACTTTGCACTTAGAGAAGCTTGACAGCAATTGCCCAAGAATAATACGTACTATACTGAACAAATCCTGGAAGCAACATCCCACAAAACAGCAGCTGTACGGCCACCTACCTCCCATCTCTCAAATCATCCAAACCAGACGAACAAGACATGCGAGACCAACTAGAGGAGTAAAGTCGAACTCATAATTGGTATTCTCCTGTGGACCCCATCATATGGAAGAGTAGGTGTTGGACGACTTGCTAGACAGCTCTGTATGGACACAGGATATAGTGTAAAGGACTTGCCGAATGCGATGGATAGCAAAGACGAGTGATGAGAGAGAGTTGGAGAAATTCGTGCTAGTGGCATGACATGATGATGATGATGACCTTTAATATTCATTTTCGATAATATATATATATATATATATGCATAATGGTTAGAATGTTAAGTAATGGTTCGGGAGACCGGGGTTCAATCTCAGGTCAAGTCATACCAAAGACCCAAAAAATAAAACTTGATGCCTCCTTGCTTAACACTGCATTATAACGTACGGATCAAGGGTAAAGTGAAGCAATCTTGGAGAAGGAGTGGCCCCCTATCCTACACCTCAATGTAGTAGCTATTGAAAAGGGAGCATTCGGGTCACCCTCGACTATGGTCGCTAACTTACATAGAAGCAGCAGTGCATTCCAACCAAACCAAGAGCCAATTGTAGAGTTTCATATGAGGCAATAACAATCAGGGAAAAACGAGGTAACATGAAAAAATCATTCTTACTAAATAAAAGAAACCCAAGAAATACCAATGCGTAGAAACTTAAGAAAGACCAGATAGAACTAACAGATACCAAAAAGAACAACTAGAATACATTCAAGGCCAAATCAATAAAATCAGAAACTCAATAGAAGATAAACAATCACGATTAGCATGGTAGGCAGCAAATGAAGTGAATGGAAGGAAGGGCAACTCGAAAGCAAATCTAAAAGCTGCCCATCAACCAGAAAGACTACGGAAATGGAAAGAACATTTCAAGAATCTGCCCGGAATCCACTTATAAACCTACCGAAAAATTATTGATTGCTAACTAGACAACAAACTTGGACAGTTTACAGTCGAATATTGACAAAAATTAGATGCAGAAAAGCAGCAGGTGTCAAAGAAATACCTTTAGAAGTATGGAAGATTGGGACATTTGATGACATACTTCTTCGATTATGCAACGCTTTCTATAAACAAAATACAATGGAAGGATGAACAAAAGGCTGCAACCTCCCTTTTCTCCAAGAAAGGTGACCTTGGAATCATTAAGAACAACAGAGATGTCGCTCTAACTGCTAGTGGTGCTAAGGTTCATAATGCTTTGCTCCTCAACCATATCGAACCTGAAATTGATAAAATTCTTTGGAAAAATCAGAAAGATTTTCGAATAAATAGATCCTCATCTTCACATTTCTGACTATCTACTGAACCATCGAAGGAATACTTGCAAAAAATGCCGCGGTAACACAATCATTCGTTGAATTTTCCGAAGCATCTGATTCTATACTCTGAGAAAGGATGGAGCAAATACAACAAGCTGTAACAGTTTCTTTTGGGGAGACCATATGTCTCCCCAAAAGAAACTGTTACAGCTATAATGATGCTTTACAAAAACATGAAAGTAATAGTTCGCTCACCTGATGGCGATTCTGACTTCCTCGACATTGTCACCATAGTCTTGCAAGGGGATATATTAGCGCCATATTATAATCTGCCGAGACTACGTACTTCAAAGGTCCATAGATCTAATAAAAGAAAATGGTCTTATTCTAAAAAAAAAACCAAAAAGTAGATGATATCCAGTAGCAACTACAGCTGATGTAGACAATGCAAATGATCTAGTGCTTCTTGCAAATACACCTGCCCAAGTCGAATCCCTACTAAATAGCCAGGAGCAAGCAGCAAGGGGTATTGGGCAATGTGAACAAGATAGAGCCATCGGAGGTTTCAGCTCACATACCTCGATAGTAATGTCTGATCGACTGAAAGTGATGTTAACGTACGCATCACGAAGGCGTGGACTATTATCGACAGGTTATCGATCATGTGGAAATCTGATCTCTCTGATGAAATAAAACAGAATTTCTTCAAAGCTTTTGCTGTGTCAATACTACTGTATGAATGCACCACATAGACGCTTACAAAACGGATGGAGAAAAAGCTAGATGCAGCGATGATATATAACTGATATACTCTATTGTAATTTCATAATATGTTATAAATGATTTTTCAGCTCTCTTCTATAGCAAAGTAATATTGTTTACGTCTAACGTTTAGCGTCATTGCCATGCGTTTGAAATTAAATAGAGATTGTTATTATCAGATAGATATTTGTTATTGATGAATCTAACTCCTTATTTATGACATATATAAAGAATATGACATTATTGTTATTTATTATATATAACCAGGTCATTGGCCTAGTGAATAGAATGTTTGCCAATGGCCCAGGGGACCAGCGTTCAATCCCAGGTCGCGTCATACTAAAGACTTAAAAATGGTACTTGATACCTCCTTGCTTAACACTAAGCATCGTAAGGTACGTATCAAGGGTAAAGTGGAGGAGTCCAGGGAGAAGGAGTTGCCCCCTCCCCTACACCTCGGTGTAGTTGCTATTGGAAAGGGAGCCATAGGGTCACCCGTGACTAAGGTCGCCAACTTTACTTACTTTATTATATTGATTTAATTATCGATACTTTATCGTTTATGATAGATTTGCAATTAATACTTGCACGATCAAGTCAAACCATAAGGAGTTTATCCTGAAAGGGAAAAAGGGTCGGGTCATCGATGTCTAAACCGGTTTCCTCACGAAGCTTGACTGGCGAGGAGGGTAGCGATTACCGAGCGGAACAAAAAAAAAAAGGACCTATCGAAGGGTAGACGGTTTGTCTACCCTTCGATAGGTCTCTTGGGGGTCAACAGCCATCTATCACATGTTTGCGACCACTCTAACATCTGACGTGGGACACACAGTGCACCTGTACAGGTAATGTTGGTATGGTGGAAAGACTGTGAATTATGCAGCACAAACAATTAGTCCTTCGTCAAGGGTGACCTGAATGCCCTCTTTTCAATAGCTACTACACCGAGGTGTAGGGGAGAGCGCTACTCCTTTCCCTGGATTGACTCACTTTACCCTTGATCCGTACCTTATAATACTGAGTGTTAAGCAAGGCGGCATCAAGTACCATTTTTTTGGTCTTTGATATGACTCGATCTAGGATTGAACCCCGGTCTCCCGGACCATTGGCGAACACTCTACTAATTAGGCCAATGGCCCGAACAACTTAAAACAATTTACATGTCCAGGTTGTTCAGTGGTATGTGAGTACATTCTCTCTTTCCGGCTTTAGCACTTGTATGAATTGCAGATAATCAATCTCATGGCGAAGGAAGAGATGGCGACACAGGCAGGTGGAGGATGCTACTGGAAGCCCTCAGACATGGGCAGTGAGAGATAAGCGGCCTCTGGGGGTGCCCGTGGTGTAATGGTTATCGTCGTAGGAAATGGACACGGCGACACGAGTTCAAATCCTGGACGAAGCTAATTGCATTTCACATAGCACTAATACCCTTGGGAAAGGTATGAATCCAATTATTCTCCCTCCAGCTATGGGTAAATAGTAGGACAGACTGTGTTCTTCAGCCTTGGTGAGGCAACTAGTGTAGGAGAAGGAAAACTCTGAATTCAAACCTGTTAAACTCCGCTTAAAAAATTGACCTTGTGTCATATCCTGCCCGAGCGGAGGGGTTGGTAAATATGATAAGCGGCCTCTGAGAGAACAATTTCGTTTAATTCTCGTCTTCGTGTCCTTGTTTCAGAACAGAGCACAGCCTTTTCTAGAGCTAACACTGTTTTCCTCACATAGCAAGAGGTCTAGAAAAGATTATCTTAAAGACATGCTGGTATATGTTCTTATTATTAGGTAAGAATCGCTTAGCATTCAATCTCAGTTATGAGTAAAATAGTAGTGTAGATTGGTCTCTCTGGCTTTGGTAGGGCGGCTGGTCTAAGAGAAAGAAAAAAACTTTGAAATGGAAAACTGAAAAATATTCTTCGGGAGAATCTGGAGCTCATTGGTGCACCATTCTTTTGGTATCAGCTTATCCCATAAATGTGACTTTTTCTCCACTAACCTCACTAACAAAAACAAATTACCTATGTAAGTTTGGTTTCTTTGTTTTATGGCATATCAATCTTTGTAGGTTATTTAATGCCAAATCCATCCTTCTAGAAGAGCAGTAGTGGTACTATTTAATTCATAGCTGGGAGGATAAGAGGGTTCATACCTTTCCCAAGGGTATTTGTCTGAAAGTGGACGTAATAGAACGATTGGAGTACGAACTTGCTAACTATTACCATTACATCACTAGGAAAGCCACCACCTGTGTAGGTAGTCCAACAGTTCATGTCTTCAACCGAACTGCTGGACCCTACTGCGTTGAGATCGACTAGTCCATCATACAATATTTCAACAATAAAATGTAATAAAACAGAGAAAAATCTCAAGACTCTTAGTTTGACGTGCTTGATCTCCAAGTAAACTTGTACTGAAACTTTCGAAGTTCAATTTTAGATATGTCGATACAGGTTTTGTCCTATTTCATTGAATAAGTATAATTATATTGCTCTGAATTTGATCCATAAAATACTATATTTTACTGATTTAACGATTTTGGCAGTAAATCTTAATTATATATATATATATATATATACATATATAAGAGTGTGTGTGCGTGTGTTTATGAGGTCGCTCAAAACGCTTCAGTTATTATGTAACCCAATACAACTTATTAGAGGCCAAAAAGTTTTCTTTTTTTATTTTAGAAAGAAAGTAACACTGCATTATTGATGGGCTTTTATTCATTAAGTTTATAATTTTATATTTAGTTCTTATTTTTTAAAATTTAATTTTTTTTATTGATTCAATGTACTCTCGACAATTTCGAAGTGCATTCCACGTGTTATAATAAGAAAGAAAGATATAACTCAGACAGATCAAAATATATCTTAAAAATTTACGGATATATCTTATAATCTATAAGATTATAAATTTAAGAAACAAAATAAAAGATTGTCAGGTCTATTCTTAAGAGAAAATTTAAGCGAACATCATTTGAACGGCTTTAACGGTCCCTAACCCGAGTGTTCTGTCAAATATGAAAATAGAAAAAAAAACCCAGCGCGTATCATAATTTCCAAAAATAGTTTCTCTTCTTCCACTAAAATCTGGTGGGCCTGATACCAGTAACCCACCGTGCTTGTCAGTAGCAGTCCAGTAGTCGAAGAATACAGATACTTTAGGCTAAGAGAAAAAAATCTGTCCTGAATTTAACTATGATAAGCAACATTTATTCTGAAAAGAATTCTGGTCTACTTGCAAGTAACAAATTAAAGAAAAAAAGAAAACATTTATGCACACAACTCATGCAAAAACATTAATACACGCGCAAAACGATTTTTAAATAAATATTTACTTATTGCCAGAATAGTACAAAAAATAAACGGACAACGGCTGTTCAACTCACCCTCCTGTTATTTGTTTTCTGTTTACTTGTTTGTTTTTATAATTTATCTCAGCATTAATCTTTCATCACAGAGCCCGGGAGACTCCTCTGATAAAATATTAAGCTACATAATGTTATAAATTCGTTACGTATAATTTACTAAATACACGCTACCCTCGAAACGCAGGATTAGGAAATGTTGAATTTATTAATCTTTATTATGTCATAATTTTTGTTAATTTTTATTCTTTGGATTCAGCATTCTTGCTTCTCTTCAAAGCATAAAGTTCTATTTTTACTACATCGTCATGTGATCACATAGGAATGTGTGGTAGAAAGCAAACGCAGATAGATGAATATTATATAAAGATAGAGTCATATTGGCAAAAAGAATTAAAAAAAAAAAAAACGAGTTATTTCAAGCTTTTGAATTTTATAATCGATGGGATGCCACCTAAGATTTTGATTGTATTTTATCAGATTCTATTTCTTTTAGTTGTACGACTAAGCGATCGGGCCGGCTTTTTCGAGACAATAGCTTCTCTATGCTTTCGTTCCAGCCACTTGTGTTCTTGCTAAATAGAACGCAAAAAAAAAAAAAATATGAAAGAAAAGGAGACAAGAGACGCAGTTGTGTTTTGGGTGTTATTCAAGTTGTTCAATCGAATTAGTCTTACTTCGTTCATTTTCATTATTTCTTTTTTTTTTCTATATCTTTCTTTTTTTTTTTTGGCAATTGTATGTACTGACTTGTTCTTCGTTTAATAGTCGATGTTTGACGTCATACACATACGACAAGCTTTTAAACAGATCGGCTGACTCTTTTAACGCTTACTTATCAAATGCGAGCATACGTGCACCCGACCACGCATGCGCTGGCCCGCTCACTCGCGAAAGCGCGCGTGTGTACGCATATAAGTAGTGAGAGAAAGCGTTGTAAAATAACATTCTCCAATAATCCGACGGCTGTAGTAGATTGGAAACCCGATGTGAGAAGATCATGTCAAATATATGCTTCTGGAAATAGCCAGGGAAATATTCTCGAAAGTGAAGAATCAAAGTAACTCCGAGGAACATCCTTTTATGCATTAAATACTTGGTTAAAACAAAACAAAACAAAAAACAAAGTAAAAACAAAACAAGCAATTATTTGGAATCAATCTATACATTAAAAGTAGGCGTGTGACATTATGTTTAAGTACGTAGACAAAAGAATTAGGAAGCCGAGTTCAAATACAGTTTGGGTAAATTTTACAGTATTCAATTTGACCATCTAAAAACTTATTCGTCTTGTCTGGAGGGTACAGATAATACTAATTTGTATAAGACCCCACACCATAAAAAATGGGGTGTCCTGATTATGACTCTCCATCATCATCATCATGTCGTACCGCCAGCACGGATATCCCTGACCCTCTCTCGCCACTTCTCCCTATCATTCATCGCCTCCGGCAGGTCTTCAGGGCTACATCCCATATCCTCACATAGCTGCTATATGTATGTTCGAGCTGGTCGTCCTGCTTTTGCCCGACCATATGTGGGGGTCCATAGGAGTACATCACTTATGAGCTCGTCCCTGCTTCTCCAGCTGTGTCCTGCATGTCTGGTTCGTCTAACTTGGATAGTTTTCGTGATGGGAGGCAGGTGGCCGTATAGTTGGTGCCTTGTGGGGTGTTGCCGCCGGGACTTGTTCAATATTGCTCGCAACATTCTTGTGTAATTGCCGTCTAGCTTCTTCTCCAGCCGTTTAGTTAGCGTCCAAGTAGTGCATCCATACAGCAGTATCGATACGACCGCGACACGTGGCTAACGAAGGCATGGACAGCTATCGATAGGCTATCGATCATATGGAAATCGGACCTGACCGATAAAATGAAACGCAGTTTCTTCCAGGTAGCATTATGACTCTAAACTGCATATAATTGTAAGGTTCCTGTTTTGGATAGCTCAGACGGATGGAGCTGAAGAGGAGTAAGACACGCCCGCAACGAGTGTCCTGATAATATGACATTAAACAATCTGATGGAGAGGCTCCAGCCTTGGAGCTTTGGGGAATATGGAGTGTCCCTTCATTATCGTTACTCACATGTCCACCCTGGCTCGGAGAGATAGCACTTGATTGTGTCCTATCTATGTCATTGACCATTTCAGCTGTGAGCAAACAAGTGACTAATGCTAAATATAATGGTTAGAAATAGAACTCTTTTACCATTTAACTGTGTGTAAAAAGACGACTGATGTTTAATTGAATTGTTAGTGATACATATAGCAATACTTGGAACAATTTAACAGTGTGCTTAAATAGAATTGTTAATGTTATATAGAGATGCTAGAAACAATTTAACTGTGTACAAATAAAACTATCTATGTTAGATTGCAATATTTGACATCATTTAAATGACTGCAAACAAATGACTAATACTATGTTGAACTATTCATGTTAGTCTATTTGGAACCATTGAACTGAGTGCAAACAAATGAGCTGTGACTCATTTGAAGATAAGATTACCAACTTACAAATCATATGAATAGCCATTTGACTGTATGTAAACAAATGAGCTCCTGCTCGTTTAAAAATGTAATCTACAAACTATGCGCTTACAAATCATATAAGATATACATTAAAAGGATTTGGCATGAAAAGGTTACTGTTATGGTCAAGGGGAGGTTCAAATGATGACACAACACAGAAATAAGTGATAAGAAATATACTGAAGGGAAATAGTACATACACAAACGATACATGGGAGAAACCCCTCCTCAGCTTAACAATCAGGAATATTGCCGCTCTTGGTAACGGCTCACTGAGACTCGACTGAGACTGAACCGAGACTAAGTTCAAGACTGCGACTGCGACTCTGACTCCGACTGCGACTGCGACAGCACAGAAAAGAGCTCAGTTGGTATATGTCACATGAGGACGAGTCAATCTATAGGAGACACTCCAACAGTTACAATGATAGATAAGCCATAAAATCCAACCAAATCAAATCAGTTTTGGAGATTTGGGGAGTGGGCAGTATTTCTTCACTGCCTTTACTCCCAGGTTCACTCTAATGAAGTTGCTGTTAGGATTCCATGGGTAAATAGATCTGTTTAAAATTATTCGCATTCCGTGTATAGGAACATATAGGAATAGAATAGGAATCCTTAACATAATTGAGTAAAAAAAAATAAACAAACAAAAAACAAAAAACTTTGAAGAAACAGCCAAACAAAAGTTTGAATATGAACGTAATTGTCTGCTAGGAATAAAATACCCCGTGACGGGTTGTTATACCGTTAGAATCAATCAATCATTTTAAACTACACTGTGGATTTTATTATAAATCTTTTTGTGCAAGTTTGTATATAATCAGCCACACTTTTTTGATGATTGGTTTGTTTTGGTTTATTTTTATGGCACATCAACCATTTTAGGTTATTTAATGACAAATCCATTTTATACATATAAACAGTTCTATTTCAAACAATTCAGTTTAACAAAAGTATAGTTTAAATGTCAAACAGTTTTGATTTGTAGGATGCTACCACATCGGGGCAGAGTGGACCTGGATGTAATGACAACAAAGGGGTACTCCGCATTCCCCATAGATCCAGCATTACTGTTTTTAGTGTTATATTCAGAACACTCTTTGGAGGAGTCTTACCCTTCTGCAGAGAAGCAGTCTGTGTATTCTGCAACTCCAGCCGACTGAGTCAACTTTTTTGATGAGAAGACAACAGAAGAATAGTGTACCAGTGTGCCACAAGTTCTCCTGAACAACACTTCTTGGGTTTTGAATTCTTTCTCCTCGACAGATTGCCCTACCAAGGTTAAAGAGTCTAGTTTTTCAACCATTTTACCATTAATTGGAATTGGTAAACGGACCAAATATCAGTAAAATCTAGTTATATCAATTTCTTTGAAAAGGCATGAATCTTCTTGTCCCCTTCATATCAACAGGTAATTTAGAAAATATTTCATCATTGACCTTCAGGTTTTGTTGATGTAGAAGAGATTGATTATTCTTTCATAACAATTGTGTCATAATTATTCTTATGTTACGACTTTCCCTGGAAAAGGCCAAGTTAGTTGCAGCTGAAAAGTTTTATCATTATAATTCTCATGTTATAAAAGGTAGATTGTTTTTACGTAATTGCTCACCGATTAATTATCTCTAATTTAAGAAATAATTCTTAAAAATGAGACGAGTGCTAAAAGGATCACGACTGACATTTAAAATATTTAACTTAAAATTAAAAATGGAAACAAAGTCGTATGCATAGCTGAGTAAGCGATGATGTATAGATGTCTAGATTGAGTCAGTGCAAATTTGAAAAAAAATTATGTCAGTCTCGATACTTTTTAAACTTTTAAATGCTGAGACCCAGAGGTATATAAAATTTGAGGCCTTTCTTGAAAAGATTTTTTTATGATAATGTTAATAACAAAGAAAATATTTTATAATAATAATATTGATAAGCGAAAATAGATAAGACGCAACAAAATAGTTGGCTATGCGGTGAAAAAGATGAAACCATGAATCACATAACAAGCGAATGCAGCAAATTAGCACATAAGGAGTATAAGACTAGACACGATTGGGTGGGCAAGAAATTTAAATTTGATCATACGAAACAAATAGTATATGCACAACCCAGCAGCTGTCCTAGAAAATGACGCACATAAACTCCTTTGGGACTTTGACATACAGACAGATCCCCAAATCTCGGCCAGAAGACCAGACCTAATAATAATCAACAACAACAACAACAACAAAAAGGGAGAATTTGCAAAATTGTCGACTTTGCTGTCCCGACTGACCACTGAATAAAACTGAAAGAATGTGAAAAGAAGGATAAGTACCTCGACTTTGCTAGGGAATTGAAAAAACTAAGGAACGTGAAGATAATAATTATACCAATTGTGATAGGTGCTTCTGGTACAGTAACTAAATGATTATTAAAGGGACTGGAGGACTTGGAAGTTGGCGGACAAGTAGAGACCATCCAAACTACATCATTATTGGGAACAGCCAGAATACCGAGAAAAGTCCTAGAGACTTGAGGAGACTTGTTGTCACTCAAACTCCAGAAAAGACCATCAGCTAATGCTGATGTGAAAAACTCTCCAGGAATAAAGTAATAATAATAATAATAATAATAATAACACACACACATATATATCTATCAATATGAAGACGTGGTCATAACACAGACTTCCCTGATCCTCTGTCGCTATCCGTCGCTATCGTCCATCACTTCTGGCAGGTTCTCTAGACTGCATTCAGTGTCTCTTGAGAACTGATGTATTAATATACCTGATCTTGTTAGGCAACCAGCACTGGTGCGTCCACGTGGAGGTGTCCATAAAAGAACGTCGCTTATAGGTTTGTCCTTAGTCTCTCTCGCAGGTGCCCATGATGTCTTGTTCGTTTTACTTGGATAGTTGGTGAGATAAGGAGTAAGTAGCCGTGCAGATTGTTTTTTGGGGTTCAAAACAACATATAAGATTCTTATATAGTTCCCATGCGTTTTGAGTCCACGTATTGAATCCATTCCTATAGTATTACTGATACAGCCACAGTTTGAAAATATCCCGTTTTATTTTATCAGTTATCAAATTTCCATATAATCAATAAACTTTCACCATGCGTATTTTGACATCTCTTTCAGTAGATGAGATATTGCTGCCAAGTTATGTGAACTAATTTCCTTGGCTTGCCATTCAATGAGGAGATAGTCCCATCTTGTTTAAAAGACATGGACCCAATTATATCTGCCTTTACGTAGAAGCAAATGACCTCTGCTGCCTACTCCAGGCTATACAACAAGGATTCGGCTTTGGCCGGTGTATTTTCAGGAAACGATAGATTATTTGCGTAGTCTACGTCTATCACTATTTCTGTAGGATATCATCTGCTTCTTATATTTCTTAAATGTGAAACCATTTTCTTGTATTATATCTACTGATGTTCGCTATACGTAATCCAGACACATTATAAATATATCTAGTACTAATGTATCTCCTTGCAAGACTCCTGCAACAATATCGAAGAAGTCGGGGTCAATATCGGGTGAACAAACCATTGCTTTCGTGTTTTTGTATAGCATCATTGGACTCTAACAAAACGGCTGGAGAAGAAGCTAGACGGCAATTACACAAGAATGCTGCGAGCAATCTTGAACAAGTCCTGGCGGCAACACCCCACAAGATACCAACTGTACGGCCACCTGCCTCCTATCACAAAAACTATTCAAGTTAGACGAACCAGACATGCAGGACACTGCTGGAGAAGCAGGGACGAGTTAATAAGTGATGTACTGTTATGGACCCCTACACATGGCCGTGCAAAAGCAGGACGACCAGCACGAACATACATTCAGCAACTATGTGAGGATACGGGATGTTGTCCAGAAGACCTGCTTGAGGCGATGAACGATAGGGAAAAGTGGCGAGAGAGGGTCAGGGATATGCGTGCTACAAACACGACATGATGATGATGATGATTTAGCGATATCACTTTCTCTCGGGAGACAATATGCTACATGAAAACTCTGTTACTGCCAACAGAGAAGCCGCAGCTGAGTGCATACCGACCAAACCAAGAGCCAAATAGAGAGTTTCAGGAGAGGCAATAACAGTTAGGGAAAAACGAGGTAAGATGAAAAAAGCATTCTTACTAACTAAAAGAAACCCAATAAATATCAATGCGTAGAAACTTAAGAAAGACCAGAGAGAACTAACAGATGCCAAAAAGAACAATTAGAATACATTCAAGACCAAATTAATGAAATCAGAAACTCGGTAGAAGATAGACAGTCACCATTAGCATGGCAGACAGTAAATGAAGTGAATGGAAGGAAGGATACCTCATGAGCAAAACTAAAAGCTGCCAGCCAAGAAGAAAGAATACAAATGGAGAAAAAAACATTTCAAGAATCTGCTCGGAAACCCTCCGGAAGTCACAGGTAAATCTACCGAAAAAATTATTAATTGCTAACAAGACAACAAACTTTGCCCGTTTATAGAGGAAGAGCTTGACGTATTACTGAAAAAAATTAAAAGCGGAAAAGTTGCAGGCCTCAACGAAATACCTCAAGAAATATGGAAGACAAGGAAATTTGATAACATATTTCTTTAATTATGGAACACT